>JANHMN010000001.1:182712200-182774232 GCA_030674055.1 Rhabdomys pumilio | reverse complement strand
ACACACACACACACACACACACACACACACACACACACACACACACAGAGAGAGAGAGAGAGAGAGAGAGAGAGAGAGAGAGAGAGAGAGAGAGAGAGAAGATACACAGTCAGTCCTAAACCATAATGATATTGATAATGATATTGTGTGGCTGTTCTATAAACAGTATTGTGACTTCTAAAAATGGAGAACATTTCCAACTTTAAAGCACAGCATTTAAGAGCATTACTGAATACCTTTGCTGTCTTTGCTCCGGTGAAATCAAGGTTAGGCTGTAGGTATCCCTTGGGAATAGCCCTCCAGAATTGTCTGATGTTTAAAGAATCACCATCAAAATAGCTCTGGTTCTGGGATCAGAAACCAATGTAAGACTTGTCCATGCTCTTTGGATAATCAACAGTCTAGGGAACTCCTTGGTAACCTTGATGGCTCCCACCTGTGGCCATGGTGTTGGAACAGATCTGACAAGCAGACATTTATGATGGAAAGTTTGCATTGTAGAACAGTTACCTCTGAGGAAAGAGGGTCAGGCTAGAGAAGAACATCCCAGACAGTCTGTCCCTTTGTTATCCATGCTGTCATGGCCACCCTTTCAGCATCTATCCTTGTCTTCTTGAAGGTTTCAGTCAAAAGGCCACTTAACAGATATACGTGAACACTGGCTGGGATTGATCTAGCTGTGCTTCAGAAAGGAGCAGAGTAGATCAGATTCAAAAGAGCATCAGGATGCATTCCATCTTAGTGGTGAATTTCCAGAAGAGATCCAGAAGACAGATCATCTAAGCAACTGTTTAGGGCTTTATGGTTGATTTGCAATGCCATGAATGTATCCGTAGGCCTCACATGAGCTAGGTGAGAGTGCCACCATTAAGAGTACTCAAAATTCTTAGATTCTTTGAGACAAATTCTCAGTATGTGACCCAGTCTGATAAGGCATCAAATTTGAAATCCTCTCACCTCAGCCTCCTGTGTAATGGGGTTACAAGTAGATTATACTGTATCCAGATGAAAAATAGTTTCTTTATGAAAACTTGGAAACTAATGCAAAGTGGCTATGAGTTCATTATGCCAGGGTCAGAAGTCTTAGCAACATTTATGAAGTTCATTAGAGTGTACTGTATTTAGCAGACTAATGGAGTAATCTCGTTAGTCTCTATTGCAGCTTCTGAAGTAAGTGCCAACATTATGACCGATTTACAGACTAGAGGCCAATGAGCAATTTGTCTAGAGTCACATGATGATTCCTCCTCCTCCTCCTCCTTCTCCTCCTCCTTCTCCTCTTCCTCCTCTTCTTCCTCTCCTCCTCCTCTGTCCATTGGTCTGGCATCATAACACATTTCTAATTTTGAGTTATCAAGCTGTTGTTTTACACTCTATCATTTCTTTTTTTTTTTTTTAATTGGGCAGTACAGTCATTGTGCTGGTGTGTGGCTGTTTTAAGAAACAAATGCATCAATTTTAATTGATTTGACAAAGGCTAGTATCTAGATAATAGTAACAGAACAGGTTAGTGCAAAAGAAATTACAAGTTGTCTTCTGGATCTACATTTGAAGCCTCCAGCAAAGCAGGATACAATACAATGAAGGGATAGAGGCCATGTGGGAGAAGCAGCCAGGAATCAGACTCTTCAGTTACTATGATAGAGCTTTAAACAGGCAACATGGCTTCTTACGGTATCAGGTAGCTGCTGCCACATGGAAATCATAGTTTAATCATTTACTCAACAGACATTTATTTGCCACCTACGACATACTTCAGGCATGATGACAGATTCACTCATCATTTCTTCTTGAAAATGAATCACGGATAATCCTACTACATCATCTAGGTTTTGAAGTCTTTGAGGAGCCGCGACCATTACAGGCCACAGAGAGGCAGGCAGGCATTTGCAGATGTTCACTGAGGAACTACTATGTGCAAGACTTCAAGCCAGGAGATAGATACAGCAGATCACTTCCATTTCAATGTGACTGAGTGTGATGAACGAGGAAGTAAATGAGGATGGTGATATCTTGGGTAAGTTACATGAAGAAAGCCTGTAGATTACTGAGCAGCAAATGGGCTTAAGCTGGTCAGAAATGGTTTTTTTATGAAGAGCTAGAATACAGAGACATATCTTGGCAAATGGAAATTGCTTTCTAGACTGAGAACTGTGTGAGTTGATCTTAATGTGTGAAGTTCTGAAGTTTAGTATTCTTTCTTTGTTTCTTTTTCTTTTCTCTTTTTGTTTGTTTCTTGTTTTTTGTTTTAACTAAGTCTGTCTGTGTATCCTAGGATGACCTGGAACTCATACACGTCATTGGCTGACTTTTAACTCTTAATCCTTCCACCTTACTCTCCTGAGTACTTGGACTATAGGCATGGTCTAGCACAGCCAGGATACAGTTTTAACACAGTACAGGTGTGGAGTATGTTGTTCTATGTCTTAGGATATGTTGACACAGTTCAGTGTCACTCCGCATGCATGTGAAGACAATGCATATTTTTCCATTAAATTACTAAATTATGTAACTGAAATCTTCCAAATTCCTATTCATGTCTTCATTATTAACTACTCAGTATCAGAGAGAGAGAGAGAGAAAAAATGAAATGTTCAAAATGATGAAGGATCTTGGTGATTTTTTTAAATAATCCTGTCAATTTTTGATTTCTCTATTCTAGGATATACTTTATTAGATGTAGGAATCTTCTTGTCTACCATTGCTACTCCTTCTGACTGGTCCTTAAATCCTTCTTTCTCCCTATTGATGCCTTTAGCATTAAACTTTATCTAATAATATTGGTGATACATTATTTTGGTTTGTATATGTGTTTCCATCTTTGTTTTCTAGCCTTTATCTTTTAGTGGTGTGGTTTTTTTTTTAGGAATAGTTTTAAAGAAAAATTTTATGTCTCTGTCTTTTAATGGATAAATTTAAGCTATTTATTTTTATTGTACACAATTAGTCTTATTTTGCATATTTTATTATTTTTTTTCTTTTCTTCTTTTTCTCTCCTCTATTGCTTTGTTTGAGTTGATGGTGCTTTGAGACTTTCTGTTTTCCCCTCTATTGGTTTTGAAGTTATATAATCTGTCTTTCTTTTTACTGGCTTAGATAAGATCTAAAGCAGAATTTGGCAACCCCCCATAGATGGTCTTAAGATACTCCCATAGAGTGGCTGTAAGAATCTTCTCTAGTATTCTGGTTCCCCAAGCCTTGTGTCCTTAATAGGGTGAAGTATGAAATGAAAGTGTAAAGCATGCTCATCACACTGATTGTATCAAAGAGTATCTAGATCCCCAACATGCCTCTGCCAAGGCCTTCTGTTGCCCGAGGCGCACTCGTAATTGAAAACGACACAGTCATGAATCATGAACCCTTTGCAGTTCTGAGTAACATGACTTAATTTCTTCTGTTGCACTGTCCTTTGTCTGCATTTGAGCTCTTGTAAGGGATGATAAACATTGAATAGCTCCTGTAAAGCTGTTGAATTGTCAGTTTTTAAACAGCATAAAACACTGACATTTTCATTAGATCCTGGTCATGAGGAACGTCCAGCTTTCATCAGAACAGACTTGTTTAGTTCTACGTCAAGTCTTAATGCGCTGCCCATGGGGGAACTCTTTCTGTCACCTGCTCTTAAATGGAAATGTCTTTACTCAGCCAAAGATTTTGGGGGGGTGGGGGGAAACAATTTATAAGAGAGCTTTTCACCTCCTCTTCTCTCCTTGTCTCCTAAACAGTAAGAGTGGGATTGAGTCTTTGAAGAGCTTTAGTTAGATAGAAATAATTTCAGCCCAAAGTAAAGCTGCAGAGTCATCTGTAGAAAACAATGACGCTCTTAAACCTCTCCTTGGCTTCAGTGGATCCTGCTGAAGATAAGCAGTCATATCTGTCTTTCCCCTCAATCTCTCAGTTGACATTTAAACAGATAACTTGATTTTCATTAATAAACTCCCTTGTATATGTTACCAGACAAAGCATTTAAACTGCCAGGTCTTTCTAAGCAAATAAGAGAGGCCTTTTATCTTCCAATCATTGCATTAGATCTGCAAAATGTAACAAATTTTCATGAAAAAAAAATGTGGAGTCATCTCAGTTTAACAAACTGGAATGTACACATGCTGAAAGACAGACTTGTCTCAATACGATTTGGATGGGATGAACTTCCCTAATATCATCATATCTGTAATTTATGGCAAGACTGGTTGCTTGCTCATTTTAAAACCATCTCTGCAATGGCTTGTTGAATGTGTGTTTGCTTTATCCTCCTGAGCCAGTCTGTGTGACAGGGAGGCTCAACTCCATCCAGCAGAGTCAGCATGTGTATTCTCAGGTATAGGACCTGTGTGTTCACAAATGAACTAATATATAGTTTGTTTTTCTCATCTTGCAATACCAAGATAAGAAAACAATGTTTTGGACTTGATGTGGTCATTAAGTAAGGTAATTTCTGTAAACTATACAACACAAAACTTGGTTCATAGGACATTGCCAACATCTGATGATGATAATGATGGTGGTGGTGGTGGTGGTGGTGGTGGTGGTGGTGGTGGTGGTGATGGTGATGGTGATGGTGATGGTGATGGTGATGGTACAAAATGAAGAATTTGACATTGATGGGATACTGGGGATACAGAAGATAATAATGGAAATGTTGGAGGTGCTGGGGATGAGAATGTTGTCAATGCTTGAAATAATACTAATGAAGATGTTGAAGAAATGCTGGGAAGTTACCTTGTAATCAAAGAATTTGAGAAAAAGTACAGTTAACTTTGTCCACAGTCTCCAAACTTCTACTTGGACAATTCTGGTTACTACAAGGTTTTCATAAACAAAATTCTACCACAGAGAACAAGCCACAGAAACCCTGCTCAGTCATCAGTTGTGTTTTGGAAAGCAGATTCACTTCAAAAATGCTGATTATTGGTCTGTGTCATTTGTTCCTCATCACTTCTGTCTCCTTAAACCTTGACTGGCATGATATTGGGCATTTTGGAACTGTGTCCTTGGACACACATCTGTAACATCTTTGCCCGCCCCTTTCTCTAGAACCACCTGCATATATATGGTAAGATAATACTTGAGAAGTCACAGCCAGGATCAAGGTATGAAGAGTAGAGTGGAGCACAGAGTCACTGAGACAAAACAGGGAGATGGTTTAGAAAGTGGAAACTCTGAGTGTAGAGGAAAGGATGAAGAAGACTGGGGAAGCCCTTACTCCGAGCCACACAGTCTAGGACCACCAACCCTGTTAAGCAGTGGAGCTACAGGCACTGAGGAGAGAAGCTGAGGAAACCGTGAAGAAACAGCACTTGTTTTATTAAGGGAGAATGGGCCAAGAGGAAGAACTCTCTGTGGACCAAGAGGAAGAACCAGAGGAAGCTAAGAGTGAATATTCAAATTCAAGAAGAGGCAGAGGGAAAGGAGCTCATCGGCCATACAGCACATGGGATGTTCCCATATTCGTGTGTGCTAAAGCAAGGAAGGACATGGGGCTATTACCAAGTAAGGTTTTTCTTGGATGGCCTTGACCCTCTTAAAAATCAGTTACAAAAAAAGAAGTGTTCTGAAGGCAGTAGTGCCTGGCTCAGACACGAAGAACAGCCCTGTGAGGGGAAACAGTGCATTTCTGCATTCCCACCTCCAATTATCTTCCTACTATTGTTCTGGGATACTCAGTGAACTGTAGGTACCCTAGCATCCCACATCTGGGCTCTCTGTGTTCCCGAATCCCACATCCTCTATGTCTTGGTCTCCCATCTCCACTTTTGCTTAGATAGTGAACAGAAGTCACCCAGAGAGCTGATAAATGCTGAGATGTGGACAGTGGCCAGGCACTAGGATCTTATTCTACCCCAGGCGGAAGGAGCAAGAAGATCATGAATCAGGGACATGGCGTGTAGTCTGAAGCCTAACTGGCCAACCTATTCTTGTGCCTTCCTGTAGTGTAGGATGACATTATGTCTTGCTCACTTGCCATTACGTAACCATCATTTTATCCAAATCCAGACATCCATAAGATGCTTATAGGTCTTATTTGGAAAATGAAAGGGGAAGAGAGAGAGAAAAAAAAACATCAAAAACCTTATTATTCTTTCAAATGGGAGGGACTATTGTTTCCACATACATTTAGCACACACAGTACCAGTGCAAGTAATGACTCTCTAATGGTCCAATGATAACTGCCAGTGGCAGATAGGTGAAGGGGGCTGCTTCCAGCAGAGCTGGGTAGGGGCTGGTCGGAACTTTTCTGATTTTAAGTGCCTTAATGTCTATGCCTGGACTTTGCCTTCTAGATCAATGAGTCCTTATGCCTTCAGTAATCTGATCTGAGGTCATTTCATTGTTTCTCACTCCAGCTGTTGAAAACAACTACACTTTGTTATCACAAACAAGAAGGTGAGGTCCTAGCAAGGGAGAGGAATGGGACAAAATCCAAAGGAGGAAGCTAAGCCTGCCTGTCCTGCACACTGTCCCTCTCCTGGCTGCCGTGCCCTTCCCTAGCTTCCTTGTTGACAGTACCATCCGCAGACAGCAATGAGAAAACATCTTACCTGGTACAACCAGGGGAGATGGGACATATATAAAGGCTCCCTGGCATGCCCATTGAGTAGGAGATCCCACAGGGTGCTTATCTCAAAACAAAAGCTTACTAATCAGATGCTTATCAGCAGCCAAGAAATGGGCAGTTTTGTACCCAGGAATGAGAACATGGAGGCAGTGCCTGGGACACTTACCCAGGAGCTTCAGAAACCTTGAGGAAAGCTTGTCTGGTACCCTTATTATCTGCTGTGTCTTTTTGAATCCCAGTTCTATCCTTTCCCAGTACAATAGAGCACACCTAAGGAGACTTGCCTGGCAGTCCTTGGCAGACAGCATGGGATAGTAGGTACATCATCCTTCACTAGGCCAGCTTTGGGACAGCATCTTTACAGACACTCATCTTTTCCATAAACATTCTTTTAAAAAGGCCTTAGGGACAGCACAGTGTGTGTCTTTAGAAGGCATGTGTCACAGCACTGGGCAGGTATACCTGGGTTCTATGCCTCTTTCTGTCAACCATAGGTATTGAGACTTTCCATAACTAAATTAGTTTTTCTGAATCTCCTGGGTAATAGTAAGAACGAGAATAAAGAAGATAAATTTGCTGACAAGTTGTCTGGCAGAGAGAGATGGGTGAACCTGTCTGGAAAGCCCCCAGGGACCACTGTTCATCTTTGTTGCAGATGTCTGGTTTAGCCTTGGCAGTTGCTGCTCTGGCCAGAGCCATGCAGATCTTGCTTCATCTGTGGCCACTCTGCTTGTCAGTCACTCCAGTCTCCATGAGTAATGGCATCTTCCACGTCCTGCTTGTGCCCTGCTCTCAGTGTCTGTCCACATCTGGCAAGCAGAACATGCGAGCAGACTTTCATTGGTCTGATCCAGCTTTGGGGTTCTGCCTTGGCATGGAGCTCTCTGCACTCAAGACCACTTTCACAAGTCTAGGTCTCACAAAGTAGTAGACAGGAAGCCACACATGACAGTCAGTTCCACATAAAAGAAGAGGAAAGGGAGAAAAGATCTCCAGCAATTTCCATTTGTTCTGTCCAAGAATATTTGTGTTTAAAAACTTGCTTGGAAAAACAAACAAGTAAACACCAATGCCAACATAAGGAAAAACTAACCTAGGACAATTCTTCCCCTTAGATGTTATCCAAATATAGAAAGGAAAGCAAATGTTGCCACCCCTTTCTTTGGGACGGTCTGCCTTTGCCTGATGACTTGAGAGCTTGTGCATGGGAGGAGACTTCAAAGCCCACCCCAAAAGTGATATATTTTCTCTAACAAGGCCACACCTCTTCATAGTGCCACTACACATGGGCCAAGAATTCAAACACCTGAGTCTATGGGAGCGAAACCTATTCAAATCACCACATGTATCCACACATGCATATGTGCACATGTGTGTGCATATCAGCCTACACATGTGTGCACATGTGCACAGAGGGCAGAGAACAGCCATGGGTGGTATCCCTACGTACATAAAATTTTTATGTGTTCTCTAGAGATCAAATTCAGGTTCTTTGCTTGAAAGACAAGCACTTTACTGGCTGAGTCATGTCTTTAGCCCGCTAAATTTTTTTAATTAGTATTTTTAGTTAGCATACGAAATTATGGGTTTCATTGTGACATATCCTTACATTTATATCATCGTATTTGCTCACACTTACTTCTCACTGTCTCTTCTCCTTTCACTGATATGTTTCCTTGTCCTAAACAGGTCCCTCCTGCCTTCATGTAACATGCATATATGCAGATATAAATATATATAAATCAAGATTACAATATGAGAGAGAAAAACATGCAATATTTAATCTCTTGAGCCTGGCTTATTTCACTTAACATAATGTGTCCTCCAGGTTCATCCTTTTTTCTGTAAATGATGTAATTTCTATCATATGGCTGAGCAAAACTCCACAGTATTATATATGCCACATTCCTTTATCACATCTATTGATGGACATCTAGGGAAGCCCCATAGCCTAGTCACTGT
This sequence comes from Rhabdomys pumilio, assembly GCA_030674055.1. Classification (NCBI taxonomy): domain Eukaryota; kingdom Metazoa; phylum Chordata; class Mammalia; order Rodentia; family Muridae; genus Rhabdomys; species Rhabdomys pumilio. The sequence goes on along the minus strand of JANHMN010000001.1, from coordinate 182,765,714 downwards.
GAATAGTGATATTATAAAAATGGGTTTCTTTGGGAACCTTCAACCTTATTTCCATGGTTGCTCCACAAGCTTACAGTTCCCACCAGTATATAAAGTGTTCTCTTGCCCAGTACCTGTGCTAGTAGTCATTTGCATTAGCTCTCCTAATGATAACTTTTTGACTATGGTGAGGTTCAATTGTTTTTTCTAAGACTTATTTTATGTTGTTGTTGTTGCATGTGTAGGAATATACAATGTGTATTTAGGTGCCTCTGGAGGCTAGAAGAGGCCATCAGATCCCATGGATACATAGAGTTCCAGGTGGTACTGAGCTGCCTTATGTGGATGCTGGGAACCAAACTCCAGTCCTCTAGAAGAACAGCAACTTCTCTTAACTGATGAACCTATTCTCCAACCCAGTGGGATGGAACCTCAATGGAGTTTTAATTTTCGTTTCTCCTATTCACTAAAGGTATTGAAAAAAACCATTCAAATGTTTATTAACCATTGCATTTCTTCCTTTAAGAAGTAGCTGTTCGACTCATTTGTCGATTGACTGGGTGACCTGTTGTGCTATTTTATTTTCTAGTCTTCTGTTTTGAGAGCTTCGATAATCTAGATACTACCCTCCTGTCACATGAAGAGTAGACAAAGATCTCTGGAGGCTGTTGCTTCTTTGTTTTGCTGTGTGTAGCCTTTTAATTTCTTCCAATCCTGTTTGTCAGTTCTTTGGATTCTCCTGGACTGTGCCTGTCTGCTGAAATGCTCTCCCTATGTTTCCCTCCAGCACTTTCAGATTTTCAGGTCTTAACATTAAGGCCTTTGATCCCGTTCTAATTGATTTTGTCCAGACTCAGAGATACAGATCAAATTTCATTCACCTACATGGAGAGACCCAGTTTTCTCAGCTCCATTTGGTGAAGAGACTTGTCTTTCCTCTAAAAATATGAAGCAGGCTACACAGTGATGTGTGTACTATGAAAACACTTGTTTAAATTTAAAGATTCATAATATAACCATCCATGAACGAATTAGTAGAATATAAAATATTGACTGTGTTAGAGACATGCACAGACATGATGTTCCTTTGTGTAATGTGTATGTGGCGGTTAGGAAGGGGGCGGGGCATGAAAATAGAGATGGTGGAGGAAGCCTTGAAGTACAGTCTGTTTCTTATTTTTAGCAGAGCAGATGTGAAAGGACTATGACAAAATGTTAAGCTTTATTCTACTGGATGATGGGAACATAGGTGTTTGAGATATTATTTTTCATATATTCAGCGTATTTGAAACATTTTTCAATAAAACTTTTAATAAATACAACTGAGTTATTTAGTACAGAGACGAAATGGTAAAGTAACAGACTTTTGTATAGTTTCTCTTCCAGGAGGGAAGGGGCCAGAGAACTCAGCGAGAGAGTGTAGATCATGAGGACTCTGCTGCAGTCACAAAGCTGTTTAGGAGAAGAGAACAGTTAGAATTTACAGTTGTCTCCAGTGTGCTGAAGAAATTCACAGTGAAGGACTAGATCCCAGCTTTGTCACCTGCTCAGCTTTGTTTCTGTGTTTGTGAAGGTTTCCCCTGGGGTGTGCTGGGCCAGTCAGGTACACTATTGCAAATTTATCACAAAGTCCTTGGGCCTGGAGAGATGGTTCAGTGGGTCAGAGTGCCTGCTTTCTAATCCCCAGTACTTACCTGAAAAAAGGAGATATTATTGCATGTGCTGATAAGTGGCAGAGACAGGAGAATAGCTGTATCTTTGGGACTGCTAGCTTAGATCCTGGTTTAGCGAGAGATCCTATATCAAGAGAATAAGACTGTGCATGATAGATCAGAGCACCTAACTGATATCCTTCTCTGGTCTGTACATGCACACACCACCATATACACACATATACACATGCACACATGTACAGAGAACAAACACATACACACATGCACATATAACACATATATACATGCATACATGTACACACGTGCACATACACATATAACATATACACGCACATAGAACACACATGTAAATGTACACATAGCATACATGCACATATAGCACACATACACTTGCACATATAACATAAGCACATAAAACACATATGTGCACATGTACATATATGTTCACACATAACACATATGCAAATATACACACTAGCTTATCACTATGGTTTTATGAAGAAAGTTTCTGTATACACTGTGGCTAGAATCTGTTTTGGTCATAAAAGAAAGATTTATTATTAAAAATTAGGCTCAGTGGGTGAAGGTACTTGCCCCAAGCCTGATGACCCAACTACAGTGGTGGAAGGAGAGAACTTGGCATCAAAACTTTGATCTCTATACATGTGATATAACATGTATATATACATGTGTGTAGTACTGCACACAAAATATATAAATAAATGTTAATTTTAAAAGAAATGATTGGGTGTTGGAGAGATGGTGGAGTGGTTAAGAGCACTGTCTGCTCTTCCAGAGGACCTGAGTTCAATTCCCAGCACCCAGATGATAGCAAACATCTACCTATGTAACTCTAATCCTAGGAGACAAGACATTCCCCTCTCACTTCTGGCCTTAGCAGGCACCAGGCATGTACATGGTACACAGATATACACGGAAACAAGATTCACATACACATAAAACTTAAGAAAAAAAGAAGTTAACATAGAAAACATAGAATCAGGTCCTAGATCCTCAGGCTGCTCTACATATAGCTACCCAGGACTTCTCGAAAACACTTAAAGGCCAGGGTTCCTCATGCATCTTAGAAGAGCTTTGAGGCCTCTGTTTCTTCCTTGAATGAAAAAGTTGTTCTCTTCTTTTGGCCCCTCCAATTTTGTCCTCTCTCTCTGGGAAATTATCAGCCTCTCCTTGATTACTTCTTATTGTTCTTTAGCTGCTCTGACCTCTGCTTCTTCTCCTGCCAGGCTTTTTGGGTACAGCCGCTTGCTTTCAAGTTAGGCCTACAGTAGAGACCTCGGAGCGAACCATGACAGCGCCTTTGAGCTCCCACACTTTTGTCAGGAAGCCCAGCTCCCAGGGTTGCTTCCTAAGGCTTCCTGGAGCCTTCTCTCTTATGGTTGCAGGCCTAGGGGAAAGCCTTTCTTTTCTTTCTCCCAGTGTGCTTTGTGATTTTTGTTCTGTGGTTCTGCCCCGCTTCACTTTGTTTATCGGCATCAAAGCCGAACCCAGCTGGGTTTGTTTGTAGATCCTTTATTTCCATGAAACATGCAGATTTTTTTCTAGGTCAGCCTGTGTTCTTAATAATCAAGAAGGTAGTCATTCCCGGGGCCACAGAGGAAGGACTAGGAGTCCAAAAGACCTCAGAGCCATAGCATGCTCACTAGCTGTATCCTTAGCCCTAACGGCTAGTAACAGCATACAAATAGTCTGTTGCCTTCCAAGTTGCTGTGCTTCACAAGGAATTCCTATAGAAATCTTTCTCTTATTTATTTTTTTAAAAAACTTCATGACTAATTTCTTATTAGTAAATATTAATTGTGCATAATAATGGGTCTCATTATGGCATTTTCATGCATGGTTGTAATATGTTACATCTATCTCCTGTTATGTTTTCTTAGGTAGAAGTCTTGCCTAATTTTTGAGTAAACACAACAGATCGCATGCCTAAAAGCTTACTTTTAAAGACTAGAATTCCAGAAAAATCAAATGTCCAAAAGTATGGGTGTGGGTATTTTTCTTTGTGACTTATAGCTGGGCCCCTTAAGACCTCTAGGCATGTGTCCACATTGGCAAGTAGCTTGTTAGAGCTCATCTATGAAGCCATAGCCTAGCAGCAGTAAGTCTAGCCCTTTAGCCTGATGTGACATTGGGAACAGGGCTTTTTTGATGCATAAGTCACCAGTTCTAAAGCAGGAGGAGTGAGACCCTCATGGAGGCTCTTCTTTAGAAATGTTATTTCTAAAGTGATTCAGTCATTGTACAAAATGCTGTCTAATAGACAGGACAAAACAGCATAGAGAACATTCTGGGGTCTTTTCCTAGAGCAAAACTGATAACTTTGCCATAACAGGTGGTACTGCCTGAATCTGATGTTAAACCAAAGAGCCCAAATAACTGAGTCTCAGGCACCACAGGAGAAAGGGGCAGCTAGCCAGAAAGAGGCCAGCATCCACCCAAGTGTCTCCTCACTTCCCACCAAACAGACTGACATCCATAGGGCTCCCCGAACAGCCAAGACAAGACCATATTTGGATTTGTAACTCCCAGGGTGTGCTACAGGAAGGTCTGGTTCTTGTTGTCCATTGACTCTGAGATAAAATCTGGGCCTCTGCTTAGCTTAAGACAAGCCATTCATCTGGATACCCTCCCTCTCAGGACTGGACTGCCCAAGTGCTATGTGGGTGATTCCAATTTGCTTGGCGGGGATATCTTGTCAATCTTCCCAAGAGTTGTAGCTCTCTGTCTTTTGTTAAACTCTATCTTCACCAAGTTCTAAGTGTCTCATGCAAAAAAAAACAAACAAACAAAAACAAAACAAAACAAAACACCAACCTAAGCTGTTAGATATGAGCCTTGTTTGCTCTCTCACCAGGCTCAGGTTCAGAAGCAAATGAACTGGGAATCTCTAGAGCTCCTCATTCAATAGGAAGGTGCGAGAAATATGGAGAAATATGGTGACAGAAGCTCACTTAACTGAGGATTCTGCAAGGAGGAGTGTGCCTTCCTTCTCAGTCCCAGCAAGGCAAGGGTGGAGCCAGGCAGTAAGACCAGGATACCTGGCTCTTCAGCACAAAGATCAGATAGAGCAGCTGTGCTTTTTATGGCCCAGATAAACCAGGCAAGGCAAGGCTCTTGGGGCTTGACACTTGGTAAGTCATTGGGTCTCTAGACAAATTTCAGGGGGTGGGTGTTGGTTTCATTTTCACTTTTCAGAGGGGGAAATGATTCTGCAAAAGAATAGTACCTCACCCTGAGTGACAGAACAAAGTGTACATCAGTCACTGGGCTCTGGAGCATCTTCTCTTACCCAGTAGGCTGTATTGGGTTCTCTAAGGCTGCCAGCACAGAAGCTGTGACAGAAGCACCTTGTGGGAGTTGGTATAGAGCCCCTTACAAGTTTACAATGACAAGCAATGGCTTGGGTGACAATTCTGGAGTTGCATAACTAACAAATAGAGGAGCCAAGATTCTAGCCCAGGAGGTCTTAGGAGCCTAGAAGGGATCCCTGCATCTTTAGGGAGGGCAGGAGTGAGGTGTGACTGGACTTGCTGGCAAAGGCTCCTATGAAAGCCACAAGGGAAACAACTTTATCCCTGGACGCTTGGGAGGAGCTGGGACTTTCCCATAATATACTTGGCTGGACCCCTCACGTGAGCTGAGCAAATTTCCCATCTTCTGATACCACCCTAGTACCAAACATAGTACCAGCATTTATTGTATCTAGTACATAATATTAGAGAAACAGATTCTTCCTGGTATATCCTTGGCTTATTCTGGTTTCGTTGTAGGGATGTCTCTCATGTTCTTGGTCGCCTTAGCATAATAACAACTGTAAACCCAATACCATAATGATATTAAGTCAATAATTAGTTGTTACTTACTATGTTCATACTCTGCTAAACAGTCCCATTTTTGATCAATAAAACTTTATTATTCCTTGTTTGTCAAGTGAGACAAGCACATACTGAACAGCCTGCAGAGAGCTACTTGGCCGGCAAGTGTTTAGCCATTTTTCTAACCAGTTCTTCCTCTCCAAAGCCTCATACAAGGTTGATCATGTGCTAGGAAATTGAGGCACTGAGATGATGAATGGATTTCCACACCCCTCTGCTATGTTACAAAGTTAAGATGTGTGCTCAGGATACATTCGTCACCTGCTGTAACTAACTCTTTCAAGTCCAACTCAACAAGTACTCCTTTAGACAAGGACATCCCCTGTGTGAAACCTAGCAGAACTGTTTAATGGAGTCTAAAGAGGCATATGATAAAAAAGGCAATCAGCAGTTTGCACTAACTTTAAAAGTTTTTGAAATGAGAATCAATCAACTCTGGAAAATTGAGTCATTGAGATAGATCAATCATTCTTAAAGAAGAATCTCCTTCATAAGGCAGCTTGTAGATGTGACCCCCCCCCCATGTTTGCTCCTTGAGAACAGGCAGGTCTCAGTTGTAATAGACCAGCACTCACTCCTAACCTGGCCATGAGTTGGTATTCAGATAAATAGAGTTGCCTCTCTGAGAAGAGAATTGACCAGCACATCCATCTATAAATATGTGGCTACCTGTAGGTTCAAGGCTTTGTTTTACAGGGGAGAATCCCCCTTCTGCTCTCACAGGGCTTCTATTGTGTCAGGGAAAGTTTCTGTGAACCCAGAGCTTACTGGTAACTCCAAATAGGGAGTAACTGAGTGTGGTTTCTAAAATATTTCCTCTTGCAACATTTTTTTGCCTGAGAAATTTTTATATGATCTAAAGAATATAGGTATATGGAATAGGTATATGAGTCAAATATATGCTGATAATAAACCATAATGAAATATTTTAAAAGAGTGCTATACAAATACCATCACCCCTCATTAAAGATGAAAGCAGATTTGTAGACCAATGACATGTATTTTTACAAAGAGACTTAAATTGTGGCTGAGCACTGAATTCTGCAGGAAACAGAGTATCTTCAACATTTTTCAGAGTCAATCTATAATTTAACTTTATAATCATGAGTTTCAAGATAACCACTTTGCATAAATATGCAGTACAAAATAGCAGAGATGTGTTTAGGGCCATTTCAGAAATTGTTGGAAAGTCTGTCCTAATCTCAAATGGAAGTTCACTTAGTGATTTTTTTTTTTTAATTTAAATTTACATCAGCATCTCAAACATCAGTCTTTAAAATCAAACATTCTAACACAATACAGTTCAAAGATATACTATCCTACATACTAAAGTGGGATGGTGGGAAAGTCATGGTTTTCCCTTCTTGATCCATTAAGTTTCTGTAAGAGTAGAATACTTTGTACAGTCAGTAGAAATACTATAGTCAGTCATAGCATACAGAGATATCAAATCTAAGTCAAGGTGTTTCAAGAAACCGGTGGCATTGTCTAGTAGCACAGTAGACATAGAACAAAGTGTGTTTGTGCTATATATTCAGAGCCCAAAGTGCAGGGCAGTCATGTGAGACAGCAGGACTAAACACCGTCAGAAGCAGATTCAGTATACACTTGATTTTGAAGTAGTGTTGTTGTTGTTGTTGTTATTGCAGAAATGGAAAAACCTCCTACCACTGTGAAATATTTCATGATCCCCATGTTCAGTTGAATGGTCCCATGTAGGATTGGCACCCATAGTTTAAGCAGCTGGATGATGGAGGCCATGCAGGGTGCTAGTTAAGTGAAAACAGAAGAATTTCAGTTGGGAGTGGGAGAAGGGGAGGGGTGGTGGGGAGAGAGTCACTTGGATAGAAACGTCATGCAGTTTCAGGAGTGAATAGTGTTCTGGTCAGTTAGAGCATCAGAGGGGAGAAATGAATGCCATGGGTTACCTGCCTCTTCACTCTGCTGAAGATTCATGCATGGGTGTAGTCTCCCTGACAGAGTTATCCTTGGGACAGGGAGGAAGCATCTTCTGGTAACTCTCCTCTTACTATGGGAAGAAAAGTTAGAAGGAAGGTTGTTCCATGTGAATTCAAGGGGTCTTCATTTTGTAGAAGTTCACAAAAGCATGCTTAGTGCGTGAAACGTTACAAATGATTTCTTCAAGAGCCTGTCCAGGAACTTGTGGACCAATGGTAAAGAACACCTGGTTGCTTTCACTCTCACCTTGACTCCCACTTGGAGATAATACTGGCCACAGATACGAAATTCACTTTGTAAGGACCCCAGCATTCTTCCTGGGCATTCAGACTTCCCTAAGTGAATCAGCCACCAGAGTGACCACTGCCTCAAAGAAGTGAAGTCTATAGAGCACCTTCCTGGATGCTAGACACACACTCATCTTTTTAGATGTGTGCTTCTCTTTCCCAGGTACTTGACTCTGTTGAGGAAGTCTCAGTGGGGACAGTGGGACTCAGCTCTGAGGAAAGACCAAGATGAACAGTAAAGGAGATGCCGTATTTCTCCGCTGAGCCATTCACCCTAAAACTGACTCCTTTGAGGGTGAACCATGTGACTCACACATGAGAAGTCCCCTAGAGCTTAAACCTGGAGTCACCCACCATCCCTACACAGTGTGTCTCCTTCCTCCTCACCTACCTCTTCCCACAGCCAGTGGTTTCCTAGAGTCTTCCTCATCTGCCCAGACACCTGCTGCCAGGGCTGTCTGTGACAGCTCTGCTTTCTGCCAGAAATTCCCTTTTGCTAGACAAGTGCCTATGTTGATTCATTACCTCATCCAAATCCTCCTTCCAGCACCACCTGCTCAACTCTGCCCTATTTTCATAGCCCCTCCCCTTGGATTAAGTGCTACCTGCCTCTATCAAGAGCCAGGAAAGCTGTGTGCTGACTCCTGGTTTTGTTTATGTACCCTGCACTGTCAAGCACAGGAGCTACTTTGTGCCTACAAGAGTACTCTATTCCTGTACTTGGGGCATTCAGTCAGTATTTTTAAACAAATTTTAATTATATTTATTTTATTACGTGTGTATAAGAATGGGGTGAGACATATGACCCATGGTGACCTTGTGAAGGTCAGCGGACAATGGACAAGGAGCAGGAGTCAGTTTCTCCTTACACCTATTGACCATGTGGGACTTGGGAATCGACCCCAGGGGAGCTGGTTTGGGAGCAAGCACCTTTACCCACTAAGTCATCTTGCCAGCCCTCACACAGTGTGTTATGAATTGTGGGCTGGCAGTGCTCCAGTTTAATGAAGAAGAGCACCCCCTAGGGTCATCTGCATGCATGGAGTTAGTCAACAGATTGTCTTCCAAAACACAAGCACATCCCAGACCCGGGGAAATGAGAACGTCCCATTTGCCAAGTTCTTGGATTCCACTTCGGCCTGCACCCTTATGAAAGCAATTAGCACCTTTGATTCAGAGACATGATTCCAGTGCTCTCATGGGAGTTGGTAGCAAATCTGAGGCTCCCTCATCTGGGCAGTCATTCCCAAAAGAAATGAATTCAGCATCTTCTGGTCACCAGAACTCTGGGGTCCAGGTTCACTGACCCTGGAAAGCCATTATTGTTGGCTGCTTGTATGGGTTTCTTGCTCTTGGAATTTTTAGCAAAATGATAGTTTTCATTCTTAGGCCTTTGAGCAGTGCTGTCTCTTTCTCAGATGCAGCCCTGAGGTATTTCCTCAAGAAGACAACCTGCTCTTGCCATTGCTAGGAAGCAGGTGTGAATATACCTGACTTCAGTGCCAAAGCCCTTGTTTCTTTATAGAGAATTTGCCTGCCTAAAACTTACAACCATCCCTGATTCTTTCACATGTTGGGTCCTCTTCCTATGTCCCTGAGGCTAGAGACTCTCTTATTCGAAACCCTTACCATTGCCATGGAGATACTAAATTAAGAGTTGCAGCTTAGTATGGAATGTGTAGATACTTGAAGCAGGATTTAAAAGACATTCTGATTCCCTAGAACTGTAACAGTATATTGCCTCAGAGCAGGGAGCAGCAGAGGAGAAAGCATCCTTTTCTAGCCTCCAGCCGGCTGCTCCTCCGTGCAAAGGAGGTTAAGTCATGCTCAGAGATGGAGCCTGTAACAGGGGGAGGATGTGTTCTGTTGAGGAGACCCTATATGTGGACTTGTTTTGCTGGCTGGAGGAATGAATCATTTCAGCCATGCACACCAGCTGCAGCCTGTGGAAGTAAACCGTCGGCTTTCCCACAGCGTGCGCTGTATATTTCATTGTTAGAGCTTTGCGTTTTGACAGGTAGTTCTTATCCTTCTGGAAAGAGAGGTCTGAAGCCAGCAGCTGGAGGGAGACCTGGCAGGGCCTGCTGTCTAAATTGAGAGCAAGCATGTGCAGGGGAACCTCATTATAACGTGACCTGTTATTACGTGGATTTTGATATCCCATGGGGCAAATATGTCTCCCAGCATAGAAGAGATCCATGTTGCAGACGCCTGCTGTAACTTGTCTAACCCAGAATACAACCTTGTCCTTGAAACCAGCATGATAAAGGTTTGTCATTTGCATTTGAGTTTTTTTTTTTTTTTTTTCAGAATAAAAACCATACCAAGCACACATCCTGGAAAATATATACACACACACTACACACACACACACACACACACACACAAGCATGCATGAATGCTTGTAAGGCACACAATGTAAGGATACAGATGAAAACTTCTGTGGTGTGTGGCTGGTATTTGGTGTTCACTGAGGACCCTTCTGTAATAGAACTTGCTTTGGGGGAGACAATGTAGTAATTTTTTTTTCTTTTTTTGTAAAATTGTCCCTGCTCCTTCAGATCCTTCTGTTCTTTGCACTATGACTTGATAGCTGTTTCTATTAAGAGGTGAGATTCAGTTTCCTCTCTGCCTCAGTCTGGACTCCCTTGAGACAGTGACCTACAGAAGGCCGTGGAAATGAAAGCATGCCTCTTCTGGGCCTTGGCCCCAAAAGCCCTGTGATTTCTGCATGAACTTGTGTTTAATGCAGAACTCCCTGCCTTCATTTCTCAGAACTCTGTCTTGTTGTGAGAAAGCAAGCCCAGGCTAGGCACATACAGGAGAGACTATTTGTCACAGCTAGCTAACTCCTGAAACACATGAGAGAAGTAAGTCAAAATTAGCCACTTAATCAACATTTGTAGGAACGTGGGCTAGCCTAGCCAAGGCTAGACAAAACACCTTACTGACCAAGACTGGTAATCAATAATAACTGGATAGACCTTTAATCCAATGAGTTGTGGAAAAAGCTTGCTACACATACTAGCTAGTATAGGAGGGTTGCCAATATGAAAGTTAATCCATAATGGAAAGAAGTTCAGACAAGACCACCCTCCTTAAAGTAAATAAGCCAGGGTCACAAGAGCAAGCTATGGCTACTTTAAGTAAGAGGCAATGCGAATGAGGATGCTGACTGTAAGAAGAGCCAAGGCCAGAGCAGAAGGAAGTGTGAAGCCTAAGCCAAGGTTGGGGAATAAGTACAGACGTAGGCTGTAGCAACAAGATTGGATTTTTGGTAAGGATGCTGAAGAAACCACAGGGGAGAGGTCACAGGACAGGTGTTGGAGCCTCAACTCCATCTGGACAGGAGTGAGCAGAGCTCCCTGTCTGCTGCTGCTGGGAAACTGTATAGTCATCCATGTTAACACCTGCTGCTTATCAACCTAGTGCTGCCTACAGGATGCTGGAGGAGGATGCTGGGGGGGACACCTCAATTATTTTCCCAATTTCAAGGCCTGACATATAGTAAGCCTTAAGAGAACTCCTTGCTTTGGTAGAGCTCTAACTTTGATGGCTTCCCTAGCCTCTCTCCTTTCTCCTTTTCCTAGGCCTGGGAGCAGCAGAGAGAGCTCCAGGATGCAGCTTTTGCTATTACTGATAATCTCTTAATGGCCCATGGCCACCACCCCCAGGCTCCAGGGTGGATGCCTGCCTGGGCTCTGTTTAGGGATCCTCTGACTCATCCTGTGGCCAAGAGGAAGTCTTTAGGTTTCTTGGCTCCCCTTTCCATTGCTGAGAAATTCCTCTGGTTTGTACTTCCCACCAACCCACCTCGAAGGCCTGTGCTGGGGCCAGCTGTGCCCCAGTGTTTATGGAGCACCCAGAGTGCTGAGGTGGCCTGGGGAGCACATGCTGCATTTGAGACTCTGCCCTGATGAGCTAACACAGTTCCTCCTGTGCCTGGGGAATCAAAAACTGCAGGCACTTTATGAGGATGCGGCCCTATTATAGTTGCCCCTCCCCCACCGCCCTTTTATTAGTAGTAGTATTCAGTGCTGGCCTTCTCCTTTCAACTGACATAAATTTTCTTTGACTCCATTTGGATGGTTTTCTCTCTCTGTTTTTTTTTTCTTTCTTTCTTAGAGAGGGTGGGTGGAATTTAGAATTAAAAAGTAGCAACCATTGGGAAAGCAAGCTTGTCTTGAATTTCACAGCAGTTCATGAACTTCAGGAAATCTGAACACACAGCATGCAATTAAGAGCAGGAGGGGATTTTTTTTTCTTTAAGCAATTGTGAAGAGAAGGTGGTCTGTGGAGAGTGGCTCTCGGGGGGCCTCTGGGGTCTGGAAAGGGCCTGGTGGTAAACAGCCTGCTTGGCAGCCAGAACCTCATTTGTCTTTTGATCTCCTATCAGCCTACATTATCTCGGAGGGAAGCATGGCATGTCTCTTTTCTGGACATGGACACCATGGTCCTAGATCTCTCAATAAGCTGGGGAAAGGGCCCAGGGACCTAAGAAAGTGACCTTTCTCTCAAGGGAGTCTTCCCCTAAGCTTTGCAAGATGCCATATGACTAACCTTTGTCACCAGTTCAGTTCTGACAAGGTGCCAAAGACAGGAAACTGAGGGATGAGAAGTTGGAGGAGGACGGAAGCCAAGGCCAGAGAGAGATTTGTGCATGTATGTGTGTGGGTGTGTGTGTGTGTGTGCATAAGCTAGGCAAGCAACTGGATAGTCAGCTAGGTAGGAGGCTTGCTAACAATTCCTTCTCCATCTCCTGTTTTGGCTCAGAACCAAAAAGAAAGGTAGGGGCTTCTGCTTCAGCCCCCATACCATAAGAAGAAGCCAGAGACTAGAGGCACACCAATGCCAAGGAGATATGCTCAGACTCACAAGCAGGTCTAGTAGGTTCTATCACTACGGGCAACATTGCCCTGGGTCTTGGTCTTCACTTCTCTAAATCCATATGATAGCATCGAAGTTACCCTCCATGGGTGTCAACCATGCTGATGTAGAATGGTACAGGATAGGGTTGGAGTGGCATGACTTTATCAGCTGCTGGGGAGAGGGGTGTGTGTGTCGGGGGGTCATATAGAAGTAAGTGATAGGAGACTTTGCACCTCCAAGAGCTTAGTTTGAGTCTGGTTCAGTAACAGCTGTGTGGTCTTCAAATCACCCCTAGTCTTTCTGGACCTCTGGATTATTCCTCTGTCAAAAGACCTCTGCTTGGGGTCAGAAATGAAGCAGTTTGGTAAGTGATGCAGAGCCCAGGGCTGCTTGGCCTAAACTCCAGCCATAGCCAGTGTCTTAGTCAGGGTTTCTATTCCTGCACAAACATCATGATCAAGATGCAAGTTGGGGAGGAAAGGGTTTATTCAGCTTACACTTCCACATTGCTGTTCATCACCAAAGGAAGTCAGGACTGGAACTCACAAAGAGCAGGAAGCAGGAGCTGGTGCAGAAGCCATGGAGAGATGTTACTAACCGGCTTGCTTCCCCTGGCTTGCTCAGCCTGCTCTTATAGAACCCAGGACCACCAGCCCAGGGATGGCACCACCCACAGTGGGCCCTCCCTCTTTGATCACTAATTAAGAAAATGCCTTACAACTGAATCTCATGGAGGCATTTCTTCAACTGAAGTTCTTTTCTCTGTGGTAACTCCAGCTTATGTCAAGTTGACACACAAAACCAGCCAGTCAACGGTCAACTCCTACTCTTCTGATCTTCCTTTGCAGTTAGATTCTCATGGGGAATGGGTGGGGGGGAGTAGGAGAGCATTTAATGTCAGGCTCCTTTCCCTATGCTGAGCCCTGGGTAGAGATGTCTCGAGAGACCCTTGGGTCAAAGCTGTCTGGAGGATGAATGGAGCTAATGAGGATATTTTTGGGCTTATGCCCTGCATATAGAAACAGGGATAACATGTCTGAGGAGCCCAGGCATGTATGGGTGGCCTCTCTTAGTGTCATCTAGCATAGCCACTCAGCATGGTTGTAGATTAACCACTCAGACTGTTGTTTCAGCATCCAATGTTCTAGATACATTGGTGCAGGTCCACTAGAGACTCAAGGCAGATTGGGCTCTGTTTGCTAAGCCCTTATATCTCTATGATCACATAAGTTGCCACACTTGGGGGAGTGGAGCTTCCTCTAAGTCCTTTCTCTGAACTTTGAGCTAACAGAGAGTGTAGTCTCCTATCTCTGACTTCTTTCTAACCCTCAGTGCATAGACACAAAAGTCCAGTACCAGCAGAGGCTTGGGCCCATGATTCATTCCTATACCCAGCACTGACAAATGAGAGGACAAGAGATTTGAACCATAGCTCTGGTTCTTCTTCAGGCTATGGGCATCTTCCTTGACACCCTGGCCTGGGATCATCCCCCTCCTCTCCTGTGTTTCATAGCTGGAATTTCTTCTCCTTGGCAAAGGTCCATTCTGTGCAGCCCTTCCAAGGGCCATGAGACTTAGCAGGTGAAAGTCTGACTCAGGAACGTGTCATGAGGATTCTGGCAAAGGGACATTCTGACAGATTTTATCAGAAACTTGAGAGAAACAGCAGCCACCACAGGCTGTGGATGAAGCTTGAAGTACTGGGCAGTTTAGATCCAGAGTCCTTACCATAGAGCTATGTAGCCCCCAGATAGTCAGTTTTGCTTGACAGATGGACATCTCTGCATCAGTTAGATGGGAAGGTCTGAACTGACTCTTTTGAGTTCTTCTAAGGTTGGGAGAAATATATGCCTGGGTAAGAACTGTAAGGAGCTGCCCATCACGGCAGTAATCATTATTGTTAACGACACAGTGTCTAGCCTAGGAGTAAATGCCGACATAAATGAGTATATTCCCCTAATTCTAGTATGCCCCTTGTATTAATTAACAGGCTTTTGTTGGTGATGACAAATGGTACATTGAACACACAGGTCAAAAGTTAGCTGCCTTCTCTTTCCAGAGCAATGGGGAAGTCAAGTCAGACCACCCAGAAGTAAGGAAACCATGGGCCTTCCTCACTGTCAAAAGCTTGTTGGCAGACCCATTAGATTGTGATGTGTACCAGGCTGGAGGATTGCTCTCCTTGCATGGTGACACTCAGGTAGAAAGCAAGACAAGACTAGAGGGCTCAGGAAGGTTCAGGGAGCTGACTGGTAAGGGAAACCCAGAGGAAGAAGATAGATTGAGGCTAGATAAATAGAGGAAGGACTAATAAAAAATGTAAAGACCACATGGGGACCCCCCCCCATGGTCTTCCAGCTACCCTTCCTCCTCATTCATGGTGTGCCTCCAGCAGGCTATGACATTGCTGCTGGGCCATCCTGCAGCCCCCAGTGTCCTGACTGTCTCCGGCATCTGTTGCTCTTCACTCCGTCTTTCCAGATGCAGAGGCATGTGAGGAATTGAGTGAATCGTAAAGTTCCACGAGCATCTTAATGGCTGACATTTATTGAGTGTCTGCTGTTGCCCAGCTCTGTGTAGAAAGCTTCCTCCCAGGCAGTTCTCCGGTAGTCCCTGTCTATGCAGCCACACTAACACCAGTGCCCATTTGACAGATGAGCCAACTGAGGCCCAGAGAAAAGGAAGTACTTATAGCTAACAAGCAGGAGAGATAAGCGTAGGTCTGTCCGATGACCAAACCTGTTCCTCACCGTGCCATATCCTGTGATTCTATAATGCCCCAGAAGTCTTTTGTGTTTGTCAGTCCAGCCTGCTTCTTCCGGGACTGTTTGTTCCCTCCCATGAGCCTCAGCGAAGTTAATCAACGTGATCAAAGTCATGCATCTATATAACTGCATTTTCACAGGCCCTGAGGTTGTCTTAGCTTCTGGGGGAAGCTTGTGATTTTTGGGACTGTTTGAGCTAAGGAAAGCCCAGAGTCTCCTCTGTCAAAAGGGAAGCAGAGACCCTTAGTTCGTCTTTGGAACATTTGTGTGGGGTAATGGATAGGCTTTAAAGTTAGAAAGCAGAAGGTTAAACCTAACCCACCTCCACTGAGTGACTCTAGGCAAGTCATTTCACCCCAGTGGTCAGACTCCATGCTGCCATTTTAGTAAGGAGAATGGTGACTCACCTATAGGACTGTTGGCACTGGTTGTAGCACACACAGTGTTCCTGTGGCAGCTGGTGTGGAATGACTGCTTGGTTTATTGTTTTTTTTAGATGAGTCCAAATACCTCAACCCAAGTGTCAAAAAATAGCCAACGGAGTAATTTAACATGGGGTTGCTTCAGCTTTCTTTTTGATGCCCGCATGGCAGTAGAGGGACAGACATGAGGAAAACCCATTACCAGGAATGCTGTTTCCTCAGCAATCGAATCCTCACTTCAGATCCCCAGCCTCTTGCTGGCTCTTTATGAACACCTCACCCACCACTGACCAGAGGCCCAGGTCCATATGAACGGGTGACAAAACCTGCCTGGCCTCCCCACCCTCCAAGTCTTTTCTGAAGCACTGCCAGGATGGAGCCATAAAAGGCTAGGCTCCCTGGCTGTAGTCTTTGTTCTTCTGAGCTGGAATGTCTCACAATGACAGGCAGTGAGGAAAAGCCCCTTCAGTGTCCCAGTGCCACCTCCCTTCAGCAGCTCCATCAGTCTCGCCTTCCTGGGTTGCACACCCCGCTGGCGGCTGGCTGGAAGATCAGTGTTCCCCGGGCTTAGAGAGAGACCGACCACCTGAATTTCCACCTACTGGGTGGCCAGCTGTTGACGTTATCTCTTGGGAAGGGAAGAGACCTGGGGAAACAATAGCCAGAACGCTGCTGTGGACTTGTGTGTTTGAGGGATAGGCCTCTCAATTCTGAAGCCTTGGAGGTCATTAACTGAGGGCCTACTATGTGTGTAGCTTGGTGGTAGCATTGGGGTTTATGGATTTTATTATTATTCAGATGTGCTGAGGCCAGCATGCCAGAAGACAACAAGGACTGCTGAAAAGATACTTTGTTCTTCAAAGTCCCAAAAGGAGGAGCCTCAGCATGGGGTGCAGGGGCCACCTGGGAAGGGCCAGTGATCAGAAGGCAGAGGGAGCCAGGAAAAACATGGCAAGAAGCTTTGTAGTGGTTTCTGTGGGGCAGGCAAGCCAAGCCAAGGATTAACTCATTTGAATAGTTTCATGGCCTCTTCAGGAAGAGAGACTCTTCTAGCTTTCTAATACCTGGCCCAAGGTCACTGGGAGAGGGAAGGATTGCTCTGTGTGTAAGAGCCTTGCATAGTCCCTTTCCCACAAAAGAAATGTCTTAGGTATTGGCTGTGGATGAACTGCTTGCAAGTAAAAGGTGACCTCTGAGGCCAGTTGTCCCAAGTCAATCTCTAGAAAATGGCCACCCCTTAAGGCACAGTTTCTTCAGACACGAAAGCCTCAGGTACTATAGCATCCACATAGAAAGGTATATAATAAAGCTAGGGCCTGGGTCCCTAGTGCACAAAATCTACCAGCTCCCTGTCTCAAAAAGCTTTCCTCTCACCAAGGAAGGAAACAACAAACTGCTGAGCATGTTCAACCGTGCTGAGGGATCAGACTGGAAAAGGGTGACCAGTTATCCCTGGTGATGTGAGAAAAGCCTTCCGCTCTAAGTGAGGGTGAAGATCAGAGCATCTTTTCCCTTTACTAATGCTGGTTAAAGTTGGCTAAATGAATTCAGAGCTGGAGCATGTCAAAACTAGGGAAACACAAAAGCAATTATCTGGTTCCTGTAAGGGGAAAGGCCAGCGTAGAGAAAGGGCAGAGAAGAAAGGGAAGCACCAAGGTCTGGAATTTTCCTTGAACTTCCTAATCACCTTCAAGGCCTGGTGGCTTATCTGACCGTAGACCATCTGTTCTGTCCTGGAGTTAGAGTGTGGTATTGGCAGAGCCCTTTGAAACCTTTGAACGCAGGGCCCCATAATGGCTGCCCCTGCCCCTTTCAGTATCAGCAGCCCCGTGCCACCTTCTGCACTCACCTTCTGGTCCCAGACCATTTGGAAACCATCTGGAAGTCATTATGAAAATCAAGCTTGGTTGCAGCATCAGCAAGTGGGGAAATCTGTAACTGGGAGATAAGAAAAGACTGGGACTTTGCTTCTGACCACAATCTCATTGGGTTCCTTTGTGGGGTCTGTCCTAGCCTTCACCTATTGCCCACCGTCGCTGCTGTCATATGGGAACAGGGTCCCTGGAGAAAAGTGCCTCTGGCAGGAGTAAATTAAATGGGAGTGGAGTAGAGTGGAGTGGAGTGGAGATGAGCATCAGGGCATTAGTTGTCGGGAGGAAAAAGATGGTTCTCTGCATACAAGAAATGAAGCCTCCATGAAAAGCATTTTCCAGGAGGCTTGTTGATTGTGTGTGTCTTTCTGTCCCCCAAACTAAGGCCACTAGAGAATGATAATCAAGCCCAATTAATTACTTGTCGTGTCAATTTTTTTGAGAAGGATGAATAGTGAAATGTTTTTAAATTCTTTGCCTAATTGAAATCAGTGTTTATATGATTTGCCAAAGTTTTTAAAAAATGTGTGCGATGGGCTGAAAAACGTTAGCTCAAGGCACAGCAGATGCAAAAACATCCAAAACCATTCATCTAATTTAATTGTCAAGTTGTGCCAAAAATGCTAACGTGATATCTTTTGAAGAGTAATTGGTACAAAGAATATCCTCAAAGAGAAATATTTCCACACACTCTGGCTCGTATCTCGCCCTCCTTGCATGAACCCCCTCCTGCTGGCAGAGCCCTGTGTGCTCCGTCCCATCCCTCTACACAGGCACCCAGCTCCTTCTGCAGCTTTTTCAGCCACCAAACTTGATCATCCTATGGAAATGTGCTCGAATTCCTCCTTTAGATGTAGTTCAGGATATTCATAGAAGAATTCTTAATCCCCTTTTGCTACCAAATATGGTCTTTGCAAGTGTCTGCTTAACTTTTTAAGTTGGGAAATGGTTGCTTGTTCCACTTAGAGACAGGGCACCTATTCTGACAAAAGGAGAGTGAATTTGAGGTTTGAGTGATATTTTCTGGAAGCGAGTCCAGAGGCAACTGTTAGCTTCTCCCCTAAAGAAAGGACTAAACCGTGAGGAAAATGAAACTTCCCACTCTGTGTTTATCACTCTAGAAGGATGAGAAGCAGTGGTCCCTTCATGGGCAACAGCCACAGTAGCCCTGGGTCAGTATAGCAGCTTTCTGTCAGCCTCCTGGACAACAGGTGATGGACGACTTACCTTCATCTTCCTGCATCTGCAGCTTCCTGTAGTGACATCTAGCCACATTCCAGAGCCCCCTTCTTAGCTCTGCTATCCTGTCCTCATATCACTTTACACGTATGAGCATACATGGGTACACACACATGCAGGCACACACATGTGCACATGCATACACACACACCAGAGAGACTACATATTTATCTTGTTCACTGTCTGTCAACCCTCATGGGCAAAGATTTCTTTCCCTAGGTACCTGGCACACAGGAGATACTTGGTAACGATTTGTCAAGATGATAAATGGAGATTCCGGGATTCATAAAATTACCGACACAGCAACATCCCTGTTAAGAGCAGTCGTCAGGAAAGAGTGAATATCTGCTAGTCACAGCCTGGTTAGCCATTATGGGTCTTTTGCATTTCAAAAACTCAGATTTTTTTTTCTCTCTCAAGATACAGAAAGCTAAGGTCTATATCTTTCTCTGGCTATCCATGATGTCACAGGGATCAACAGTGTTATGTTCTAGCCAGTTGGCTGGATACCCTGTACCACTGCTGTCTGACACAACTGAATGGCCTGTAGCCTCGCCCACCTTGTCCTCAGTCAGCCCTCATCAGCTGAGCCATCACCTGCCAGTCTGGGCCACCAGTTGCTAAGGCAGAGGTAGAGGCAAGCCTTGCTGGTATCTGGAGAAAGAATGTTCTTGGTGGTGAGAAGCAGTACACTCAAAGGCCCTGAGATGAAAGTATATCTGCTGTATGTTTTCACCATCTAACAAGAATATTGTGAGCACAGACAGAATGATTGTGATGAGTGAGTAAAGGAGGAGCCAGGGCCAGATGGCATGAGTCACCTGTGGCCTCAATAAAGTAAGTAGCATAGTAAAAGTCATTTAAAAAGGCAATCAGATTTTTGCCACAAACTAACATCATTTTGATGAGATTTCTCTGGCTTATTTGAGACTAGTCAAGACACACACACACACACACACACACACACAAACATACAGAGGAAGGTTTTTACAGACCCCAGAGGAGGGCCCAGGAAACCGCAGCCATATAGAGGGGAAGTAGATAGATCCGTAATGGAGAATTTGTAAGGTGGTATTCAAGAAAGATGAGTCAGAAACCAGGATGGTGATATGTACCTTTAATCCAGCTCTCAGGAGGAAGATACTGGTAGATTTCTATGAGTTCAAGGCCAGACAGGTTGCATGAGGGATATTGCCACTATCTCTAAAGGACACAGTTACAAGAAACTCTGGTCTGGTGACAGTCAGGGGGTCAGAGTTAGACATTTGCATTCTGGGATGCTGGCTGACTTCTGGTTGCTGTAGAACACATTGGTACCTTCCCATCACATGGGTCCCTGCTATGTGGCCTGGTTGGTCTAGAACAGCAGTACAGCTACACTGACCCGCTCAGCAGGGCAGCTATGCCCAAGTGCAGTTCTTCGCCTGGGAGACAAAGAACAATTCTCTACTGGTAAGACTCCATCATGGCAAAAATGTACCTGGCCTGCGCACTTGTAAAGAGCTGAATATAGATTCGACTGAGCTATAAAATAAAATAATAACTATTTTAATATACGGTATCTTTCTGCCAAGGCAGCTGAAGAGCAGGCTAGGAGCAATAAAATTAGTCCAGAGAAAAATGAAAAAACCACCAAAAGCAGCCACCTTTAAAAAGAAACAGACTAGAAGGCCCGAGGAGGGAAGCCATCACCAGGAGAGAAACCCGCCAGATAGTGATAAAACAGGAGAGAGGGAAGGGCCGGAAGGAAATTTTCCAGGCTGCTGTCTGTTATTCTACTAATCACCGAGTGACCTCATCCCGCCTGTGGCTTCATGTCCTATCCAGGAGTGATGTCTCTAGGGCCTCCAGTCAGGGCACCAGACCCACATTCATTGCCTTCTGGGAAATTATCTCCCCCCCTCTTTTAGATGTGCTGTCCCCCTGCAAAACCTCTGACCCCCATCACTTCCTCATCTTCTTCCCATCAGCCTGCCACTGTCTCTTTCCCACCATCCCCCTGACTCCTCCCACCAGCTCCTGCTACTGTCATCCTCCAGCAGGGTCTTTCAAAGTCCACTTCTGTCCTCTCTGCTTTCTGAAGGATCAGCCTTTAAAATGAACATCACATCAAGGTTTCCATGAGAACCCTCCAACAGAACCTCATTTTATTTAGATAAAATCCAAATGATTTACCAGAGCATCCAAGTCCTACAGACTGGGGCAAACCCACCTCTCCAAGCCCACCTTGTACTATTCTACTTTACTACTGGCTAGCCTTGATCTGATGTGCAAAGCCCTTCTCACCTCTGAGCCTTTGCAATGGGACCAGCACCCAGCCTGGAGTGTGTTCCCAAGATATATACATGGTAGTTTAAGTCAGCTTCTTCTGCCTGACCAGTTGGCTATTCCATCACCAAGTAAGTACTCCCCATCATAGTATCTTGAATCCTTGTTTTGTGACAGTGGTGACCGTGGAAAATGGTCTTGATTATATACCCATATATTGTCTGCCTTCCCACAATATGCAAGTGTCATGGGAATGGGGACTTGACTTTCCTTTGGACTTCCAGTATGTAGAATATGTTTCAACACACACACACGAATTTAGACACACATGAAATTGTTGGTGCATTGAGAAATGTTAGTTAGCTAATTATCACCTCTCTAATGTATGCAGGATACCTGCTTATTTTGTTCTTAAATCAAATGGAATCTGACCCTGAGTGGGTACTTAAACTTTTCTTCATAGTGAGTGAATGGGTTTGATCCTCCATGGAAGCTATTTTTTCAGCTAGGAGCATCTGTGTTTGCCCAAAGCCATACACTTAGTATGTAGTGAGGTTGGGATTTCAGCCCGTGCAATCACAAGAGAGTGATTGCTCTTGACAAACAGTAGAAGTTCAATGAATGGATATCATAGAATCAAAGTCAAGGGTGCCTGCCTAATTCCAGAGCTAGAAGGCTCAGGCCCTAGAACATTGCCCTCAGAGATTTCTATTCCTCCCTGTATACAAGGATTTTATTTGAGCCTTATGAAGAAATGTGGAATTTAAGAGAAATGTCCTGAACAGGAGGCTTCACAGCAGCAGACCCCTGCCCCCCATAGCTGCTCTGGTGCCGAACCTGCCTACACAGCAAGTATTTATACCATGCACAGCACAGCCTGGGGTGCAGGGTCTGAAATCAAATAACTATTTCTGAGGGCATTTTATTTTAAAAGCCTCTGAGTGACAAATGATTTAGCAAGTTTTCAACACTGTGCCTCATGTGGTTTTGGTTGCCAGAGGGTGACTTACGGCCGAGCCTAGGAGCTCAAACCCAAATGAGCCTGTGAGGTTCTTCTCAGCCACATCTTCTTTATGATGCTTAGGGAAGCTTAGTGCTCCTCTTTCCTGTGGATGGGGAAAGCATACCAGCCCCATCTAACAGAAGGCAGGGTGTGCCAAGAGGGGATTGACACACAGCCTTTATCTAGAGTGAGGGGAACCAAGCAGGGCAGAGAGGGTTAATTGACCCTTCAGCCTGCAGCCCACATATTCCTTCTCTTCCCATCTGCCCCCTTGGTGTACCCCTTGGCCACTGAGTTCTCAACTTGGGAGTGATAAAATATTTAGGGGGGAAATAAATACAAGTATTTAATCATAAACAAATTTCCATTTCTTTAATATTCATTTCTGATGCTTGTGCTAAATAATTATTTCATGAAATATAATTTGTTATAAAATAATGTTACATTACAGAATCATATCATAAAGCTGTATTTTTCTTAGTGATTTTAGTATTAAGTTTAGCCTAGAATGGCAGAAATTCTTGCTTATCCATGAAACTTTTTTTCCTCTTACATAAGATAAATTTGGTGAATGGCAGTCCCCATCAGAGTGATGAGTGGCAGAATCGTCATAGGTTCCCTTTACAATCTGTTCTTTGGCTCTAGAGAAGGGACCAGCAAATGATAGCCACATCACAGGACCTGCCTTTATAACTAGACATGTACGGTACATGACTGCTTTTATTCTACAGTGGGGTCAAGCAGGTATCATGGAAAGCCAATGGCAGGCAAAGCCCAAGATCCTGATCTTTCACTGAGTCAGTGCTGCATGCCCATGTGACCTTCTGATGCCAATGGCTACTCAGCATGGCCTTTGGGACCTTACTCTTGGATATGAGAATGCAGATGAGTAAAAGGAAGATGGTATTTGCATAGAAGTGCTATAGATTCTTCTGTTTGTGTTTCATTCATCAGAATTTAAGTAGATGGTCATACTTGGCTTCAAGGGAAGCTGGGAAAGGTAGTCATTTCTCTAATGACCAAGAGTCCGGCTAAAAGTCCCATAGTTGAAAGCAGAGAAGAACAAGTGAGTTATATATACCTAGCAATGTTTTTATCAAAAGGATCCTTCGAGATAGGAACGGCTATTTCCTCTGGACAGTCTGAGAAGCTGGATCTGCTACATCTGTGCAACTTCATATAAACACTTCTGTGTCCTGAAGAGTTAAAACACAGCACTGCATAGAAGCCAGGGCTAGAAGACATTAAGAAAGAGTGAACATTTTGTGATCTCGCTTGCTGCTTCTACTGCACTAAAGTAATTCATCACCATATCTATGCTGCCCAAGTCTTTTCTCTTTCCTTGGCCTTTGCTCTTACTTAAGGGCAAAATAGTATCTTTCTACTGCCTGATAACCTCAAACCTCCCTTCTTTAAACTATTGGAGAAAACCATTCCTTCTGCTGACAATATGGAAAGCCTGGAGAGGGAAGGCCATCTCACATTCACTGTAGAGTTGCCTAGACCCAAGTAGGTGCCTAGAAACCATACTGTACTGAACGCAGACTGTGAGCTCCTTTGAAGTAAGAACTGTGTCCCTCTCCCCCTCTATCCAACTTCTTTTATGGTCCTGGTCATGTTGTAAATATGGTGGGTAACTATGTCAGTGAAATTTTGTTCCATTCCAAGTGGCAAAAGCCCAGCGTCAACTGGCTGAAGCTGAAAAGAATATTTATTGGCTAATGATCCTCCTGAGTCCAGGCAGGCGTGGGTCTGCTTGCGAGCACAGCTGGATGGGATCTCAGACCTTTGCCTCCATCTCTCTATCTCTTCATCTCTCCCACCCTCGCTCTACCGCTCTCTTTGCTTCTCTCTACACAGAGATCTCAAGGAAAGCAGCCATTTCTCTACGTTCATCATTACTTTCTGCTCAGGGATCCTGGAGGAGAATCCACCTCTGTCAATGATTCCATTTCAGGATCAGCATTCACATATCATACATCTTATGAATGAGCTGGGCAGGATATTTGCCCATCTTTGAAACAATCACCATAACTCAAGGATTGAGTAATCGGATCAGCAAAGTTTAAGTCTTGGGGCTGGGAAAAAGTAAGTGGACTTCTCAAAGCTTAGGACAGGGTAGAGTCAGTCTTGGTATTAGACAGGCACTAGCAAGCAATCATACTCTTTGTCCCATTTATTGTGATCCTTGAAGTAAAAAATAATATAGACCCCTAGGAAACATTCTCACTAGCCTGAATCCTCTTCAAGGAACAAAACTGAGACGGTCATTCCAGGACAATTACTCACTTGTTTCTTATGCTAATGGATGGTTATTGTTTCTTTTTAAGGTTATAGATACTCTGTTTTTCAAACAAGCTGACCACTGCTCTCCTCGCATGTGTATCCTCTCTGATAGCCAGAGCTGATTTTCAGGCCTCTGCTTTGTACACTGTTAATTTGGGATTCATGTGTTTCTTTGACCTTCTGTACATGGTTGATGGATGAGTTTTTAAGCATCTTTAAATGAATTACAATATATGCCAAACTTATATTTTTGTAATAGTTCTGCCAAAGTGGACTACAGTGGATGGCTTATTTCCACATTCCTCTGGAATGTGCATGTTCATAAAATTTTACGCCTGTCACTTGGTAATTCGCCAACATTCATTTGCTATCACATCATGATCATTTAAAAAAAAAAAAACCTACAATAAAAAAAAATGCTCAAACATAGGTATTAGCATAGAGAGAACTGCCTTCCAATAGCTTGTCATTTGGGATGTCTAAGCTGGAAAAAGATAAGCTCCATTTCTTTTTTTTTTAAAAAAAGTGCAGCTAGAAAGAAGAGGCAACTCGGCCAGCAAGTGTGGTGCTCACCACTAGCCTGAGAAGCTCATCTCTCTGTGGGCAGTGTTCACAGAGCAGAACACACACACACACACTTCTCCCAGATGATATCCTGAAACTCAATTAAGATGTAACTTGTTGTGTTAGCTGAGACTCTTGGCTTCAAGTGACAAGTATTTAACTCAAATTGGCTTAATTTCAAAAGGAGAGGAGCTAGACTTTTATAGTTTACATAACTAGAAAGTCCAGGAGTCCATGTGACACTATCAAAATGCCCCTTGTTCTCTATCACTGGACTTTCCTCATCTCCTGGCTGGATTTGGTTTGGGTTTGGGTTTGTTTTGGTCCAGTTTTAACACTGAAATGGCTAAGGGCTGATGCCATCTGGAAGCTGGCAGTTTTCATTCCATGAGCAAGTGACTGACTACCTTTTAGATGTTCTAATAACCACTCAGGAAAGACCTGCACTGGTTTGGTTTGAGTCCTGTTGCTCCCCCATCCCCATACATACCTGTACATTTTTTAATGAAGAAGAGACTGATACTGTTGGCCAAATATAGTCAAGTGTTCCCACTAATGTGGGGCGTGGAGTGAGACCAGAGGAAGGATGATTTCCTCCGAGGACATTGTTGGTACTCTTATTATGAGGAGGGATGGATACAATGTAGAAAGGATAGCCCACCATGCTGCATAATGATACCTCATTTCTTTTTCTACCTTCCAAATAGGGAATTTAGAGATGAAGAGTTTAGAAGGTTCTTTACAAAACATGAAGATTGATACATGTAGGCATTGCTTTGGCTTTCACTTTAATCTAAACATTATTCCAAATGTTTATACATGCTTTTGGTTGAAGCAGAGCTGAAGAGTCCAGAGCCTGGTTTGCTCCATGGTTCTTCTTGCCTACTTCTACACCCAAGTCCATGGAAGACCTTAATTCTTTGGTCTCCTCTTCAAAAGACAAGTTGAAACCTTTCAACTTGTTGGTAAACTTTCTACTGAGAACGTGCCAGAATGATCTAGATGCAAGCAGGCTTGCACTGAACCACAAGAAGATTGATGAGCCAACCTTTTGAGTTCCTCTTGGGGGATATTTTCCCTCCCACCATTCTGAGTCATGCTAGGAAAAGAGGTTTAATGCTCTAGGAAAAGAGGTTTAATGCTCTAAGAGAGGGATATTATAGTGACTGAGCCACACAATAGAATCATTCTTCATCAGCTTTCTTGGTCATATCTCTAAGCTGGCTTGTGATACTTCATCTCTGAAATTTTTCGAGTTACCTCTTATTGCATCAGGAACAACCCCAAACTTGTCTTTAGGCTTATTAGGTTCAGGAATTTCAACAAAGCTATGCTGGCTATTTGTTTCTGATCTTACTTGGTGACAGTAAGTTGCTGTCTTGGAGCATCTGAGATATCACTGTCCTATCTAGTGTCGGGGGAGTGGGATGCTGAAGGCCAGGCTTTTCTTTCATATCATTCTCCTAGATGTTCCCTTGGTCCCCCTACCCTGGGTAGTCTGGCCCCTTACATGGTAGCTATGCACTTCTGAAGACCATGGCAAAAGCTGTTCTTCTCAGAGATGGGCAATTTCTAGCAGACACATCAATCATGTGTGGAGAGCCAATGACGGTGGCACCTGACACTCGTGGGTAAACAAGTAAAATAGTGCATGTGCAATGGCAAAGGACCCCCTATCACCACCCAACCCGGGACGTCACATGGGAATCTGAGCAAGCAGCCAATCAGATATGTCCACCCCACCCTAGGGTGTATATAAAGCAGCGCCATGTTAGATCTCTCTCTCTCTCCTCCTCCATGCTTGGGAATAAACACGTGCTGCAGAAGGATCCTATGTGTCCGCGTGCGTTCTTGCCGGCGAGACGATTGCACGGGTCACAATCATGGTCGCCTGAGCAATGTCAAAGGGCTGAACAACAAGCCCCACTTCTTGTAGTCATTTCAAACCATGCAATGAAACAGAGAAGAATCAACAAACTTTATTACAACATGTGCTGTTTTGGTTTGTGATGATATCACCACAGGTAAAGGGCTTCCCCGTGACAGCTTTGAATAGACTTCTGACAGGCAGTCCCATTGGTGGTGCAGGAGCTCTTAGGTGACAGCCTCCTAGGTACTTATAAAAGTGCTTTCCTGTAGCAGGGGAATCCAAGAGCAGAGATGTCATACTTGGCAGAGAGGTGCTTCTCTGGGTGATCTTTGAACATTACCCGATTGGTATGGCATGAGACCTTAACCAACAATTTCCCAGGTAATGTTTGTGGTTCAAGCTGAACTCTTAGGGAACACTGCCCAACAGCAATGGTTTCCGACTGTTCCCATAACTCACCTTGTTCTACAAAGTAATTTCCAAATCAAGCTTCTATGTGAACAGAAAGAAGTCATTCTGAGATGCTCCTGTTGAGAGTAATGGTATAATGGAATACCAGAGAGGGGCTCATGGAGTCTAGAGTACGAACCTTTAGAGTGGTGGTTCTTACATGCTGCCTATCAGATATTTGTGTTTAATAAGAGTAGTAAAATTTCAGCTGTGAAGTAGCAACAATGATAATTTTATGGTTGTGGGGCCACCTCAATAGGAGGAGTTGTACTAAAGGTCATAGCTTTAAGAAGGTGGAGAACTGATGCTTTGGAGAGACAGCATAGACTCCAATATCAGCAAGGGCACTGATGTTTTAATAGCATTGTAAAGGGTACAAAACCCTCGAACCTGCATTGTTTCTCTTGTCTCCAGCAGCATGTCAAGGCTATTACTAACACTGTCTAAGCCTTGTTGACAAAGAATCTCAGACTAGATTTACATGAGTTGTTTAGTCCAAGGTAGAGAGCTGAGTAGACCTAGATCGGTCTGGCTCTTACATCTGCACTCTGTTTTGCCCATTCTGTTAATGGGCAAAAAGTAGGGCATACTGGAAAGCAGTCCTCAAATGCAAAGTCCTGGCTGTGGGAGGATGAGTCTGTGTGAGGATGGCTGAGCCTAATGGCTGGATGATTAAGCACATACTTCGATATCACCACATCTCCAGGGATGGAGAGAGTTTGGTGGGTAAAATACTCATCCTCCAAGCAGGGTGATCTGAGCTCAGTCCCCAGAACTTACGTAAATAAAACAAACTCAACAACAAAAAAAGAGAATGGTAGCATGTGCCTGTAGACCCCAGTGTGGAAGAGTAGACATAGGTGGATCCTTGGGGCTTCTTGGCCAACCAGCTTCATCTAATCGGTGAGCCTTAGGTCATAATGAGAGATTTTGTCTTAAAAAATGTGAACGACTGAGAAAAGAAACAGCACCTATGGCAATACCTCTTTTAAAAAGAAAGAAAAGAAATACTTCATCTATCTCCTTGGATGTTTGTTCTGGGGCCCACGCAGCTTTGCCATAGTGTTTGTGAATGGCTCTTCACTTGGGAGGCCTGTTGCAATGATGTAGGCGAAGCATGCAGGAAAGGCTGACAAGGTAGCTGCTATGGAACCACTTGGAGCAGTGTGTTGCCACATGGAAGGAGTGTCCCAGATAGACTCAGCTCTGCCAACAGATGTACAAACCGAGACTATATAACACCGGACAGGGACACCACCAAAGGCCTCATATGTCAGAGAATTTCTCTGTTGCAGTCCACTTTGCTCTCTTGGAGCTGTTGGACAAAGTTTGGAGACATCCTTAATGTTTGTGAATTAAGGATGATGCTGGCATCTAAAATTCAGGACCAGAGGTGGTGCAGAGCAGCACACGGGGCAGCCCTCCTTTCTCTGGCTAGCATGTCAGGCGGGTGGAGGCTGGTGGCCTTTGCTCTTGTTTTGTATTTTCAGATGATTTATAGAGTGAGAAGTCTTTTTCCATCAGAGTATATAGGAGACAGAGGTGGTCAGGATGACAAATACCACCCACTGCCTGCTTTCTTTAATAAATAAACAAGTAAATAAAGTTTTATTAGCAAATAGCCATGCCCATTTATGTAACCATAGCTGCCTTTCAGATCCCTGGCTACTCAACTCTCAAAGAGAACCTCATCACCCTGTTGTTTACCTACCCAGGATGGAGAATTGCCAAGAATTTGCCTGGCACCAGGGCAGTGGCTCCTGGTACTTCCTTGACCTAGAGAAGTTTGGGGCCCTGGGCTGAGTTCCTTCTATAGCTTATCAGAGATAATGCTCAACCTTCTTGTGCTCCTGAGATAGCATGGTGAGATTATGTCTGGCCACCCTTGGTCTCCTGAATAGAAAGGCCACCTTACCTGATAGAGTAGTACTCCATTCCCCCAGAACAGAGGAGTCAACATGAAATATAGCCCATGGCCTTGCCCAGGGAAAAGCCTAAACAGGTCAGAACTCAGGTCATGACCTTACTTGAAAAGAAGAATCAAAAAGAAATCAGTCTTTCTTATTCTTTGTGTACCATTGCCAAAGAGGAGAGGACCAAGGTAGGAAAGCTCTAATGGATAGGCTGAGGGCTTTGTCCCACAAGGCCTCTTTAGGAGCAATATGACAGGAATCTAGATCATACTTCAAACCTAGCCAACCCTTAGGGCTTAGGTCTACTTACCAGGGACTCCTTCCAGCTTTGTTTCCCAGACTGGACCTCCTGGGGACACATGTGTTGTCTAGTGTAGATAATTTGATTTCTAGCATGCAAGAAACTGACAACTTAGCTGCCAAACAGGTCTGAACAGAGGTGACAAGATAGGGCCCAGAGACTTGGCTGCATAGGTTGGCAGCAGTGGCAGGTTGATGGTAGGATAGACTTTCTGGAGCCCGGGGTCATTGGCTTCAGTCCCAGTGTAGCATGCGGGCCTTGTGTGAGTTCATGCATGCTACTCTCTTCACCCTTTGGCTCTTTCTGCTTCGTTGAGAGCTATATAGAGAGCTGAGGGTTATGGTGCAGAGTTATCCACCACGGGTGCCTCCTGTAACCAGAATCAGAATCGAGAAACCATTGTGTCTTTGTAGGAAGGATCAGAGGAGACAAAGGGCAAGCAGGTTGAAGAGGGCTGGAAGAAAGGGAAGGAAGCGTGTCAGGTTCACACCTACAGAGCGAGGTCCAGCTCACTCGGGGGGGTCAAGAACTACTCAGAGCTGTGTGCCTTGGTACGTAAAGGATGAGGGCATCAGGATCCTGCCTCTGTGCCCTCTGCTTTGCAGACTCAAAGAATGCATTCACCATGTTCCGAGGAAACAAAATATGAGGAATGTCTCCTCACAAACCATCTTTCCTTTTGGTCACTTGCAAGCTGAGGCCTGATCTCTGGAGGGTCATGGAGTTAGGATGGATGAGAAGTTTGGCATGGAAAGTATTGTTTATCCCAGATCTATAACATATTCCATATTTCCTAGAGCCAGTGTGGATCTCAGAGGAGACTTTAGCCCATTATATGGTATGAGGCACATATTAAAAACATACCCCAAACATGTAAGCTCTCAGACAATAGCATTACCAAGCAAAGCAAAATATTATGTAAAATCTGAGCCAAAGGTCACACACACAGACACTTCTCTGGAACTGTCAAGAAGTCTAGAAGAGTGACTGGACTCATTTGGTGCGCATCAGATTGACTTCCGCACACTTCGGACTGTTGCATCTGCTTGGCCAGCCATTTTTACTCTGAACCTTTTTTCCACTTCTAAGGAGAAAATGAGTTGCTAGAAATCATTGGCCAGAGAATCTCTGGAACATTTTTTTTTTTCCTCTGAAACCACAGGTATTTGCAACCTTGGCGATCATGCTTGGGGATGAACTGGAGGGACAGTTGGAGGTTAAGGTTTGTACAAAATGTGAGAATATCTGGACCCCTGTTTTTACTTCTCTGCTTTCTCTTATTCATGCCCAAACCTCCAAGTAATTTACTGAGCACCTACTATGTGTCAAGCAATGCTAAAAGTTACATGATATGCAGAGTCAGGCATTGCCCTGCCTCACAGAGCAGTTGGCAAAGGCACATGACAATCCAAGGGGTGCATGGGTATATGGCATTAAAACTGTAAGGAGATTCTGAGGCAGAAATGAAATCCGGGGTAATAACTCATCTTCGCTGGGGTTTATTATCTGGGGAAATTCCTATCACCACTGACCCTCTCTGTGGCCATATCAACATTACAGATGAAAACTCTGAGGCACCGAAAGGCCACACAGCCTAGTGAATACTAACACAAGAATTCACACCCAGGTATTCCGTGTCGAAGAGTCCTGGCTCTTCACTTTGCACTAAGAGGAATGAACCTCGGAGGTCCAGGAGGAATTCCAAGATGAAGTGGTACTTGAGTCTCAATTTGAGGGATATACTGGAGTTGTGGTGGTGACATTCTAGACAGAAGAAGCAGCAGGTGCAAAGGCCTAGCAAATGGATGCCCTGGTGAATACAGGCAGTACAGAGTGGAGAGAGGTTAGCAAGGCCATACGAGGTATTAGATAGAGTTCTTCTGATCTTCTCCAAGATGCACATCCTTCCTACGCCACTGGAAGTTCCCTTTAGAGCACACCAAGTTATAGCAAGCTGTTTAGCTTTCCATCGTGGCAGAGCTTATGGGGTAACTACTTCAAACACAAATGACCTCCTCTGGGGAAGCTAGGAGAAACAAAATCTAGACTCCATTGCATGCTGAGAAGCCTGGAATGGCAAACTAGCTATAATGGACTGCAGGGTAGAGGTGCAGCTTCCAGGGTATGTGAGAGGGTTGGCCTTCTCAATGACTGTTTGCATTCTTTGCTCTGTGTCTGTCAACACCGTCTCTGCTGTTCCAGAGATAGCTCCTTTAACTTTGCTCAGCATGCCAAGTACCACTTCCTATCCTCAACTCTGCTTGTTATTTGCAGATGTTACTCCCCACTACCTTTGAGGCCCTCAGTTGTATGTCAGAAGAACTTTTTATCCTCCTCTCACTGATGCCACCGTGTTTTCCTTTATATTATTACTTGAACACATTTTATATATATTTTTTGAGACAGGGTTTCTCTGTGTAGTCCTGGCTGTCCTGAAACTCTCTTTGTAGACCAGTCTGGCCTTGAACTCATGGAGATGCACCTGCCTCTGCCTCCTGAGTGCTGTCATTAAAGGAGTGCACCACTAGTGCCCAGTTCTTATCTCTTAAGAGGGTACAAACTGTGGGTATATGAATGTATACAACTGTAGCCCTCACAGTTGACCTAGATTGGTGCCAGGTTGCAGCAGACAGGTTTTGTTCAATGTTGCCCATGGACTTCACTTCCAGTCACTTGTTCAGTGGTTCTGCTTTTCTAAGAGTTTGGTTGCAAGGAAAAGAAACTCCAGCCCCCATATCCAAAGACAGGTAAGGAATCTTCATGGCTAATGGAATTAGTCTGAACTCTGCCTTTGGTGTAGTGAGACCCAGGAACTCCGGTGATAGTTAAGACCAGATTTCTCTCTACCCCATGCCTGGACTTTCCTGTGTTTGTTGGTTACTCCTTAGACTATAGCTGGTAGGCAAGATGGCTCTCAGCCATTGTCCTCCCAGCTTTGGCCCAACTTCCATTGAGAAGGACTCTCTTTTCTATAATTTGACAGAACTCTTAAGCTCTGAGCCTAGGATTATACTGACTCACAGAGGTTCAAGGAGTGTGACACTGTGATTGTCCCAGTAAAGTTGTAGATTTATCTGTGATTTAGAGGTGGAGGAAGTAGGAGCCTGGTTACCTTCCTTGTAGGTATGCTGAATAGGTGCAGTGAGGCTAAAGCTATGCCTTCTACTCTGCCTAGTTGCTGTAATTTGAGGCACAGGGAGGCCAGCCCATCTGTTTTTGAAGGACTACTGTTAGCAGTGTTAGGGAATACCCACTTGGAAAGACAGTAACAAAGATTCAGATCTTGGGTGCTAACTCTCTTCTTCAAAGACCTGCCCAGGAAATCCCCACTGTGGAAGGCTTAATGAATACTTAGGAAATATGTCCAATTGGCCCCCGAGGCTTCGTCTCTACCCTGTGTGTCTCAGCCAAATGAAATGTCTGTCCTCCAGGGAGCATAGCTAGTCTCTGAGTGAGAAGCAGAATTCTGGGAAATTCTACAGCCCTCTTGTTATAGATAGGATGCTCCCAGGTGTCATGACCCTGTGACTGGGATTCTGAAGACAGGCATTTGAACAGCTATGTCAGAGTTACTGGAAAGGCTGCCATCTCTTGCTGAGACTTCTCAGTTCCAGCCTCCTGAAGGTGGAGACACTCAGCAGTTCTGAGGCATGGACAGCCTATCAGAGCAGGGATGAGGTACCTAGTTAACTCTTTTCCACCTGACTACTCCTTTGCTGGGGCTTCATCTCCTCCATGGCCACCATGATCCCTGATGGACTCAAGTCTCAGAAAGTTAAACTTTGTCACAGACTTCCAGCAGTGAGCTGTTGGCATGGCTTATCTGATTCTAGACTTTTCCATCCTAATTAATTTTTGTGGGCTACCTAATCACTTCCTAGATGTCTGTGACCCTCCCCTAAGCTTTAACTCTCAGTTGGCCATATCTCTTTCTGGAAGAGAGCTGGGTTTTGGTCCTTCAGAGGGGAAGAGGGGGCTGCTGCTTCCTCACAAGGCCTGCAAGGACTCAGCTCACTGCAGGCCCATGCCGCTCTCAATTTCAAGCTCAGCTGGGCTCAAGCTGGGCTCAGAGGGCTTCTCGGCTGAGACAACGAAAATGCATTTCTGGCATGGTTTGAATTAAATGAGAATTTCCCGTTTTTCATAAACATTTACAGTAGTTGTGGATGCAGAGTTGAAAGGTTTAGGGTTTTGGTGTTTAATTAGAAACAAATGCTCTTTATGGTCGGTCCCGTTAGCAGGGGCGGCAGGTCTCTGCTATTAGAATTACGCCTATTATTAGTGAATGTGTTTTGATTTTTTTTTTTTTTTTGACCATGGTACCTAGTGTTGACTTCCCCAGGGTGGCTGGATGTGGAATGGAATCAGTACATCCCTGGGGATGCTTTTGTTTAGGAGCCAGTGCTCTGGACTGGCTTTAACCAACTAAAGCCCAAGAATTCTCCCCTCCTTCCACCCTTTCCTCCCTTTCTTCCTCCACCCATCCACTTCTCTTCTTGTTTTCTTTCTCCCTTCCCAGAGTCCTTGTGTGCTGAAGGTATCATAGGCTGGATATCCAGCCTCATATCCTCTGGGGTCTGAGCAGAGGGATCTCTGCAGGTGTTGACTCTGAGCTGAGAGGGGCACTGCCCCTGAAAACAGGATCCATGTTCATTAGAGGTTTGGCTAAAAGCAGTTCCTAGCAAGCAGCAGGCAAGAGTCGAAGCGGGGTGTTTACAGATCACTCTGTCTTACCAGTGAGACAGACAGTTTGGAGATTTGGAGATTGTTTTCACATAATAGGAAAGGGCCAATGGCTGTAGCCTGGGACCCTCAACACCCCAGGAGAGAGCTATCTATTCAGTATACCCTGAAAACAAGCCTGTGTTCCTAAGAGGCAAACTCAACCAGATTGATGGTTCCCTGGGGTGCTCCCTGTACCTCTTTCCCAAAGGCTGATGATGTAATGAAAGAAAAGAGAGATTCTGACTCCTTTCTACCTGTTAAAGATGTCTTGAAAATCTATGAAGCAGAGCCCTTGGCTTTTAGGTGAAAAGAGGCCATCTTTGGCCTCATAGACTCTGTTCATAAGTAATGAGAGAGATCAAGGAAGTTTCGAGCCAGGGGCTCTCTGAAACTATTTCAACCTGTCATTCTCATCTAGATGGGACAGAGAAGGGCCCCTAGACTTCATAGGTAACAAAACTCTCCTGGTGTCCTGTACCCCAACACAGTACACTCCACTCTAGCAAAAGCAGTAAATGAATGAATAAATATGTAAATACGAAAGAATGTACAGTGGGGTCTCCCCTGTGTCTCTAGATACTGGTGATGACACTTGGTCCTCCTTAGGTTAACCCAGGAAATGTTACTTGGTATTTCCAAGAAACCACTCACAAGAGCACTGCTCCACACTTCCCCATGGACCAGGTAGACCTTGTAGTACATGTTAAAGAACCACCTGTGCGCATCTTTATTCCCATCCCCTCCTGCTCAGTCTTATGACTATAATCATAGTCATGAGTGCCCATCCTCTTTCTGTGACAGCTGGAATTCAGGGCAGAGATCTGACAATGAGGTTTGAGTTTCAAGCCACTATTTCCTAGCTGTGACCTGAGGCCAGTCACTTAACCCTCTAAAGCACTGGCTCTTCATGGGGCTCCCTAGAGGATTCAGCAGTTATTAATATAGGACATTGAGCACATTTTAATAATTTATTGTTGTTAGCATAAGAAAAATAGTAGAAGCTGGAAGCCCTACAGTAATAATGCAGAAGCACAATTATTAACTTGCAAAGGCCAAACAGAATGAGTCTCAGTGAGAATAATGTTTATAAATTATTCAACTACTCCAGAAAAGAATTAAACTGGTCAGATTTTTAACCTCTCATTTTAAGTCCATTTGGAGAAAATTGTAATGTAGTTTTGTTTTTAAAAGAAGAGATTATTTGAAAGCAACATGAAACGGACCCTTTATCTCCTCCCTAGAGGAGAACTCCATTCAGAGGAACTTAAATCACTGGAAATGACATGGCTATAGCTGTCTGAGAGTGACGTATGAATACCGTGGGGCACACTACTAGGGCTTCTTTTTCTTTTTTTCTTTTCTCCCTAATTTGCTGGGTGGGGTTAGTTATACAAGACAGTTTTAATAGAACAAAGTCATAAATGACCTTTTTCATATAAGGAACATTTTCCATGATTCAGCCACTAGATCTTGTTTACAGAGCTTGTAAATATGGTAGATTAAATAGGTCCCTTTCTTTGGTGTGCATGAATCCAGACACCTCAAAGGCAGAGAAGAATGGGGAGGAGGAAATGGCAGGGGGAGTGGGGAAGGGCTGGAGAAGAGAGTCGAGAGAGCAATGAATGGGAGCAGGCAGCCCCAACATGGAACTGAAGACAAAGAGTATCCCTGGAAAAGCAGAGAACTGACTTCCTACTAGTGGTGGCCTAGGTACATTGCTATGCTACCCCAGTTCAGGTGGTACTTCCAGGCCTAAGTGCCAGGGAGCCTACTCTGCATGGGGAGGCCCTATCTGCAGGCAGATCTCAGGCTGCTGTGGGAATCTCTGTAGCTAGACTTAGAAAACAGACAGAAGTATGAGATGCAGCCTTGGGAATAGCCAAAAGTTCACCAACAGGAAAAAGGGAAGAAGAACAAGATGAAGCAAATGTAGTGACTCTTATTAATGGTTGGTTTGGAACAATGACTATCTAGAAGTTGTGCTGCTAAATTTTGTGTCATGTTTCCTGGGTCACCATGCCTGGATTTTTGCTGAAGCATTATTGTAGATGTTTCTATGAGGGAATGTTTGGAATGAGTTGAAAATTCAAATGGGTGTACTTCAATCAAAGCAAACCTGCCTTATGTGATGGGACTGGGCCTCTTAAAATTAGTGGAGGTCCCGGCAGAAGCAAGACAGAACTCGCCTTCTACTGTACCCCAGCTTAGAATTCAGACTCTTCCGGGGCTCCAGCAACTTGTTCTCTTAGATTTGGGACCTGCCCCCAAACCTGAACCAGTTCATGGAATAGCTCTTTTTGCTACATGTCCAAGGTCTGCTTCTCTGGAGATCCCTGACTGGCACAAAGACTCTTCACATTGTGTTAGCTTGAACATTTGGAAATCAGGCAGACTTGTGGCTGAGACAGTTCATCTTGCTGTGGGTCCTTGGGCAATGAATGACCTTGTAGGAATCAGTCACAGATTATCTTTCGGTAGCACAGGGTGTCCTATAAAGCTCACCAGGCTTAAAGATTAAAGGGATAGCCTAGGTGACACCTAATTAATATATTTATTTTCATATTGATTCATGGAGTATTTGTTATATGCTAACCTTGCTATTGAACTATGACCTTCTGAACCCCTGCCTTCTGGTGGTTTCAATTCCAGTGGAAGAAATGAAGCTAAATGAAATCATTCAAATAAGAACCTAGAGAGAAAGGACCACAATTCTATTAAAGATGACAGTGACCAAGAATGGAGATTTCAGGGAGGCCTCCTGAGTGTCGGAACTGTAAAGGAATGGGTAGCATAGAAGCAAAAAGGCGGGAAGGCTACCTTTACTAAAGATGCTTTCCTTAGTGAGGAGGGAAGGAGTGTGCGTGCATGCATACATGCATGCATACGGTCAGGGAGGGCAGCAGAAGGCAGAGGTGCAGAGACCAGGTTGGGCTAGGCTAGAAGTCAAGTTGAAGTTTGTGGTCTAAACCATAATCAATCATGGGCACAGGTTTTCTATTATCACTTGAGAGAGGGAGAGGAAAAAGGGAGAAGAAGGAAGGAAAGGGACATGGAAGGAGGGAGGGAGAAAGGGAGGGTGGGCGAGGGAGAACATAGCATTCAGAAGCAGCTGCTGCTTTTCCATTCTCCTTACCACTGTCATAGTAATATTTACTAGGATGCTTCAGTTCCCTTTAGAGTTAGGAGAACCGTCCTGCACATGCACTATGAAAGATCCTGAGGATGGTGGGTCTTTCATAGCTTTCTAGAGAGGACTTCATCTAGGTCACAGGCCTTATGTTTCAGGCCACTTATTCTCTCTAACCCTTTTTAACCTCTTACTATCCCTGAGCCTCAGTTTCCCCCATCTGGAAGGTAATAGCTGGTCTAACAGCTTGCTTGGCAGGGCAGCTGGGAGCTTAGTGATATCAGAGCTTATGAATGCGGAACAGCTTTGAAAGTTACAAAAGCACAGGGAAAAAGAAAGAAAAAAAAGAAGGTAAGGCGATGCACGCATCTGGTTTCCATATTGTCTCAGGCATCTTACTTCAGGAGGGCTGCCTCGGAGAGCTGCAGAGTTCCAGGTTGGGCTCAGGGTCTCAGTAGTGCAGACAAGCATCTTTAGATAATGAGAATAACCAGGGCACAGTTCTCTGCCCTTCGCCGAGTACTTTCACAAAGGGAGCTCATTTCATCCATCCCACACTGATTTGAGAAGCATGTCCCCTTCCTGTAGCCTTGGAACTAGACTTTACCCACTCTTTGAGTAAGCAATGTCAATTATGGGTTTAATTCACACTCTAGAATTGTTTTGATTTTGCTATTTATTTACTACATTTAAATTTTTTTTATTTTGGATGTATGTATACCACAGTCCATTTGTAGAGGTTAGAGGACAACTCGGGGTGTATCCTGGAGATCAAACTCAGGTCATCAGGCTTGGTGTCAGGGACCTTCAGTCACTGGGTCATCTTGTCATCCCTACTGAAGAGTTTTAAAACTACTGTTACTTTTGATATCGACCCATGTTTTGATATACCTGCAGCATGCTAGCATGTGTCTTACACATCTGAGTTTGTTGCCAAACACTGAGAGTTTTCCTGTCTATATTAAAGATCAACTTTCCATTTTTCTTCATAAAATGTGGAGTTTGGCCACTGAGGAGCTCCATTTTTTAAATGATGCTGGCAGGAGGGAGAGTTGCTTGTCCCTATAGAATGACAGTTTTGCTTTTTCTCCAGGCTTGACTCTTGCCTGCCTGCCTTCCTGCCATCCAAATAGGCAGGGCAAAATGGAGATCTTCCATGTGAGCTGGCCACCTTGTTTGAAAGTAGGGGGGAAAAAACCCAACAAGTTCCAGAAAAGCCCAGTGCTTTCCAGAAGATGCACAGCTTTTCAGTGCCAGGACCAGGGCAGACTGATTTGAAATAACTTCTTTCCTGGCTCAGCTCTTGACTACTCTCAGCGGGCCACACTCTTCCCCCATGAACAACCAAACATCGTGTTTACAACTAAGGCATCATCAGAGTGGCCATCTTCCCTCCATCTCTGTTTCCTGGCTGAAATGTACAACATGAAGCATATGGGGTGGGTGGAGTGACAAGCAAACCAGGGGTAACTATGGAGACAGATGTTGAAGAAGACAGCCCATGTCTCCAAGGCAGAGAACCCAGATTGGACCAATGCAGTCAGCATTCTTAATCACCTACAGCCACTGCAAACCAGCCAACCAGGAGCGCAGTGCTGAAGGGCCTCAGTGTTACAGGGACCATCTGGAATTTGGTTTGACTTTGGTTTTTTTGAGACGGGGTCTTGTGTAAGCAGGCAGGCCTCACACTAGCTGTGTAGCACAGGATGGCCTTAAACTTCTGATCTTCCTGTCTCTACTGCTCCCCGCTAAGATTCCAGGAGTACACAAAAATCATCTTAAAATAGCAAAACAAAAACAAAAAGCAACCATGTCTAGGAAAAAAGCACAGGCCTTATTCAAACAGCGATATAGGAAGAGAGAACTGCAGTGGGCACAGTCATACACGTTGGCTGGGCACACCCAGAGGTCAAAGGGAAACCTTGGGCTATTGTGCAGGTGTTCTTTCTGGGGGTGCTAGCACTCAGGCATTGCACTGAGAATCAGAGGGGCCCCATTCTGCTGGTGAAATCAGCCACCAGCTGCTTCCTCAGCTGCAGACCAATCATATTTCTCCTCAGGAATCTCCCATGTTTGGCTAACACACTGAAGAGGAGTCCCTGGCTGCTATATGGGGCCTCCAGAGCAGAGGGAGCTCTGGATGGGACCCAGGTGAGCCAACTACCTTTCTTTTCAACTCGCCCCAGAGAAGCCAGCCCTGCTCTGTGACCCTAGGTCTTGGGTTCAGTATTCTGACTCTCAGTGGTTTTTGATTATTTGTGATTTGCCAACTCCTCAAGTCGTCTGAAAAAGCCAAACTGTTCCCCGGTGTGGAACATTTGAGACTCTGGAGCCTCGCGCCTTTGCTCCTCGAGGGTGGGTTTGCTTTCTTTTGTCTCCCGTGGCTGGGGTTTTGAGTGCTGCCCCTGGAGAATAAGCCAGAGGAGGAAGGGAGCGTTCATCTTCATTACTCTTGAAGAGGAGCTGCTGGAGCAGCATGGAGACATTTTATGAGAAAGACGACCTTAAACTGGTTTTCATTAAATGTGGCTTGATGGAGGCGAACCGGAAACATCCATTGAGCAATGGCAGCTTTTCAAAGCCCCCCTGCAGGAATGATAAGCTATAAAAACAAATGGCCCAGCAACAGAACAAAAAAATAAGACTCCAGGAACATTTGCTGGGCTGCAAGCGTGGCCCACTAGGTCCTGCCCTGCCTCTCAGAGGCTGCACAGTCTAAAGCAAGCTGGGCTAAGGGAATAAAGGAACCAGGAGCTTCCAGGAACCAGGAGGAATAGCCATAGAGGCTCAGTCCTGGGGAGCAGGGAGCTCTCCTGGACAACCAGCAGACAGACATGGCCTTAACAGCTAACATCCTTATAAGCTGGGCGCTGTTAGTACCCCAAGTTCATTTCAACCTCTGTTTGGAAGGAAGTCCCCCAAACCACCTGCAGCTCTACCTCTTGTGTAGAAACAGTTATGAACTTGAACTGAGTTCCAGACTTCAGGAGAGAGAGCTTTGGAAGTTAATCAGAATTAGAGCATAGCCCCCTGTGTTCTACATCAGCTGAGATGGCAGAGCCAGGGCAGGACTTCACTCCCTGTACAGACTCCCCACTCAGTCTTCACTGGCTATCCCCAATGGTTCTTTGTTGAGCCTCAGTTTCCCCAGCTATGAAACAAAAAGAGTCACTGCACACCCTGTTGATTCTCAGCACCGTGATGCTGAGAATCAACATGTACTCTGAATAACTTCTGTGTACCAGGTACTGAAGTGAACCCTGGAAATGTGGAAGAAGACTAGACATTAATATCTTTCCCTTGTAGGCCCTGGATTCCCCTGGAAGAAGCAGACACAAACAAACAAGCAAACAAACGTCAGAGAGAAACAACACTGTGTTCCAAAAAGTGTGAGCCACTGTGGGGAAAGTGAAGCCCAGAATAAAGGGTAGGGCAGAGTGACCTGAGGAATAGGGACTCCAAGGTGACCCCTCCCAGAAGGAGACTGGGAGGCAAGGTCAAGGGCAGGGTGCTCCTGGAGAAGGATGGGGAGAACAAGGACCCTTGTGAATAAGCCTGGTCTAAGAAGGAAGCAGAGTGAGGAGTAGACCTGGACCAGGAGGGAACCGAAGAGAGGCTAGCTGTGTGGGGGCAACTGTAAAGTGCCCTGCATGGTGCTTGGCCCTCGGTAGCTTCTGTTGAAATGTTTGCTTTGTATTAACAATGGAGCAAATGTCTCTCCCCAACTAGAAGCTTTTCTGAGGCTCACCTTTGTGAGTTTAGGTAGCACTAACACTCTGCCTTAGGACTGTCTACTTGTTTATTCCTGATACCTACTGAGTACCACTGTGCATGCACAAGGAGGTGAGGGAAGGTACCAAAATAACAGGGTGGTGGGTCTTAGTCCCCCACCCCCCGCAAGGATTCTTTAGCTCCTCTGTTCTTTGGGCTTCTCTAGCAACAGTAGGGAGTCTCAAGTACCCAACCCAGCCATGGCCAAATCACAGGAGGAATTCTCTGGCTTGTACCTCTTATAATCCTGGCAAGAAGCCCAGTCCAGGGGCACACCTGAGTGCTGCAGCTGAGTGCTGCTTGCTGCTGCTCTTGACACCTTCGTCCTAGTCTCTGTAGCATTGTGCTGTTTCTGCTCCGTGCAACATTTTCCTGAAAGGTAGCAGTATATGATGCAAGTGCTTCTTGGGCAGCTACTGCAGAGAGCTGTTACCTCAGAGTCCACCTGGAGGACGAGCACTCCTGAGATGCTCAGAGACCAGACTTCTTTGGTTGGAATTCTCTGGCAGACATTACTCTGCCCCACACATCTGATTGCCCCAAGTGCCACCTGTGACTACACTCAGCAGCCTAGGCCTCCTGTGGTACTGCAGGAATGTGTCTCATTGCTCCATTCTAATTCCTCCATTATAGAGTAACTGGATCTGCCTCTTAGAAGAAGCCCTCTGGCTGTTTGCAGTATGGATAAGGAAGACTCTGATGTAATGGATCTTGCTAAGAAACCCTGGAAGGAGCCCAGGAGAGAGATGTGGCCATTGTGCCTGTGAAGCCAGACTGCAGGCTCCTCCTAGGCTTGCAAAGATACTCTAAAGATAGAAGCACAGACTGAGGAGATGATTCAGTGGCTACCAGCGCTTGCCGTGCAAGCATGGGAGCAATCTTTGGCACCCATCTGGAAAGCTGGGCATGACTGCGCCTGTGTCTATAACCTCAGCACTGTCAGGAATGGAGATACATGGATTACAAAGGTTTACTGGCTTCCAGCCCAGTCCCAGGTTCAGTGAGAGACTGTGTCTTAAAGTAATAAGGTAGAGAATGCTAGAACAAACACCCAACAGTCTCTTCTGGTCTTCATACAGGCATAACAGTATATATATATATATATATATATATATATATATATATATATATATAACTAATACACGTATATTTATATCAAATGCACACAGAGAGAGAGAGAGAGACAGAGAGAGAGACAGAGACAGAGACAGAGAGAGACAGACAGACAGACACACTGAGAGAAAGACAGAGACAGAGACAGAGACAGAGACAGAGACAGAGACAGAGAGAGACAGAGCCACACAGAGAGAGTAGGACCTGGTATTACTGATTCCATAGAAGAGGAAGGAGCACTCAGATGGCCAAGAGAAAACAATCCAGGTGAAGGTGTAACTTTACACCTGAGAAGAACAGGAGCCACAACAAGTGACATGGAAGTAACAACACCAGTATACACATTAATAACACATACATATTAAATAGATGTAAAATTTTATATCTGATATTCTCAGCCATAAGTCCCTAGATAAGAAAGCAAAACTTTATGCAATGTTTCTTCATCTTTTTACTGAAGAAGGTAGTGAGTCTTAGCTCCCAGGATTGCTTGAGGATGAAGTGAGGTTCCCGCCTCAGCACATGGTCTGACATACGATGGACAGCATCCACTACCATGGTGATTTGTCTTAGGTTATGACTATGGTAGTATCCCTTCCTCCCTTCCTCTCTTCCTCCATTTCTCTCTTCCTTGCTTCCTTTCTTCACTCCCTTTTTCCTTCCTTCCTTTCTTCCTTCCTTGGTATGGGCCTCAGATGTG
This sequence comes from Rhabdomys pumilio, assembly GCA_030674055.1. Classification (NCBI taxonomy): domain Eukaryota; kingdom Metazoa; phylum Chordata; class Mammalia; order Rodentia; family Muridae; genus Rhabdomys; species Rhabdomys pumilio. The sequence goes on along the minus strand of JANHMN010000001.1, from coordinate 182,722,663 downwards.
ACTAGCATTTGTCTATAGTCCAGAATTCAGCTTTATCTTAAATGGCTCTAACAAGTGGGAGGAAAACAAATATCTCAGAAGACAAGTCACAGAAGGATGTCCCTTCCCCCACCATTGGTACTGAGGTGGGGGAGCCAGTGGCATAATAGGTGGAGGAAGGATTGTCCTTTTTACAGCCAGAGCAAAGGGTAGAAATGTGTAGAATCTGGTATGGGGTCAGGGAGGGAAGGACAAACGGCACATCAGTCACCAATAAAAGGCTGTCGTTGAGGCCTAATAAACCCAGTGGACATTCTTGCATAAGTGTAAAGGTGATTTTCTTCTGTCTGGTGAGCATTCACCCATCCACACAGGACCACCTTGGAGCTCAGAGGGGAGAAGAGTTGACAAAGGGAAAACTAAGACCCGAAGTTAGGAAGACTGCCTCAAATGCTTGGAACATGGGAAAGGAAAGCCCCAGACAGGAAGGTGAGACCTAAGGGCCCATATCATTCTAAAGAAATTTCCCATCTATGGCTCCTTCTGACAGGCAGCTAGGTGAGTACCACCCTGTCCTATCCTGGTCACCACCATTACATTAGGCTGGTACATGAATCATTCATTGGCAGCCGGTCTCCTAGATGGGCCTGTGACCTCACCTCTATGAGCAGATGGACTGGGGAGCCATGCTCTTGTCCTTGAGATTATAAGTGGAGGAGCAGGAGTAGAGTGGATTGGCTTTGAGAGGTGGGCTCCCCGAATTGAGAAGGGTAACCAAGCAGCCACAACTCAAAGGCTGAAGTCATGAGAAAGGAGCAAGTGTGAACCAGAAGAAGCTCCACAGGGAGAAGCCAACAGCGTGCAGAGCCAACAAACACAATCAGGGACAAGGGCTTTTTTGTTGGCCAACCTCCTAACACTTGTCCAACCCCTAAAGGACTGGCCAAACGCTCCCCAAGACCACCACTGCTGTGATAAAGCCCAAGCGATGTCTCAGTTTTCAGAACCAAGGAGACACACAGGGAACAGTTAACCACCCACTCTGCTCCATCATCTGCATGACCCACCTCCATTAGCTTCACCAGGAAAGGGGACCTGGAGGAAGGTCAGCCCATAGCCACTGAGGCAGCCAGGCCTTGTTTGTGCCACTGGAGCTGTGCTGGGATGACCTGGACACTTGCTCATCTTTATGAGAACATTCCCCCTCGTAGGAGCCTTTTCTCTTCATCAGGATGTTTTTCTTGATGTTCCGCCGAACATTCCCATTTTTTATTTCTTCCTATGAGTCCCTGCTCTAGCCCCCTGTATCGCTGGCTGATATAAACCCTGTCTGCCTGCAGTTCTCCCTCCCAGTTCAGACATTTGACTGTTTAAGTGTGGCCAGCCTTTTGCTGCTGTCTTCCTCCCTGGCCATTCCCCCAAGGCCCTGTTGTTGTTTCAGCCTTGCTCTTCCACTCCCCTCAGAGAGGGGACCTCAGGGACCTCAGGGACAGATGCAAGAATTCATTAGACACAGTGGGTCCAGGAAGGGGAAGGACAGCCAGAAGACAGGACTCTTGGGTTGGTAGAAAAACAACAGAAGCTTTGAGCAAATGTATGTTCTAGAAAACAAGCCCTATGGCCCAGCCAAGGAGAGATCCCTGTGAAGAACCTCCTTCTCTGAGGACCAGACTCTGAACACTGTGTGAGAGGACTAGATGGTGTTCTAAGTGCATAAAGAGGAGACAGGAGGTGTTGGCTACAATGGAATCTATGAGAAAGCTTGGCTGAGGAACCTTGGAGCATTCCTTTGCATATCAAGCAGAGACATCTGGTCTACTTTAGGGCAGCTATGGAGGTCTCCTTGAAGTACACACAAACTTCAATGAAAAAGGTGACCCAAAATGTTTCTCCAAATGGAGAAGTCATGGTGGGGGAAAGCCTTCCAGGCTCTTCCTTTTCCCTTGAGAGGATAGTTGCACCACCTTCTTGGCAGGCGGAGGGTCTTGGAGGAAATTCAGGGCTAGGTGTTACAGAGTTGCACGTTTAAAATGAGAGAAACAGAGGGAGTTGGGGATCCTGACAGTATTAGTACCTATAACTAAACACTCCACTGTTGTGACACACAGTGGAAGCAGTTTTAAAGCACGAAGAGTTGGCCTTGACCCACAATTTCAAAGGTTTCAGTCAGGCATAGGGGGTGGGTGGGTATAACAGAGCCATTCACCTAATGGCAACCAGGAAACACAGACAGACAGACAGATAGACAGACAGACAAGAATGCATGTCCTCACTCATTCTTTCCTTTTATTTTTTATTCCATGCCCTCACCTAGTCTATGAGACAAAAAACAGTTGCTCTACTCTTTCATTAATCCCATCTGAAACCACCCTCACAGACATATCCAGAGATGTCTGCCTTGCAGGAACTTCCGAAAGTGAGCTTTTAAATGGCTAAGTGCTTATTGGCTCAATCAAGTTGAAAGTCAAGATGAACTCCACAGTCTTATAGGTAGAGTGAGAAACTCTAGCTACAGATCCCCTGAACTCCAGCACCCTGACCTCCCAGCTTCTTCCACAGAGCCTCCAACAAGCTTCTGTTGGATGATCTCAGAATTGGAGCTCAAGGAGTAGTGACCTCTGCTGCAGCCTTAAAGAAAAGAATAACAAACTCACATCTCCAGGGTCCAGGGAAGGAGCCAGGCTTTGCACATTTGGTTTCATATCTTGGCTCCACTGCAGACAAGCCCTGGTCTTAATCCAAGTCTCTATTTAAAACTTGATCCTGGATTAAATTCTCAGATTTTTTTTTTTAAGCCTCAATTTCCCAGATGCTAGAATGGGTTTTCCCAATATTAACTAGGCAGAGTTGCTCAGAGGGTTAAAGACGGTGTGTTGTATCCATTTTCACAGTGCCTGGAGCATGGGAGATGCTTGATAAAGAGAATTTTGGCAGAATTTGCAAACGTCCTTAAGATTCTTTCAAGTCTGGTCACTCGACCTCGAATGTCTTGGGCTGAAGAGATTCAAGCACATTGACTTGGCACATGACCACAAAGGCTTATCTATTTTCAACATTTGTGAAACTAACCAGGGCAAAAAGATTCCTGCTTGGATTGTTATATGGAATCTAATGACAATCCTGTCTGGCTCTCTAGACAACTCATCATATGTAGACACTCAGGCTCACAGTGTTTGGACTGTGTGGCTGGTGTGCGCTGAGAAATGGAGTTTCATGCGGGAGAAGGCAATGTAAAAGTTGTGCAAGCCGCTCTTGATGAAATGTTAAACTGTCCGGTGAACTCTCTCTGCCAAAGATAATCAGATGCACAAGTGAGATAAGCACTAAGAAGTAGGGTGGTCATTCCTAGCTTTGACTTATGATGGGAAGCCGATGGCTTCTCCTCCAAGGTCCCACCGGACTCTTGTCATGCACGGTGTGAGCTCCAGTCACCAGCAAGAACCAGTGGTACGACTCGAGTGTGTAAGACCTTCCATCAGTGCTGTGATGTTGCTGGGTCCTAAGAATGACCAGACTGTTTTATGGCTGGCTCCAAGCCTTTGGAAAAGGCAAATTATTTGCCATCTTGCTTTTAAAAACATGGAATTTAAAGTTTGAGCCAAAAAAAATTACCAATTGCACATAGCTTGCATAATGGGTGGTGGGTCTGGGAAGTTGATAGTTTGAAAACTGGATGACTTCACAGCTGATGTCCTGAATACATTCATATTCCCTCCCTCTCCCTCTCCCTCTCCCTCCCCCTTTCCCCTTTGTCCCCCCTCCCTCAAAAATGGAGAGCTTTACTAAGTAGGAAGACCAGAGCTGAACCCAAACTCTGAACCTAATTTTTCAGGGTTTCTGAAATTCCCATTAGAAAAAAAAATAAAGTCTGCACACAGTTGCACCTCTAGCTTGCTCCATAGGGAGTAGAACTTAGAGCAGAGATGATCCTAGGGTGGTTGTTATTTGAGGGACTGGCAGTCTTTGAGGAAAAGAGATAGTCAACTCTACCAGTACTGCCTTGGGTATCTCCCAGGAATGGCATGAGCTTTGCATAAGCAAGTAGACCATGGGGTGCCAGGCCCAACAAATCCAGTTCTTAAAGGAACAAAGACATGTCGTTCCCAGAGAAGAGGATTTTGATTTTAAAAGCAGCTATTCACGGTAGTCATTGTGTGAGTTCAGCTTGGAGTGTCACTCCCAGGAGAAAAGGAGAAAGAATGGCAAAGCCTTCAGGATCCTCCAGCTGCCTCCCCACTTCTCCAGATGGGGAGTTGAAGATTCTAAGAAAGCACATTCTAGGCTTATGCACAGAGGCAGTGACCAAGCTTATATCTGAGCTACTTTCTTAAAGCAGAAAAGCTCTTCCCCACCACCCAACTGTCTGTCTTAGGCTCCATCAGTCCAGTTCCTTAGCTTCCAATCTGAAATTCTCCCCACGTCAAGTTATCAGGCAGAGGCAGAGTATAAATTGATTGATTGACCTGGGGCCTTACTCAGTGCTGTGATGAACCACACCCCAAGTCTTCATGTAGACTTTAGAAGCATTGTTATAGGCATGAGGATCAGCCTATCCCAACTCTGGGTTCCAAGAGCACCCTGGGTAGGATAGGACATGACTTCAGATAGGCTGCAATGGGGTCTACCTCACGGAACATCAACTTGGAAATGCTGCTATCTGAGACTTCCCAACACTATCTAGGGATCCCAATCAAATCTTCTTCTCTTTCTGTATCTGAGTGTCTTTGTTTATAAGTCACAGAATTCAACCAATCTTTCCAGAAGAAAATTCCAGGAAACCCAGGTTCCATAGTACCAGGAAGAGCTTACCCACGAGCAAATATTTGCACAGGATATATTAAATCAGTGTTATTTGTAGTAAGTGATCTTTATTATCCAAATAAACATTCCTTAACTGCAAATTATTTTTTAATCTCTTTTTAAAGAAATAAATTCTAGTCCCAGGGATTGAACCCAGACTTTTCACATGCTAGACAAGCTCTGAAGCAGAAATATACCCAAGTATTTGTTGTTCTTTAAAACAAAATAAAATTAAAAAAAAAACCTATAATCCCATACTTTTGTCCATTCTATACTAAACAAAATTAAACATACTGGTTTGTTGCAGGGCTTAGGAAAGCCCTAAATATAAAACCACATTCGGGAAGATCCACAAGCACGGGGTCAACCTTGTTTGATGAAGCTCTCCTCCAGCTGGTCAGGCATAGAGCAGATACTGGCTCCCGTCACACAAGTGTGTGCTTGCTTACATAAGTGTTGTGTAGTCTTAGTAGGTCCATTTTCTAGGATAGTGAGTAGACCCACTTCTAGGCTTTCCACTCTTATCAGTGGGATTCTTTACACATTTTTTTCTCTGATTATGTTGGTTTTGTTTTGTTTTGTTTTTTTCAGATGCAGAAAATTACATAATTAACTCTGAGGTCTTGGGCCATAATTTGAGAGACATTTCCTACTTAAAGACTCCTTGCAGCATTCCATCTGTAACTGTGTGGATCTTTTAAAACACTGTTGGCTTCGTTTAATTGTTAAACATTAATTTGGTGTTGAGGAAATCTTCAAAGAAGGGATAGAAGGAAGGGAGAGGACAAAATATTAGTAGCTAAATGCAAAGCAGTAGTTTCTGACTAAGCTTGCTGCTGAGGTGGAAGAGACACAAATAGTTATTCTGGGATTATATAGGTTTCACGGACTTAAAATGACCCACAAGTAGTCAGGGGTGGGCTTGCTACCCTCTCTTTATTTTTGGCCCAAGGAGGCAGGAAGAAAAACAGGGTCTTGTTTTTCTGAATTAGAAAATGCTCTTTTCCATGATAGCTTCCAAAAATGTTCATTAAAGAATGCAATGCTCTTCAACAAAGACCAAAATTAAAACGGAAAAATCTCATTTTGCCAGCTGCGTCGCTCATCCATACAGCTCGTTAGCTCAGCAAACTAACCCAGTCCACAGTGTGTGTGTGGTGGGGGGGGAGGGGGCTGGTGGGGGGGGGGGGGGGGCGGGCCCGGCCCCTCCCGGGCCGGCAGGGTTGAGACGGGAGATGTGTGGTGTTGTCATGGTGACCGCTGTCAACAAAGGTTACCCCTGGTGGAACCTCTTTGGCCTCATGACCCCCACACAGAGTTGGAATAATAGACTCTGTAAGTGGCTTCTGCTCTGCAAATAGAGACAGGGCTGGAAATCAATTATTAATGAGCTGGGTGACATTGACATTCACCCACATTTAATAAGCACAGCCTGGTGACAGGGCGAGAGCTGAGGTTTGCTCAGCAGTCTCATGAGCTGGTGGGGAATTCAGAAAAGAAGAAAAGACTAAAGACAAAAACCCAAAGAAGAGGTGATGGCCCACAGCCGTTCAACAGTGGACTTGTTTAGATTCCCTGCCTGACACTTCTTTCCCATCCTAAATAACCTTAAGGGATTTGGCATACTGACCATACAGAACATGTCCTTCCACTGTCTTCCCCAAGCCCCCAAAGGGACAAACAGGTTGGTGGAGGCTCCCCACGCTGTGGGAGGAGGCCATGTTCTGATGGACCAGTAGCCCCACCTACGTTTGTGGTTCAAAAGTCCCTTTGGTCTGGGCATTGGACTTCTTTGCAGAACAGTAAAATGCTAATGAGGCTAACAGAAGGCGGGAGGGGGCTGAGACATTTGTCCCCAAGGCCTGTGTTCTCCTCGGACTTTGGTTTCCAAGGCTTTCTGTGGAAACTGCTCTTTCTGTTTAATTTCCTTACAAGGCAGCCTGTGATTTCTTTATATCTGAGAGGGAACAGCCTTGCCTTGATCCAGAGTTAGGCGTTGCTCCCCAAGACTGTTAGTGCTACTGCCTTTGTTAGAAAAGGACTCTACTCTGTATTTAAAGCATGGCTCAGCTCTAGAATGAGTGCAGGGGACAGAGATACCAATCACCTAGAAGCCTTCAGAATGGTAAACTAAGGTGTAGGCAGAGGAGCTAGCTTCCTTTGAGACTTACTCAATTCATTGCCCTTGGCTAAAAGCATTTCCAACCCAGACATGGTCCTATCTCAGGCTAGAATTGCTCTTTTTGATAGTCTAGATGTTTTCTGGAGTCTGTCTCGTGGGGGGTGGGGGGGCAACCATCTACCTCTACCTCTCTTCTTTCAACGGCCTTGTCACTTCCAGACACTGATTGTTAATGGCACTCAGAATGGCAGCAAGGAGTGATTTCTCCAGGAAATGTGACCGACTGGCCACAGGGTCTGCAGTGAGTTATGGCGTCAGCGGGGCCCAGCTGCCTCCCAGCGTGAGGACAGAGGGGCCAAGGTGCCGTGTAGAGACTGGACTCAATTAGAGGCTTGACTTGGGAACAGCCCGTCTCGCATCTCTCTTTTTAATCTGGACTCTTTGCCTTTTGATATTCTAGACGCTTCTCTTTTGCCCTCTGTCAGCATAGAATTCTTGAGAGTGACTGATATTTCAGGTCAATAATTGTATGTGGCAAAAGTTCTTAAGCAATGGATTAAGATGCCTCTAGTTTCAAGGCAAGAGCTTGAGTCTTCACAGCCCCTTCCTGTTGTGCAGAAGGGTGGGGGGGCATCAGCATGCCTCAACATCTAGCACTACCCCCACTTCTAACAGGGTCTGTTAATATCCGAGCAAGAGGAGAGTGGACTCCCATATAGCCATTTCCCATAAACCCTTGTATAGCGTAGCCCTTCACTGGCAAGAACTCGATAGATATCTAACACTGACAAACTCTTGCTGCAAATTGTAGCTTTTATATTGTGTACTTTCTCAGCCTATGACTTAACCACCTTCAGCATACCTTGGCCTTGGTCCGATTCTAGACCCCATATGGACTTAGTTCAAGACATTAGCATGTATTTCCTATGCATACACACACAGATTCGGGCACAGTGCAGGGGCACAGTTGTGGCCTGAGAAGAAGGGTTCCTGTTCTCACGCAGTGCATAGTCATTCTAGCTGGGAATCCGTATCTAGCTATATCAGGGAAGTGCCAAGGTGGTAGGTTTGAGGGATAGTGGGAAGGGCACGGATCTCTGAACTTAGGTAAGCAATAGGGAAGGGTCATGTGGAAGAGGTGTGACCATCTCATACCGCTCTCCGAATACAATCCTGGCCTCTACTCTATCCACCCTCTTTCTCACCACTCCAGTTTTTCTGTTCACCTCCTTGTTCCCTCTTTTTTTTTTTTTTTAAACCATCTGCTTTTTGGCTCCTTTGTCTCTTCTTGCCTGGGGCAGCAGGTGCATGGGTTGGTATGGGAATGAAGTGACCTTGTCATAGAGGACAGTGCTGAGGATTTGATGTCATCAAATACATCAGGAGGGTAGCTCCATGCCTAGTGCTGGGCACTCAGCAAACTGTTGCTCCCCAGATGACACTTAACAAGTACTATTAGATGTGAAAGGATACTTAGAGAGCCTTTGGAGACATGGGTTCTTGACCCCAGGTTCCAGAATGATCCAGTGCCACATGCCCCTCTCAGACTTACTCTCTATTGCCAGGAGCTTTAATCCGGCCACTCCTGTCTGCAATACATTTGCAAAGATTACTCTCTTTTCCTGTGAGAGATGATTGGCTGCTTAAAAACAACCTCTTCTAATGAGAGGAGGATACTTTGGTTACCCTTAGTCCTTCCTGGCTTTGAAGGCTGGCCAGCCTCAATGGCGGGCAGGATGCTCTGACTCTTACTGAAGAACTCCCAGGACTTTGCTCCAGGCATAGAGGATTCAGGGAGGTGATGTAGGGAGCCCTGTGTCAACTGTCTTCCTCTGCTACTCTTAGGATTCCAGGACTTCATTTTGGACGGGGATCCTACGAGAAGTTCATTGGAGTGTTTTAGTACAAAAGGGGAAATGAATCTGTTAACTGACAAGGTCGCTAGGAGCCTGATACCTTTTCTTGCCTGGAGATAAGAGCCCAGCTTTCAAGGGCTGGGCATGTGAGTTGGATACTGGCCACCTCCCACTGTCTTTGAACCATTGTCACCATCGTCTAGGCCCTGGATGCTCTAATGTCTCAAGTGAGTCTAGAGAGGCTATAGTATGTCCTTAGCATTGGGAAGAACTGAATTAGCCCATGTATATAGAAAGCCTCGGCAACCACAATTGACACTTAGCTTAAACTCAAGAAATATTGTCATTAGCATCATATCTGTGAGATAGCCTTAGATAAAAGGTTTCTTTGCTTGTTTCAGGGTCAGGAGGGATGCACTGGGTTTTGTACCCCAGGACTGGCCCATACCTAACATACACTAAGATCCCTTATTTTAGGCAGAGAGGAAGAATGAGAGCTACATATCAGATTGTCTGGTCACAAAGCTTAGAGGTAGAGCTGGAGGGGCCCTGGCTAAGGCATTGAAAAGTTAAGCAACTTACTCAGACCACTCTATGTGTTACTGTGAAAACTAGGATAGGATACAGGTCCAGGCAGGATGGGAAATCAGCCCCCTGTTCTTCCCTTTCATGTGGGGGGCTCGCCTAGTCAGTTACTTTGAAATGACCCTCATTATCTTTCAACCACAAAGGAGCTCTGGAAAACCAGAGACACATAGGATAATAGAGGACAAACCAAAGGTCTCCTGTGGCCCTGGGATCTGGGCCTAAACCTACCCTGGATGCAAGACTATCCGTGTGCAAAGCTGAGGACAACATCTTATCTGCCCAACCCCTTTACTATCATGATTGATTACTGAAATTCCCAAACCTTTCAAATGGACAAGAAACACTCCTTTCACCAGCATGCTATATACCCCGAAACTCTTCAAGTAGGTTGAAGATGGAATGATAGAGAAGAATTGCCTCTCATTCTTGCCTTGGTGGCTTAGGAAAGAGCCTGCCACCACACAAGGGAGGGCAGCCATTGGGGGGGGGGGCTTAAGCTCTGCTGAGCCTTTTATTAACAAGTTACAATCAAAGTGAGTTACCTCCTTCCATGACTTTATGGTGAGCAGAGGTGGTGTGTGTGTGTAACTGGCTACCCTTTTTCATTATGGAGAGGTCTCTGCGTTATGACATTCTGCTAGCAGGAAAATGGCATTTAAAAATGGCAGCAAGGACTCAAATGTACCTCAGGTATGGGCTGAACAAATACGAATGCTCACACGACAAGGGTGCAATGGCTTGACACAGGAAGGGACCAATTTCCACTTCTCTACAAGTGACCCCCAATTACAGGATCAGGAACTCTTGGGGACAAAACGCTTGAGGTGGCACAGGTTCCTACATGACCTGAAGCTCCCATCCATTCTCTGGAAGCAATGCTAGTATCTTGATGAGAATCCCATTCTCTGGAGAATCTCAGCTTCTTAAAGACATCTTTGCCAGCAGCCCCAATGTGGATTATCTACTTAATAAGCAGGTCTTTCCTTCTGTTTCCCTGCATATTGTTCTCTCCCTCTCCTTCTCCTTCTCCCTCTCCCTCTCCCTCTCCCTCTCCCTCTCCCTCTCCCTCTCCCTCTCCCTCTCCCTCTCCCTCTCCCTCTCCCTCTCCCTCTCCCTCT
>JANHMN010000001.1:182691540-182711800 GCA_030674055.1 Rhabdomys pumilio | reverse complement strand
CCCCCTCCTTCTCCCTCCCCCTTCCTCTCCCCTTCCCCCTCCTTATTCCCTCTCTTTCCTCTGCCTATGCCTCTCTATCAAGGCAAAAATCTAATCATCAAAGGAATACTGGGCAGGGACTTGGAAAAAATCAGAGACAGGATCGAGTCAGAAATGCAACATAATGAAGTTCCCTGAGCACAGACTTCAAAAGGTCAGTCGAGCTCTGGAGCCTCAAGCGATGACCTCACAATCAAACTATTCCTTCAGTGTTCCCGTCTGATCCAAATTGTGCACACGTGTGCGCCAGAAAGGTGTTCTGGGGGGAGGAAAGCCCACTTCCACCTCCAGGTGCTGCCTGCAGCAGTTGAGTTTCAGAACTCTCCTCCCACTTGGATCTGATTTTCCAGAGAGGATGAGCCAAGTCCCTGTGAGAAGTGCTGTTTCCACCATCCTTTCCCTCCAGGTTCTCCTGGATTTGAGGCCCCCATCCGGTGAAGGGAGATAGATAGATGGTGTGGGTTTTGGTGGCAATTATCCTGAAGGTCTTTGCTCCTCAAATGTAGATATACTTCTTGAAAGTTTTTTTTCCCCCCTTAGGCTCTGACTGCAGGAAGATAAATCCAGGGAGAAATGGAGCTGTTCTAGAGTGTGCATGCCTCTTAGGAAGCACCTGTGTCTTTCTCCAGGCCCAGAGCACTGGAGCTTGCAGAACCATGAAGACACAGGTTGGGTGCTTGGAACCACACAGCAGGCCACAACTCAATCTGGATTGTCAACCTCTTTTGTTATATGAGCTTGTACCACTCTTGCTCACAAAGTAGCTGTGGCTCCTTTCTTGCTGTCATGGCAGAACAGAGCTGTAACAGAGATCCTAACATCTACAGAAATAGGAGTAGTGGCTCTCAGGCCCTTTCCTAGCTTGCTGAGTTCTGGTTTGTAGCATAAAGTCTCAGACTAGCTGGCTTTGGATCCACTTAGATGGCAGTGGGAGTGCAGGGTGTTAGTTGCAGGAAAAGCACACTCTTGTTGAAGCAGTAATTCCTGGAGTGGAGTGCCTGCAGGAAGATGATATTGTTAATGTTGTTGCCCTTTCTGCAACGATCTCGTCACCTAGAAACTCATAGGCTCAAGCAAGTCTTGAAGAGAAGACGCTACTGCTGACAAATCATCACTGACCTCTAAAGCAGAAGGGCTCCTCTTGTCAAAGGTAGCCTAGACCTGACTTTACAAAAAAGAAAGGAAACTGAGGCCCACTGAAGAGAAAGTTCTCCTCCCAGACCACACAATGAGCTCATGGCCATATTGGTATGAAGTTAGCCTGCAGGGCCAGGGCACTTGAATCATAATAGATAGCCACATTGAGTATTGTATGCCAGCAGTCAGTGGCCTTGGCACCCATTGGGGAGCAGCAAGGGAGCATGTGACTCAGCAGTTTCACCCTCTAAAGAGCATGTTCCTTGTTGGTTCTTAAGTGCAGCTGATTGTGGGTGATTATTCACATAAATTACACCTGTCGCTCCCCTGCACAATGCCAGGCCTGAGTAACTCGATCTCCTTGAAAGAGGAACCTGTTTTGTTTTTCAAAGGGTGATTATAAATTAGATATGAATGCAGGCTTAAGAGCCTGGCAGACATTCTACCAAGGAATCTTTTATCTTCCGTATATTTGCTGAGCAACCTTTGCAAAAGTTAGTTAGGCCACTCCTGGAATTGGAACACAACCTTGAGGCTTAAGAGTTCTAAGATATTTGAGCCAGGGCTACACAGAGAAAATATAATAAGCCCAAGTCTCTTTCCTTGAGGACTTTCCATAAGCCCCAACTGACTTACTGTTTAAGGAGTCAAAACATGAATTATGCTACAAAGGCATGCTAGCAGCTCACTGGAGGTCCACTCACATCTCATAGCAAGATGCAAGGATATTTGGGGTCCAGAACACAGGCAAGCTAGAGTTTCCTCCTGTTTTCAAGAATGAAATGTTTGTGGCTGATGTGATCTGGCAGAGACAGAAAGGGGGAAAAAACCCCAGAGAATCCAAATGCATAATTGAAGGGTAGACATGCCGTGATTGTAAAGGAGATAGGATCCTGCTGGCTCAGACCCAGGAACTCCCACCTTCTGGTCGACCTCATCATGCAGACACCAGGCTTACAGACTTCAAAGATAGGCTCTGGCTTCTGCTCCATGCGTATGACTTCTTTACTGCAAGTGCAGCCTTGGATACAGCCTCTCCAAAATTCACTTCTCTCATCTCTTAACCCAAAGCAGCAGTTCTCAGCAGGCTCTGTCTCATCCCCACTCCAACCACCAGGGACCTGTAATAAGATCTGGAGACATTTTTGGTAATTACAGCAGGGTGAGATCTCTGTGGTTAGAGGCTGGGGGGCATTGTTAAATGCCCTGCCATTGGCAGAACAATCCTTTACTATACAAAGAGTGATAAAGCAGAACCTGTGAGTTGGCTCAGCAGATAAAATGGTTTACTGCTAAGCTGTGGACCAGAGTTCAATCCCTGGGACCCCAGGGAAAGAGAGGATCAACCTTCACACTAACCTTCACACTAGCTGGTGGCTCATATACTCCCCCTGCACCCCCCACACACAATGTAAAAGTAAAACCTTAAGAAGAATTATCAAATAAAGAACTCTCATCTCTCCTCCAAATCAGAAGTGCTGAGGCTGAGAATCCTACCTGGACTACAAGGGACCAGACTTGGTCCATTATCGTATGTGCACTATAGAGTACCAAGTCTGCACATGTTATACACTCAACAAACATCTGAGAGGCAAATAACACATGAATGATGACTAGGTGAATAACTGAATTTTATACACCCTTCTATACGAAGTGCAAAGATTTCTTTTGTCAAATGAACTATGGGTGTCCAGTGCCTAGCACTGTGCTCAGCACATAGTAGGACTCAGAGAATGGTAGCTCAGAGCCATGCCAGGAAATTCACCTGACTTTGCTTCATGCTCGTTTTAAATAAGAATTCACTTGTTTTCATCCTTTGCCAAGATAATAGGCAGTCTGTGCAGGCAAAAAGCCCAGTGGGGCTTTTACAAATATTGGTTTACGAAGAATCTGTTTCATCTTGTGTTTTTCAAATAGGTAAGCCAAGGGCCACTTGCTTGTGCCTTCATTTCCTTTCCTCTGGCAGACTTCTCCTAGGCATGGTTTTGTTTCCCTAAAATTATTGTTTCATTGCTTTGTTGTTCAGAAGAAACCTGTTGGTTAATATTAATGCATTTTTATCTTGGGCCACTTCCTTCCGGTTCCTTTTTTTCCCCAATCTGCCATAATTCTGTGCAGCATCCTTTCTACTAACCCAGCTGCTGACAGGACCCTTTCATGTACATATTACCCCCAAGCCTCAGGAAGTCTGTGGGCGGGCGAGCTATCATCTCCATTTGACAGATAAGGAAACTGAGGCTCAGCAAAATAATTTCCAAGGAGTGAGTCAGACGCTTCTGGCTGTACCTTATGTGCCTCCTAGATTTTGGAAAGTTTAGGAATGGAGGTCAAGGAAAGGCTTTCCAAAACCCACCAGGAAGTGATGCTCTCTAGATTTCTCCAGTGCCTGAAAATCATTTGCAATTGAATCTGTTTTGAAGGCACTTAGGGAAGGGTTTATATTCTGTAGTGAGGTCAAGGGGAGATCCCTGACTGGAGTCTTATTCTTTTTCTAATTATTGCATCCCTCCATGGCTTTCAACATCAGATTACCTCATCAGAATTGGAGGTGACATAGTATCATCACAATGACTAATAAAGATCAAGGAAACAAACAGGGTTGTTAAGCAGGATTCCTATGAGACTTTATCTACCTCTCCTTCCTTTTCTCCCCCACTCCCAAGTCTAGAGTTGGCAAATTGGCATGTTTATTCTGAGATAGTGGCTCATGAATTCATGATAGAAACAAACATTATAGGCTTGTATTTTTTAAGGCTCTCTTACTCTAAAACTATCCATGAAAGTCACTAACATGTTCAGTGTCTGCTACTGCTTTCAAGTCCTCTGTGTGTCAACTAGATTTTCTCTGTTTGTCTCACATATAAGGCTCTTGAAGCCCAGAAAAGCTCAGATTCTAGTTCAAGGTTATACAGCTAACCATCAGCAAGACCCACACAAAGCTCACTCTCCATTGTGTTAAACCACCCAAAGACATTTAGTGTTCACAAAACAAGTCAGAACTATACTGCCTGGTGACACCACATCCAGGACAGAACCATGGTGACCAAAATCTCTTCCTCCTGGGAGGCATAGTGACTGACATGTGTGCTCTTGCTGGCCCTGAGTACTTCAGCTGTGTCAGCTAGTGTCCCTGAGAAGAGGATGACCTTACTGCTTCCAGCTGGGAACAGCTGATCAGCACCAAGGGAGGCCGGGGAGGCGCAAACTGCACCCCACAGCAGTATAAGTGCCTCAATTGTGTGCCCAGCTTCCCTGAAGACCATGTCCTGGGCTGTCTCCTCAAGCTTCATGAATTGCTGCTTGCCAGAATCCACTGTGTGGGATACTTTCCTGTTGGCTTATCTTCAGGGGTTTCCTAGGGACAAGGGTACTTCATGGTTTAGAGACCACACGGGCTGATATCTTAAGACAAACCTGTTGGAGCTTTCATATTGCAAACACAACAGCTGCCTGTAACAAATATTGACTTTGGGTGCAAATTCTCTCACAGATGGCTACTCTTGAGAGAGCCCTGACCCAGGCTTCTGAGCACATGCTGTGTAACTGGATAACTGGAGTGTGGAACAAGGGGAGATGCCTCTTGACTCGTAAATGACCCTTAGCCACAGGGGCTCCAGCAATACCAGCATCTAAGCACCTTGAAGTTTCAGTCTTGTTGGGGGCAGAGTAACAGACCCCACGGACTTCCATGGAGGTTCCCCAGAGCTGCCATAACACCGCACCACAGGCCACATGGCTTCTTTCACATGCACCTCACTTTCCTGGTGCTGAGGTAAATACCATGACCAATAGCAACTTAGGGAGGGAAGAGTTATGTGGCTTTACGTGTTCATCATCTAGAGAATTCAAGGCAGGAACTGAAGTAGGGGAGCTGCTTACTAGCTTGATCTCCTGGTTTGCTCAGGTGCCATTCTTATATCGCCCTGGCCCACCTGTCCAGACATGGCACAGCTCACAGTGGGCTAGGCCTTCCTACAAATTACCAATCAAGAGAATGCCCCATTGACATGCTCCCAGGCTGGTCTGATTCCCTCTTCCCAGTATATCTAGGCTTGTGTCAGGCTAACAAGATCTAACTAGCACACAAAATGCCAAAATATATTTGGGGACCAGAGTCCAATATCAAGGTGCATGCATGGCTATGCTCTCTTTAAAGGCTCCGGAGGAAGACCCTCCTCTTTAGTGTTCCCTGCCTTGCAGGTACCTCATTCCAGTTGGCTCACTGCTTGGTGTGGCAGGAATCCTGTGTCTCTGTTCATATTTCCTCTCCCTTGTTATGTGCCCCAGTTGTTTAAGATTTGTTCTAATCCAGCATGGCAGTATGGAATGACCTCTGTTTATGTATCCTATTTCTAAATAACGTTGCACACATAGATTCATGGTCAGCATAGATCAATGCCTGTTGAATTAAATAATCAACTGGAGGAAGGAACCAGTGAATGAGAAAGGCAGCAGAAAACAAGAAGTGATTGATTGTCTATCACCACCACTCAATGGAGGGCGTGCTGGGACACTAGACTATACTGAAAAGACTTGAAGTGTGTTGTTTGTCCCTTAGGGAGAAGCTATCTAGCCTCCTAACTCTTTGATTCAATCTCCATATGGCCTGGGTAGACCTTTCTAAACCATACATTTTCCCACTTTTCAGTGGTATCCCCTCTGCCCTAAAGGAAGCATCCCACCTCCATAATGCAGCCAAAAGGCCTGATGTGGACTTGCTTCAGTTGCATTTTCTCCTTGTCTACCACATCAGTGAGAAGACTCCCCTGCCCCAGCTGTCTCTGGTCCTGCCTTTACTCTGTGTGGCTTCTGGCCTTTCTCTCCTTTCCTCTGGGCTCCAGCTCATTAACTCTTTCATTTCAGCCTAGATGTTCTGCCAGAGTCTTTTCTGACTCTCTGGCTATAGCACCCCATTTCTGTGGTACCCATCTCTGTGCCCACCCACTCAGTTAGTTCATATTTCATGCAATATGACAGTTTCTTGTATATTCCTCTTTGGCCCCAATTTCTGCAAACCTCAAATATTAGGGGCTATGGATTACTGACTCCCCAGCCCTGCTTCATGGCTGGAAAAAAAAAATACCTGCTATATTGAATAATCACTTTTATTTAAATGGAAACGGAAGGGGGCAGAACATTTTTGAAAGTAGAAAGCAAAAGTAACAACAGTATCCTAGCTGTCTTCCTCATCTTGTGGAAACTGGGGATTTTTCTGCTTCTCTGTTGAGGTGCCCTACCACCCAGTTCAACCAGTGACACATTCCCGGAAACACTGTTCAGAGGTGATCCAGGCAATAGGGCTTGGCTGGAATTGAGGTGAGGGGGTCAGTAAGGCATTTGCTAGAGGAGTCTTGTTTCCCATCAGGCATGTCTAGTACAGGCCACACTGAAGACCATGAGGCATAACTCCTGGCCTCCTTCTGAGTTTTCAGCTCCGTTTCTTTCTTAAAGACTGAGAAAGTGAACCATCTCACCTAAGATCTTGTGCTTTGGCCCATGTGTGATGGAATGCTTTACCCTCTAAAGAATTAAAAGCTGTCATTTTCCCTCTTGTTTTTCATCGTGTTTAGCTAAAACAAGCTGTGAAATAATGTAAAATATATCATTTTGTTGACACCTTTCCCAGATGAGTCAATGAGCTTGTTCCAGTGAGCTTTGTTACTACTAAAATTGGAGGCCAACCTTCCAAAAATTTAGGACAACTGCTTCTTGTGGCTTAAATGCCTACATATAATTAACTTAAGATTTCTCCCTGAGGCATCTTTTTTGTACCTGGCACAGAAATATTCTTGAAAGTTTACCTAACAGCTGGAGCTATGACCCCACCCTCACCCCCTACTAAAACTTTGTGAAGCAAAGTGGCCTGTACCAACAGAAAGAACCCAAGAAAATGCAGAAAGCTGCCAACAGAGCTGTCTGCTGGAGTGCCACAGATGGGAGGCACATGATTTACAATTTAAAGGAAGCTTGTGCTTCCTCTGTTCCTGTCCTTCCTGACCCCTCTATTCTGCACACACTTTCTCAAAGGTGACAAGGTTCATAACCAGCCAATAGATACCCTAAGTATGAACACCCCAAGCTGATGCTTTCGATATTCTGATCAAGCTGGTCCATATGATTAGCGTAGAGGCAAAAGTTATGAAGATTGCCACTAATTGGGCTTATATGCTCAGCAGGCGGCTATATATAGCAGGTATATTAGTTATTTGTTTTGTTGCTGTGACAAAATGCCTGACTATAAGCACACAGAGGGAAGAATGGTTATATTGGCTTACGGTTTGAAGAATACAAGTCCATTATGATGGATGAGGTGGGAGTGGGAGGCAGCTGGCCACACTGCATCAGAGTCAGGAAGCAGTGAGCACTGGACTCTGGTGCTCAGCTCCCTCTTTATTTGTATACAGTTCTGGATTTCAGCCCACAGAACGGACTCACCACATTAAGTGTACATCTTCCCATCACAGTTAATCCCTCACAGGCATGCTCAGAGGCTTGCCTTCATGGTGACTCTAGAGTCTGTCAGATAGACAATATCAGTGATGCTAGAAGGATCCATTTGTTTATATTCTCACCCAAACTAGAAAGGGGAAGAGATAACAGGAGATGAGCAGACACAGTTGGACCCTTGTCACACTGTCATGTGACAGTGCAAGGACCAGAGCAACAGCAAACTCTCCAGGTCAGAATATTGAAAGCCTTGGCACCGAGCATTAAGAGGATCCGGGACGTGGTAAACAGTCATCAAACAGTTGTTATCACCAACAGACTCGGCTCTCTCCATAGTCTATGCTTTGTAGGTTCATTAGAAGCATTGCAGTGAGTGACACACACCTAGCCTGTCTCCAGGAAGGCTACCTCAGGCAGGCAGGCAGGCATAAGCCAAACAATGACAGATATGTAATGTCTTTCCCCCCTGTAATGCTTGGCAGACATTGGCAAGTGTGGGCTAGGAAAGGGATTGACAGGAACCACAATGAAGAAGGGGCTTTGAAGAAATGGCACTGAAGATGAACTCTATGGATAAGCAGAGAGTGGCCAGTAAAGGGCCAGGACCACAGTGCTCAGGTCCGAGGAACTGTGTGCAAAGGCCCAATGGGCCTCCTGTTCATTGACTGGTGCCCAAGCAGAGGACTCATGCATCTGTTGGGAGTAGAAATACTGCCCATTCTCAGGGCTGGCTTTGAAGGAAGGAGTTGCTGGAGGATTTCAGCATCCGGCTGCACTGGACAGCAAGGGCTCTAAGGTTACTCTTAAGAATTGCTGGTATCAGGCAACCACTCTGCCAGGTTTCATCTCCTCAGTCGCTGGCTGACTTCCATCCTGGATACTGAGCCTGTCTTAGAAGAATAATGTCAAGCCTCTGCCCACTAGGGTATTAGAACTTAATAAGGAACCTTCTAGCTAGTTCATGCATCATGAATGTACAACGTCTTCCTCTTTGCTTGTCAAAGTAACCAATGACAAAAGCTGTGTAGAAATTCCATCTCAGAGACTTAAGTGTCAAACATCAGTGATACAGGAAGCCCGATAATGACGAGAGAAAAGGACCATCCAAGTGGCCTGTTGTTAATGTGCCCTCATTATACTTGGAGCCTTGAAGTCCCAGGACAATTCTAGAGTTTACTTAGATTCCTGACCTGGAGTAGAGATGGGAGACGTAAGGCTATAGCCCTGGGTCCCTGTGTTTCTTGTGCAGACCTCCAAGGTCAGACTTTGTCACAGGACTTAAATGTAAATTCAAACCAGAGAGCATGACTGCTTTTTGGCACGATGAGAGTGTGACTGGCCTTAGAGTCCTCGGAAATAGCCTCTGCCTTCATCACACTCCCCATTCTTCTGTGTGTGGTGGGGTGTCATTGTTTTCCTTCTCAGTGGCCCACTGGGCAGTGAGTAGTTCCCTGTATGAAGCAAGTCTGTGCAAGTAAGGATTTTCAGAGATGTCTGGAACCACCAGTTTCTTTGTGCATTCCATACAATGTAGTTGCCTATGGACATCACATAGTGGCTATGCCAGAAACACTATTGTGGAGCTCCAGACTGGAGGATATTATTTCTTGCTTCTATCCATGCCTGTAGCACAAAACCATGGACACTGCAGGTGCCTGCCTCTAAAGTATTAGTCTATAGCATCTCAGCCAGTTCTGCCTATGAACATAAAGACATTGTCATGGTACATTGTGTGGGAACTGAATGGCAGCTATAATGCCAGTGGGCTCAACACAGTGTCCCATGAAGGTACCATTCTATTTTGTACAAAGTAGCTATACATGAAACAGGCACAGAATGGATAAGAAATCCCATGAATACCAGTGGGTCTTTTGTTGTTTTCCCTAAGCATTTCTAGGTTGTCTATGAAGGAATGGGGGCGGGGGGGGGGGGGGGGAGAGGAGACAGGATTCTGCATAAGGGGTGGAAAAGAGGGAGTAATCCAGCAGCAGACGTCCTGGTCATAGCTGAGGGAGGTTCTCAAGTGAAACAAGGCAAGCTTGGGAGCTACACTTCATCTTTAAAGGCAGACCCTCCCTCGGTAATCTTTTTAGCATCCTACCCCTTCAAAGATAACTTGGACCCCAAAGCCCCCATGCAGCCAGAAGGCATGTGGATATCCCATCAATTGTATGGAAGCAATAGATTGGAATGCTTCAGATAGTTCGTTCAATCCTAGGATGATAAACGATCAATCGTTGCATTCCTCCTAAATGAAATTAAGATGTTAAGATATACTGCTTGGGGCTTCTGCATGGGATTTCAAGAGTTGACTTTCCAACAGGAAAATGTATAGCTTCAGACTCTCTGGGAAAGGGAGACACAGGATCTATGCTAAGGCAAAACATTTGACAGTTTGGAAGAACACTTCAGACATGTTCATTTTTTTCATATCTAAAAGTGATTAATCATCCAGGATACTATGAAGTCAAAAGACCATAATGCAGAGTCCTGTGGGGAAAGGCAGAGACCTATGCCTTGATCCACTACAGCAGAGGCTTTTAAAGGATGCTCTAGGTGACCTGTTACTACTTACTGATTGAAATCTGCCTGAAGACAGCATCTAGGCAAAACCCCTGGAAACAGAGAAATTCACAGTACTTGTCAGTCAGTACCATATGAAAACAGGACTCGTGTGCTTCCAGCACACACGAGGAAGGACCAAAGACTTACTTTCTCTTTGAAAACTCTTCCCACCTTCCTTGCAGATCAATTCAGAGGCTGAAGGTGCTACTTTTAGCTGGGAGTGGGGGTTTGCCATGGCTGGGAACAAAGCTCACAGCACCATCCTACCACCTGTTAGCAGTGCCTTTTCTGCATTGAGAGTGGGTGGGAGACAAATAATAGGTTAATGATATCAATCTCTTTAGAGTTTAAGGGCTGCTAAACATCAGGTTGAATGAGTGGCTCATTCTCAACTTTGATACTTAGCATAATTTTAAGGACATAATCACATATTCCCTTTGATGATTTGCTTAAAGTAGTAGCTGACATACCTCTAAATGCAGATTGCATGATGTTGGAGCTGTTTTAGCATGAATAGAGAGACAGGAGGACCCCCACATATGGGAAAGGGAAGACTCCCACAGGAGGGAAGAGAAGGGGAAAGCAGGAAAGGAAAGGGCCATGGGTTAAATTTTGTGCTTTTCATAAACACAGCTAATAGACAATATAAAATCCAGATTGAGTGTGCTTTTTTAGCTCATTCCAGAATACATTTTACTTTCAGCTCTGCACAACAGACGGAGATAGCATTTGTCCTGTCCCTGTAATTATTGAAGGTGAAGATTATTAGGGCTTAGAGAATACCTTTAAAACCCGGACCCCTGGCTTGTTTCTGGCCTATATTTATTTCTCTTTTCCTTCCTACCTACCAAAGAGCTTCTCCTCCCCCGCACCCCCCAGGGAAGGCTACTTCCTTTTGTTAGAGGAAACTCTTGGTGGTTGCTTAGAAAACACAAAGCAATTTGCAATAAATTGAAATCAAAGTCCAATTAATCCAATGTGAAATTTCTATCTGCCAGAAGTGAGTGATTTTTAGGATAAATTTCACACTGGTGACAATGATGGCTGTGTTCACAGTGGTGGGGTTGCCTGCCTTCAGCTGCACAAGCATTTAGAAATTAAACAGAACCAGATTGAACTTGCTGCATTAGCTGTTGCCACATTGGAACACTAATGGGCTTACTGACCACAACCTACACAGACCAGTGTATGTCAACAGCCAAAGAGCCAACCTCAGGGCTGTTTGTGCCCTGCCCCAAGTTGTTAGAGCTTCATGCTTTGCAGCTAACTCATCCTGCTGTTTTGTCCTCTCCCCTGCTCTATCTTAAAGATGGTAGCAGGCCTCCCAGGCTCAGTCTGTATGACTACTGGGCCCAGGTGAGATGTATGCTGTGCATTTCAGTCTTCTGTAGTTCCTGCATAGCTAGTCACTTCTAAGGTACACTCCGGAAATGACCCAGCTCCAAGCAAACTGGAAGAACCTCTTGATTCCCTGCTCATCTGGAAAAGTGACGTTCTCCCCCTACTCTTTCCTCCAGCAAGGAAACATGCTACACAGGGCTTGCACCTTCAAGGGTTTCCTTTGCATCGAAGCAAAGCCTTTCACTCTTGTCTTAGAAGCAAGCTCAGACTTCTTCATCTCAGGACAGCTCAATCAAGTTAAGTACAGGACTGCAGGATGTTGGTGATGAAGAGGTTAAATTACTCAAAATCTGGATCTGTGGTTTCCTGCCCACACTTGTTCTGGCCTAGGGCAGTGCTTGGTAGTTTGGGGAGGGGGATAAGGAGGTCTTGCCTGGACCCAGGTGGCTGACAGGCAAACCATGTTATTAAGAAGCAGGGATAGCAGAACCTTGATCTTCAAACGAGACCCCTAATTAGTCACTAGCCCAAGAGTAAATGGCATTCCACCTCAGCAAGGTGGGAAGGGTGCTTTCAAATCCCAGAAACTAATTGCCATGAGTGGCTCCATAGGGATCCTGCTGGAAACACTTGTCATTTGAACCACTTCTGGCCGGTAAACCTAAGCTATCAAATTGTTCCTTTATACTTTAAATTCTCCAAAATGCTTATCCAGCCCTCCTACTTCCCTGATGAACACGACAACCATCTTTCTGTCTAGTTTAGGGAAAGGTCTCCCTTATGTACCTATGACAAGCCCATCCTAACACAGAATCCTTGTAAGGGGGTTAAAACATGTCTTTATTCTCATCTGACTTTGAAAAAACTCTATCTCAAGAACAAGCCTGTACTGGAGGGAATGGGGATTTATCACAGAGTCTTTATAGAGAATTTATAGTGAGTCTTCCGTTTCAGAGCCTGCTAAGTATACAGACCTTTCTGAGACTCTAAGAGGGGCTCTAATGTCGTCTTCGCATGGTTGTATATTTTTGTCCAGTTTGAAACCTTCTACTATTTCTGTGTGTGTGTGTGTGTGTGTGTGTGTGTGTGTGTGTGTTCTTTAAAAGGAGCTTCCCAAATGGCATGAACTTTGAAGCACACAAAATGAAGGTGAGCTTTGCAGTATTCTTGTATTTCCTTTGATCAAATTTGAATCTCATGTTTTTGCCTCTTTTGGAGATATATACCTTCTGCTCCGTCTCGTCTCTTGGTCCTACTTGGCACTTGTAAATGGAAAAACAGACTTATCCAGGCCACACACAGAATTCTAGATTTCCTCTCAATTCACACTTGAACTGGGAGAATTCTTTCAGAGCTTGGGACCAGGAGATCCTGGCTCTCTCCTCTTTGAGGGCAGCCCAGGTTACACCAAGCTCAGAGAACCAAAAAAGCCAAACTAGAGAGGCCTGGGAGCTCTATGTGTGTGGGCTTATGTCAGTGTCTTATAAGGTCTGGGATCCTGGTGCTGGGGCATTCTCCAGTTCTGATTCTGTTATTCAGAAACAAGAGTAGTTGAGTCAGACTTCCTGGAGATCATCAAGTCTAACTTTTTAACTCAATTTTAAGACCCGCAGGTAAAAGCTTCAGTGGGTCCTGAAAAGACATGTTTCATGTTAACATCCTCAGCAAGCTATGTCACAGGGCTATGGGGCATAGCAGGACCCATAGCCATTTTCTCCTGAAGCTCAGGAGAAAAGGCCAGCCAAGAACTATTGCTCAGCAGTAATGCTTTGGTTGTGAATAGGCCGGGTGGGGCAGGAAGATGGTAGTTCTGTACACAGGCTTAGGATATTTGCACATAGGATTCCATACTCAGTGATGAAAGCTTATGGTTTCCCCTCTATGGGTAACTTAATAGCTTCCTGCAACTAGGAGGGTGTGGAAGCATGGCCCCACCCAAACAGACTTTTCCAGGATTCCCAGGGACAGTTCCCTTCTCTCCAGAGCATAGTTCTGTTTGCTGAATCAGCCCCCCATCTCCAATGTCATTGGCAGCACCCCTCAAAGACTCCCAAAGCATTGTTTTGACCTGTGAGTTTTCCCAATTGGAGATGTTAGAAAATCCATGCCAAACTCTGGGTTATTTAAACTAGTTCAGAAAAGAAAGGCTCCCATCAGTTTTGACAACAAACAAAACGAGGTTTTGTTCTATCTGTTATGTTTAAAAGATTCCAGTTTCAAACTGAACACAATGTGTGGTTATTCTGTCGGCGATTTATATAGCCACAGGGGCGCCACAGTTACACACTGCATACATCATTGTATTTTTGAAATGTACTTAATGAACTTTTTTTTCTTTTCTAGTAACTACTTCATTGCCTTAAATGAATGCATTCCAATAGAATTTGTAACAAATGACCACTTTGTGTTTGCGTTAATGCCAAACACGTTTAACAAATTTTTAACAAGGAACTCTGGCAAAATGCCAAACTCCTAGAGGGACACCGGAGGAATGCTATAAATTTAAACTAGATTTTACCTTTTCACTTAGCTCAGCAAGTGTCTTAGGTGCCTTGCTATCTCTGCACAGCAGCCTGTCTAGTTCATGTCAGATCACTGTATGTTTTCATTATGCTTGGTACTCGGGATTTTACCTACTTCCAGGGACTTTTAAGCCTAGGCAGCTGTATGTTAAATAACATGAAACAGCATAGAAATAAATCTTTATTTCTGCAAAATTTTTCATATCTTCTGTGGTGGGTTGGTAAATGCATGTATGCACATAGGTCTCTACCAAGGTATTTCTAAATACTGTGGTTTAAAATCCAGTCAGCCAATATCAAGGATTCTCACCTAGGGCTCACTGTGCTTTTACTTGAGATATTTATTAATATCTGCAGTCTTTTCATTGCCATGACTGGGAGTGTGGATGCTATTGGTGTCTAACTGTGAGAGGCCAGGGAGACTGCAAGCTGTTCTCTGTTGAGGTTAGTACCCCATAGCAAAGAACTGGTCAGCCACAGATGTCCATAGTTTTGAGACTGAGGAGAGCTGGACTATAGTCTTTCAAATGTGGGCAGACTAAGACCCTGTTTTTTTTTTTTTAAGGAAAAAAAAATGACAACAGAGCTCATTACTATTCAACCAGTGTGTTAAAGATTAGATGGAGCACCTCCTGCTGGTACTGAAGGGGGACTTTGGTGTTTTCCTTCTCATCCAGTCTGCTTTTGTGAAGGAGGTAACTCAGTTCACAATACTCTGACCCCAAATGTAAACCATGGTGGCGTCAGAACTTGCTAGTGGCCAATGAGTATTGCACCCAGCATGGTTATATCAGGTGCTGCCTCCTGAGAGAAAGCTACTGCTGGAGCTCAGGATTTCAGGCCCAAGGCAAGCCTACTATGTGTCATAGTGTTGCCCACCTGATTTGGGGGATGGGGGGAGGATAAAGCCTCATGTTGCAATGGCCAGGCCATTTATCAACATGCATAAAAGAGAAGTGTTGGTTCCACTAAAGTATTAAAATAAAGCTTTCTGAAGTAATATATATGCATATATTCATCAATAAAGATATATTTAGAGATTGTTTATCCAGAAAGGTATTAGTTAAATGCTACCAATGTTAGAGACCGATTACACAAGCTGGAATGATAAGAGACAAAGACCAAGGTTTTAGAAATTCTGGCCTAAGAAGAAAAAAAAAAATACTGAAGAGTCAAAAAGATTCAAAGGTTCAAAGGAGGGAATTTGACCCAAACACTCAGTTCCCTCAGCTCAGTTTCCTCGCAGGGAGGGGCTGCTACCCAAGCAAGTCAATGTGTGGTACCCTCAGACTTGTTTGAGATCATTAATTCAGAGATACTGGAACAGGCAGCCTGCTCCAAACATGAGCCATTAATACTCCTGACCACAATAATAATTACAAAAATAAATCCTAAGGAGACACAGCCCTGTATGCGGCCATTTCCAGGTATAGGTTGCATAGCCGTCTGAATGCCTTCATTTAAAATATGGGTGAGTCACACCCAGCGGGAAGAGGGCAGAGATGAAATGCAGAATCCCTCTGCTGTTGCCTCCTGCAGCTCTGTCATCCTAACAGCTTCAAAATGGGGCTGGCAGGCTGGCCCTGCCCCCATCCTCACAGCCCTTTGGGTTCTCAAGTGTTACATTTTATTGCCCCGTGGAGCTGTAGGAGGCCGCTCTCAAGGTAAAATGTTGCTTTCCACTCATATTTTTGAATTATGGCTTCAAGGTGGTTTGCTCCTATCAAGAAAATTAAATGATTTAACATAATTTGTTGCCACTTTGATCACAACAATAATAGATAAATCTTCATGAAGAAAAACGAGAAACCCATTCCGTACCATTTTAAAAGACGGTAAGTCATAACACAGATGTAGTTAGGTATATATATATATATATATATATATATATATATATATATATATATGCACAGAAACGACTGAGTTGGGCTTTCCTGTGCACAGTCACTCAGAGGAGCTATTCTGTAGGATGCCCAAGGCCCTGAAGGAACCCTCTCCTCCTCCCGCCATGGTTAATTAGTCTATCAGGGGCTGGCCTTTTATGTGGGCACCATGTGTAACACGTTAGGGCATCCATGACTGTTGTGAATGGGTGTCTGTTTTTGTACCTGGGGCACACTGCACACATTTGGGACACACATGGAACGGGGTGGACATTAACCCAGATGTCAAAAATAGCCTGCGTTTTACTACTGTTATTAAACAGTTTCCCCTTTAACCCCTCTGTGTTTACCAAAGACCCCTTTCTCCCAGCCTGTTTCTGCAAATCACTATGGAGAGGGCAGGAGAAGAAAGCCATAACCAGGCAGGTGTCTTTATTCTAAAGAAAAACAGTCTGAAGGCACATTTATAGCTGGCTGTCCTGGGGGTATCTCCCCTGGGCCAGAATCTCCCTGCTGTGCCCTGAGTGCCCGCTTTCTCTCCTGTACCCTACCTAGAGTCAAGCCAAAGGCTGCTGTACCACCAAGCAGGGATTTTTCTTTCCAAGAAGGAACTAGCTTGCATTCTAATATGATACCAGTTCCACATTCTTCGGTTAAAAATGTCCAAAAAAAAAAAAATTCTAATATCGAAAAGTTTAAATACCTTCTATGATAAACATCAATAATATCGATGCTTAATAATAATTCTGCTATGCATACACTTGTAAATGTTTGTATTTACTTCTGCTTGGGTGCTTGTGTGCAAAAATCAGGTCGGAGTATATAAATAAGATGTCAATCTACCTTTTTTATTTTCTCTTCCCCCATCTCCTATCCAAAAATAGAGATATCTGCTTCCTGGTTGTCCATAATCAATGAATAAAATGTATACTTCCTGACCATAGATGCTTGTTCCCTCAGGGCACAAAGATTGAAAACCTCGCTCATGTGTCAGTTTGTATTTCTGCATATGTCTTTCTCCCCGTGAGAGTACAGGTTCAATGAGCACGTGGGCTTTGTCTGCGTTCTTTATTATCACTGTCACCAGTGCCAGGCACATTGCCCGTGCACCTCCATAGAGAAAGTGAGGACAGGATCACCCCAAGGTATGGTTGAGGCGAAGGTTTGTATTGTAGATATGAGGCGATAATACAGACAGAGGCATGTGGAAGAGTCTGGAGCAGAGAGAGAAAGAAGTAGGCTAAATATGACCAGCATAATGGACTAGGCCATGATGGATGGGTGGACGCTGAGGTGGGCAGGTAAGGAGAGAGGAAGGAGGGAGAGGAAAGAGAGAGACAGTAAGAAAAAGAGACAGAGCAAAAACCAGCATGTAGCCAAAATAGCAGGGTTATCTAAGAGTGAGAAGCTGGGCGAGGGAAGCTCCAAGATGGAGAACTCTAGGTAGGGGTCATGGCAAGGAGCCAGGATGACAGCATGGACTCTGTCACAGGTATTTGTGATGTTGAGAGAGCCTTTATACCAGCACGGTGCATGCACTTTGGTATGCTAATGAGCTCCCTGACAGAAGTCCAGAAGGTCTCTTCTGCTTTCCGTATAGGTTTTCATACAACCCAAGTCAAAGCAGCCATTAGAGGACTCGAAGGGGGAGGCTCTTGGAATAGTAGGCTCCAGGCTCCTTCAGCTTGCTAGCTGTCTTTACTTGCTTGTGGGCCTAAGGCCTGAGGTTCTTCTTGCTTGCTGGCTATCAGCTATGCTGTGGAGAGGCTCATTGCCTAAGGCATCAGTTCTCAACCTGTGGGTCATGACCCCATTTAGGGGTTGAGCGATCCTTTCACAGGGGGGGGTCACATAATCAGAGATCCTGCATATCAGATATTTGCATTACAATTCATAATAGAAGCAAAATTACAGGTATGAAGTAACAATGGAATAATTTTACATCTGGGGGTCACCACAACGTGAGGAACCGGTAAAGGGTCGCAGCATTGGGCAGGATGAGAACCACTCTTAAAGGAAGCTGTCATTCCTCCAGCCCATGGCTCTCTTCTCTCAGCACAGTGAGGCCCCACAGCTTTCACACATGAATTTCTCTTTTGTAAGGTTGACAGAAGAAAGAGATATGCTAATGAAGGGCCTCTGTCCTGAAGCGACCTCTGTTTGGGCAAACTTCCTGAATATTAGTTTAAAACAAACTGTTTAGTAGCTCTAATTGGGTTAATGTTATCATGGTCTACTGTAGTTCACTCCAAAACCCAGAGGTTAGGATAAAAAGGCTTGCTTTAGGGGAGGCTGGGTAGGAAAGACATTTTAGAACTCGGCTTACTCTAATCTTTAGTATCTGTGGAATGAAAGAGGAAATCACCCTGTTCCAGGCACTGCATAGAACTCAGGGGATGTGGGGTGAGAAAGAGCAGCCTGCCCTTGCCCTCATCAAACTTACCATCTGGGCTGTAGGTGTTCCATGGAAATAAAATGGCAAGCTGTGTCTATAACGATGAGTTTCTTAGTAGTCAAATGTTTAAAGTGATAAGAAGCAAGTAGAGTTTAGGGCAGTGGATTTTTATTGAAATCAGTTCATCCAAAGTATTTTGACATGAAGTCAGTATCATCTAAAATTGTTCCTGAGATAGTGTACATTCCTTTTTCCACATTAAATCTTCAAAATCTGGTATGCGTTTCACACTTTAAGCATGTCTCAATTTGAATTAGACATGTTTTGAGCGTTCAGTGGCCACATGAGGCCAGCCGCTACCATACTGGGCAGGGCAAGTATAGACAATTCACAACAAGGGGACCATACAGGAGACTTCCTGGCTTGCACACCAGCTAAGCTGAGAATGAAGAGTAAAGAGGGATCAACCCACTGGAGAAATGATCTAAGTGTATGGTGGACAATCAGAAGAGCCATGTAGTGATGCCAAAGGCTACAGCATAGAGAGACTGAAAGACAGAGCATCAGGGCAGACGGAACCTGGAGGAGACCTTGCCAGCCCGGCCACAGGCCCTCCATCTTGCCAAGTACAGCAGGATTGCAAAGGCTATGAACAAGGTCGGCACAACAGAAACAGCCATGCATTGGAGTGGCGATCACTATGACAGTAGAGCTGTCAACTGCCCCAGAGCACAGAGCTGGCACTTGCAAGACATTACTGGAGAGGTTAGGGACAGCTACTTGGAGCATCCATGTGAGGGAGGATCAGCCAAGTTGGGAACAGTCTTACAGTGGGGAGTGGCCCTGGTCACCATTGTTGGAAGGCTGGATCCCATTTTTAAATGTTTTGAAAGTACATTCTCGCTTGTGTCTCAAGGAGTGGTGCTCTCCATTTGTAACTACTGGCAATGTTCTGTCAAGTTTGGTCTGGTCTGGTCTGGTCTGGTCTGGTCTGGTCTGGTCTGGTCTGGTCTGGTCTGGTCTGGTTTAGTTTATTTCCTCCAGACTCATCTAAGCCTCTTGGTGAATGGGTTATTTTGTTGAAGGGTGGCAACATTTTAAAAACTAATCATTTTATTTGCAAACTAAACTATTTACATGGTAGACTGTTAAGATAGTTCTCTGACTATATCCATGAGACTGGTTAGTTTTTATTGTCTTTCCAATGCAAAAAACCAAGAAGCATTGCAGGGCCTCAGAGATATAGCTGAAGATGTATTTGGCATAAGGGCTCTGAGGTAGTCCTCACTAAATGTGTTAACAGATATGAGACTTGTTCTTTCTGTTGTTTACATCTTTTTTTATTGGCATTTTAAAATCACTATTTAAACCATCAGAGATTAATTATTAATTAAATCATTAAAATTTAATTTAATTATCTATAAACAATTATTACCTTTCCCCAAGCAGAACACTGTGGTCTCAAGACCTGTGTTCTGCTCTGTGACCTGGTACCCAGCTGGAAACCTATCTCACAACTGAATAAACAATTGTTCTCTGCTACTTTATCTTGGAAACGTATCAAGGACATTGGACATCAACCATAATTATTGTTCACTTAGTTCCCCATCTGTAAAGAAAACAACCTGTGCGTTTTACTACTACCTCAGGTTTCCCTTTCTCTTTTCATTATATGGCCTTTTAATACATTGGTCAGCCCTTTAAAGGGATGATTAAGGAATGCTTAGCACACGAAAGAATGAGAGCTATGCAGAACTCATGAAGCAGAAAGCGTGCTCAGACTTACAATTTTCATACAAAGTTTGCAGAGATTTTATTTGCCAGATTGAGTAATATGATCTGCCCTAGAAACTCCCTAAATTTCTGGCTCTGCAAAAGTCATTTGTGTGTGTGTGTGTGTGTGTGTGTGTGTGTGTGTGTGTGTGTGTGTG
>JANHMN010000001.1:182663899-182691530 GCA_030674055.1 Rhabdomys pumilio | reverse complement strand
GTGTGTGTGTGTGTGTGTGTGTGTGTGTGTGTGTGTGTGTGTGTGTGCCTTGATTCAAGTTTGTTAACCAGACTCCTGGAAGTATGATTTGGCTGAGCTCATCCAAGCCATTCCTTCCATCAACACTGTTTAAGGATGCCCCGAAATGAATGCTTATCTGAGCACACCAAGAGATCTTTGACTTTCTCGTCAGCAAGTGGGACTTGGGCAGACCTGTGCATCAACTGCCAAATCAGACGTACAAGGGTAGATATAAAGAATGATGTGTAGGGCAAGCCATGGTGGGACACACTCTCAGGGATCATGAATTCAAAGTCAGCCCAGGCCATAATGCAAGAACCTGTCTCAGAAAGTAAAAATAAGATAAAAAGTGTGGGTCCATGAATGTGTGTGTGTGTGTGTGTGTGTGTGTGTGTGCCTGGTGCATACTTGCACTCTCCCTTCCCTGCCACAGTCTTCAGATAGCCACACTGTGTCTGTACATTGGAAACACCCAGCATTCCAAGGGCGTCTGAACGGTAATCACAGTTAAGCATGCACAGAGAAGATGGTCACAGATGCAGTTTCAGTAGCCGTATGATATATGCCACCACATTTTGTTTATCCACTCGTTTGTTGACAGACACTTTGGGCTGTTGTGAATAATGACACTTGGAGTGCTTGTGCATGTGGAGAGTCTGTTTGAGCTCAGATTTTTTGGGTTCCTTTGCTTGTATACATATGAATGGAACTGCCAGCTCCTACAGTCACGGCATGCTTTACAGTTCTTTGAAATTGTTGCTGTCACATGTTTATAAGTGACTGTTAAAGCTTTTGGCACATTGACTGCCTTTCCGATTCTAATCTCTCTGAGTTGAGTTAAAAGAAAAGCAAAACCATAATCATTGTGGAAAATGTGACTCCAACCAATGAGAGTGGTCGTGGTGAGGGTAGGGAGAGGGTAGGGGAGCCTTTGTCCTGGGATGGCAGATATCACCATCAGTGTCTTTCCCTGTTAAATCATGTGCTTTCTCGTTGCAGCTGTCAGAAGGGTTGGCTAAAAGGATAGCTCGGCACTGCAGCAATATCCTGATAATCTTTTGCAGCCTGGCTCTCTTCAGTGTCCACCAATGGCTGCAGCAGCAGGTTCGAAAGGAAGGGGAATTTTCGCCTTCACTTTCCTGCTCGATTCTGTTCTCCTCGATTGTCTGGCTTTGGGTGGAAGAGAAAGACAGAGTATGAAGAAGGAGAAAAACGACAACCCCTTCATTTCCTACCAAGGATTTGGACCTTTAGAAGTGAGCATCTCTGCGGAAAGCTGTGTAATGAGCATTTTATTCTCGTTGCTTTGCCTCTTGGATACATGGGCACTGCATGGGATTCTGAGTGCGGATTCAGCTTCGGTTGGACAGCTAGCTCTTTCTCCCATTGTCCTGCTGGTCAGTCTAAGTGGTCCTAACACATTAGATTATCAGACAATCTAAGCTTGCAGTGAACAAGTGCTGCCGCTGGTGTTTGTATACCATGGTGCATGGAGTGTTTGACAAAGAAGACAAAAGACCAAAAATTGAGAGCCTTCACCCTCCTCCGTTTCTTTAATCTGTGGGTTAAGGAGCCACATTGAATGGTATTATCAGTAGTTACCTCTGGGCCAGGTTGGAAATGAAATCAATTTTTTTAAACCACTAATAACTTGCCAAGAAATCGCCTTATGAGAACATGGTGTGTGTCTCTGACAGTGCATGGCACATCTAAATTGGTCATTCATAATTTTATTTGTCCTGCTCATGTACCAGAGAATGACAAAAGCCTGAGGCACCTGCATATCCACTCCACATGCTCCTTGAACCCCTCGGCTGGGACATGACCTGTCCTCAGGCTCTTCTCCTTCTCATACATGCAGGTCTCCATGACGAAGCTGAGGTTTACTCATGTTTCACGGGCCAAATGCTGTGCAAGCAGTGTGAGCCTGGGTCTTTTGGAAATGAAGGGTCATTTCTCATTCTTTTTTTGTTTTTGTTTTAAGAAAATGTCTCCAACATGGATTTCAAAGCATTTTCAGCATCAGACATGACAACATTGATGAATGAAGAATAATCACAAAAGCTGTATGTCTGTAAATAGCATTATACCACCTGTGTGGATACAGAGTCCTTATCTTAAAGCACATGCCAGGGAAAGAGACCTCACTCCAAGGTCTTTTGCATACAGTGACAAGGTACTAAGGAGAATTCAACTCCTGCTGCTTCCTCTGAAGATTAAAAAGTATTAGTCCTTACAACTTCGTAAAAAACACAACTGAGCCTGGTAAATGTGCAGCTCTTGTACTGACCCATTTTCTTGTCAATGGGAGAAACCCTCCCACCTGCATTCCTAAAGGACAAACAATGAATTTAAGCATGAGTGGCCTTAATAAATACCATTGTCTTTCTTTGCTGCTGTGGAAAGGGTTCTAAGCAGAAGTTGCTGAAATCTTGCATTGACTCTAATCATTATTACTTTCCAAAATGTTGGTGCAATTAACTCTGGACCTCTCTCATGAGCCATAGAGATATTTAAAAGACAAACCCCTTATTTGCTGGGGAAAGGAAACTGTCCCTGGGCTGCACCCTTTATTCCTGGTGCACCAGGAGTAATACATTCAAGTCGGTTTCTTGCTTTGGACTTCATTCTTGTCAGTAAATAGTGACCTGTGTAAAGCGTATGTGTTACATAAATGATCCAAATACATTCATGTTTAAAAAGTTTGTCCTTTAACTATAAAAAGAATTTTGGTCTTTGTTACAGAAGGGAGCAGACTTTTTTGCAAGTTTATTTAGTACATTTTGTCAGAGAGTTGCAGTGAAAACTCAAGCCACAGACAAGTCCCTAGGTAAGGTATGGATGTGGTCAGAGAAGTCCTCACATCCTTCTACCACCAGGTCCCGGCCTGAATTCTGCAACTCAATACTTGAAATTGGAAGTGGGGGAACCAGTATG
This sequence comes from Rhabdomys pumilio, assembly GCA_030674055.1. Taxonomy (NCBI): domain Eukaryota; kingdom Metazoa; phylum Chordata; class Mammalia; order Rodentia; family Muridae; genus Rhabdomys; species Rhabdomys pumilio. Next base: position 182,688,572 of record JANHMN010000001.1, on the reverse strand, counting down.
GGAAGCAGGGTCCATGAAGTAGCATCAAAGTGACCAATTCTGTGTAGTTAGCTATCTCTGCATTCGTGCCAATTTTGACATAGCTACTGTTTGGGGATCATTTCTTCTCCCCACTTTTGTTGGTTGAAAGTATTATCGATCTTACTTTCATGCAAGCATATCGTTCCATCCCTGCAAAATCAAATTCTATCTGGGACAATGTCTTTCCCCATTTTGTGTAATATTCTCCGATATTTGGGGGGGTCACGACAAAAATATCCCGTTCCATGCATTGAAAATAGTGTCTGGGTTTACAACAAACACTGTGTTGTTCAGAAGATATTTCCTTTGTGAAAACTTTAGCAGGTTCCCTTCTAATCATAGTGTAGTTGAAATTAAACAACAAAAAAGTTTGGGCTAACATTTAGGAGAAGTTGGTCTAAGTCTTACCTTGTGCAAAAGCAGGCTTGTATTTATACCCTATTTGATTTCTATATACAGTCTCAATTTTGTATTTAATGATTTTTGTGTATTAAGTATGCACGTTCACAGCGTGTCAACTTTCATTTGGAAGTGGGTTTTGTTTTTTAAACAGTGTTTCTGATGAGCCCTCAAGCGTATTGACATAAGCTCTCTCGCTGCAGCGTCTTTGTGTAGAGCGCTGTTTGAATGCTGCCAAGGGTCCGTGTATCTACTTCCCCGAGACCCTTGTTTGATAGTGCTTCTTGTAATATTTCTTCAAGTGAGTGGCATGTGGGTTGTGATATTGATCCATGTGATTATGGACATCGATATGAAAAAAAAAATAAAAAAATAAAAATAAATAAATAAAATTAAGGAACCCTCGAAACTACCAACGGGCATGTATCAGCCAGTCATTGTAACCTCGTGTCAAGTAGAAATAACCATGTGCAAGGTATGTACAGCTCATAACTTTGTTATTGTGTGTATGAGGAGTACTTTGTGCCGATTGTCTTATTTATATTCATCAAATAAACCTTGTTTCTTTCCGAAGTGAGTTCATCCTATCTTTCATAAATATGCCATATAACTGTTTCTAACTCTTGTGGGGGCAGGGGTGGGAAACTGATTACCATTTGAAGATCATACAGGCCAAAAGAAGAAAAGGAGAGGAGGAAGGGAGGAAAGAAAGTCATTGTCTCCCTTAACTGGAAAGGCCAAGATGGACAGCCGGACATACAGGTTCAGTTCAGGAAGTTAGAACGAGGGCCAGCTCCTCCGTATTCTGGAACTCTCCTGTTCTTATATTTTTACCTACACCCTCCATTTTCCCTGTCTTTCTTCTTCCTCCCCTCCCCCTCCTCCTCCCCTTCCTCTCTTCTCCTTTGCGTCCCTTACTGTGCTGGTGGCTTTAATGTCTGCTGAACTCTCCTCTCGGTGGCAGAGATGTCTCTGAGTTTTGGGGGTTTCAAGAGAAGACCTTTACCTTTTCAGTATCTACAGGTGTCCCCAAGAGGAAAAGACGCTTCAGCTCTGTTTAGATCTTGAATCCTTCCTTTTGTCTGGGAGCTGAGAGGGTGAGGCTATGCAGTGAACCGTCAGCCGAATTGCCTGTAGGAAGAAAGTTCCTAATAGGAAAACGTGATTGCCTTCTAGGAAGGAGAGATGGAAAAAGTAGGAAGGAAAAATAATGACCAGCACTGCCACCGCTTGAATGTACACAGGTCAATCATGTGCAGACACAGTGCCCTTTGCAGCTTGAATTGGACCATAGACAGACCATGCCCCTTCACAAGGATGGCTTCTTGCTATATCTCCATTTTAAGCCTGAAGAACCAGGTCCTACTTCTTCTAAAGCTTTAAATTACATTTATGTAATATAATTACATAAAACTTGTAATTACATTACAAGCAATGAAAATTCCACTTCTTACCAAGAGTGAAATCATTGAGTGGTTGCTAGAAAAAGCTGTATTTTACCAGATAGAGAAACTGAGGCTGGGTCATAAATGACTGACCTAGGCAAATGTGATAAACTTATAGCCATCCAAGACAGGAAATTGTATCTCTGGGAGGCTGTCTGGGAAGGAGAAAAGAAGACCAAGGTCTTCCTCCAGTTGATCCTTGACAACATGGGAAATACCTTTGGCCTCCACACTTCGAGTTGACGGGTTTGACAGCCAGGTTCTTTGTGAGCCTGTTCATTCTTTGTATTTTATTGTCTTTGTAGAAAGAGAACTTCTGTCAGAAAAGAATTTCTTATATCATAGACTTGCTGAAGCAACCAGCACTTATTCAGGACCACTTATGGTCCAGCTGGCCAGCAGGAACTCCTACATCTTAACCAATGAACCCAGCCCCTGGGTGAGAAAGATACTCTGAATCTCCAATTCCTGGAAGCCTCTAGATTTAGAAACACTTGTGGTTGGGCCTTCAAGTTTCCCATGACTGCCTCTACCATCTGTGAACTGTTCTCACAGAGGACTAGAACCTGGATCCAGATCCACAGTCCTACTGGTGATGGTAAATATAGAGAGTAAATAATTGAACCATACTTCGGATTTCCTAGGATCTAGGCTGTGAAACTAAGCATCTATTCTGAACCACCCTGGCCATAGCTCTGTGAGGTAAGTACTGTCCTGATCCATATTTCACCTTACTGACAGAAGAGGGCCTGCAGACATGACCAGAGGCAGTACTGATAGAGTACTTATTACTTAGTGCCAGATTGTGCTAAATGCTATGCCTATGTGAATTTACTTATCCTCACCACAATTCCACAAGGCAGGTGCTTTTATGATTCCATTTTAGAGACTAGTAAAAAGCCAGAGAGCTAATGTGTATTACCCAGGGTTTCCCAGGCTTGAACACAGTGATAGCAAGAGCCCCTGCATAGGAGGGGGTACATTGAGCTCAAAGTCTCTGTCAGAAAGGGAAACTGACAATATTCAACAGGGTGTCCTAAGCCTAAACCTAGGGTCCCTCTTGTTCTGATTTGGAAGGGTTCTAAAATATCCCCAGTGGAATATTTAACAAATCCCATCCACAAACCATTTCTAGAGCCCGCTTCGGTCTCTGGCTTTTAGAAAGCCCTTAGAGCAGAGTAGAGGTCTAGTAGTGTAGTGTAGTATAAACTGTATTTGTACGAGACCAATTTGTAAGAGGACCCATTACATAGAGCTTACACGTGGCCCCATACCCACAGATATGCGGTTCTGTTGATTGTTAAGATGATAAATTAATGATGCACATGTCACTCCTTGCAATAATACTACACATTAGAGATGAAGTGCACACTTTATTCAGATTCCCTTGGTGTTATCCTCATGTCTCTTTTCTGTTTTCATCTAGTGGACCATACTAATGTAACTGTCATGTTGCCTAAGTTCCTGTCACTGAGACTGTCCTTTGTGACCTTGGCTGCTTTGGAGGTCACTAGATGGGTATATTGTAGGGCTCTTTCTGTTGGGGTTTAGCTATTCTCTTTTGTCCAGACTTAGCCTGGAGAACTCAAGGGCTACTGGGAGGAAGGCCACAGAGTTGATAAATGGCCATCTTTAGAGCAGCTTATCAAGGAGGGCCCGTACTTGCAACATGACTTAACACAGTTGATACTGGCCTCGCCCTGTTGGCTAGGTCAATGTTTGTCAGTTTTTGCCACCAAGGTCATTATTGTCCTCCCACTGTGTTGGACTTTTAAAGCATAGAATCTTGGGGCAGAGAAACAGCTAGGTAAGCATGGGGACCTGAGTTTGGATCCCCAGCAACGAGAGAAAAAGCTGGGTGTTATGCACTCACCTTAACACCAGCATTGGGAAGCAGAAACAGGAGGATCTCAGGTCTTGCTGCCCCACAGTTCTAGCCATCTATGGGCTCTGCATTCAGTGAGAGACCCTGCCTCAAAAACTAAAACAGAGTGATAGAGAGGAAGATGCCTGAGGGCAACCCATGGCCTTCTTACAGGTGCATGCACATCCACACGGACACACACGTCATGTACCACATGTACAAGGCACAGAGATAAAATGATTAACTCTCTGCCTTAGAATGTTCTGGTGGCAATGTGGAAGGTGCAGTAACTAGAGAATTATTTTTTAAATCCCAGTGTTTTAGGAGCAAAATCTTTCGACCAACAGCTTCATCGCTTGGCTAGGTTTTCACTTTGGGGAGAAGGCATACCTCCTACCTCCAGTCCTCTCTCCACTTAGATCGTGTGTGTATCAATGACAGAAACAGCCAGTGTAAGAGGAGTAGACCCCTTTCTGACAGCAGAGTACAGCCAGAATTTCTAGTTTGAAAACTTCTGCTAGATCCATATATTAGTGTAAAAATCTGTGTCTCTCCCCCCCAAAAAAATGTACAAACCCCACGTGATTATAGAAAAACCAATGTGGTAGCTACAAAAGAAATCCCCACCCCCAGCCTCAGGCTATTGCTCCCTCTGTTCCCCATCCTAAATATTTACTCCACAGAAACATACAGGCTTTGCGAAGTTCTAGCTGCAGCATGGCAGGTGGGAAGGAGGGGTGTGTGACTGAAGATCACGGCGGGGATCACCCCCAGGTCCAGTCTGTCAAAGGGTGGAACAGAAAGAAGCCAAGGCTGAGGACCACTGTAGGGGTTGACCTTCCTTGGCCCCCATCCTCCCAATTCTCAGCTAGCGGTGTCCAGTGTGTGGCAAGAAGAAAGCTGGGGGGTACTGTTACCTCCCAGGAACCAGTGTGCACCCAGCACTTGCCCCCCGTCCTTCCCCATGGGATAGCTGAAAAAAGTCAGGCAGGATCCCAACCACAGGGTCAGCTGGTTGAGTGGTGCTTGACAGATGGAAGGAAGAACCGGAAGGGAGTGTGTGTGATTCGAGGAAACAGAGGCTTCAGCTCCCTGGGCAGGCCCAGCACACCTGCAGAGACACTGCCTCTCGGGAATAGGCAAGTCAGGAGACTGGGTGAGGTGCCATAGGCTTCTCCTGCTTTAGTGTCCAGCGTCCCCTGGTTGGCTCCCAATGGGAAAGGGCTTGCTGGGTCCTGAGTTTACACTGTGTTGACTGCATCATCTGCCAGGAACCGATGAAGCTGGGCAAAGGGCAGTCGCTGTTCGGACTCCTGGCTCCAGCACCTGAGCATCAGTTCATACAAGGTCTGCGGGCAGGCGCTTGAGGCAATTTTAATCCCCAGCACTAGGCAGGTAATAATAAAATTTGAGGTTTTTTACACACACACACACACACACACACACACACACACACACACAAAATCTGCTAGAGCCTTTCTCCTCCCCCTCCCCCTCCCCCTCCTCCTCCCCCTCCTCCTCCTCCAGGACAGAAAAGTGTCATGAATAACAAACAGTAAATGCACAAGCAAGCATTGTGGTGCACACCTGTATCCAAAGTACTTGGAATGCGGAGGCAGGGAGTTTGTAAGCTCAAACCACTCGTGGCCTGCAGAATTAAACAAACACACATATGCATACACATACAGATAATACAAGTTTTTTCCTGAGCACTTCTAGCCCTACAGATGAGAACTCAGATATTATACACCTCTGTGAAGGGGAGAAGATTCATTATCTCCTTGCTAAAGATGGAGTCCCCTGCTCAAGGTATAGACCTTTGAAAATGGTCTAATAAACCCCAAATCAGAACAAGAACAGAGTGCCAGGAGGCAGACATCAAATGCAAATAGTAAAGAGGAAAGTTCATAGCAAAGTACATTGCATTAGACTGCGACTTCCAAAGAAGACCACTTCTCAGTTAAACAGCTTGAGACCAGCAAACTGAATGGCTGCTCCAGAGTCACTACTATGTAGCTTTTTTTTTTTTTTTTTTTTTTTTTTTTTTTTTTTATCTGCTTTAGGAGAAAGTATGTCACATTATGACTGAATGGAGCCTCTAGTCTGGTTAGAGTCAACAGGAACAATGTAACTTCTACCTGGCAGCCATGGAATATGAAGGGAGTACCGGAAACAGTGTTAGGGGTGTGCTTGGAGTAGTAGGGAGTCTTCCTGTTTAGTTGCTAAGGAGCTGCTGAGGTATCTACCCACCATCAGAGGGACTGTAGCAAGTAGATGACTCCAGACCAATTGCTCTACAGAGGAAACTGTTGCCATGTGCCCTAACATGACAATATCTCATATAATCCTGGACAGAAAAGAACCTTCCATCTGATTCTATTCAGGTAAAGCTCAGGAAAAGACAAGATCCACCTGTGGGCATAAGAAACTGAATCCTTAGCCTGGAAACCATTTACAAAGTTAGGCTTATTTTCTGAAAATTCGTCACGCAACAACATACTTTTCTACCTTTTGAGTATGTTTTTTCCTCATGTCAAAGGTTTGCCCTAAGAAATGTTAAGGCCAGTATGCACGTTTTCACACCACAGACGTCAGAAAAGCAGGTAGTAAATCTAAGCTTCAAGCACTTCTTGTTTGACCTGCAGAGTTGCAACCTGAAACTTGAAGAACTGGGAATTAAGACTGCATCTTCTGGTAGTGATGGACTGGTAAGCAGGGGACCCTAGGTTCAGTCCCCACTACTTGAAAACCTGAGGCATTACCCAGATTAAACAGAATTAAAGAGGCATGACCACAGCATCATGTATGAGTCTTGATGGAACTGTGACCACCTATTGAGACAGGCATCAGAATTTGAAAAGGACTTGAGATTGGATGACAGTATTGTATCAAGATGGCTTCCTTATTTGAAAACAATTGATACAGAGATGGTCTTGTTTAGGAGGAATTTATGGTGGGGAGTTTTAGATTGTTTGTTAGCTTGTGGTTTCCTGGCTCGAGGAATTGATAATAATGGATTTATATACTGACATAAAAGAGAGGAAGCCTAAGGATCTGATGCAGTGACATTTGAAGGGGGCCATAGATGCTACTCCAGCTTTTCAGTGAGTTTGAAGTTGCTTCAAAATAAAATGTTTTAAAAATAATTTTGGAAAGAGTAGTCATGGAGGGCTCTGAGTCTAGAAGGGTGGGAAGCCATGTCCATTCCTCCATTGTCCTCCCTGTCCTCTAGAATTTGACACCTGGCCAAGCCCACCCATTGTGTTGCCTGGCTGCATCTGAGTGGGCCAGAGTTTACAACCCTCTTTAGAATTCCAATTCTACTGCATGCCAAACAATTCAGCACTGGCCTGCTCTGTGGAATAGCTGCTGGTTTGCTTTTTTTCTTTTTTCTTCTTTTCTTTTTCCTTTTTCCTTTTTTTTGTTGTTTTCATCCTAAAATTATCACTCAGACCTATCAGTTGTTTTATTATAAATAATAATAATAATAATAAAAGAGCCAAATGAACAGTTTACACAATGCCAGCTACAGTGTTAGGTCATGAACAAAGATGGAGATAATAGCTATTATTAGCAGTAATAGATCATAAATGATAACATGCAGTGAAATTACATTGCTGGTCACTGGCTCACTCCCAGCCGTTCTCTCCCAAGAGCTGCTGGAGCTGGTCCTTGTTCACATGCCATTTGCCACGTCAGGGTTTTCCTCAACCATGCTTAATAACCAGTTTCCAGATCTGGATATTGGGGGCTGTAAATTTCCCTGGTGACTGTTGCCAATGACAGGGAAGGAAAGACTTGTGTAATTACCACTTGTACTAACACGGAGCACATGAACTCAAGTCAAGAGCAAGGATTCGGAACAATAAAACACTGGGGTTGAAACAAGTAGGGGGGAAATCTGCTCTACTTACATGATAAGAAATGTGAGCTTGCTTGGCGAAACAATGGTAGTAGGCTTGATAGCGGAGTGCTACACATATCGTTGGGTGTTGTACACTTCCTTTCTCTGGCACAGATGTTCACACATCTGTAAGATTAGCTCTGGGTTGCTTGGCAACCAGTACCTGCTGCCATAGTCTGTGATGTGATTGGTTGATTTTATAGTATAGTTAGTTGCTCTGAGCCTAGAAGCTGGGGAAGTCAAAGGGCCACTGTTTGCGCATGGTACTATACTGTGAGATACCCTTCACACAAGCTACTTTCAAGTATTCCATGGAAATAGCCCAAAAGAGGGTTTAAGACCTGTGTGATACTTTGACACCTCAGTCCCATGTCAAAAGGCTCAAGGTCAATGTTCTGAACTTGAGCCCCACTGGTGATGATCTGGCTTCTGACCACCATATTGTTAGTTTAAAAGAAAAGTTGGAAGCACACATGTAAGGAATCCTTCTGCCTCAGGCCTTCTCTGGTGTTTCATTTCCTGGACAGAAGACAATGTCCGTGCTGTATAAGTTAGAAAGTTGTTCTCTTCCTATCATTCTTGTACAAACTTAGGCGTCATTTGTGTGTGTGTGTGTGTGTGTGTGTGTGTGTGTGTGTGTGTGTGTGTGACAAAACCAAGGAGGGGTAAGAAAGTGATAGGGACAGAAGTAGAATTTCTTTGGGTGACAAGTTGGAGGACTCTGGCACGTTAAGAAGTTATGGGAGGTATAGGAGAATTTCTCTAAAAGTCTGAAGAAAAGTTTCAGAGACTGAAATTCAACAGATCCAGGAGTGGCCACCATGAATTCTGAAAACAAACCCTTGAGCATGGCATGCAGCCACTTATAAAAAGAGTCTCCCCACCTAGAGAATCAAATAGGACCATATTTCCCACCAATAGAAATGAACTCATTGAAATCTCACTAGACAAACAAGACAAACTCAAACTAGATGAAATCAAAACTGGGTGGTGGACTGTAAGTCAAGTCATAAAGACTGGAGTAATCAGAAAAGGAGAAAACATCATTTCAGGGATTTGGGGGGCCAGGGCCTGTGCAGAACTGAACAGAGGAAACCAAGAGTGTTACTGTCAGCCATGGGCATATGTCCTATTCATATGCCCTTAGAGATGCTTGCTTGAAACAGGGCTTCCTCCTGGCCCACCTGGAAGTCATCTCTTTTCCTCACCTGGGCCATACAATGTCACCTGCAGTCAAAACTGCACAGCTCCAAGACTAGAAAGTATTGAAAAACTGAAATGAAGCTCAAAGCTGAATAGTTGGATTCTAGATTTTACACAATTTGAAAATAGTTTCTATTCATCTTTTCTGTCTCAATATCTGAGAAATTGGAAAATGTTCCTTAATGCTTTTTGTGGTACAGATTATTTCTAAAGAAAAAAAAAAACAAAAAAACAAAGTTGGGGTTAGAGAGACAGTTCAGCTAGTAAAACGCTTGCCACATAAGCATGAGGACTTGATTTCAGTTCCTCACATCTCGCCCAAAAGCCAGGTGCAGTAAACGGTTTGTAACCCCACCCTTAGAAGTTAACTCACTGCTGCCTAGCCTTAAAGAATCAACTAGCCTCAGGTCCAGGTAAGAGACTTCTCAAAACAAAATAACAGTAACAACAAAATGACTAACCAACTGACTAACTAAAAACAACAACAACAACAAACCCAAGGTGACTCTGAAGAACAAATAACACCCTAAGTCGATCTCTGGCCTTCACACACAAGTACATACATACTACTCACACATTTATGAACATGCACATGCATGCATACATGTAAATACACACACTCAAAAGAAAAGAATATGGCATGCTAGTTAATTCCTGCAATCCTGCCACTCAGGAGTCTGAAGCAAGATGATCCCAAGCTGAAGTCAGCATGGGTTCCTTGGGAATATCCTCTATCTTGAGCCTGGAGTTTCAACCAGAACTTCAAAATCATTGCATTGACCAATGCTCATCAAAGAAGCATCTTTTTGCAGGACATGGAGACGCACCCTGGACAGTGTGCAGAGAGTGAGAGTCTTCGGTGCACTCTACCCTTATCAAATCCCTTCCCGGTAAGGCTCAGAGATCTACATGGAAGCAGAAAGAACGTTGGAGCCAGAGTTGGTGATTGATTCCAAGGAAACGGCGTCTCCCAGATACAACAGGACTGATGACACAAATGAATTTACAGAGACTGTGGCAGCATGCACAACACCTGCACAGACACAATCCCAGGACTAGAAAGGAAGTGGATACAAAATCCCACCCCTCAGCAAGAAGCTGTTCACAATTGATAGCCACTGGGAGAGAGTTCAGTTTTCTTCAGTGGAACGGCATTGGGTGTTTCAAGCACACTCCTCCGAGGCAGGCAGAATGCTCAAGGATAGGTAGTCCACACAAACCAAGTCTCATGTTTGGTTTTTACTTATGTGTGTATGTTTTGTGTGTGTGCACGGGGAAGGGGAGGTTTATTTTAGTTTTTATTTTTAAGAGAGAGAAAGGAGATGAGGTTCGCAATGTAGGAGACAATCTGAAAGGGAGTTGGGGAAAGAATATGATCAAAGTATACGACATGAAATTCTCAAAAAAAAGTAAAGAAAATATTTTAAAATGGAGAGGGAAGAGGAGAGAGAGGGAAGAGGAGAGAGGAGGACGGGAGGGGAGGAAAAAGAGAGGGGGAGAGGTAAAGGGATAGGGAGAAGTAGTGGAAAAGAGACCCTTTTTCTAAACAAAAGGGTGGCTGTGAGAGACGGAGGGTGGAACCCACAAGCAGGAAGTTCTCTGTGTCCCCTGGCCTCTAGCCCTCCGAAACTATTAGCAGGTGAAATAAGACTTCGGATCTAGTTAAAGCAGATACCCCATTAGGGGTAAGACATTACATAGAGAATTTGCCTGCTTCGCTGCTTTGTTTTCAGCTGATTCTTTAGGGAAACCTTATGTCGGTGTGGATATTGGTATTAAAGCATCCCATACAAATCCAGGCAGCTGCAACCGTAGACGCCCTGATGAAAAGCCAGTCAGTCTGTGCATTCGATTGGAATTTCAGAAGATAATTGTTTCATTCCCTGGTCTGTCCCTGGCTCACCATTTGACCTCAGACTAATTGCTTAATCTCTCTTGGCTTCAGATCTTCTACTTTGAAAGTGAGAATAATAATAACTCCCAACTACCTATCTCATCCGGGTACTGAGTGGATTAATAGGGTCATGTTAGCAAAGTCCTGGGAAACTCTCAAGAAAGAAAATGTCCCCGGGCCTTGGCAACTCTGGTTGGTAATATTCTAGGCTGGGTAGGGCTGAGCTCAGTAAGCCATCACTACAATGGGATGTAGGTAGCATCTTCATCCTCATAGCTAAGGAATGGTTCCTTCTGAAAGCAGGGTTTTCATCACCCTAAAACCTCTGGTGTCTTTGTTGGTGCAACAAGAGGGAACTGCTGTGGTAAGCCATGCTTGTACCTCTGTTTCAACAATACACACAATTCTTCATAGCCTTTCTGCCCTAGCAATGCATAGGCTGACTTGGGGAGTATGTGTGTCACACAGACCAGGGCTGAGATATGTCTCTGCTACTTCCTGGGTGAGTGACCCAAGCATATCACCTGATCTCCTTGATACCTAGCAAGAGCATGTGACAGTCTGTCAGGAGATATAGACTGTGTAACAGTCTCTGCATCTCTTTCTTAGTGCTGCCAGGTGTGATAATCACTGGTCCTTACTCAATCCAAGCCCCCTCCCCATCAGAACGTGTGCTTATCAAGAACTTGGCTACCCTGCAGCCATCCACTAACAACGGGCTCTTTTTGTGAACCCTCCAGGTTTACAAAAATGACAAATCGAAAGGAAAACAAAACAAAAACTGCGTTGGGGATTTGTGCAAATTTCCATAGTCCATTTTTCTGTCATGACTGATTTAAGCCTGATCTCTTGACTTTCCAGGCAAAGTACTACATTGGCTAAGAACAAGATGTCTGTCAAGTGTTATGCTAAATACTGAGAGTATGCTTTCTTGTTCTATCATTACAAAAGCCCAGTGGGTATCTTGAGTAATCCCATTTATAGAGCCAAGGTTTGGTGAGGTTAAAGAAGCCAATCGGTGCCACCCAGTGATTTCAAGGAAAGCCTGGATTCCAGTTCTTACCAGACCCCAGAGTTCTGCTATGTGCACTGCTGTCTGATAGAAAAAAGGTCCACTTCATCTGTGTATTTTATATCATGTTTTACATCTTTTAGTTCAGAGACAGTTAGCTCATGAAGGCTTGGACTTAACGAATGGATCAACCCTAGGTGGACATTGTGAAGAAATGGTGAAAGGTTGTAGGCGGGGCTTAGATGGAAGAACGGGATCACTTTGAAGGCATGTCTTTGTGGACTATATCGCACTCTGCTCCTTGTATTCCCCTGCTGTCCTTCCTGTTCACCATGGTCTTACTGCTGTGATGATCACAAGCACATGGACCAAACCCTCAAAACCCAGGGACTAAAGCCGATCTTATCTCCCTTAGGCTGTTCACATAAGGCATTATGTCACAGCTGTGAGGAAAGTAAAGGCCATATGCAAGTTTGTTAAAGGTAATGAATTCCAAAGGCACATTCTGGTGTGTGCTGGAAATTTAACATTTAGATTTTTGATTTGCCAAAGAGCCCATTTCTGGAACATTCTGAGGTCCAAGCTTTCACTTTATTATATATAACATGTATATTTACATACACTCTGTGCAAATAAATGAATGTGTGAATATATTTTCTACCAGAGGGGATGAAGTTCTCTTAGGTAGGGAAGATGTGTAAATTCCAGAAGGGCATGCACTGTACCTGATTTTTGCTTGCGTTTGTAGACCTTCCTGGCACACATAGCATCTCCTCCCATTCAACTCTGCTGTTGTATGCATTAGTTAGTGTTCACCAGATGCAGTTTCCTCCATCATGTTCTGCCTCAAGATAATGTGTTGACAGCCTCATCTTAAGAAAATCCCCTTTAGTGTCTGTCTATGGGGCTAGTCTGAACCCTCAGAGGAAATGGGTATCTTTCATTTAACCCTAAACCTGATTCGGCCAATGGTAATGTCTCTAAAACAAACTAACATGGTGAGAACATTTCCAGTCACAGATGTTAAAGCCAACTCAAACCAACTTTGTGGTCTTAGCACAGCTGGATCCATAGGCTGTAACAGGTCAAAGGCAAGGTCTCATTTTCTTTACACGTCTGAGTAGACATACTGTGTTCACCTCTGAAGCTACTCATCTTGCAGTGTTCTTCACCTCAGGGTCTACTGGTTTACAGTTAGCCAGGGTACGAGCCTCAAAGTAGAGGTGGTTCCCATCCCACTATTGCCAGACCCCAAACTACTGACTCTCTCTCCTGACATAATCAACCACCAATGAGGCTTGATTGTGGGCCAGGCCTAAGTCAAATGCTAATGTCTTGAGCTTGATGGAGCCCTCTCCCCAAGTCACCTGGCTGGAAGGAAGGGACTCTCTAGGAGTTCCATTCAGGAGAGGCAGGAATGGGATGTGAAGTTGTCCAGGGTAGATGCTTCGTCTTCCTCGGTATCACAATAAGTTACTTCTCATCCGGGGTTAGGAGCAAATTGGCTCCCGCTATTTGTATTGTTACCAACATACCTCACTGTGTGGCACTGGAGAGTCTTATTCCCATTGTCATTATAGTGTGTGCCTGGTTAGTCCCTTTACTTTGAGTCCTGGAGAGGAGAACACTGGTCCATTTCTCTGCGTCACCAGTATTTACTGTTATCCTCATGCATATAGCAGATAGAGGATGAACAACCTGAGAATCAAGAGCCTACTTTGGGTAACTCTGGTCAGAGCCATAGATAGATGAAGATTCTAGACCACCGGCAGTGGTCCATGTCATGAAAGCATGGCAAGCAGAAGCAAACTGAAGAATAGTGCTCCATGATGCTACCACACACCTGGCACCAGAAGAAGATGGTCTAATTCACTACGGTGAATACATTGTCATATGTAAGCAAGACTCTGGTTTGCCAGACATCAGTGCTTGCCATCTATAGCCACAAAGAAGGCAACAGATGGACTTTCTTTCCATTACTCTTCTCGGAGATTTGTCTTGGTACCCGTCTTCCTCCTTCATCCTTTCATCTATCCTTTCTGACCCTCTTGGTGTAGCCATTCCACCCACCCCTCCTCCACTGTTCTCCTTCCTTTCCCTCTTTTCTCTCCTCTCCTTCTGGTTTTGCTCACTGCTTCAGCTCCGAGGAGTTACAGCTCTTGCAGCTCCTTAAGTGAGTTGCTTTGATCATTTCTTTTAGCTCGCTTTGCTCCCCTGAAATGTCGGAATGACCAAGCTTCTTGCCAATTTAATGGTTGGGGTCAAAGACATTCTGTAGGTAAAATGCTCCTCACAGATAAAAGTGTTCTTGGAAAAAAAAAGTGAGAGACAAACTTATTTTTATTACATGGGTATAAATCTTATCTTAGGGTTTTCCAGCCAGCCAAGGAGGAACATAGTGTTGAACTTGCACTATAAGCCCTTTCAGCCATGTACTTTCCAGCACTGCTACTTACCTAGGACCTCAACCCAGCGGACTTACCAACGCACAGCAACATTCAGAGTGCGTGCATGTGCCCACTTAGGTGAGCTTTAGTCCCATCATGCATGTGAGATGTCCTTCTGCAATTCATTCCACCTTTGGTGTCTAATCACTTCACAGTTATATTTTTATGTGCATTGGTGTTTTGTTCGCATGTGTGTCTCTGTGAAGGTGTCAGATTCCGTGGAATAGGAGTTAGACAGTTGTGCGCTCCAACGTGGGTGCTAAGAATTAAACCTAGGTCCTATGGAAGAGCAGCCAGTGCTCTTAACTGCTGAGCCATCTCTCCAGTTCTCAGTCATTATTGATGGTCTAAAATGGACAGACCATCAAGATCTGGCCAAGCTAGTCCTAGCACAACAAGGGGATGAATGTCGTTCCATCGGTGCTTGGTAAGTGAGTGGGAAAAGATATGAAATACGTGTTGAATTAGCCAACGTTAAATACATGAATGAATAATGAATGGCCATCCGTGGCGCCTATGGCCATTTCTTGCCGTGTGTTTTAAGCTGCCCTTTGATTTATTTTTTGTAGCCATAATACAGTCCCAACAAACTGACTCTAAATTTATGATTTGCTTTTATGTTCTGCTGGTGACTTTTGAAATAGAGGCTGACATGCTATGCCTTGAATCCCGTTTTCAAATTGTTATGGAATATTTTCAAACCTCCCTGAGTGGAGTAGGCAAGACAAGAGAGGGATGGCGCTTATGTCCCAGCTAATCTCTGTTATGACAAATCTGTATGACTAAGGAGTGAGGGCCATGGGGGTAGGACCATGCCCCTCGGCTGAGTAGAAGAGGGTCGTCCACAGATGACACATGACTGGAGCCATCGAGTTCCTGTATATACTTGGTAGATATATGTACCCACTGGACTAGGTAAATCTAATCCTTTGCAATTTTTCATTTCACTTCCTTGAGTTCTGTGGGATGACCAAGGAGCAACTGGTTTTCTTCTGGGTGAAGTGGAAATCTTTGCTTAATTCAAAACCACTTACATTAAATACATGAAGCTACATGGGATCTTTTGCAAGAGAGAATGTTATTCATGCTTTTCAAAATCAATGAATCGTCACTTGACCTTAACGGATATGTGTAGATCACTGCAGGTGGGAGTTAAACCGAGTGAAGAAAAGCAGCTTTTACTTGAAACCCAATTGTTTATTGATATATGTTTGGGAAGTTAGAACAGAGTCACATTTTTTGAGTAGGACTCTGGCAATGTATGCAAAATTAAAATGACTCACAATACAGTCTGCTACTTAAAACTATGTGAAGTTCCCTAAAAGGAGGCTGGAAATAAATATTCACATAGACTAAGAATTCACATAGACTAAGAAAGAACAACTCAAGTTAAAATTCGGTTAATCATGCAATTGGGGTGGTAAATAATAACATCCTGGGCACATTTTAAAATACAGCCAACTTCCTGGATACTTTGCATAATGGTGAGGTCAAGAAAACCAGATATCTGACCTAAATGTTGCTAGTATGTGGCCCTCTTTTAATATTTTTTTGTACTGTTGATTTGGTAACCAAAACTAAAGATCATGTCTGAAGAGATGCTCATGGGAGCATGAGGACTTGAGTTCAGTCTCCAAAGCCCATCTAAAAGCCAGGCACCAGGCATCTGGAATCCTAGCACCAAAGAAGTAGAGATAGGCAGGCCCTGACCAGTCAGCCTAGCCTAATAGGCAAGCTCTAGGTTCAATGAGAGACTCTTTCTAAAACACTGAGGTAAAAATTGATTGAGGAAGACACCTATCATCTCTGGCCCCTGCATGATTGGACTCAAATTCACATACACATGAACACATCTGTGTATACGACACCACACACATTTTAAAAATGTACAACCTAAATGAGGCAGCTCCGTGATAGGACCTTGGTTCTGTTCTCAGCACATCAGGCATCTCATAACTGCCAAGAACTTTAGTTCCAGGGCATCTGATGCCCTCTGGCCTCCTAGGCACCTCTACATACATGGTGAACAAAAACTTGTGCAGACACACACAAATACTTATAAATAAAAATAATCTTTTTTAAAAAAAATTGAATGTCACATCTGTTGATAAGAATGTAAATTGGTATGATCAGTACAGACAGCAATATGGATGTTCCTGAAAAAAAATCTAATAAGAAAACAACCATGTTGTCTTAGTTACTTTTCTATTACTGTGAAGAGACACTGTGACTGAAGCAACTTACAGAAGACAGGGTTTATTGGGGCTTAAAGGTTCAGAGAATTAGACAGTGTCGTGGTGGGAACATGTCAACAGGCATTCAGTTGGATCAGGTCCACTAAGTTTACATCCTTACTTGCAAGTAGGAAGCAGAAAGAGCTAACTGGAGATTGTGTGGGATTTTGAGACCTCAATGTCATCCGTCAAGGGCACAGTTCTTCCAACAAAGCCATACATTGCAATCCTTCCCAAATAGTTCCACCAACAGATTCCAAACTATTCAAATTTATGAGCCTTTGGGAGTTATTCTCGTTCAAACCACCATATGATTCAGTAAACACACACACACACACACACATGCACATGCACACGCACACGCACATGCACTCACACACTCACGTGCACATGCGCACATGTACACACATTGAAATCAATGACTAGAAGAGATATCTGAACTCAAAGTTCAGAGCAGCAAAAGTAGCCACGATACAGAATCAGTCTAGGTAGTCATCAGCAGATAAATTGTAAAGGAAAATGTCATAGAGGCTGGGGAAATACTGAATGATAAAGAACTTGCTTAGCATGTGTGAGGCTCGGGCGGGGGTCTAATTCCTACCATTGTACAATAAATATATAAGGAAGAAAGAAAACATGGCACATGTATACAAGGAAATGCCTTTCTGTCTTAAGAAATATTGTTATTTAGTACAAGATGAACCTAGAGAATATTATGTGAACTGAAATAAGCCAGCTACAGAAAGACAAATAGTCTATGGTCTTAACTACATGTGTATTGTTCTTTAAAAAAATCAAACTCTAGAAGTACTGTAGAGAATAACGGTCATAAGGTCTTATAATTTGGGTCTGGAAAGGTCTTCAAAGGTTTGAGAGTTGAAGACATGATCTCCCATGCAACAGTGTTCTGAGGTGAGTGGACTCATGAGAGCTGTGACCCCACCAGTGTATTAATCTCCTGTGTTCACAGCTGAGTGGACTGCAGGGAAGTTGTGGAAACTGTAAGTGGTGAGGCCTTATAGGAGGAAGTAGGCCATCGGTGGTCTGCCTTTGACTATTGTATCTTGTCCAGTACTCTTCCCTAGTAGCTGCTGTTATGGGAGCAGCTTTACACTGCCACATACTCCCTGAGACAGTGCTCTACCTCACCCCGGGCCTAAAGCAACCCACCCATCCAAATAGCCAAAGTGGATCCTTCTCCTTAGTTTTTAGATAGTTCATGCTAACAATGAAAAGTTGACTCACATACTAGGGTTGAGGAGAGAGGAACCTGGGGAGATGTCAATCAAAGGATACAGAATTTCAACTATACAAGAGAAAAATTCAAGGGATGTATTGTATAATATGCTGATTATAGTTAATAACATATTTTATCCTTGAGAATTGATGATGATAGATTATGTTAGAGTTCTTAGGCTGAGATTATAACACGGTGGAGAACACCTGCCTAGCATGACTAAAGCCCTGGGTTAGGTCCCCAGCGGACACAAAAGGAAACAAAGACGTTCTCTGCATAGGAAGGAATGAGAGCTAAGTAGCTGTTAAGTAGCTTGATTTAGCCACAACACATTTGCACACTATTTGTGTGCAGTTACTTTTCTACTACTGTAAAGAAATACCAACTTAAAATTTGGTCAATTAAAAATGAACAAAATTTATGCCTAATATTTAAAGATAATGTCTCGGGGATGGAACTGGAGGGGAGAATAGCTTACACTGATCAGTACTGGGAAATGTCTTGTCTTTCTCAGGCAGAGCCTGTTTTAGCATTCACTTCAGGGTGTCTCCAGGTCAGCTGTCAGCTTGACAGGGAGTTCTGAGAAGGCAGAGTCTGGAAGGGACAGATTTGATCTATATAAAAAGCTAGTCAGAACCAAGTCTGCCCTGTGCCAGCTCTTCCCTAAAGGGTTCTGATGCTTCTTGCAGCTATACCTCAGCATGTTCAATAAATGGGAAATAAACTCTGTGTGTCTAGATTTCCCTTCTAGAGAGAGGAGCTTAGCTAAATGGTAGAGAAGCCTGTTACTGCATTCCTGGGAGTAGCAGTGTGTTGGGTTTGAAGGAAAACTAATGGACTTGATGAAGAAGCTAACCCTGACTTCCAAAGCCTTACTGCACAGATTTAGAGCCCCAATGCTAGCAACTGCAAAACAGATCAGTAGTAAAATAGAAAACAAAAATCCAGCCTTTTGTTCTGTCTCTCTAAGAAATCCAGCCTTTCTCTGATAGAGAAAAGGGCTCCCTGCTCCCTGGAAATGGTCAGTCTCAACCCCAGTCAGTAACTGCTTCATGGTCCCTGTTAAATGCAGAGCTGGTGGCCTTGAGTGGCCTGCCAGAACCAGCCATGATGTCTGCCTTTCAGAAGCAAATGCCAGGCCAGAGGACAAACTCACAGGCCGTGTGATGAGAGGATAAAGTAGGATGTCATCTATCTGTAGAGGAAACTTACTTCTCTTATTGGACTCTCTCCACTTCAGGGAAAGGGGCTGAGAGAAAAGCTGGAAAACGTGTGGGAGCTGGGAAGACACCTTCTAGGGGCTAGCTTTGTCTATGATGCTACAATTAGAAGAACTGTAATGGTTACTTCCTTGAACTCAGGCCAACACCATGGTGAGAACAACCCTTCATTCACATTTCAGAGCATATGTCAGTCATGGGAAATCACAGAGCTGAGCAAGACAAAGACCCCTGCCTTCCCGCATTTACATTCTAGTGCAGGCAAACAGAAAGTAGTCAGACATGTATGAGAATTAAATAAAGTCATTTTTGATCTGGAGGAAGGGAGAATATCATCCCCATAGCAGGGATGGGGTGGGAGTCATGGAGACAGAGACAGTGACTGCAAGACAGTGAGCTCATTCAGATAGCAAGGGGACACTATCTCATGTCTGTGGCAGAGCAGACACAAAGAGCACACCCCAAGGAGCCTTGTAAACTTGTTTGGAGTTGACCCAGAAGGTCTGAGGAGACCCTAAAGAACTAAGCAAGGTAGAGATGTGGCTGGAGCCGCATGGTGAGTGCTGTGATTGTGAGGAAGGACCCCCATTTCCGGCTGTATCCAGAGAGCAAGGAAGAAAGGTAAGAACTTGGGGGAGGGGTGATGCTGGATCTGAATCAGGATGTGTTACTCTTCATGGTGGAAGGAAGGGAGAGTTCTGGCTTCCAGACTGATTTGATATTCCCTGTTTAGCGTAGAGTGAATCAGAAACTGCTAAGATTCCAAGTCCTGCCACTAAAACTTGAGCCTTGGGGCTCTGTGACCTCCTTTAGCTTTCCCCTGTCTCCTCCCACAGCTAATATGATCTGCTTCCTCGGAGTGTGGGGGACCAAAGCAAGACTAAGAGCTGGGAATGTCCCCGAGAGAAATCTCATTCACTTCTTGTCATTATCCCAGCATTTACCTGTCTCATCCTTACAGAATCCCCATACCAAGTAGCAGGCCACAAAATGCTGAAATTGCCTGTGTTCCTTTTCAGCATCCCGTCCTATTTTCTTCAGAATGTCACTCAGGGACCTTGCCACCACCAGTGCTGAAATCGCATCATCTGCCATTTTTGAGCAGCCGCCACTGGCAGAAGTTGGGCCAAGGCCTTCTGTACATTCTCAGTAAATACGACAACTTCACTCTAAACCTTTGCTTAGTTCTGCTTTACATGGAGGACACTCAGACTCCCAGGGAGGGACATGAGGCTACTGCAGAGTCACCCAACAAGAGCCAGAACCAGCTCCATCCCCAAATCACCTTTTTTTTTTTTTCCTTTCTGACCCTGCTATCCTTTAAAGACCAACAATAACAAACAAATAACAACAGTTGATACTGGATCAAAATATCCACGTGGGACCATCAGAAAGTACCACTGAGCAAAAGAAGAGAGAGCGCTGGCTGAGGTCTGCATGCCTCTGCCTCCGACTCTCCCTCGGAGTGTTGAGAGTGAATCCGTGTGCCACCATGGACAACATGTTCAGCTGAGCCTGAGACTTTTAAGGCACTTCCTTGAGTCTGCACAGAGAGCAAAAATGCCCCCTAACTTCAAGGGAGTCTTTGTCTCCCCACAGGCTAGTGGCCAGTGGTAGTATTCTGTGATAGGATTACTTTGACTGTGGCCATGTGGTGCTGGGGAAGCCCCTCCAGCCCCTTCCGGTCCCTTTGTCCTCTTTCTAGTGTTCCATCTGCGGGCCCTCACACAGCCCTGCTGCTCTTGACTCTGAGCAAAGAGGTAAACATCTTGGGGCGCTTTATTAGTTTATTTCAGAAGATGGAGCCTGTTTGTCCCTAGGGCCCAGCCCTCTTTTATGGCCTCCAGGCCCTCTTGACAAATTCTAGTGACTGGAGAGAAAACCCGCTTTCTACAGCAGATCATTAAAACACCCACCATAAACCCAGGGCCATAAAACATTATTTGCCAGGCATAAAAAGAGGGTAGATTTTCCCAGAATGACAACCCAGGCCCTGCTTTCTCCCGCTGGGAAAGGCGGCACACGGATGCCGTCGTTCATAAATTCCTTATCTTGCACTGTGCTTTGGGAAAAGAACCCTGTTGGGAAAGCAGCCAAAAAAATATTGATTTATTTGTTCCTCAGAGTCCAAAGCATTTTTAATGAGAGAGGCATGGCGATGCCCTACCCGTGTGTCTTCAGATGACTTAATCAGAGAATACACGCCCTAGTGCAGCCATAGTTTACCAGGAGATGAGGGGCTTCCACAGACTGGAGGCTCTCCTTTGGGAGCCCTTCCCAAGTGGACAAGCATTGATTTCTCCCTTTTGCATCTGTTGGTTTCCCAATTAAACGAGACAGCATCCACCAAGGAACTGCCTCTTAGAATACAAGCTAGCTTTCCAGGGTACTCACCCTTGGCCCCTCACTAAAGACTCGAAGGGGATTTCCCATTTGTTCAGGTCTGAAGGACAGGACTGAGATTTTCAGTACTTGGAGCTCAGGGTTCCAGTAGCATAGCTCTGTGCAACCATTATTAAAACTCCCAGCTCCAAAACTCTCATCCTTTTATGTGAAGTCATTGGGACTAGATAGGTTTGCTGGAAATCTTGCCAATTTTTTTTTCTTGAATGATAAAATATAGCATATGATTCAAATAGCAATCCTGATGTCTGGGGAAATAGCTAATAATCAAATATGTTATATTTCTTCAGTTGGAAGGATGAACATTCTCTGACAGTGAAATAAAGAACAGTTAGAACTGGTCTAGTCAAAATTTGCATACTATAAAGGGGGTTTGCAAAAACAAACAAACAAAAAACCCCCCCCCCCAAAAAAACCTCAATTTTCAGAGCTGTTTTTTTTTTTTTTTTTTTCCTAGAAAAACTTGGAGTGCTTAGCCCAGACTTGGTGTTTCTATGGTCGTCTTGGTGCTGTCTTACAACTCTCTAGCTGTAAAAGCCACTCTATTCCCCTCTAAGTGCCCTCCTGTGTATGCTGTCTACTTTCTGTTTGGTTTTGTTTGTGGGGTGTGTGTTTCAGAAAATATGGAAGTGCAGAGGGGTCTTGTGAATATCTACAAAAAATCAGGGGAGGAACTAGGACTGCAGACTCCATCTTCCACTAGAGGATCAAGGGATGAAGCACTGAGGCTGGATCTAACCCAAAGGCAACTGTAGAGAAGCAAGCAAATTCTTCAGGTAACTCAGGCAACAACTAAGTAAAATAAAGGAAATACTTGGTGTTTTTACTTTGACTGTAAGTGGATTTTGTCTTCTGTCCTGTCCATTTACGTGGCCTGCCTCTGGGATCCAGGGCACTTGGGAGCCAGGGAGCTTCTCTGCCCTTTTGTAGCTCTGTTCACAGCTACTCCCTGCTTGTTTTCAACAGTCACTGGTGAATTGTATCCTGGAGATGAGGTAGCCCAGGACAGAGCTGGGATGCCTGCCTGGGGACACCTGGGCTAGGGGTGGAGGGGCATGGGAATTTCTTTGCAGCTGCAGCTGAATAGCTGGAAAGGAAGCAAAGAGAGGAGAGCCTGGAAGCAATTCTCCTGATTGGGGAAAAAAAAAAAAAAACAAACCTCACTTTTTCCCCTCAAGTGTGCAGATCTAAAGCTACATGGAAAATTGTGAAATGTCTGAGATCGATAAGGGATGTAAGCCTAGAGAGGGCTGGAGGGAAAAAAGCCAGAGGTTTTGAGAACCTTGGGCTTTTGGGGGTGTGGGGGTGGGACTACAAGCATCCTTGGCAAAAGAAATCCAGTGGGGGAATGACCCAAATTCATCCATCTTTCCCAGTTTGCACTTCCAGCAAATGGACCAGGGGTACAGTGAAGGGAGGCAATCAGTCAGTGGGTATATATGTGGCTGGGTCAATGGTGGAGCAGCAGTAGCATCTCTGGAGCTAACTTGTGGCTTACACATGCTCTATAGTGGGCTGCTGGGTATAGGGTGAGGCACAGGGTAGCAAACGAAGAGCAGACAGGGTGTCAGCACCAAGAGCTTAGGTCAAAGTCAGTGGATGAAGACAACTGACTCTTGTGAGTGGTGTGTATGTGTGTGTGTGGTATGTGTGTGTGGTGTGGTACATGTGTGGTGTGTGTATATCTGGTATATGTATATGCATGTGGTGTGTGCGTAGTGTGGGTGTGCAGTGTGTGCATAGTGTGTATGTGTTATGTGTGTGTGTGTGTGTAGTGGTAGTGTGTGTGTGTGTGTGTGTATGTGTGTGTAGTGTGTGTAGTGTGGTGTGTGTTTATCTTTTACCCTTGAACGTTTGAAGATGGGACAGACGGAGAAAAGAATTGCACTATTCCCTGAGACACTGAGCATGGCACCATGGCATGCTGGAGGATGGGGTGGTGCATATCCATCAACTCTGTCCAACCGAAGTCTTAACAATGTCAGCTATCCAGAAGTGTCTAGAATTTCAGGAGTCTGGATCCTCCGGCTCACCTAAGCTTCACAGAGAGCAGCCATCTAGATCCATTCCCGCAGCATGACCTCTGCTCTTGCCTGGCTGCCTTGGTGTGAGGAGCAATCCTGTCTAGCAAACGTCTAGGACAACAGGGACTTTGCAAGACGCTCGAACCCACCCTACTCTTCAAGCCCAGGCTTTAACTGCTCTCCCCAGGGCGTAAGAAGGAGACATCTCGACGAGGATCCATGTCAGTGAGGACGTTTCTGTAGAGGCCTCACCCAGTAAATGCAGTTTGGGAAAGTTGAGCCAAGGGGTCCGGTTTGGAAAGTTGGGGTTCAGCCTTTCAAACGGGTCGATGGCTCTGGAAGAAGCTGAGCCAGTCAGGAGGTGGGCAGGCAACAGCAGCAGAACGAACCTCTTTCAACAGACGCCTGGGGGATGGGGAGCCTTGAGGAGGGGGCCCAAGAGGGAGCGTACCCCGCCTCCCGGCACCCCGGGCCCGTAGTACAGCTTTAAAATCCTGTGAAGTTTGTCATAGGACAGCCTCACCACGCATGCGCATAGGCAAAGTTGACTTTTTTCTCCCCCCCCCCCTTGCCTTTCCAGCCGCGTTTGGTTCTGCAACTTTAAAAAAATATATGTATATATATTTTTTGTCGCTGGGAACACCAAGGGAAAGAGGAGTCTGGAGAGAGGAAGGGCGAAAGTGAGGGAGTTGATCAGGAGGGCTGGGGGTGGGGGGGCACGCGGTCCCCACGCTGGGGCAGTCAGTCTGTGGGGGACCGCATCGCGTGGAAAGTTGCTGCAGGCTCCGAGGCACCGCCTCCGCCGTCCGGAGTCCGGTTCCTGCGGCCGCCGCTTCGCAAGCTCCTTCCGCGGCCTCCGCCAAGCCCCACGACCACCCCTCGGACCCCGGCCGCGACCAAGGAGGTGGACAGCCTCGGCCGCCATGGACCTCTGGAGTTGAGTCTCCGCCGCGGAGCTCCGCGCCCTCCGTCCTCTTGCTCTGTTCGCCCTGGAAAGGCAAGGGGTGGAAAGAAGGAGGTTAGCCCGAAGAAAGAAAGAAAGAAAGAAGGGGACCAGAAGGGGGAAGCCAATGTTCCCCACGGGCTAGCTGTCCATCAACGGCTCAAGCCACCAAGCGGCAGAAAGTTCAGGGCTGCCTTGAACCAATTTTTTTAAAAAAAAAATTTTTTTTTTTTTTTGCGCCCGCTTTTTGCCAGATTCTAAAATGAAAGGACAAAATTTGGCGCTGACTCTTGAAACTCTGATGGCGACTTGTGCGATTTCAGCCTCATCTCTCGGAGAAAAAGCCATGCGTGCCTGATTGTTCTGTGGCCCCAAAGCTGCTGCTGCTGCTGCTGCTGCTGCTGCTGCTGCTGCTGCTGCTGC
>JANHMN010000001.1:182651694-182663889 GCA_030674055.1 Rhabdomys pumilio | reverse complement strand
GCTGCTGCTGCTGCTGCTGCTGCTGCTGCTGCTGCTGCTGCTGCTGCTGCTGCCTGTGTCTGTGTCCGAGCGTGTGTGTGTGTGTGTGTCCGAGCGTGTGTGTGTGTGTGTGTGTGTGTGTGTGTGTATGTCTATGTGTTTGGGTGTGTGTCTGTGTGTACACAGACGTCCTCTAGCTAACTCAGCTGCAGGAGCAGCCCCGGGAAGCAGACGTTTCGGCCACAGACCCGGAGAGGAGGAGCTGACAATCAGGAGGCGTGAGCCGCCAGGAGTCTGCAGAATTCGTGGTGTGAATGAACTGGGGGCATCTTGGGCACAGGGATTGCCCCCTCCTCCTTCCCCGCCTCGGGCCACAGTTGAGTAGTGGGGCATTTTTTTTCACCTTCTTGTGAAGAATTTTTTTTTTTTATTATTTGTTGTAAAGTCTTTTGCACAATCACGCCCACATTTGGGGTTGGAAAGCCCTAATTACCGCCGTCGCTGATGGACGTTAGAGAGGGAGCGCCTCGCCGCGGAACAGTCGCCTGCGCGCCCTCGTCGGACCCGCGGCTCCTGCACTGTGTCCCCGCTCGGCCCTGCGCTTGCTGCTCGCCCGCGCGCGCCGGCGCCCTCTCGGTTCCTGGGCACATTTCCACGCTATACCAACTCCGCAGCCCGAGCCGGGGCTTCAGTGCTCGCTTCCGCTCCGGGTCGCTGCGCCCACCCGACGCGCCCAGGAGGACTCCGCAGCCCTGCTTTGGATCGTCCCCCCAGGCTTAACCCCGACGCTTCGCTTGGATTCCTCGGCCTCCTTCGCTCGGGTGGCGACTTCCTCTCCGCGCCCCCTCCCCCTCGCCATGAAGGTAAGTGTTCTGTGCGCACGGACGCTCCCTACTTTTTTTTTTCTTTTCAAAGTTAACTGAACTCTTTCAATTTATCCCTATCCCCTCCATTTCTCTAACTGCCTAGAGAAAGCTAAACTCCAGTATCGCTGGCAGAGACTCCTATCTTTTCGTCCCTTGCCCTGGGGACACTGTCTTTGCGTCCTTGGAGAGTTTTTGCACCGGCTATTCTTCAAACCTTTGAAACTATGGAGAAGAACGGGGACAGGAAAGATAGCTCGGGTCATAGATGGCGTTCCTTTTTACCTCCAAAACCCGGAGTGTAGTTTTACTATGTGTATTTCAGAGACTGGATAATGATTCGATTCATCAAGTATATATCAAACGCTCATTTCTGCGGCACGCGGAGACTGTGGTTGGAGATCTGAGGCCGGATGAGGACTGAGTTAGGAGAAAGGGCTGCGAGACTAGGGAAACTAGGGGCCACCTACCCTAGAGCAATGCACTCCCCACCCCCAACCTCCGATCAGGGCCCAGTTCCCGGCTCTCCAGGTCGAGTAACCCGAGCGTTCCCGGCCCCTGTGCCTTTAAGAGTGCCTGGCGGGGGGCCAGAGCGCACCCCGCGCGGGGAGCGGGGTCGCGTTATTAGCTTTATTAGCGGCCTCTGGGTGAGCTCAGGTCCTTTACTGCAGCATTGGGGGCGGGGAGTAGCGGTCCTAGTGGCTTTAATCCTACCCCCTGAGCGGAGTCAGCCTAGTGCTTTAGAGACTCTAGGGCCTCTGCGTTGCGAGAGCGGGCGGGGGTTAGTTTGTGAGCTCGTGTTTGTTTTAATTGTCAGTTGTATGTTAAAGCCGAGTCACACACTCTGAGGGTCACCGAGAGTTCACTTTTACAAAAAAGTTAACGTTTCGTCTTGGAATATAACTAGCAATTTTCTAAACAACTTTTCCTCTGGTTGCCCTCCACGACTGGATAACAATTTCCATTTATACTTCATATCTCTGGTTTCCAGCTTTCTAGTAGGGTCTAAGATGAAAATCGGAACGAAGTTGTTTCTTAAAAGCAAACAACCTTCTTTCTTCAAAGACAGGGTTTAAAACCCTGGTGCTTCTAAGGCCCTGTTTTACCCTCTATGTCCTGTCCGAGACACGGCTCCGTGGTCGTACTTTAAATGGACAATTTGCTCTTGGGAAATTACTTGGGCCCGGCGATGAGGTCGCATCTCCTGAGCCTCTGCTGTCTTGACGACGTTTGCACACCTTAGCCAGATTTGGTTTCAAGACATTTTCCATCAGACGAGGGTTTTGTTTGTTTGTTTTTGTTTTTTGGGGTGGGGGGAGGAGGTTGGAGGAGACAGTGTCGTAAGTACCCAGAGACTAGGGAATGGCGGAAAGTAGGGTATGGATGGACGCGTTGGGACCCTTGTTCTGCTTTGGGGGCTCGGGGAGCTAGAGATGCGTCTTTGACAAGATGACTTTAGTCTTCATGGCGGTCCGACTCTAGATCTTCTGAAGGCGGCCCAGACCAAGACCCTGGTCTTCCCTTCCAGAGCGCTCCCGTGCACAAGGGGCACGCTACGTGCCGGCAAAACTCTGAGCTTTTAACACGGCCTTTCTAACCAACCGCACGGTGCCGGCTGCCCCCTATTGGTCATCTGCAAGTAAGGCCTCTCTGAGTTCCAGTCCTTCATCTTGCACCCCTTGCGACAACTCAGCCCCACTCTCCCACCAAGACCCTTCTAAGATCTCTGCCAGAGGACAGTCGGAGTTGTCCTGAGCTTTGAATAGAAAAGAGATATAGGTGTAACCTAGCAAAGAAGCATTGGGCAATTTGGACAAAGGATTTCGACCTTTTCTGGTCAGTGGTGAGGGAGTGTCACCATAGGAGGCCTCGGGTGTGGCCCTGGCTGTCTCACCAATTTTGTGTTCCTGGATGCTTGTTGCGTTCCCCTCTCTCAGCCTCTGCTTCTTCATCTATTAAACACAGAAACAAGAACAGTGATTTCGTCTTCGTTTTATGAACTTCGTCTATAAAAGTTCCTGTAAAGATTGGGGACTGAACTGATCTTTAATTTCCCACTCTCTCGGGGGTACACAACTCAGTTTTAGACAGATGACTCTGTGCTCAGTTAGGCAAGGTAATTGTGTGTGGGCCCAGGAGAGCCCTTAAGGTACATCACTGAGGCTTAGGAAAAGGTAGAAAAGTTTATTCCCTGGACTATTACTGTTCTCCGAACTCCGAGCAATTCTGGGTCACTCTGAAACTTTTCAGGTTTCTCCCCCTGACTGCAGCCCCAGACAACCTCTGGCTAATCTAACCGGCTATTTCTTCCTGCTGCATGTGCCCTGGCCACGCGTTTTCATTGAGTGGAGCAGTTACAGTTCAGCTGGGCCCAGGCCCGGGGGGAAAAAATGGAGAGCAACACTTCCCTTTGTCTACTCCCCCTTAAGCAGACACCCTACTGGTCATTTCTTCAAGGTCTCCTTTCTGCCGTTCTTGAAGTCGGAGAACCAAGTTTGTGCCAGCGACCGAGTTTCCCTCCCTCAAGTTTCTCCATCCGTCTTCTTGGTTCAGAGCAAAAGCAGACTGGAAAACACTGTTCAATTTCCATCTCTTCAAGGACAGAGATCTGAGAGTTTCCCATCTTCCTTTTCGCCACCGGGAGCCTGGGTCACCCTCTTCTTCCGCCTAGTTGGCATCTCTCATTTCCACTCCCAGACGTGGGCCTTAAACGTAGAGTCTAGCAGAAAGAAGGAAATGACCCGACTGTGAAGTAGGGCCACTGCCCCCTAACTTCCGACCCCCTGACCCTCGAGAGAAAGACTCTGTGCCTAACCTTTCTGGGGTTCGCCTTAAAGGACCGCCTGTTTCTGCACTTAGGAGCTGAACACTTTTGCGTGTGTCCTGTAGCTATCTAGACCGAGGGAGTCGTCTTTCCTCACTAACTTCCCTTTCCTTCATGTTGCCACCTAAGAGCAGCGATATAGCCAGCACCTTTCATCTAGTCCACCCTGAAGGCTTTGGGGGTTCCTTTATGGGGAAGCAGCATCATCCAGATTCAGCTGCTCTGGCTTCAAGACCCGCAAACACTTTTCCTTCATTTCACCCACCCCTGCGCTGCACCTCTTAAAAGCCGGCACCCTCCACTGTACGCCCGGCAAGGACTGATGCTCCAGCTTCTCAGTCTGCTTTCCCCGATCCCCTATTGGAAAACACTTGGCTCGTTCTCTGGATAATTTTGACCAGAACTTTTCTTTTAACCCTGTTGCGGCAGTTTCCCGAAAGTTCTCCTTCCACACCGTTTCCTTCGCTTCGGATCTCTCCTAAACTCACCGGGGTCGGATGTTTTACACTCTAGAGTGGAGGTCCTTAGTGAGTCCCTTGAAATCGCTCATTTGTGAGGCTGCGACAGACCGGAGAGGAAAGAAAACCGAGGTGTTTCCAGGCAAGTGCAGGGGGTCCAAGGCAGATGCTGCTCTCTGGGCTCTTCGGTCGATCTCCTTGGGACACCCCTAATCTATAACGGAGGAGACGGGAGTTGAGTAAACCCGGTGCCTGTCCACTCCCTGTTGGCCAGGGTTCTGGGAACTGGTGGATTTGCCCCGGGGGCGTCGGGCTGGGATAGGGTTCGGTTTGTGTGGTTTCGGCTCTAACAAAGAGATTCCCTGTAATCCGACGAATCTGTTATCAATTTCTCCACCACCCGCGCCCCGCCCCGCGCGCCCCGCCCGCTGTGAAGCTCCAAAAGTTAGTGAGACCCGCCGCGATTTGAGAGCTGAAGCCCTTCACAACGTGTGTGTCTGTGCATACCTGTGTGTAAGTGTGCACGAGGGTGTGTATGGATGTGGTGTGTGTGTGTGTGTGTGTGTGTGTGTGTGCGCGCGCGCGCACACACACATTAGTGCATAGTTTTAGCTTCCACTGGGGACTCTAGCCTTTGCAGCCTGGGCCGCGCGCAAAGAAAGACCCTGAAGCCCACCCCTCCCCTGGAGGAAACTTGACACTTCAGGCGGGGGTAGGGAAGGAGACTGAACCTTCTTTCTCTTAGACTGGGGAAACTCCAGATTTCCATTCTCTCCAGGATGCGTCCTCAGCTTTGCGGTGCTTTGGGAACGGCCGAGCCGAGGCTCAGAGCACTGGTTAGCTGGCGCGGGGAAGCACGTAAGCTCCTCTTCCAGGAGCCCGGAGGTGTCCAAGCCAAAGGGGTGGCTCGGAAAGGAAAACTACGGCCTGCTTCAGGGCCCCTTAGCGTTTCTACTGCCTACAGGGTCCCCTTCATCCCCTTTACGGAGCTGGTCTCGGCAGGGCCTTCGTCTGGAAGAGGTTCACCTTTCTTGCCTTTCCAAAAGAAGGGGCTCCCTCGGGGGCTTTGGTCATCACAGAGTTACACTTATCAGAGACGTAAAGGGGAACGTTGGAAACCTGCTCCTCCTACCCACTCTCTTCTCTCTCCGCCGCCGCCTGCAGGTGGAAAAGTCACCAGTGGGAGCAGCCTGAGAACTTTCTGCCCCCACGAATATCTTCAGGAAGGAAACTTCTCCGCCCGGCTCACTGCGCCCTGGAGGCCAGGGTCTCTGCTGATGCTTGGGAGCTGGCTCCGTTTGGGGACCTGTCGCCTCGGCCCGTTTGCCAACCTTTTGGAACTGAATGAACTGAGCCCGACTAGGGCCAAAGAGGCTAGACTGGAGGCAGGGTGGCAGTGTACTTCAAGACACTGGCCCGCAGTGGTGCGATGAAAACATGGGGACAACTCCAAGAGAAACAACAAGCTCTCCGTGGTTTTCGCCCCGCCCCCCAGCCGGTGCTGGACGTGGGGGACAGAGGGAGAGTAAAAAGTCAGAATAATGGGGGTCCAAGGGAAAGGAAGGATAGGGGAAAGATCCTCTTAAAGGAACTGAAGCCGGATACTTGTTTCTACCCGAGACCTACACCTCCTCTCAGACAGATAGGTGGCTGCTGGCAGGAGGGCGCAGGCTTTCCGGGTTCCCTGGGGTGGGAGAGCCGACCCTCTTCCCATTCATTATCCCTTACCCCCCAAACTCCATCTATTCTCCGCCCCAAACTGGCTGAAGCAGATCCTAAAGGAAATCCAGGCTGCTCTTCCCCATCTGGAAGTGGCTTTCTCAAAATCGGCCCGTAAACTGATTATAAAACATACGATGTTAATTCGGAGCTGCATTTCCCAGCTGGGCACTCGCGCGCCGCGCTGGTCCCTGGGGCCTCGCCCCCACCCCCTGCCCTTCCCTCCCGCGTCCTGCCCCCACCCCCACCCCCGCGCCGGCCACCCCGCCTCCTCGGCAGCCTCCGGCAGTGCGCTCCACTCGCCTTCGCGCGCCTCTCGCCCATGGAATTAATTCTGGCTCCACTTGTTGCTCCGGCCCAGGTCCGGGAGAGGACGAGGGTGGCGGCGGGTTCCTGAGTGAATTTTCTGGGAGGGACAGAGCGCAGCGGGAAACCAGAGGCAAGCGAGGGGGTGCGTGACTGGAAGTTGCAGGAAGCCTGGTACCCGGGCTTTGACTCAACAGCATTGAGACTTGTTTGTAATCGCTGGCGTGCCCCTCGCGCAGTATCCTAGCGAAATAAGATTTTCTGGTGAGGTTGCGTGGGTGGATTAATTTGGAAAAAGAAACTGCCTATATCTTGCCATCAAAAACCTCACGGAGAATCGCAGTCAATCAACAGTAAACTTAAGAGACCTTGGATGTTCCGTTGTTTAAACTTGTATGCTTGAAAATTATCTGAAGGCAATAAACATCTGCTCCTTTCTTCCCTCTCCAGAAGCCCATTGGAATATTAAGCCCGGGAGTGGCTTTGGGGATCGCTGGAGGTGCCATGTCTTCCAAGTTCTTCCTAATGGCTTTGGCCACATTTTTCTCCTTCGCCCAGGTTGTAATAGAAGCTAATTCTTGGTGGTAAGTTGATTCTGTGTGCCTATTCTTCCTTTTGTAAAAAGTACACTTGCACTATGCTATAAAATTGAAAGCCGGAGAGCGAGCATGGGTACCTTCATCTAATATAGATGGGTATATGTTCTATGAGCTTTTAAAATATGAATTTTCTTGTAACCCGCTCATTTTGTAAATCATACAATCAGCTCCACGAGGAAACCCGAATATATAAATCTCAGCCTTTTCTATGAGGCCCTTGTTGAGACGTGGGCTTGCAGTAACAACGTGTACTAAAAGGGAAATGTACTTCTTTAATAATTGTAAGCATATCTATAAAGTTTACTTTTGCCACTCCCTACCTACCAGGTAAAATAACAATGAGTTTCCCTTTTATTTTTCTGTAGTTTGAGGTTATTAACCCACAGTGTCTGAAGCAGCAGAGTCCTAAATAACATCTAACCCCCAAATAAAGAGTATTTGCACTTGAAATTTGATCAAAGGGAGGTGAACTTGAAATAGTCAAATGTCCCTAAATGAGGGTTTCTCTCTGGGCTGCAGTGTATCCAGGGGGTTGTGTGTGGCAGCATTCTGGATATTTTCTCCCTGGTAACGGAGTAACATTTTTTTTTTTTCTGACTGTCAAATGTGACTTCTGGTCACTGAATTTCCTAGCTTGGATACTTCACATTCACTTAAGAATCCCCTTTAATGTGTCTGAAAACATGAGGGATTTTCTACAGACTGTATAGACATCCCCATCTCTACTTCCATTCCCCAGAAGGTACTGCTATCTCCTACCTAATTATCTCCACTTTTGACGTTTCCGAGTATTTGAGGAGAATCCATCCATCCTTGTAGGCATCCAGTCACTTTCTCTAAAGCCAGCGGCTGGTCTCTTAAAACCTCCACTTTCCCCTTTTTTCAGTGACTCTCAGAAATACTGGGTCAGGTATGTGGTGACTGGAGAAGGAGGCAATGAAAACTTTGACTGAGGGAGCCAGATGGCCGAGTGGGGACTGCACAATACCTCTGTTTTCTTCAGAGTTTAAACAGAGGCGTTCTATGAAGCCCTTCTCCTACTTTGTCATGCAGACAAACAGGAGAGAAAAGGCATCTGTTTGCTTCAAGCCCTGTATGGCTGACATGTTTTTGGGGAGGAGGGAGCTACCTCTAGCGTTCACGTAAATCTTGAATGAACATCTCCCCCTCCCCTTTGCAGGTCGCTAGGTATGAATAACCCTGTTCAGATGTCAGAAGTATATATCATAGGTGCACAGCCTCTCTGCAGCCAACTGGCAGGACTTTCTCAAGGACAGAAGAAACTCTGCCACTTGTATCAGGACCACATGCAGTACATTGGAGAAGGTGCGAAGACAGGCATCAAGGAATGCCAGTACCAGTTTCGGCATCGGAGATGGAACTGCAGCACAGTGGACAATACTTCTGTCTTTGGCAGAGTGATGCAAATAGGTAGGACACGTTTGGATGCCCATCAACTTTGTCTGCATGGGCCTTTATGTTTGCTTGAATGCTTGAGCTGTCTGCTTTACAGCCTGAGTGATGGCTTGAGGACTGTGTCATTTTCCAGAATAATATTAATTCTGACCCCCACTTCTGATTGTAGTTTCTAACTCCTTGAAACAGATCAAGAGGAGGACACCTCAGATCCCATCATTCCATGCGACACTTTGTTTTTTGTAAAATGCAGTTTATTTAAAGTAAAAGCAGGATACTTGCTTTGCTTGATCAAAAGTAGATAGGGCAAAGCTGAGCTATTTAAACCCTTTTAAATCTAAAAATCCTTCTTATGGTTCTAAGTGTCTTAAGCCACAATCCAAATGGCCCAAGCTGTCATCTTTCAGAACGCTGGCAATGCCGGCAGTAAGGTTTTAATTTTCCTAATATAGACATTTCCTGAGGCTACAGAGATATATAAAGTTAAAAGCTTTATTTTTAGTCCCAGAAAGAATTTTAATAAGAAGTGATACAATTTGTGTGTGTGAGTTTTGACAACTGGCAGAAAAATACACACTTGGGCTTTCAACCTAGAAACTTTGAAATAACAACTTTAAGTGTTTTACATACAGCTCGAGTTTTAATTTCAAATTTGTTGTTGAGTTTGTTGTTTCATAGGGAGGAGATAGCATTTAAATTGGACCAAAAGAAAAAACATTGAAAACTCAGTTTTTCTGTGGTTTTCTGCAGTAGTCTGGGATCCTACTTGACAGATGGGCCCTGTGTGTTTTCTAGTGTGAATATTTTAGGTCTCTTTAGTTTCATGCAAACAAGTCCTTATAATTAATATGACTGCAGTGACTCCAAAAGTAAGAATCGATTTATCAAGGCAATTAACTGTTTATACTGACTGAAGATAAAGAGTTGACTTAATATCCGTCACAGATGGATAAAATACTTTTGAAAGAAAACCCTAAAAAGTGCATTCATTGAGAACAAAAAAGTTGTCAGTTGATGCTTGAGCCAAGGGGCTTCATATACTAAAATAACACAGGTTTGGAACCACTCCGCTAATCCAGTTGTGCAAGAGCCTGCAGCCCTAGCCTACAAGGTTCATGGGTCTTTGTCCTTTCTGTCAATGATTAAAGTGTGCTAATGTATATCCTGGGGTCGGACTGGAGTAGCAAAGCCTAGGGAACCAGAAATGGTCCCTAGATATAGACTATTTTAAGGTGGCCAAATGGGGATATGGTAGGGACCTTACTTCTGCCTTCTGAAATATCAAGAGAAGTTAAAACTTCCTTCAAAATTCTATCTAAATGTCAAGTGTTGTTGGGTGTTTCCTTCATAAGCACCTTGGCTGCCTTTAAAACCACTGTGTTCTCACAGGGACAGAAGTTAGAAAAGGCCAGGGGAAGGTGGCAGTTGCAGGTGCTTTAACTGAACTCATGTGAACATAGCTTTGATTGAACATCCTTCTCTCCTATCTCATCCTTGACAGGGAGTCTGCTCTAGGCAAGAGTGTACCAAATAAGCTCTCCTTTGTTAAGTGAATCTAAGTACTGCCGAAAGATTTGTTTTAAATGTGGCCCAAGATTCGAAGTGCTTGTGTCCTCAAGGCCTAATCAGAGCTCCTACTCCAAACACCTGCATTTAACTATCCTTTGCAAGTACCCTCTTTGGTCTTCCACTGTGTGGTATTCCCTGGTAGGGACTGGATGGTGGGACTTGTGTGAGTTCCACCCTCTCACAGCCTGGAGATAGCGACTAGTGCTATGTGTGGGGCATCTCATGCTCCAGGAAGCACAGGATGCATTTTCACTGGCCAGAGGTTCCCAAGTACCTGGTTGTCCTAGAGCAGAAAGCCACCTGGCAGCTTAGGTTTGACTCTCAAGAGGCTTTTTCTTTTCTTAATATTTGAAAGAAGGGAAGGAGAGTGGGAAAATTATAATGAATTTTCTGGATGAGAAGGAGCAGATACTGAACTCCAAGAATGGAAATCAGTCTTTGCCTTCTTTTTCTAAAAGCTCAGGCTTTGCTTGAAGTCAGTGAGTTTTGAGACAGTCGAAAACACCTTTGGTGCCCAAGGTCACATCAAAACTCTCAGGATCCCAGGGACGTGGAGAGTAACACTTGTCTGTGAGACTCTGACCCTGTGAGTGGCCAGTGTCTGAGAAGCCCCTGCTGCCACCTCTGACCCCTTTCCAGGCTCATTTTTCTAAGGTGCCAGTTGCCTGGAGGCACTGAGCACAGCCGCCTTCTGAAGGGCCCCTAGCTTCATTTTGGAAACATTCTCATTTTTCACCCATGTTCCCCTTTCCTAACCAGCTTTTGTCTCTCTCCTGTCTTTGTTTCTCTACTGTGAAAAGATGTCAGGAAGGCACCATTTTTAAGGGATGTGAGGATCCAAGTCAGCCTAGATTTCATGCAGAGGGAGGCTTAACCAAATGGCAACCGTAGAGAGACACACAGGCCACCCCCACCCCCAGCCAAGCAGCTCTCTTCAAACTGCTGTTTTTCCACAGTCAACAATTAGCTTAGAGACTCCTACCAGGTTTTGTATCCTGGATGAAAATCAAAATGATTGAGCTAGATCTATGGTTGGGGGGAGGGATGCTATATCGATTTGTGTTTTGTATAAAAGCCCTTTGCACTCTGTGCATTCTAAGGGCAGTGTCTCACCTCCCTCTGTCCTCTGAAGATCGTTTCATCTTCTCTTCCTCTACCCACAACACTTTTATCCCACAACCCTCTCCTGCTCAGGCCACAGCACTTTCCATATTATCAGTGTCAATCTTCAAATAACTCCCACCAATGTCCGCTCTTCTCTTCATTTCCACTTTCCCAACATAATACTCTGCCATCTAATTTGATCTAGACAGACGTAAAACCCCATTGGAACTTTCTGGTTCGATCTTCCTGCCAGCCACCAGCACACTCCTAAAGTTATTCATTTGTTGAATGCAGGAGGGGAGTCTGTATGACTTGAAGCCACAGTACTTCCTGGGAATCACAAACGGCCCCAGGGATCTGTGGGACAGAACTATTCCTGGAGAGGGCAGGCACCAGAGTCAGCAGGACCATCCTCCTGGATAGACCCTCTCTTTGGGGCTGGCTGAGTCTGGCTGAAATCAGCTGTCTTCGTTCCGCTCCTGCTTCATAAAGATTGCTTGCAAGCTTTCTAACTGTATGAGAAATCCAGTCTGGTACAGGGGGTTTTAGCATCAGAAGGGACCTTTATTTCGTGGGCATCCATTTCAATACCCTTATTTTACAGTCGATTTTGAAAGTGAGGCATACCAGTCTTTCCCCTAAATGCAGGCCCAGCTTCATTCAACTGGCAGACTGTTAACCCTTTCTCTCCCGCAGTGCAGCTGTTTATCAAGTTGCTTCTTGTTACTTAGAAACTTCTCTGTATGCAAGTAGAGCTCAGGCTGGTGTTTGTGGGCGCCCATGAGTGTTCTACAAGGACATGATTGGTATACTTTCTACTCCCCCCACCCCCAATCAGCCCTGAGTCTGTTCCCTTGTTTTTTCTCTTGTCATTTCACCACTTCAGGCAAAGGCCATGAGTAGAGCAGAGGGTATGAGAGTCCAGTGGTACAGAGCAGTAGTAGATATGGAACCAAGATGAACCTGGAGTCTGTTTTAAACATAACTGCTCATTCTCCTGTAGGGGTGATGGTGGTGGTGGAGGCAGCATGCACTTTTGTTGTTGTTGTTGTTTTGTTTTGTTTTGTTTTTTGAGACAGGGTTTCTCTGTGTGGTCCTGGCTGTCCTGGAACTCACTTGGTAGACCAGGCTGGCCTCGAACTCAGAAATCCACCTGCCTCTGCCTCCCAAGTGCTGGGATTAAAGATGTGTGCCACCACCACCCAGCGCAGCATGCATTTTAAATCCCAGCACTCAGAAGGCGGAGACAGGCAGATCTTTGAGTTCCAGGCCAGCCTGGTCTACAGAGTGAGTTCCAGGACAGCCAGGACTACACACACACACACACACACACACACACACACACACACACACACACA
>JANHMN010000001.1:182611943-182651684 GCA_030674055.1 Rhabdomys pumilio | reverse complement strand
ACACACACACACACACACACACACACACACACACACACACACACACATGTCTTGAGAAACCAAACCAAATCAAACCAAACCAAACCAAGAAGCAAAAAAACAACCAAACAACAACACTCATTCTCAAATGAGAAAATTTTAGGGTAGGTTTAGAACTGTTGTACAGACTGGTAAAGAGTGGAGAGCTCAGAGGGTCCCATAGCAGGGAAGAAATTATAGCTATAGAGAGAGGGTGTCAGGCGTTGTCTGGCTGAGGATTGGGACCTGAGATTCACAGAGGCTTCTAAGCCTCTCGAATTCTGTTCTGTTCAAGATGAAAATAATATCCACATTAGAACATGGTTAAAAAAAAAGCCTAGCCTAGTTTTGAGATTTCCTTCAATGACTTCTTTCATGTGCATTTTTGGAAATAAGACATTTTGAATATCTTCAAACGGAGTTAATGAAAAATCAAGCCAGCAGTGTTGGAGTCCTGCCTAGGCCCTAAAACATCCCAGCAGACGCAGGTACCCCTGTCTCCTTTGTTGTTTGTTGCTGCTGTGATTGCCTCAAGGTGGGCCCAGGGCCTGGGTGTACATTTTGGGTGGGGCATGGTTTGGGAAGTCAGCTTGAGGTTTATCTCTGCCAGTTCACTTTAGTAGCAGCTGGGGCATGTTGGGGGCACTTTCTCTCCTTTACCAAGTAATCCAGGTTTTCTATGTGTTAGGGCTTCCTCCTCTCTCCGCATGGGTTGCTATCTAGTCTTTCTTCTGCCCTCAGTGGGCCTGAGAACTGTTTGCTCCCGTGTTTTGACGAGTGGTTTTCCCCAGCTCCACAATTGGGTTCAAGACCTGATGTGCTAGGAATCCCTACCTCTCCAAAGATTGGTGTATGTTGGGATTCTCTCAGCCTTCTCCAGCCTGCACAGGGGCTTTAGTGGTATCCTGCGTTCTCTGCCCCCCACCCCTTCCCAGCAAGATTTACTTCTGTGTGGGGTAGGCAATCTAGTGACCCCCCCTCATCTTAAACGCAGGCAGCCGAGAGACGGCCTTCACATACGCGGTGAGCGCAGCTGGGGTGGTGAATGCCATGAGCAGAGCATGCCGGGAGGGCGAGCTGTCTACCTGTGGCTGCAGCCGCGCTGCACGCCCCAAGGACCTGCCTAGGGACTGGCTGTGGGGCGGCTGCGGGGACAACATCGACTATGGCTACCGCTTCGCCAAGGAATTCGTGGACGCACGAGAAAGGGAACGAATCCACGCCAAAGGCTCCTATGAGAGCGCACGCATCCTCATGAACTTGCACAACAATGAAGCAGGCCGCAGGGTGAGTGCCATGGTCCCCCCGCCCCCCCCCCCCCCCATACCATTTATCCCTAACCTTCCCCCACCCCTGCCCCATACCTTCCCTCCACAGACACACAGGAGTTGGGCTCCGACCCCCTGCCACTATAGCTCAGTTCAGGTCTCTTGGGGATGGATACTCAGGGATACCTTGGGGTTTCTGTGTATGCTTGGTATCCTCAATCTGCTCTGCTCCTCTCAGGCCTTTTCTCTTCTCTTTTCTCCTCTCCTCTCCTCTCCTCTCCTCTCCTCTCCTCTCCTCTCCTCTCCTCTCCTCTCCTCTCCTCTCCTCTCCTCTCCTCTCCTCTCCTCTCCTTCCCTCCCCTTTCCTTCCCCTCCCCTCCCCTCTCTTTCCTCTTTCCTCCCTTTTCCCTCTCTTCTTTTCCCTTCCCTTCCCTTTTCTTTCTTCTCTTTTCTCTTCTCCCTCTTCCTCCTTTTCTTTCTCTCTTTCTCTTTTTCATTCTCTGTTTCTTTCATTCTTTCTTTCTTTCTCTCTCTTTCCTTCCTTCTTCCTTCCTTCCTTTCTTCTCTCTCTCTCCTTCCTTTCTTCTTTCTTTCTTTCTTTCTTTCTTTCTTTCTTTCTTTCTTTCTTTCTTTCTTTCTTTCTTTCTTGGGTTTTCAAGACAGGGTTTCTCTGTATAGCCCTGGCTGTCCTGGAACTTACTCTGTAGACCAGGCTGGCCTCTGACTCAAGTGATTCACCTGCCTCTGCCTCCTCAGTGAGTGCTGGGACTAAAGGTTTGTTTTTCCTTAAGACACTTCCTCATTTATGAGCCTCTTTGGAGAAAGGGGCCCATCCTGGAAAGCCCTCCCCCTACAGGGATCTGAATGATCCATCAGTGGACTCTGGAGATCCAGCTGTTTTCTGAAAAGTGTGTTGTGTTTCTTTTTAGCTGGTCCCCACTGATGGATTATAGAGATCACCATTTGTGACTGGGCTCATTTTGGAGAAGTACCAAGCAAGGCCTCACTTTGGCTTGGACGCTCTTCTTTTCCTCTGTCCGTCTTGTGGCATTGTGTAGCAGACCTGATGGGCTGAGAGTTTTTCCAAAGGACGTTTTAGCTGTTTGGCATTTCTTAAGTCTGCCGAGCAGGCCAATCTAGGGTGGCTCTAGAGAGAAGAGAAACTGACAGTGTGTCCCCAGTCTTCCTGAGCTTCCTGGTCCCCCCCCCCCCCATTCCTTCCCCTGGTGGGGATATGAAAAGCTACTCCAAGATATTTTAAAAGACCCTTTTTTCCCCTGCGGTTAAACACATGGCACTTTATGGCTGCTTTAAAATGAAGGGGTGAAAATGTTTCTTAACTTTGGCAGCATTGAAAACCAGGGTCATTAGTTTTTCACAGAACCCAAGGTAGGTGCCAGGAACTTTCTGGTCAGAGATTTCACTCTTCTGTATTTTGGGGTGAGGAAAAAGGAAGATAATCACAGAGTAGAACACAGAGTACTGGATGGAGCATCTGGCCCCACACCCACATTTCACAGATCAGGAAACTGAGGCCGACCACTTAGCGGCTGCGTAAGAAAAGAAGTGGATCTATGTTACAAGCCTCAGTTAATTTATTTAAACAGACGCATCAGAGGTTAGGGCTGAGACGCAGGGGAGTGGCCACTGAAGATGCTGACTGACAATCAAATCCTCAGTGTCCACATTTGCACATCTTCCAGTGGCCATGGTAACGACTCCCACTTGTGGCAGCCATTGTGAAGACGAAGTGAAGTCAGGTATTAGGCCACACCATAAGAAATCTGACTTACAACAATACTTCCTTTGGTTCAGTCTCAGACTGTCGCTTAAAGTCAGCCAGCCATCAGTGCCTGATAAATGATATGTTAATTATTAAACATGGCTGAATAGGCTGAATACTAGGACCTAGGGAAGCCACAGATCACAGAGATAATTCCAGCTAACTTCCTCTCAAAGTGACTGTTAAACATCTGAAGGTGTCAATGAGATTTTGTTTATACTTCCCTGAGGGGACAGGTAGTTGCCACAGAGAAAGCACAGCATGTATCAGCTCACCTTAGGGACTGCTCCTGTCTCTAGGTTATCATTGTCCTAAGTCCACATGTGATTGCAGAGGAGGGGCCCAGCTCCATTCTCTGAAAACCCCCAAGGGCACATTTCCAGATCCCATCCTCCTGGCATCTTCTTCTCTGTGTAGGATCCAACTGGCACCTCCAACCAGAAATGTCCCCAGCCATCTTTGGAACTTCCTTACCCTTCTTCCCCAGAGAGAAATCCTGCCTGAAGGGTTTGTCCATTGTCAGGAGAGGGTTAAACCTTTCCAAGTGGCAAAAGGGACCCCAGAGGAGTTGAAAAGTGACTTTGCTATTTTTGTTGCTGGTGATACCAATCCTTGCATCTTCTAATGTGCCATGTCTTTGGTTTTGTTCTATCATGGGAACGATGAGCCAAAGAAAGGATCTTGGTCAGTAAGAGGCACAGAAACCAGCTCTTCTCTAAAGTAGGGGTTGGGCACCTTAGAAAGTTGTACGGTATGCCAGGAAATCATATTAACACTTCTCAGGACATTAGCTTTTGGTTTTCTTTTAAAAGGAAGCAAAGGTTAAATATATTTGCAAAGCCTTCCTCAGTCTAACAGTCTTTATGGCAAGTACTGTGGGCCCCTATTAAAAGAAAGTCCTTATAATTCTTTGGAGGAGGGAGGTAATTGTTTGAGCAGAAGCAGCTCTGGGTTCTGGACAGGCCTTGGCCAGCACTGCCATACCATGATGACTCTGGAAGGTCGCTGGCATGAGGAGCTGTGGGCAGTCAGGACTATAAATAGGCAACCACCACCTCCCAGACTGCTAGGCACAGTGCTGTGGGGCCAGACCTATGAGTGCTACTCCTGGGAGGCCCGAGGTGACTGGGCAAAAGCCCGGGGCCATGGCCCCATCATCCTGGAGAAAGACCAGGTTTACTGAGTGGATTTAGAGTGCCAAGTGCTTCCTTGGCTTTTTCAAATTTATCCTGCTAACTGTGTAGGAAGTTGGTACCATCCAAAGATGCCAATAGGGTTAGAGAGGGGCAGCCAGTTGTCTAAGTTCAAGGGCAGAGTTAGACATTCTATGTCCATGGCTGCAAGGTGGTCCTCAAGACCTAGGGGCAGACAGGACAGAGTAGGGATCATAAAGGGTATAGCAGTGGGCATAACTGAAACCCAGACCAAGTTCCCCTACAACCTGGCTGTGTGACCTGTGTGAACCTCTTTCCTATGCCACTGCGTTATCATCTGTTTCCGCACATACCACAAAGCTGCTGGCACGATTGGATGAGGTCACAGGTTTCACAGCACGTGTTCTGACAGAGGAGATAACACAGTTATACAGTAGAATGGGTGAACATTGAAACCCTAATCCCACTGGGGACGGACCCCTTCCGACTCAGCACTTACCAAGTCACTGAGCATGGGCTTGGTGTCCTACTGTCTGGGTTCAAATCTTGGCACTCCCCACAGATCAGTGGTTGGGCAGGAGCTTGTCTCTCTAGGCCTGCATTGTCTTCTCTGTGAAGAGAAGGACAGTAGCACATCCCTCAGAGGCTTGGATGTGGGTCTGCATCCAGATAGGATAGGCAAGAAATGGAGATCTCATTGTACTGGTAACATTTCCCTCCCACAAAACTGGAGGCCACTGGGATTTTTTTTTTCCTGTTCCCATCTGAATGTGATAGCTGTGGATGGAATGATAACAAACTAAGGAGTTGCAGAGTCTCAAAGAAGGCAAGGCAATGTTTCTGTGGTGGAGAATGAAGAAGTAACACAGCCCTTGATTCAGCCAAGGGATATGGCTGCCTCTACCAAGTGTTCACTAGGCTCATGTCGGCATCTCAGCTCCTCCAAGGATTAGCACAGTAACAACCTTCTCCTTTTCCTCCTACAGACAGTATACAACCTGGCAGATGTAGCCTGTAAGTGCCATGGAGTGTCTGGCTCGTGTAGCCTCAAGACATGCTGGCTGCAGCTGGCGGACTTCCGAAAGGTGGGCGATGCCCTCAAGGAG
The DNA here is from genome assembly GCA_030674055.1 of Rhabdomys pumilio. Classification (NCBI taxonomy): domain Eukaryota; kingdom Metazoa; phylum Chordata; class Mammalia; order Rodentia; family Muridae; genus Rhabdomys; species Rhabdomys pumilio. The sequence continues at coordinate 182,646,355 of JANHMN010000001.1, read as the reverse complement.
AAATATGACAGCGCAGCGGCCATGAGGCTGAACAGCCGGGGCAAGCTGGTACAAGTCAACAGCCGCTTCAATTCCCCTACCACTCAGGACCTGGTCTACATCGACCCAAGTCCAGATTACTGTGTGCGCAATGAGAGCACTGGCTCGCTGGGCACGCAAGGACGCCTGTGCAACAAGACCTCAGAGGGGATGGACGGCTGCGAGCTCATGTGCTGTGGGCGTGGCTATGACCAGTTTAAGACGGTGCAGACCGAACGCTGTCATTGCAAGTTTCACTGGTGCTGCTATGTCAAATGCAAGAAGTGCACGGAGATTGTGGATCAGTTCGTGTGCAAATAGTGGTGTGCCTGCCCATCACCCAGTCCCACTCCCAGGACCCACTTATTTATAGAAAGTACAGTGCTTCTGGTTCTTTTTATTTCTCCCCCAAGAATTGCAGCTGGAACCATGTGTTTGTTTTTTTTTGTTTTTGTTTTTTTTTTCTGTTACCATCTAAGAACTCTGTGGTTTACTATTAATATTATAATTAATATTTGGCAATAGTGGGGAAAACTAAGAAAAATATTTATTTTGAGGATCTTTGCAAAGTTAGTACAAAATTTCTTTCTTATGCTACAGGATAAAGGGGAAATAACACGTATTCTAACTTAGGTGTGCAGTTGGGGTTCACATCTAGAAGGTGTAGGAACTATTTTCTTCTCAAACAGAGTCCTATGAGATAGGTGGTATCCAGGTGAAAGAGGTGGTACAGACCCATGAGTGACTCAGTCCTGTGACCAAAATGAATTGCAGGTGCTCTGGTACAAGACAAAAGATCTTAAATATAGATATATTAAATATACATATATACCAAAAATGCAGAATATGAGGCACTCCCTACTGCAGAGGTTACTGGCCTGGTTTTCTTCATATTTCTAGAATGATCTTTTTAGAAGATATGAGCAAGAATCTCTCATATCTTCATAAGCAGGCATGTCATGTATGTTATTATATCTTATCTACAGATACTCTGTTTATGGATGTGCCCTTTTCTAACAGTTCATGAAACTTGGGGAGCTGGTGGGCTGGGGAAGGGAAGTCCCCAGAAATTAGAAAACTTGAAATTTCCTACATTGAGGACATAATCTTATGGTGTTAGCCCATCTGATTCTGAATACCAGACTTTATGTCCATGAAGGGATTTTGACGGAAAAAAAAAAAAAGTCTTGTTTTGAAAGCCATCTTATTTTCTTAAAAATGAAAAATTACCCATGAATCCTATTTTCAAATCCCCCTACACAGGCAACAAGAAAATCCCATGTAGTTGAGCACTGCAGAAGGGCAGTGAGGAGATAATGGCAGCACCCTCCTCCATGACCCCAAGCCCTCTCTGGACTCTGCTGGCCATGCTTCCAAATGTCAGCTCCGGTGGATGCTCATTGCGGTAGGGCAGAAAATGCAAATGAGGAACGATGCTCAAAACCAGCTACTTAGCAGGGATTGTTCTCTAAGGCTTTTCTTTGAAGATACTTGCCTTGTCTTGCTGATATCACTTGGCCCAAGGAGTCCACAGAGGTGTTGCGGCTGTTTGGTTATTATATTCCTGTGCTTAGACTTTCCATTAGTGCTTTCCCTATTATCCTGCAGGTGTACCCTAAAACTGTTCCTAGTGTACTTGAACAGTTGCATTTATAAGGGGGGGATGTGGTTTAATGGTGCCTGATATCTCAGTTTTTTTTGTATATAACATATATATAAATATACATATATAAATATAGATATAATTATATCTCAGTGCAGTCTGGGATTTAGATTTACAGTTTGCTCTGGGCTTGCTCTCTGCCTGGAGTATTGCTCTTCATTGCAGTCCAATTGGGATTTCTTTTTTCCAAATTTTTTTGAATCTGGACATTGGCCTGTGACTCCACAGGATCCTACCATGAACACCAGGAAGCAAGCGAAGGCTCTGAAGAAGCAAGCTCTCATTCAGGGCTCATGTTCTGAATGCATGTTGGTTAGAAAGTGGCCTTTCTGCTTCCTGCCTATAGCCAGTTCTCCACCCTCTCTTTGGAGTTCTTTGTGGGGAGGGCACTGTGGTTTGTCACAGTCCTGGACTTTTAGAGGCTCCCAGAACCCAGGAGCACCAGCCGCCTCTCTATTTGCCTAACTCCTTTCCCAGGGAGGACTTGTGACTATCCTGTCTGACAGGACAGATCTGAGTTCCCAAAGCAAACCAGCTCACCACATAGATAGCTAGTTTAAACAATGTTTTAAAATAAGGGCACCTCTGTTTCAAAAGTAACATCTGCTGTGTTGTTTTTGAGGCCTGATACTCTTTTTCAAGGTTTGAAAAGATGTATGTATCCGTTCATGGGCTTGGTAGCCTTCTGGTCACCTCAGTCCTGTGGCTCTTAACTTATTACCCAACAATATTCATTTCCCCTCAGCTACAGTGAATTGCAAGCAAAAGATTTTGAAATGAAAAAAGCACTAATTTAGTTTAAAATGTCACTTTTTGGTTTTTATTCTACAAAAACCATGAAGTTCTCTCTCTCTCTCTCTCTCTCTCTCTCTCTCTCTCTCTCTCTCTTATTTGTTAAATCAGATTATGTTTTTTTTGGTGATTCATGTTTATGAGCAGAGTGGAGTTTAACAATCCTAGCTTTTTAAAAAAACTATTTAATGTAAGATATTCTATGCGTCATTCAGATATTTTGTATATCCCCTATGGCTTTTAATCTGTACTTTTAATGTACATATTTCTGTCTGTGATTTGTATATTTCACTGGTTAAAAAAACATCGAAAGGCTTATGCCAATGGAAGATAGAATATAAAATAAAATGTTACTTGTATATTGGTAAGAGGTTTCAGTTGTCCTTCAGCTAATTCATGTAGAGAAATATTTTTAGTTGAAGCCACAAGAGACAGCTTAGGGCAGTTATGTGTTCAAATAACAGAAGAACGGATTTTTTTTTTTTTTAAACCAAAACCGAACTATTAGGAAACCTCAATAGAGCTCTATATGTATTGGAACAAAAGTAAAATTCTCTTCTCCTATATATGTTCCTTCAAAAGGAGAGAAAGAAGTCAAGCAGATGGCTTAAAGCTGGTCACAGGATTGCTCACATTCTTTTGGCATTATGCATGCGACTTAATTGTTTTAGAGTGTGTTGCTATTGTAACGTCCCAGAGATGAACCAACAAGTCTCACGCTCTCACCCATGAGCAGCCTTTTAACTTATACGCACACATGCATGTACATGTGTGTAATATGCATGTGTGCACGCATGTCTGTATGTATTCTTGTGTTTGCCACTACAACTTTTTTGCCTCTCTGTTCGGGTTGACCAGGGGTCTCTTGGGGGCATCTCTGTGTCCCACTTGAAGGCAGTCTTTATGGAAAGAGAGTAAGGGACTGCAGAGAACAGGAACGAAAGATTCCTTGTGTGACATGCAATTAATAAAAGGCCTCCTTCTTTCTGGAAATGGAGGCCAGAATCTGGCCAGGACTGTAGACTGATACATTAGCTAGCCCTTTGCCTTTTCCCCCCACTTTTCCCCCTCTTTTCTTTTCAGATAACCTTGTAACATATTGAAACCTTTAAAGGAAACCAAGAATGCATTATTACACACACATACACACAAACACACACACACACACACACACACACACACACACACTACAGTAGACCAACATATAGAGTTTTTAAAATAGCATTTAAAATAGCAAATTCAAATGCTTGTGGCTCTAGGATGAACATCTGTTTCCGTTTTTCTTCAGTTGTATATTGACCAGTGTTCTTTATTGCTAAAACATATACTCAGTGTAGCAATGTCAGCATCTTTTTCCTTCCCATTCTGGAGTGCATTCAAGACCTTCCCAGTACAGAAACATCAATGAAGCATTTATATACAGGCAGTTTCAGGCAGAACCATGTCCAAAACGGTCAGTGTTGGGCTCCAGGGCAGGGCTATCTTGCTCCAGTCCTGTTTCTTTGTGCTCCTGACCTTCAGGACTGCCGCTTTCCAGGACAACAGCTGCCTGCCCACACTCCTTTTTCCAAGGATTTTCCCAATAGCCACTTCCTTTGTGTCTTTTTCTGCAACTTTATTCAAGCCACTGAAACCTTCAGATAGGGCCCGAGAGCAGGATGTCACAACCTGTGGACAAGAGCTGTATTAACTTGATCACCAGTATGAACCAGTATTGTTACTGTGATCGCCAGTGAAAGGCACCTGCATTAACTGTTCAGTCAGAAATACAGGTAGAGAGCGGGGCTGGCAAAGTTTCTTGTAACTTCCGGTACATGTTTAATGTACACACACATGGAGGCAGAGCTCTGAAGCACTGTATTGTTACTGTAAAGCATACTTTAAAAAATATTTATTGTCTTGAAAAGCATTTTCTATAGTTTTCCCTTTCTGTGGCGCAGTAAACAAGATGCCATGTTGTGAAGGTTTAAAATGATTAAATGATTTTTTTTTTAAAATTGCAGAAACATTTAGAGACCTAAGAATTAAAACTTATAAAAGGGATCTTCTGATTTGCCTGTTCACATAGATTGGATGGTGTTTTATGTTAGGGAAATACCTTGTTAGTGAACGTTATAAAGTAGATGTAATTCAAAGTCGATGTGAGCCAACCTAGAAGGTTCAATAGTGTTTTGAAAGAAAGGAGAGACTTATATCTTAGACCAATTTTTATACAGTTTTCATTTTGCTGAGCTAGAAAGGAGATAAAGATTATTTATTTTTGTTCATATCTTGTACTTTTCTATTAAAATCATTTTATGAAATCCAGCATGCTCCTGTGTGTGTATTTGGCAGAGAGGGGCTGAGTTCATCTGAGACTGAGGTGTGCTTGGAAAATGGCATAGGACTTCCAGATTTACAAAAAAAGAAAAAGAAAAAAAAAAGGCACTAATATTTCTGGCCCGAGAGATCATTATGTTTGAACCTCAAGGATGTCCTTTGTAGATTAATGCTGGCCTTTCATGGCCTCTGATGAATTGTTTCTTTACCTTCTTTTCTTTTCTGCGGCTGCAATGTAAGATTTGTGCTAGATAATTCTTTCCTGTAGACATTTAGAGGGGAGAGAAGGAATTACCATAAAATTCCAGGGTGTGTGGAGGGGAGAACGAGCTGGAGAGAGAGGTAAAGTTTGAGATGAAGAGCAGACAGAATTAACTGGAATGTTCTGCTGGTTGCTTATTTAATGACACAGACTGTCATGAGTTTCTTAACTTGGGGTTCTATTCCAGCACCACTGGAATTTCAGGCTGGGTGGCTCTGGAATAAATCTGCCCTGTGCAGCTTTACCAATACTCGTGGCCTCCACCTACTCCATGTCCAAGGTCACCTCCCAGTGGATGGAGTATCAGACACTGGCCTGGAGAAGAACTTCACTCCCAATGGGAAAATGCAGCTTTAGATGTGGGGCTGGGGTTCTGAGCACTTGGGGGAACTTGGCTTGATCCGACCACGGAGATTTACTGCTGCCTGGGTGTGGATGCAAGAGTGTGATAAGCCCCTTGTAGGTGTTTCTGTGTGGACACCAGAGATCCAGCAAGCTAGCTGGATATGGGGCTGACAGGTGGGGCTTGGATTCTAATGCTGACATTGGCTTTGCCACCTGGAAAAGTTGAGAGATGGCTTTGTGATGCTGAACCCCTTCCTTGTATTTAAAATGGGAGGGCACAAGTTGACTTAGCTCTTAGAGTTGTTGTGCAGGAAAACCCACACAAGCAGGATTCTATTACAGACTCCTAGCACAACACATGTTGCCTGGGAGGGGAGTAGGTAGGGCAAGGGACTGGCTAAGCCTGAGGGTTCCTCTGAGATGTAATGTTAATACTTGCCCCCTGTGGGGAGTGGCCTTTCTCCTAGCTAGACTGCAGCCCTGGCTCCTACTCTCTACTCCCTGATTTCAGTGCCTCCTGATTTGTTTTGCTTAACCTGGATAGGATTTTTAAGGTGTGTGAATTAGATGTGGACTTTTAAAAGAAACAGTTTCACATTTAAAAAGTTGGGTTTCTGGCTTGAAAGCCAGGAAGAACGGAGTCTGGGCACTTGTATTGCAGGTCAAAGCAGCTGTCATTCCTGTGGCCAGTCTGGCCCATGCATTGCTTTTTGCTTTTTGTTTGTTTTGTTTTGAACAGAGTACCTCATCATCCCTCAACTCCTGCTGCCCCTTCCTCAGGGGCTCTTTGCCTCTGAGGTATGGTGACATTTTTGATCCAGGTGCACATCTTGCACATCGTAGGACGTTTTGGTGCCACACCAGACAGCTTTCTGCTAGAAGACAACAGCACTCTTTCATGTATGACAATCACATTGTTGCCTCCAGACATTGCTAGATGTTCCAGGTGGGGGGAAGGCACCCAAGAGTGAAAGCCATGGCAGTCGTTATTAAATGTGTGTTTAGATATTTGCAGTGTGAGTGAGAGTTAATGAAAAGCAAGACTTCCTGTGCAAATACATATCATGGGATTTCAGTAAATGCTCCTTGGGTGTTTGAAGAGGCTCTCCCTCCCTAGGTTTGGCTCTGCCACTCATCAGCAGTGTCATCTAGTGTCTTGATGATCTCAGCCCTCACATGGAAAAAGGAGTAACCACCCAATTAGAGTTAATATTTAAATGATGTGATCTAACTCCTGAGGATGCCTCACAACCTACCATAAAAGGTGGAATTAGTTGAAAAAACAAAAGACCTTAAACCACAAGGGGTATTGTTCTAGCCAGCCTGCCCCTCCCCCAGCTGGCTAAACTGTTAGGTGCTTCTGTGTGTGAACCAAGGCACCCTGGAGACACCAAGCAGGAAACAATTCTGGCCAGGAAAGACCCTTGCCCTTTGGAGGACTCACAATGTCATTAATGTAGGATAGGGCCGCACAGTAGCCTGAGTGCAGGCAGGAAAGAGGCCTACTGCTGAGTTCCGTTTGGTGGGATGTGTCTCTTCTGCTCAAAAGAAACCTGTGTTACCTGGGCAAAGTGGGAGGCACATGCATGGACTCATCTCATTTCTTCAAATTGGAAATTGAATACTATTCAAAGGTAGGTTTTGACTCTCTCTCTCTTTCCCTTTCTCTCCCTTTCTCTCTTCCCCCCTCATTCCCTCTCCCTCCTCCCTCTGGCCTTTTTATTTTTATTTTTTCTTTTCTTTGACCCAATAGGCTGTCATTCACTATGTAGCCTGGGCTAGCCCCAAACTTGTTGTCCTCTAGCCTCCACCTCTCAAGGTAGAATTCTAGGATCATAGATATGTGTGCTCTTGTGCCTGATAAAATTTATTCTTGTCTGGTACTGATGGTTCCTTCTTTCGTTTTGCTTAAGACCCTTGAGGACCATGTGGGTTAATACTTTGACTCTGCTTTGTAGATGAAGGAATGAATAATTTGAAGAGCTTGTGTCTGACCCAAGTGTCCATCCACCTACCATGGTCTCTCTTCTGCAGCAGTATGGTGGTGTTAAGGGAAGATGGCCACCTAATGGGATACTGTTTTGTCAGAGTTTTCATATTTATGACCAGAGGACTTGTTCTGTCCACTGGGAGGATTAGGCGTGTCTCATACTTTAGGGTGAGCGATTGGGAGATTGAAGCCTGAGGTTTTGAAAAGCTACTGTGAATTCTGTGTGTCTTCATGTCACTGACCCCAGACACCAGCAGTTGGTGGAACCCTAGGCAGAGAGGCCTGACTCACTCTGCAGAGCAGGGTCACACGTCCACCAGGCATTCCCTGGGTGGTTTCCTTATAAACATCAACTGCAAGACTCTGAGATATGAAGTAGTAATTCTATCCATCCTATGCATTGGCTCTCCTGAGACTTCCCAAGGCCAACACTGTGTCCCCGGACTTGGTGTGGGTCCCCTAGCCAGAAGAAAATGCAAACCAGGTGAGTCCCTGGAACATCTTGGTAGCCCATCTTCGGTTGACATGGGCACCTAGTGACTTTTCCTGGAGAGACATAAAGAATGTCTGCTTACCCCAAATAGGAGAGGCATGGGCAGACCGGAGGAAGATCCCATCCAAGTTCATCTGGGTGGAGAGAATCTTTTGCAGCTCCGTTGTAGGTCCTGTCTATAGAAGTGCCCTCGCTTGTGACTCGGAAGGTGGTAATGAATGGAATGTGTTTTCTCCCTGCGATCTTCCTTCTCCAGTGAGGCATTCTGGGCTCTTTGAGACCTCTTGAGACCTAGCCTCATCTTTCTCATTGCATTAGCAGTCTGAGGATTGCTAAGATTCAAAGACTTACTCCCAACTTACACTCACCTCAAGCATAGCACAGAGGGAAGGACAAAGCTTTCAGCTAAAAACAAAAGAAAAGAATAACAATCACCATCTCCCCGAAAACAAAAACAAAAACAAAAACAAAACAAACCCTAGCTCTAAGCTTTTCTCATTAGCTGTGTGCATCCTTTGACCACCTACAGAACCTCTCTGAGCTTCATCATTGTCATTGGTAATATATGAGGCTGTGACCACGTTACAGATGAGATGAGGATTGTGGATCCTGCTAGCCTGACACCTAGCAAGTACTCTTGATGTGCCCATTACAGGGATCTATAAAAACAGCCCCTTATCATCACCAGGGCTCAGCTACTCTAGAACCTCCAGGTTCCACAAACCCAGGGTGCTCCATTCAAATGACTTAGTGGGGGTCCACAGGGATGCCTCCAGGTTTTCTCTTGTTTCAGGAGAGTCCATGGCCACTGGGCAGGGCACAGACTCAGCCGCTCCACAGAGCTGGGTGGAGGCTGAGAAATAGGAAACTGAGTTAGCATGAACTGAACACAACAGGGGTATGGCTCTGGTGCCCCAGGCACGTGCTGCAGTAGCCACTGTGCTCCTTGAGCAGACTCTTGGCTCTCTTCTGGCTTCAGCCTCCTCATCTGTAAGTCTAGGGACCAAGCATAGGCTCCAGGACCACAGTAGCTCTCATTCACTATGCCCAGGATGTCAGGGTCCTGGGAGAACACTGGAAGTCCAGACACTCTCACAAGCTGACATTTAAGGACTCCGGTCCAGTAGAGGTCACCTGGCTGTTCCTCCTCTTTCTCCAGTGGCAGGTGCCACGAGCAACAGGATGGGAATTTTCCTCTGCACAGGAACCAAGGTTTATCACGACCCTGGACCCAAACCATTTGGTCTGCTTTCTGGCTCACCATGGTCTGCCATTTTGCTGTGTGGCTTTGGGCAAAATCTGTGCCTTCTCTGGACCCTCATTCTTCAACATGTGCATAGTGGTTTGGAAAGAGTCCAAAGTGTTTGACTTTTCCTTCAGCAAGGCATGCCCCAGTAAGCTGCTCATATTCGGAGGTAGGAACAGAGCATGAGCAAATGAAGTAAACAGTACCTGGACTACATCGGTTGGTCCTTGTCCTTCTGTCCTCTGTCTTTCTGCCCATAGCCCATGTGCCTTGCCCTTCTGGGTACTCCTCTCACCCCCTGCATCAATCATGAAATTCAGAATTTCAAAAATACCCAGAGTTTCAAAAAGAGTATTGGCCCTTTTTTTTGGTCTTCCTGGATCTTATCTGTGAAAGAGGCAATTCCTGTCCATTGGGCGTATGCTCCCAGGGATTCCCCTGGAAGAGGTTTGTGCAGGCATCAGGCCCGGACATGGTGCTCACTCAATAATCTATAAGAGGTAAGTCTTCTATCACAATCGGCAAGCAGGGACTGCGCATGACCCATTGGCCATGGAGAGCATACCTGGGGATGTTACTGACTGGTAGGTAGACAGCAGATGAAGCAGCTGGCTTGCAGCTTGCCATCTCTGGATTGTTTGCAGGCAGGTACGTCTTCCTACTCGGGGCCTTTCCTGAAGTCCATAACCCAGGCTGGGGCTCAAGCTCTCCACCTTCTTCTTCCCTTCCGCGCTTCCCCAGGACCTCTACCAACCAAAACTTTTGCTGGGTAAACAAATCACTCAGATTTTCTCTTGTGTGGAAGGATATCGGCTCCGTACCATTTGGGGTGGGGCACTGGAAAAGAAAGAACCCTAAGAGAGTGCCCCAATGACAACGGGAAATACACGCTTCTTGCCTTTTTTCCATAAGAAGCTTCAACCACTGAATTTTGGGCTCGAAACCCAAGAATCCAGTTCTAAACTGTTTGCACCTCTCCTGTTGCTTCTTGCTAAATTTCATTAGGGCTGACAATTTGTAGAACCACTTACAGTGTAATATGATTTGAATGGCTGGCCCTAACTGTTTGAGATGGAGGCTCCCCTGGGTGTGGGAGCCTAGGCACTGGAGACGTTTCCCAGGCAATGGGGCCTCCCTGAAGTGGGGTGCGGTGTGGTTCCGTGAAGGCAGAAGGCAACTCGCCAGACAGGGTGTCCACCCTCAGAGCCAGGAGGAGCAGTCTCTAGCCTCCCTTCCCTTGTTGCCCTGCAATCACTTCTGGTCTTGGAGGCTGAGCGATCTTTGAGTTTCAGCATGCAATAAAACATGCTTGACCACAAGCTTGTGTTGAGCCAGGACTGCCGGAGCCGTTCGCCAAGCCCGCTGGCCAGCAGTCCACATGGGTAGGCGGAATTGATAGTGTGGGTCCTGCCTCTGGCTTTGCTTTCTGTTTTGGCTTTGTAACTAAAACAGAGTTGATGCCTGAGAGATGGGACGGTCCCGTTTTATTTTTATCCCCTATCAGAGTTTCACGCCCATGTGTGTAAGTGTGGAGTAGTTATGGTGTGTCACAGAATCAGTTTGCGTTTGGACTCCTGCCCTGCCTCATCCTGTGACCTCAGGCATGCCATTTTCCATCCCTGAGTATCAATTTCCTGGTTTACTAAAACTAAGCCGGTGTTTCCTACTCTGCACAATTAATTAGGCAAAGTATCTAAAACAGCCGAGTCAACAAGAGCCATCAGCAGCTGTGGAGAACTAGCTCAGTTGGGATGGTTTAAAGCATTTCACTCTTCAGTGCGTCCAGCCACATATCAGGGGCTCAATATAGCCAGGGGACTAAATATTTGGCGGATATGGGATTTCCCATCAGTGTAGGAAGTTCCGGAGTGCAGGTCTAGACGTGCACCTGCACATCTGAGATGCTCAGGAAGCATCCAGAAGGGAACCAGACCTCCATCATCTTCCACCAGCACAAAAAGCCTACTGACCAGTGCCGACTTCAGACACAGGCATGAGATCCATTTGCTCAGAATATAAAGTATGACACTGTGTTAGTACTGGGCATCTCTCTTCCTCCTTTCCTCCCTGCCACTCCCCTATCTTCCTTTTCTTTCCTTTGTGAGACAGGCTTTTGTTATGGAAGGCTGGCTGGCTTCAAGTTCTACTACATCTAGATCCCTTTGTAACACTGAAACAAGAGAAAAGTCTTCAAGTCAAGGGGCTGGAAGGTAGGCTCCTTAGGTAGGTATTAAGGCACAAGTTGCAGAGCCCAGGACTATACAGGCTGGACTCTGCAGCAGCCCGACCCTGAAGCCCTGGTTGCTTCGGTTATGGATCTGTTAGTTGTTGTTTACAGGCTGCAGGCTGTGGGCTGGGGGGTGTGGATGGGGGTGGGGCCACAGTTACAAAGTGATGATGAGAAGGTCTGCCTGAACCTGAGGAAGAATCAGTGAGGTTCCAGGGAGGAGCCCAGAGCAAGGCATTTGTCAATTCACGTTCACCATGGATTCTAAGTTAACACAAGACATAAGTGAAATGCAGATCTAGGACCCTCCTTTGGTTATTCAGATTTATTGTGCAGTGATTCCCAGGGAGTCTGTAATTTTTTTTTTTAGGCTTCTGGGGGGAACCAACAGCCTCCTTTTCTTCTACTGCAGAATGTGAATAGGCTCAGGTCTTGGAAGGGTCGCTTGTGGATAATCACAGTTGCTCTGACCTTAAGATGATAATATCCCAGTCATTGGCTCTTACTGAATACACACAAGTTCCTAATGAGAGGATTTGATTGGCTCATGTGTGTGCCTGCTGTCAAGCCAGCAGTCATTGGTTGCGGTGGTGGAGTGGAACATGGAGGCTCCAGCTTGGTTCAATAAGTTCAATGTGATAGGCTAAGCTCCTTCATCTAGCCTATCACTTATCCATTCCTATACTGGATTAAGGGCAGGTCTCTGAAGAAATACCTGCTTTTTCATCTTCAATTTATATTTCTCTTGCTATCAAGACTACTGAAAACTGAAGACATGGAAGCAATCTCAGTGTGCAGTGGATGGACAGACGATGGAGGAGGGGTAGGTACTGACTAAACAACTATTAGTCAGACTTGAGGCTGAAGGCCATCTTGCTTTAGAAGGGAATGTAAATGAGTCTGGAGGAAATTAAGCTAAGCAGAAAGAAGCCAGGTGCAGAAAGACAAATATTGGATACAAGTCCACTTAGAGTGTCTACAATTGCCACATTTGTAGCAAGGATAGTTAGTGGGGAATCATCAGAAGCTCCAGAGCTGGTGGAGAGAAGGAGGTGAACCAGTGTGCCTGCCTGTAGTGAGCAATATGATAATGAGCTTAAAAACTTACTGTTAGTTCTGAGGCTGAGTGAGGAAAAGAGGGCAGGGTGGCAGAGTGACTGACTGAATTTTAATGACTTGCAAATCCATCTCCTTTGGGGATGTCACTCCTTTTTGCTTTATCTGGTGATGTCTAGGGACCAGGAAGGTCTTTTGCTCCTGAGTTCATTTCTTTTCCAGAGAGTCATTTAAAGGCATTTCCTTTACCCATTAGTGTGCTATTGGTTGTGTGGTGTCTTAATGAACCCTTTATAGTTAATTCTGTGACTATGGGCTAATTAAGGGTAGTGTCAGGCATCTGACTTGGTGGTACCCAAGAGTCTTTATCATTATGTTGCATTCAGCATTGATCTCATGATTTATAATGATAATGAACAGGTAAATTCTGTCTCCTGTATTTATGAAGAAAAAAAAAATCAGTAAACAATGTTCCTAGTTCTTATCTCTAAGTGGCAACAAAACAAACAAAAAAATAAAAACCAAAAGTGTTTAATCTCATTGGTCTCTCTGATGACTGTGAATTGCTTTTGCACAATTAAAGTTTGTTTTTTTTTTTCCTATAAAAATGGATAGGATGTGTGAAGTAATGATTGGCATGTGTTGTGTGGCTTGTCCTGGGGAGATGTGAACTTCACCTCCTCTGGGACAAGGCCATTTCCCCTTTCACCTACACCTCTGGTCTACACATCCACTACTAATGCTCCGGTCTTCTTATGTCTCTGCAGGCCACTGGGACCCAAGTAGGGCCTGGACCCTGAATCCACTCAAGCATATTAGAAATGAATCAATAAGTTCACCACTGACTGTGGAGCCTCTGGTCACTCTGAATGGTTATGCCTGCAGGCAGCCTTGGCCTCCCTGTTAGGGAAGTGGTTGGCCCAGTGCCTACCCCTGAGATCGGCTGCCTCCACAGCAGCTGGCAGCAGGGATCACCTGCACTTCTTTGGTGAACTATGCAGGCTTTAAAGCCTTCCAGAACCTTACAAATACAGTGCTTGGCTCTCTGTCAGGTTTTCCCCAGGAAGCCTGGCTCCACACCAATCTTGCCACATTTGCTTTCAAGTGACCTGGACAGCCCCCTTCATCTGCTTTTTCTTTCTCTCATCCACTCTTGATTGCTTTAGTACTTTACAAACCTGATTTACATGCTGGTCTAAGTCACTCAGATCCACCAGAGCCTTTCCCACCTCATAAAGATCATGACCCACTAGGGGTCTTGGCAAAGTCACAGAAGCCCATACCAATCTCTGGTCTCTGCTGAACTCTCTTCCTTCTTAACTCTCCTGCAAAGAGTTCTATCTGGCTCAGGGAACTGGGCACCATACAGAGGCTCTCTCCTGCTTAGCTCACTCTCTATTGCTCTTACCCATTTCCCGCTGATGCCTACAGACTCGAAGGGTTTGGATCCTAGAGAGGCCTATTTAGCAGAGATTTATTTGGAACCCCCTTTTCTTTGTCACACCCAAGCCGTGAGAAACAGCAAACAAGAACCTCCACTTCACCCTCGCCTTTATCCGACTTACTTACCAAATCATAGGCTAATATGGAGGATGGCACCAGCAGGTCTTTTTCTCTCGTAATTGCTTCCTTATGTGGGCAATCTCTTTCTGGGCAGACAGCTAAGCTTCAGTGGCAGTCTTATCACCCATGGCAGGGGCAGGACGGCTTCTTCTTCAGCTGGTAACAAACCCATTCTTCTTGTGCTGCTTCCAGGGATTTTAATACGTTTTCTGGTCCTCTGCCATTCTTGAGATCTCAAAGATCTCAAAATGTTGCCACATTGTCCTGACAGACCAACAGACCATATTTATCAAGGAGATGTGCGATTCTGTACAACATGGAAGAAGATGGCCCCCAGGGGATTCCCACCATGAACACTTCAGCCTCATATGTAACAGCCTCATACGTAACAGCTTTTGCCCATAGCAGAGGCAATGCAGCAGCTTCTATATCAAGATAGTGGTCCATACCACCCAGGAAGGGATGGCTATATTGGGATTGTACCCCAAGTCCACTTCATCCTTATAGAGCCTAGCTTCTACCACATGCCTTTCTAGCCACACCAGGGGCAATGTGACTGCTTTTCCAAAACTCATCTTTGGTTATGCCCTGTCTCTGATTAGGTATCAAGTGTTAAGTGGCTTTTTTTTTCTTTTGCAGAGACACAAGTAAATGAATGTCTACTCTGCCAAGACTAGGCAACAGTGAGAAAACAAAAATAACCCATACAGCTTCAATTTGGTGAACCAATGAGTTTATTGGACTTACATATAGGACCATGGAAGATTATTTAGAAGAACATGACTGACCTCTCATAGCTGCATCACTGAAGACTGCCACCCTAGAGATCATGGGTGATGGCATCCCCATAGCTGCATAGTTACCCCTATCACCTAACCTTCCACCATCTGCTAAACACTCTAGTTGACAGGGGGTCTCTAACCTTTGGCCACGGTGACATGAAGTTGGACCACATTCACAGATGTCCTGGGATACATGTATCCCTGAGCTGCATGCTGGCTGCACCTGCTAGTGCCATGAAAGTCTATATACAGCTCAGCAGAATTACTTACATGCTGCTGAAATGGGTGAGATGTTATAGTCTCAGGTGAGGATCTGATGATTCTCCCCTCCTATTAGGGAATGGTAATGAGCCCCAGCCTTGTGGCACTCAGTTTTGGGGAAGGACAGATGGTCTGATTTCAAGATAATAATGACCACAGACTGCACAGTAGACAGTGTTCCACAGTAGCGGCAAAGGGCAGCCAGGGGTCCTGACTGCATGATGTACCTTAAGCCAATGTGTAAGCTTCCCCCTTGGTGTGGAAGGAGATGTCCCCTTTCTATGATGATTTTTTCAAGTGACACAAAGGTGCAGGTAGCTGCTACACACTTCTTCACTTGAGATCTTTCCCCTGAAGGGCAACTTAATACAGTCTGTCTTTCTGTCTTCTGTGTGCACCTTAGAGCTGTCTCTAAAGATTCATCTCTTCTGGTTCTGTTATTCAACTCTGCCTTGTGCCTTTAGGTTTTCAGCATTTGGGTTTTAATATCTGAAGCTTTTGTTCTTTTGACTGATGGTGAGGATTATATCAGTGTGAGAATGACTTTATTGCTTTGATTTGAGTTTTCTCTTTGTCCAGCTGTCAGGATGGCAAACAAAACAAAACATAACAAGCCAACCAAAGCTGATGGCAGCCATGTCTTATTCATTCTCTACTCTTTAGCCCATCTGAAGCTGTTGCCAGCAGTCCTTTGTGCCCAGTCTTTCCTGGGCATCTGTCCTCTGTATCCTCTGAAGGAAGATTTAAAAGATAAAAGATTCATATTGTCTGGATAGAAATCAGTATATTGTATGAAACTTCAAATCCCTCCAGCCTAATGCTGTGTGGCAATACCAAATAACGTCAGAGAATTCATTCATTATTTTTCTGTGCCAGGGTTTAATACTAATATGTCTTGGTATATTGAGAGTAATCCTATTTGTGCGACGGAATAACTGGGAAGTTCATAAACCACTTATGTCCTAAAATATGGAGTCATTGAGCTAAGACTAGTGTGGGTGATGCGCCCTTTACTTATTCTTTACTGGAAAGTTTTTAATATTTAATTTTTATGTACATTTTAAGAAATTTGATGCATACAAATGTATAAGGTTATTCGTGAGTTCCTATTAGATAAGGGCTGTAGAAGGTCCCTTGCTATGCTATGGAGGACCTTGTAAAGGAGCTAGTAAAATAAACAGATTGTGTGAGGTTACTTTGTCCTGTGTGACAGAATCACATTGACATGGGCTATAGTTCTGTGATAGAGTACTCGGCTAGCCTGGGCTCCATCCCCATTGAGGCAAACACTTGAAAATAAGCCAGCATTGCCTATTGTCTGCCTTCAGTTGTCCTGCACTGGGGCCATAGTGTCTGACCTGGCTGTAGCCCCAAATGGAATTGATTAGGGTCAATTCCAAATCCTCTCACTGCCTCAGTTTGCTTGCCTGAAGACCTAGAAGTAACACTGCTTTACAGTATTAAAGAAGGGTATGAAGCCTCCTGGAAAGAACTTACTGCTTGGACCTGCCCCTAGGTGGATTTGCCCCTAGAGGAGTGGCATTTGTCCATGTAGGAGCAACTGTTCTAGGAAGCTATGCAGTTTAGATCTCTACTCCAACTCTTTTGCCAGCTACAAGTTCCTGTCACACACCACAGCTAAACAGAATAACAAGCACAACAGTTCTTGAAAACTGAGTATCTAATCCTGGCCATTGTGGAAATTGACAGAACATTTGCGTCTTTTTTTCTTTCACTCCTAAATCCAGTTTATTAAAACCTAAGTGCCAAGGCTGGAACTATCTCAAGGGTTAAGAGTATTAACTGCTCTTCTAGAGGACCCAGGTTCGAATCCCAGCAACCATATGGCAGCTTACAACTGTCTATAACTCCAAGATCTGATACCCTCACACAGACACACATGCAGGCAAAGCACCAATAGACATAACCCCCCAAAACCTAAGTGTCTGTGACTCATCATATATATCGCCATAGTAATGCACAAAGACACACCATGACACATTAAAAGGATATAATGCCCAGTGCTGGTAGGCACACGAGAAGGTGGGTATTCTTATTCAGCTGCCACTCAGTGTGGGGCACGAGCCATAAAAGCACTCATGCAGTTACCTCAGCCTTCCTACTGCTCTGAATCCCTCATAAGAAAACAATCAGGGATAGGTGGGTACATAAAAATTTATGTAGCAGCATGTTCATGGCAGCATTATTTATGGCTGTGTGATACCAGAAACTGCCTACATGTCTAACAATAGGGAAACAGTTAAATAAATCATGACACAACCCGATGGTAAAATATTATTCTGCCCTTAAAGTGTGGTTCACAAAGAATTTTAATGACAAGGAAAAACAGCTCTGATATGACATTGGAGGGGAAAGACTGGCCACAGCCTAGCAAATGCAGCAGGAACTGAGCTGTGACTGGCTCTCATAGATGGTGGGCAAGCAACAGAATATTGCTGCTCAGTTGTCTGTATTTGCACATACTATCTTGGTTTTTTGTTATTTTGCCCATTGGCATTGCATGGAGCAAATGAAGAGCCTTGTACCCACTAGGCATGTGCCACTGACTTCTGTGTCTGAGCGCTTAGTGTCTGTGTTCTGTTAACGCTGGCATCCCTTGTCTTGTAGTCCAAAATATTCAGACAGCAAAGTGGTGGTTTGGTAAAACAAGGTCTAGACTCCATGTGGTATGATAACGTCATTAGAGAATCACACATGCTCAGTGTTCAGGGCGATTGGGCCCCAGGCTCCTAATAGAAGGCTGCTGGCCTGCCTGACGCAGCAGGGGACCCCTGTGAGGAGTCTGAGGGTTGCCATTGTTGTGGGGATCCCTGAGCAGCAACACTCAACATCTTCTGAGCTTGGGTTTCCTTAACAAAAGACCATGAACAAGGGCCTTGAACTGAGGAAGTACTCTCTCCCAGTTCAAGAAGCAGAAAGCTTGAGTTGGCATGCCATCAGGGTTTGTTTCTGGTGAGGGCTTCCTAACTTGTAGATGGCCACCCATACTTGGGGACAAGGATGAAGTTGTAGGATACAAACTTTCCAGTGTTTCTATTTCCAAGGGTAGGTTAGTGTGTTAACATATCAGTTTGGAGGGACACAGGCATCCAACTCATAAAATCTCCATTCATCTAAATCTGTCCTGCTGTCACACACTTAGTGACCCTACAGACCATCACTAGAGACTTCAACAGGGAGACAGAGACTGGTCCAGATCCTCCTCCCACACTCTTCAGAGTCCACAGTGAGGCAGAGGATTTACCAGCTAGCTACCTTTGATTGAGCACTCATGCTATGGCACCTCCCAGCACTACCTCAGTTCCCCAAATTCTTACAACTCAAAGAACAATTAGTTTTTTTTTTGCAAATGAGTTAACCAAAAGGCATAGAGACATCTAGAGGCTTAACACGAAGTCAGAATGTTGACGAGAGATTTGTGCATCTATGCAGAGTGCAGCGCTGTCTGCAAGTGTCTGGACATGAAGTCAGCCTTTGTATGCATCCACAGTAGCTGAGGAAGAGAGTCGTGGGAGACAAATACATACAATAGAATATTCTGTAGGCATACTGTGATAAAGCACAAACTCCTGTCCTTTATATATAATAAGAGGCCAGAGGGAGATCATGGTGAGTGAGATAAGTTAGGAGCCGCGGAACAAACTGCATACCCTCACTCATGTGAAACTGGAGCAGATGTTTGCTTATTTATTTATTTAAGAAATTAGGAGAATGGAGGTTGCCAGAGTCTGAGCCGTGTAGAGGATGGGGAGTGGTTGTTGGTCAGGCCACAGGTGCTGTGCTGTGTTTCAGCTAGATAGGAGGAATATGTTTTAGTATTTTGGGCATAGCAGTGTGAGTATGCTAACAGTCCTACATTACATCTCAAAGTAGAGCCTGGAATATGAGGTTGTCACTGCAGAGAAATGGCTGCATTTAAAGTTATAGATAAGTCAATTACTCTGAGTATGCTAACAGTTTTACATTACATCTCAAAGTAGAGCCTGGAATATGATGTAGTCACTGCACAGAAATGACTGCATTTAAAGTTATAGATAAGTCAATTACTCTGAGTTGGTCATTACTCTACATACATATATGTGAATTAACACTTTATCTTAATATATAAGCAATGTATTGAGATATTTAAATAAATATTAATACTTAATATTAATATTTAGATATTTATTTTAGCATAAAGTCACAGACTGAAAGCAGCACTGAGGTTTAAAATTTCATCTGTCTGCATGTGCTCTTGGAACAAGCTATGGTCCAGAAGCATCCAGACAAGCAAGCCCTGTAGGTTCAGAGTCAGAGCAAGCTTCTCAGCCTGTGCTGCTTCTAGTTTCTTTCTCAATCTAATGAGGCTCCCTAAGATTGTTGTGTGGCTTTAACACTCTTGTGAGCATCAAATACCCTCAGAGCAGGGGTTTCCTGTATCTATTAATGCATCTGGTAGAGATTGGCTACAGAGGATGGATGGAAAGGAAGCTTGGATTGGCAGGAGAGTACAAGGAGGAAGAGCATGTACCACCAAATAGGAGAAGATGCCACCAGCAAGAAGTTCCCAGGAGCACTGGCTGCCATGGTTGGAGACTGGCAGGTGTGCAGCTCTGGGTGTGAGGCTAGACTCTGGCCTCACATCTGTTGAGCATTAGTGCTAGGGCGAGGTGGGTGTGGTAGGGCAGTAACCAGCTTCAGACAGGAGCAAGTCTGGGCCCATGTACCCTGCACCCAGGAGCCAGTAGCTCATTAAAGAGGAGGGCAAAGAACAATTACACACAGACTTCTGAAGGGAAAGACCAAGAAGAGTGGGGGCAGAAGCGGGAGTTCTCTCCCTGGGGCCCTGGCATGCCAGGAAGGCGGAAGGCATGAAAGACGGAAACAGCTCCCAGGGGTCACTTGTTAAGGTCAGGACAGTGCTGTGAATCAACCAGGGTGGCCAGGAAGGGAAAGAGGCCTGGCCTTGGGCTTGATGGGACCTGAACCGGGGAGCTTTGGTAAGCTCTAGGTGGAGGGAGGGGCAGGCTTCCGGGAGACTAAAGGCAGTACTTGTGACTATGCAACTGGGTTTGGGGTGGAGGAAGAAACATCCAGGTATGACTGGCTCTAATGCTGACTCTGCTCTTCTTCCAGGACAATGCTGTCACATGTACACTGCCTGCCATCTATGTACTTCAAGTTTTTCCTTGTAGCCTCTAATAAACAAGCTAAGGAAATTAACCTAAAAACTTTATTTAGCCTAATGTAGCTAAAATGTTTCCATGTTTAATATGAAAGTAATTATGAACATATTTCACTCCCCCATCCCCCAGATTGGTTAGATGTCACAAAGATCATCTCAGTTCTGATGAGTGACACTTTCAGAGTTCTGAGTGGTTCCTGGCTGTGATTTGGACAGTATGGCCTATGTCTACAGGCATTGTGTCAAGTTGACCTCTGCGACACCTTTCCTGATCTCCAGTTCTCTCTCTACATTCAACCCGCTACAGGGTGGGCTTGAATGGAGAACTGTGTCTTCCTTGGACTGAGACAGGTTGGGGGCTCCGTTAACCTTTCTCCCCATTGCTTTGCTGAGCTCATAGGCTACTTACTGCTGTTTGGATCAAAACTGAATAGTAATCTTGGACTTGTCAGAGGAGATATCCCTAGTGGAGGAAGATTTTTAAAAACACAACAAATTCCCGGATCTATGTAGTTCTCTCTGCTCTGAAGGATCAATTCTCTATGGTGGCTGCTCACATAGTGTTAACTTGTGAGGGTGGTGTTGGGTATTTCATGTGAAAGCTAGATTTCGAGCTATGGCTGTAGGCTAGGAGACTGAATTTAAACATGGCCCCCTGGTTGTCATGGGTAAAAGCAGGTACCATGTCTGTAGTCCACATCTTCATCCCGATTTCAAGCTTCTAGATGCAGTTGGTTTGGAAGAAAAGATGTTTATGTCTAGAGATGGTCGATGTTCTCGGGTACTTGTGGGCTAGGGGCTTAGGAAGCCAAACTGTGTTGTTCTAAGTTTGAGTTTCAGCTCTATGACCATGGAGAAGTCTGGTACCCATTTTTAATTTTCTTCTCTATGTTGTGTGAACATGAGCATTACAGTTTGAGGGTTTACTTAGGGTACATAGGGGAGAGAATGTGTAAAGCTCCTGGCTTGCAACTGAGGACTCAGTTATTAGGAATAACATGGGGTGTGGTTGCTGATGTAACTGTTACTATTGGAGTTCACAGAGCAAGCCTGGGCCGAGTGTGTGGTTTGGGTCAGGCATGGGAAGGGAGGTGGGGAGGAGGCCTTCTTACTGAAGTCTGAAAGGGTTGAATCAAAGGTCTCTGGAAGACAAGACGAGGAGGAGCAGCCTGGCATTTGTCTGAAGCTGCAGTTTCAGTGCCCAGGCCATACCAAGGACTCCACCAAGTGCCACATTCTTTTCCACAGGTGTTTAGCTCCACTGCTCATGTTCAGAGTTGTTTTCCAAGCCACCTTTCTGATATGTCCAGAATGCACCTGTGAAAAGGAGGGACGATGATGGGGTCAGTGGGAAGTCACATATTTTAGTACACATTGGTCCTTGGAGGCGTAACTCCAATCTCCAGTTAAATGAGAGATATTTGTCTCCAAAATTAATGATGAACCTCAGTAATAGACACTCAGTAACAACTTCTGGCATCCATATGTGCACATAGAGGTTCACGAACCCATATACAGAGATGCACATATACATACATCATATATACAAATAAAAAATTAAATTAAGAAAGAGTAAATATTCATGAAGTGAGTCAAAGCCCCAAGGATGACTCCAAATACCAGTGTGCATTTCCAATAAACTCTGCCTTACCAGGGGTAGCCCTCAGGTTCATCCTTGGGAAGGAGCTGTGAAGGAACCTGGGATCTGTCATCCTCCCCCTCCGCTCCCCCCTCCCCCCGTATCTCCCCCCTGTAATGTTGAGGTTTTAAAGGCTGACAACTACCCTTGACTTTCATGTGGATGCTGGGGAGCTAAACTCAGGTCCTCAGGATTTTATAGTAAGCACTTTACCTGCTAAGCCATCTCCTTAGTGCCTATGAACACCCGCTGAGCACCCATTGTAACCTGACTTGAATTTTCTTAATGTTTAGCAATGTAAAGGTAATGGTACTTTTGGTCTCTAAGATTCTGTAAATCTTGGGAGTAGGGCTCTCTAGGGTTCAGGGATTATACTTTGGGAAGTGCTGTTTCAAAGGAAATACACACTGTTACCTTTCCTTTGTTACTGGTGGTTGGGGTAGGTTGGGTGTTTCCAGGTTCTTAGCTTCTTAGGCAAAGAATTGTAATCAGGGCTCACACAGATTTGCAAAAGAAACAAGATAAATTTATGTGCAAATAGATAGTGCAGATTTAAAAAGAGGCATAGCTGTGGAGCTTGACAGTGGGCCACCAGAGTGAGGGTTCTGAAGAGCCCCAGGCTACAGCCCGGGTGTCCTTATAGGGGATCTAAGGGAAGCAAGGGTTAGTGTCTAAGGAGATGTTGTTTGTGTGGTTCGCTACTGTGATTTTATCAGTTTAGGCTATATAATTATTTCTATACTGCACACGTCTCTTGCCATGAGGCATCTGATTTTTATCATCTGCATGCTCAGTTATGCATAGGCATAAGATGGTAAATAGAGGACTCCCTAACAGGTTACTAGGGGACACAGTTTTGACTTACTGCACATGCACTCAAAACTAGTTCTGGCCGAATTGGCCCTTCTATTCTTTATACCCAGGTCTATTGGAATGCACCTAAATAGAAACTGTCTAAATATGATTGTTTTCAGGGACAGGGAAACTCATGTCATTTTTCAAAGATCAGAGTACATGTGTCCTGATGCAGTTGGGAGATTGAAGGGGTTTTGAGGATTGCTAGCACAGTTTTCAGAGGGAGGGGGAGGGCATGTACATATATTGCATGTGCGGGTAAAGGAACTATGATGCCAAGTGGCTTATTACAAAGGTGTGTGTGTGTGCATGCGCACATGTACGCAACCTGTGTATGAATCAGATATGAAGGATCCAAGATAAAATATTTCCTGTGTTTACCTGCCTCACATAGATATATGCAAGCCTAAAACATGAAAATCTGACTTAGGCTTGACGACAGGAGGCTGAATGACAAAAGAGGGTTCATAAAACCTTTAGAGAAGATAAAAGCAGGGATGAAGGCCCAGCAGTGAGGAAGACCTAGTACCCCGGAGTAGCTCAGAGAAGACTCCAGAAGCCAGATTTGGAAAGTCAAATCAATAGGGCCGGTTAAGCTGAATGTTTTGTTGTTGATGTTTGTTTCTTATGGTGCTCAGAATTGAACCCAATGCCTTGCACATACTAAGCAGGTATATTCTGGCCTTTTAAGCTTGTTCTCAAGGGTTAGTATAGGAGCTCCATCCAGATCCTAGCAAGGTTGTGTGTGTGACAGACTGGTGGGTAAGAGATTTCAGAGGCCTGGAGAGAAACCCTCATGTCCTTTGGTACCATCTAGTATGAAGTGTACAGGCCAAACCAACAGGCCTGAGTGCTAAATGCCATGTAGTTTATTGCTAAGGACACAGTCAGAACCTCAGCCAGCACTCTGGATGCAGTGGGCAATCCATGTCATCATTTTGGACCACCATGGAGAAGCTGGACTTTTTTGTGTAAGAACAGAGGCATTTGTCTCGTCTCAGATGCTACATCACCTACCAGTTGACTGTACAACATTGGATATGTTACTCTGCCTCTCTATGCCTCTATGTCTTTATTCTTAAAATAACAATAATACTATATCACTATGTTGATATAAAGAATATTTGTGTGTGTGTAGTAAATGTGCATGTGTGTACTTTATTCCATTGAGAGTGTATTCTTCTTACCCAACCCCCCCCCCTTTCCAGGTATGTCCTCCTGAGGCCTCTGTGTTACTCCCTCTATATTCTCAGTGAGGAGAACTGGGAAAGGAGAGTTTCAGACATCCAGAGCCAGAACTATACAGGTCTTGACATAGGTTTACCAGGTAACCACTCAGGGAGGCTTACTGCAATTTGTCCTTCAAAAAGCAGCCTAATAAGATCTCCCAACCCCAGGAGATGATAAAGAAGTCGACTGCCCCAGAGTTGGGTGAGTTGGGTCTGCCACACTGGAGGTGCTTGTTAATCATACACTGAGGTGTGACATTTGTAGAGTGTTTATTACTATCTAGTGTCTGGAATCTCCTTCTCACAATGGCTCAATGAAGGCTCTACCATGACTGCTTCTCATGGAGAGGTGAGGGGTTCATGTCTTTGGTCCTACACAGGATACCCAGTGATGGTTGACAACTGATTTTGGTGGGAGGTGGGCTGGTGTCCTTGAAGCTTGGAGAAGAGTACAGAGATGTACAAATTGGGTCATTTGTACTCTTGTATTGAAAGATGGAGCTTGCCAGGAAGATAGGGATTCAGTGCCAGTGTTGCTTGGGAAGTGACCTTTGTACTAGTCTTCTGGTGACCCCAAAGAATGAAACCTCTCACTGGAATTGGTAGAATACTCACATCTCCTAGTCTCTGGCAATGGCAAGATGAGCACTCCTGCTGAAAGCATAGACTGGCTTCCTCAGGCATAAGATTGCTTCAAGTTGGGCAGAAAACGTATTTCATGGGCACTGCAAAATGAGGTGTGGTGACCTCTTGTCATGAAAATGCATTCTACCCCCAGGAACCCTGTCTATGCCACGATGCCATGCCTGGAGACCATAGGCACTGATTGACTTGAGATAATGGGACCAGAAGAATGCTAATAAATGTTTGTGAAAGGGCCAGATGATTGTGTGCCAGGCTAGGGAATGGGGAGAATGCTGGTCAGGGAGCAATGATATGTCCACAGGTAGCTCACAGAAGCACTCATGAGAAGGCCATCAGGGCCATCAGAGTGAGTCTTCTTAAGTACTCTTAACTAATCAGAAGGTAGGGTAGTTAGGTTTCCCATTGACTTTCTGTAGAGTTCCTGGCCCTTAGATCTAATGCCATCTTTCCTTGACAAATTCTTCTCTCCCCTCTCCCAAGAAAACTAACTTCCAATCCTTTCAGCTTCACAGAGGCATCAGTGGCTCCATTTAAACTGGAAAGCTGGCCTCCACCTTTGACACTTCCTTATCATATTCAATCCAGCACTATGTCTTATGGAATTCACACCTAGACCCCAATGTGCCTCTATTTCTGGTTTATATTTTATATTACCACTCTTGAGGGATCATTCTCTATCTTCCCAGTCAGATCGAGCCTGTGAGGATTATGCTACCCCTTCATTTTGTTACAGAGTCACTGGACTATGCAGCTGTCCAGGCTCTGCCTTACCCAAATAAGACCTGTTAGCAACATCTCAGGTGACTGACTAGGGCTTGCTTGACAGGCATCTCTTCATTTTTTCATCCTTCCCAAGCATGCAATGGTTTTCTGGCTTTTCTAGATTCCTCTTTAGGGTGCTAGTTCTTGTGATCACTACTGACATTTTCCCCAGTGGCTCTTTTGTGGGTCTCAGTTCAGCCTTCATATTCCAGGAAATGTCTGCCTTGACTCCTATCATTCATACTCTCTCATCTTTTTATCCCAATCATGGGATTCACATTGTCAGCTCTCCCCTCACTAGCTTGTTCACCTATGCACTCTGGTGTATATTAGAATAGCAAAAGTCTTCAGTGTTTTCAGAACAAATCCAGCCTCTATCACTCTGCTCATCTCTGATACCTCGCTGTGGAAGCAGACAAGTAGACACTATGTCCATGATTGGACAGGACTGCATTTCAGTAAGACTTTATTTATAAACCCTGAGATATAAAATTTCATACCTCACAAATATCATCTGACTTAAAAGTCCTTAAATTCTAGAAGTCACTTGTTGCTATTGGTCTCAGAGACAGATACAGTGGGACCACTTTGGACTGCAAGCTATAGCTGGCTACTTCTGTCTAGAATATAAACCCCAGGGGGTCCACAGTTCACCAATGTATCCCAGTTGTATGAGAGTTCTGGGTGGAGAGAACAAAAGCCTTTTACATACCTACGGGGTGAAGGAAAGGATAACAGCTATATACATGGTGCTGCTTGAACATCTAGAATACATGAGGCCATCTTGTTTTGGAGAACCAGAAATAAATACAGGAAGAAACAAGAAACAAAAGACACAAATAGGGATAGGACATCCAAAGACTGGTCAGGAAGAGTCCCTAGACCTCCAGCATGCAGTCTGACTCTAGCTTGAGCAACCTTATTTGTTCATGGGCTTTGTTTTCTAGGCCCAGAAACCTCTAAGCAAAGGCTAGGCCACAATCCCTAGGAGTCTTCTTCAACTCCGATAAAGTCATAGATGTTTTGCGCAAGCTCAGAGAGCTGCCAGCTGAATTTCTCCACGTTTAAATGCTTCCACAAGGAAAATTGTTCCTGATCTTTCAACAAATGAAGACCAACCTTTTATTTCTATCCTGAATTTGCATCACTTATTACATCTGGTTTAACCCAGAGCACTTCTTACTGTGGCCCTCAGAAAATCTCTCTCTGCTTCTCTGATGGCATTTGTCCCTCCGCAAGAGATTTGGGACAAAATGCTTTTCTTAAAAATATTCTCAGAGGGAAACTATTTGGCTCTCTGCTTCATAATTTATGATGGAGCCTGTTTATTGCCTTGTGGTCATTCCATTGGCTGTCATTGGATTCTGCGGACTGCTGAGTGAGGCTCCTTTTGGGTTGTCTCGCTGGACATCAGTGGAACCATTTGGATTTAAGAAAAACTCAAGCAACTTATTGAATTCGAGGAAAAATATAAATAGAGCCCATGTTTCATCTCATTTAAGAATCCATCATTGAGTCAGGCTTGAATAAAAAAAAAAGATTGATGAACATTTAAAAGACATAATTTAGAGACTGTAGTACCTCCAGACATATAACAGACAGCAATACAAAGACAGAGCTGATTTGTAATAATTAAAATAAAGTTTCAGTTCAGACCTCTCTTCATAACAGGAAAATTACCAAGAATCAGAACTTTACAGAATTATCTTCCAGCAAATCACAGAACACATAGAATGTTCCAATCACCAAGGGCAGGGAATCCCAACTGAAAGCCATGTAGAGCACTGGTTCAAACCCATGGGTTGTGACTACTTTGGCAAACCTTTATCTCCAAAAATATTTACATTTCGATTCATAATAGCAGTAAGATCACAGTTATGAAGTAGCAATGAAAGTAACTTTATGGTTGTGAGGTCATGAAAACATAAAGAACTATATTAAAAGGTCTCAGCATTAAGAAGGTTGAGAACCTTAATAAGTGTAAAGAATCTGTGGTGTGTGTGCCTAAGTATGTATGTACATGTGTATATGTGTATGTGTGGGTGGATGGGTACTAGTACATCTAGGCAGATTCTCCAGGAAATAAATGCAGTTAGTTAAGAAGTATTTGGAAAAAGTGTTCAATCTTATTTGTAATAATTAACTCACAAATGAAACATCCGGAGATAACCATGTTCTGTCAAATTGGCAAAGATTAAAACAAACAAACAAACAAACAAACAAACAAACAAACACGCAATAGTAAAGTATGTGCTCAAACATGATGAGGCCAGCAAAGCTGTGTAGATCTAGAACGGTAGTTCTCAGCCTGTGGGATGTGACCACATTGGGGGTCACATATCAGAGATGCTGCATAGCAGGTGTTTGCATTACGATTCATAACAGTAGCAAAATTACAGTCGTGACATGGCAACAAAAATAATTTTAATGGCTGCAGGTCACCACACCGTGAGGAACTGTATTTAAGGATCACAGCATTAAGAAGGTTGAGAACACTAGAGACTACAATTCTGTTTGAGAACTATGTTTAGAGTTTCTGGTTATCCCATTAGAATGAGTCAGTCACTCTGACTGACTGAGCTGTGCTTTGCCTGCCTGGCTGAATGAAGAGATGAATGCAGGAAGGAAGAGCTGAGACACTGGAAATAATGTCAGAATGTTTCTGGTAGCAGGCTCCCTGGGGACACTTTCTACGTTCGTCTGTAACATGCTGCTTAAATACCAAGAGTCCAGGGTGTCACACCACCAGTTTACTGAACTGTCCACCAGTTGGTTGACAAAATTGACGTTAATATTCAAAGTGAAGCCTTGAGGAAGGACATTGTGTGATGTGCTTAGCGTTTGTATTCCATGGGGGCAGAGGCACCTGGAACAACACTGACTTCCATGCTGTGTTTGAGTGGAAGCACACCAAACATTTTTTTTTTTATTATTATTTTAAAGAATTAAATACGTTCTTCATCACCAATTATAAAATCTTAAGACTTTAGTAGACTAATTATAAACATGAAATCAATTGCAAATGCTTCTCATTGTCTTCTCTGCAGTCAGAATTAAATTAATTAATTAACAACATCAACAACAACACAAAACAACCCAAGTGAACAAACAGAGTCTTCCACTTGCGCACTGACATAAGGTAAGCTGGATCTGAGGTCTAGAGTTAGCACTCCTGTCAAAAGTTCGGAGAATAACATTCTTTTGAAGCAATCTAATTAAACTCCATGTTGACTTGATGTGGCCCCCAGTGGACAGATCAAAACTATTTTTAGGTTGCAAGTGCTCTGAGAAGAAATATTTAATTAGGACGGGGGTGTTTAAAATAGCTTTCTCTCTTAATGTCAGGACCCGCTGGCTTGTGTTCCCCCTGCCATTAATCACCAATGAAGGGACGTCAGCAGTCACGGCTGAAATCCACCTTCTGTGGGCTGTGTGTCCTGTGACTCAGAAGGCCAATTCTGTCTGGATTTTGGCATTTTCCTTCAAGTGAATGGCACTCAGAGTTTCAGATAATTGAATGTTGATAATTTCTTCAGAAAAAAACCCCACACAGAGTAGTCCTCCCACTGTGTCCTGTGCTTTGTGGGGGTCACACAATGAGGAGGTAGAGAACATTCCATGGTCCCCAGGCCATGAAAGAGTTGAACTACTAAGACCTACATGAAGACTGGGCTAAGTAGAATAAGCCCTGAAAGAGAGAGTTGGAGAACTCAAACAAGGGGTGGGATAGAGCTCAGGTTAGAGCCCTGGCTGCTTAGTATGCACGAGACCCTGAGCACTGTCCTAACATCACAGCCCCCAAACAACAGAAAACAACTCTTCATAGCTTGCCAATCTAGCGTGCAATCATTCATTCTAATCTTTTCCTAGATCACAAATTTGAAATTATTTTTGAACTTAGATATTTAGATTTGATCTCTTTATGAATTAATTGTCAACAGGGACAAGGGACTAGACTTTATTTTAAAAATGACCTACCAAGTGTTTAAGAAATGCTGAGTGATATTCTTTTTTTGTTTAAATTATTTTTTTGTTATTTGGGAATCTTACATCATGCTCATTCCCCTTTCTTCCCATGTTTGTCCCCTTCCTCCATGAGCCCTTCCCCACCTGCAGAAACAAACACACAAAAAACAAACTAACTAAAACCAAAACCAAAACCAACTTCATTTTGTGGTGTCCATACACTCACTGGAGCATGGTCAGATCCCTAGAGGGCATTCTGACTGTGCTGTGTGTTTTCTACTCCAGGTACTATACTGTCACTCTTTGAGGTGGATTTGATTACTACGTCCATTTTGCAGATAAAGAAACAGAGACGTGGAAAAGCTGTAGAACTTTGCCAGCACTTCTCCCTAGTGGAAATCACACCCAGGATGAAAACATCATAGTTGTGGGTTTGGGTACACAGCTGGGGTTCCCTTCTATAACTGATTTATCCGAAGGCTTTCTCTACTTCTGATAGTTTTGATAGGGCATATCTCTTAGACCTTCATTTTCAGTTATCTTTCCCATAAATGGTTGCCCATTTCCCAAACTCATCAAGTGTTAGATACTCACTATTTGTGATAGATAAGGTCATTTTTATACTATATTTTTTGGAGTAAAAATTAACTCCATCTGCTCCTTTAGTGCAGCATTTCACATGGTTTTTATGTTTGGGAGGTTTATGTGACTTTGTGAATGTATATGTGTAGTGTGCATGGGTGTGGAAGGCGGCGGCTGCTTTCAGGACTCATCCATGGTTGCTTCCCGCCTTAATCGTTAAGGCAGGCATTCGTATTGTACCCTTGCTTCCCCTCTCTCCTTCCCTCCTTGTCTTCCTCCCTCTCCATCCCACCCTCCCTTTCTCCCTCCCTCCCTATTCTTCTCGTCCCCCACCCCATGTATACAAAGCTACAACAAAGTTTCTTTGTTTGATAGAACTGGGTACATAGCTGTATAGCCACCCGTCCAGCACATACTCTTGCACAGGAAACTCTCTCTGGGTCTAGCTTCATCTCTTGTTGGCCTAAGTAGTACCAGTAACACACTGGTTCATTTTTGAAGCAAAGTATCATGAGTTGAGGGACTCAGAGTCTGGGCAAAATGGAATTCCATGTGTCTTACAGGAAGTAAATTGCTGGAAGTAACTTAAATCAATTCACCTCCCTGCTGCAGGACTCTCTGGGCGGCAGAGAGGCTTGTGTTTGAAAACATTTTTCTCTGGAGGCAGATCTCTTAACTGTACCCAGAGATCATCAATATGGATAGTCTGGGTAACTAGCTTGTTTTGTGGATCCCCTCCCTGTGTTTGGATCACCTGGCATATTCATGGGTACTAGGAATCTGAGCTCCAGACCTCAGGCTTGTGCAGCAAACTGTTAAATAGTGAACCATTTCCTCAGCTCCGGCATCTGTACTCTCGGGAAATAATCTAAGTGCTGTAGAGAGAAACGGTCACTAAAGGTCTTCCTCTTCTGTGCTTCAGAACTTCCATGGCTCCTAATATAGGGTGAACCTCCCAACGAAAAAATATTAAACAGACAGATTATAAACTAGAAATAACATCTTCCATTCATAAGCCTTAAGCATCCATTCAGACGATGAAATCGTTCCTCCGACATACGCTCTATAAGCATAAACCATATCTGTAGAAAAATTGTCACTGAGAAGAGCTTGTAGGAATTTTGTAATTGAATGTGACAGGTTCAAAACCATAACATCGTAGGGTTGGAAAGATGGCTCAGAGGTCAAGGGCACTTGCTTATTGGAAGCTGAGTGCCCAGCACTCGTGTTAGACAGCTTCTAAGTGTAAGTCCAGTTCCAAGGAATCCAATGCCCGCTCTAGCTTCCACAGACACATGTATACATCCAACCCAGAGCCCCCCACCCCAACAAACACTAATAAATAATAATAAAACTTTAAAAAGTGAATACTATTTTCTTGATTCTTTCAATCATAATTACTATAACCCTATTAGTAAAGCAATGTGTTTATAGTTTGAAGATATCTGGTAGAATTTATTTCAAAATATAGATGGTATTGACCCACTGTTGGAAAGTTGTAGGTGATTTTTATTTTAAACCTGAGTGCACTTAAAACCTTTTCTAAAACAAACATAAAATAAATATGCATACTTTTATGATCAGAAGAAATGACTGGTTAAAATCATGTTTGCTATAGGGTTGCAGGTATTATCATTATTTATGATTATTGCTGGGTTTTTTGAGACAAGATTTCTCTTTGTAGCCCTGGCTGTCCTGAAACTTGCTCTGTAGATCAGGTTGGCCTTGAACTCATAGAGATCTGACTGCCTCTGTCTCCCAAGTGCTGGGATTCAAGGCATGCACCACCATCACCCAGTGGGTTACAAATATTTACCAAAAAAAGGAAAGGAGGAAACTAAATTGAGAAAGACTTACAGCTGGGGTAAAATATCAAAAAGTTAGTAGTAGCTATACTTGACTAATCTGGTTAGATATACCTTAGTTTATACTTCATGAATTCATATGTCTTCCAAATTATCAATTATGAAAGTGTTATTTAAAGAGAATATTTACATTTTAAATGGAAAGACAGGTTTAGGCAGGGAAGTTTTCTGGTTTTGTGTTTTCAGACAGGGTCTGAATGGATAGTGCAGGCTCACTTGGTCTTTGTGCCTTGCTCTCTGAGTGTTAGGATTTCAGGCCAAGGCTCCCTCCCAGCTCTGGAAGCATTAGGACTGGTTGCAGCCTCTGCCACCAGTCAGAAGCTTCCCTCTGGGTCCTTTGCCACATTGCTCCTCTTGTCTGTGGTCCCAGACAGCTTGCTGTCCTCACTGTATTTGTGTGGCACATGGAAGGCTTTTGAACCTTCGTTTACGAAGTAAGTTAAACAGCTGTGAAGCAAGTTGCTAATTTGGTATTTTAAAAGACATTATTTTTGTGTGATAAGGTGGAATATTCCCCCTGGTGCCATCACCTCTCATAACCCCTTGTCTCCAGGCACTACCTTCTCACCCAGGGCACCATTCCAAGTCAATCCTATCAACACAGCTGTTTTTATCTCGTGGAATTCATTTCACAAGCAGTAAGGCCAGTCTTTCCCAACTCCCACTCTTCCTTGGCTGTTTACATGTCATTAGTCTGCACAGCACAACTTGCCTCCCCAGGAAGTGGGCTGTCTGTGTGCTTTCCTACATCCCTGGAATAACCCAAGGGGGCACTCTGGAAGGAGAGGCAAGCCTGCCACTTGTCACCAAGGGGACAGTTATTGTCCCCAAGAGCTGCTGCTTGGGCTAAACCAGGGTGCTCAAAGATGCTTCCTGTAGGGCTAAGAGCCTCCCTGAATTTGTAAATTTGTTTTCAAAATCAGGTGTCTCCTTATTCTGTTTTTTAAAATATTTTGCTTTGTTCTAGGTTAAAACAGATACAGAGAGTTTAAGGCTTTATTTGTGTGTGTGTGGGCGTGCACACACACACACATACACACACACACACACACACACACACACACATACACACACTTCTTTAATTCTAGATTCTATGGAGATGACAGCATAACCATCCTCTTAAAACTGTCCCTAATTCCTTCCTATGTACACAAAGACAACTGAAGAGGATGCCTCCAAGCCAGCAGGAAAACAGCTAGTCTCCCTAATGCCCATCCTGGCCTCCTCCTTTACAAAATGTCAGGTGATTCCACCAGCTCCCCAGTGGGAGGAGTTAGAGTCAGTGCTCATGTGTCAGATCCACACATTCTCAGGAAATTCACACTGTAAGTCACTAAAAGCAGAGGATAGTACCTCCGCTATCGGGAGTAATTCATGTCCCCAAGAACCAGAAACACCAAAGCTCTACAGGGTTTACAGGGCAATGAGGCAGGCAGCTTGGGAACAACAGGTGACAGAGGGGCATGGCTGGCTCTTTGACGTAAGATGGGCAAGGATTCATTGAAAGTTTAGAATGAACTGGAGTCATCCAGTCCATGTGGCTATAGCGGTTTATATGTAGTGCTCAGTGTTCACAGGCTTGCTTCTCCTCCTCCTCCTCCTCCTCCTCCCCCTCCCCCTCTCCCTCCTACCCTCCTCCTCCTACCCTCCTCCTCCTCCCCCCTCCTCCCCCTCCCCTCCTCCTCCTCTTCCTCCTTCTCCTCTTCCTCCTCCTCCTCTTCCTCCTTCTCCTCTTCCTCCTTCTCCTCCCCCTCCTTTTTCTCTTCCTCCTCCTCCTCCTCCTCTTCCTCCTCCTCATCTTTCTTCTTAACATGACATTGAAAATTTTTCCTTTCATGCTTTTCCTGTCATGTACCTTTCCAGGATAACCTCCAACCATTTTTTTCAGTTTGTCCTGCATGCTCGTCCTCTGTTCTCAATGACCTCACCCAGGTTCTCATTCCTCTTGTTTCTCATGTTACACACCAACTAGTGCTTTAGAGTTTGACTCACTTTCGACAGCACAGCCTGAAATACATAGGCTAAAACACAATTAATGGCTTTTAGTTAACTTTGGCTAAATAAATAAACAAATAAACAGACAAACACAAAGCAACAACAACAGCAACAACATCCTGAGCCAGCTCCTTTAAGAAGAGAATACCAGGGAGATAGCTCAGTGAGGAAGAGTGTGGGCTACATGAAAGCATGAGGAACTGAGTTCAAATCTCCCAACCCATGTTAAAGCCTGCCCCTGTATGCCTGTAGCACCATCATTGGGGTTGGGGCGGGGAGTAGGCAGAGACCAGGGTATCCTTGGAGCTCATTGGCCAACTCATTCAGCAGAAGTGATGAGATCCAGGCTTAGTGAGAGAACTAGGCTCAAAGGACAAGATGAAAGGTGATGGAGAAAGACACCAAGTGTCCTCCTCTACCTCTTATATGAACACATAGGTATACACACACACACACACACTACACACACCACATATACACACATACATACATACCATATGCATATATACACAGACATACATATATACATACATACACACATATTCATACATACCCATATACATACATACACATGTACACATAACACCTGTACACACAAATACACAGCACATACACATACATACATACACACGCATATACATGCATGTAACAAATGCACACACAAATGTACAA
>JANHMN010000001.1:182596620-182608542 GCA_030674055.1 Rhabdomys pumilio | reverse complement strand
TGTGTGTGTGTGTGTGTGTGTGTGTGTGTGTGTGTGTGTGTGTGTGTGTGTTTAAGAGAGACAGAGACAGAGAGACAGGGAATTGCTGACAGCCAACAGGTTGTCATGGTGACCTTGGGTATGGAGACCTGTGCATCTGGGAAGCACATAAGAAGGTGTGTGAGTTCTGTTAGGAGAAAGGAGATGTTCCTAGTGTGTGCCTTGAATCTGAGTTGGCCTATGACTCGAGTCTGCCTCAGGAATAAAATCAACAGAATGCTAATTTTTAGTTGGACTGTAGAGCTCTCACCTTTGTCCTTTCTCTCAGCATATGTTTTTAGAATATTTTAGTAGTGTAGAAGAATGGATTTCTTGACAATTGTATGCATGTATTTAGTATACTTGAATCCTGTGCTCCTCCTTTCTTTTATGACATCATTGCCACCAGATAAATAGGCACAGGTTGACTTTTGGATAGTCCCGGGGGGTGGGGGTGGGGGGGTTGAGCCCTAGCCTAACTCAGACATATGACTAAGGTAACCTTGGACCATCCAGTCCCCAGATGACTTGCCAGTTGACTGCAGGCATGTTGACAAATTCAGTCAGATCTCATCTCATCTGCTAAACCCAGCTTTGATAAGATCAACTGAGTTTCCCAGGCAACATAAAGACTCATTACCAGGAATGAATGGTAGTTGGTTTAAGGTAGGAAACAATGTGTGTGTGTGTGTGTGTGTGTGTGTGTGTGTGTGTGTGTGTGTGTGTGTGTGTTTAAGAGAGAAAGAGACAGAGAGGCAGAGAGAAACAGAGAATAGTGATAAATGAATATGAACGCCATGAATTAATTACTAAGCATCCATCATTCACTGAGAGTTACTTTGGGTCCTGGGTTACTCTACCCTACTTTATTTTGGTCAGTTTTCTCAGCTAGCAAGTATCAGAGTATCACTTGGGTTCACTGATACTTTAAATTCCTCCTCTTAAGAGCATGACTCTGAAGTCTTTGAACCTGACAGGAAAAGCTGGATGTTGTTAGAAGGATTTGGGGTTTTATTTGAAGATTTTGAATTCAGACAAATCTGGATTTGAATTCAAACTTCAACTAAGATCACCTATAGAAGTTTGGTAATATATTTGACTTTAGTGCCAACTTTTATGCCCGCAAAATGGGCTTAAATTATGGTAGTAATGTCTACTCGGCTAATTTAACCAGAGTACCTGACACCAAGTGGGAACTCACTGGGGCCTGGCAGTAAAAGTGCCATCTTCAGAGCCCCTCTGATGTAAACCAAACATAAGTGAAGGCAAAGAAGTTCTTAGTAGAGGTACCAGTCCTTTTCCTGATCTACACTCAGAGGCTCTTGTGCCTGGCACAACCACTCTTGGGCATTCCAAGCTCATGCTTGATGTCTCCCTGGACCTTGCTTCCTTTCAGTAAAGCCATGGAGTGGGGTAAAAGGGACATGGGAGTTACAGGGTCAAGTTTCTGTCGATTAGAAATAAAGAGTATATAATTGTAGACCTGCACAGTGCACTGCCTGTGCATTCCTGGCAGCAACCTGACACCTGTCAGGATCTGGCAGGATGCTGTACATCAGGGCTCTGACAGAGGCTTGACCAGGATGCTGAGCTGGCTGGCTCTTCCCTTCCTGTTGTTCCTGACTGAGCTTCACTTGGGCAAAGACTGACTTCTTCTGTTCCTGGCACATGGTGTGTTGTCTGGTACATAAATAGCAATGGATAGATATTTGCTGAATGGACAGTTGTACTCCTCCACTCTGGGGGTGCAGAGGGGAGAGAGGACAGAGGGAGAGCAAAGAGTCCACCCCCACCACCCCCACTAAATAAGAGAAGCCTCCAGAACTAGACGGGAGGAATTGGAGTGAGTAGAGTAGTTTGACAGATAAGCAAAATCTTTTCTTAGCAGCTTACCTATCGTTCTGGCTTTGTCCAGCCTGTGAACATGAACAGAGCTTTGTTACTAAGGGAACTGTAACCACAGGCTCGGTTCCCACTCCAAAGCTAGAAGGGGGTAGTACATTTTCAAGTTCTTGGCTAAACTGTCTTTTGAGTTTCACATTCAGTAGTCTGTCTTCCTCATTGCTGTAAAGAAGTGGGCTAGTGTTCTCTAAATGAGGAGAGGCTATAACAAGGAATGATGGACTGTGATTAGTACTAAGCCAGCAAACAGGCAGAGCCATAGATGTTGGATTGGGTTGGGGGGGGGGTAGCATCTTCTCTAAAGACTGTTATGGAATGATTTATTACTGAGATGAACTTTGAGTGGAAATCTGGAGGAGGGAAGGGATCAGCTATGGATATCTAATGGGGGGAGTCTCAGGCAGAAGAAACATCAAATGTAAAGTTCCTAAAGCAGAGATGTGTTTAACATGGTTGAAGATTAGCAGTGAAAACCCTGTAGCTGGAGAAGAATGAACTAAGAGAGTTCTATCAAAGAAGAAACTTAGAGGAGCACTGGTTCCTTCCGGTCTGGGCCCAAGCACTGAGCAGATCCTGGCAGCAGCTCTGCCCCCAATCTCAAGGAACCCAGAGGAAGCAGGGCTCCCAGGTGCCCTAACCCAGGCAGTATCTTAGGTAAGCAGACAGCAACACATGCTCCAAACAGGGAGTAACTGGGACCCACTAGAACCCAGGAAGTCACTCCCGGCCCGAAGCACTGGTTTCTTCCAGTCTGTGGGTCTGTGCCCTAGCACTGAGCAGATCCTGGGCAGCAGCTCTGCTCCCAATCTCTAAGAACCCAGAGGAAGCAGGCCTCCCAGGAACTCTAACCTGGACAGTATCTTAGCTAAGTAGACAGCAACACCCGCCCTGAACAGGGAGTAACTGGGACACACTAGGACCCAGGAAGTCACTCCTGGCCAGGAGCACTGATTCTTTCCTGTCTACGCCTGAGCACTGAGCAGATTTGGGGCCCCAGCTCTTACCCCAGTAGTAATACTCACCCCACACAGTTCTGATACAACCAAGATAATAGGAAAGACAGGCTCCAGTCAGAGACAGGGCAGGTAGCACTAAGGATATCCAGATGGCAAAAGATAAGCACAAGAACACAAGCATCAGCAACCCAGGGTACTTGGCATCATTAGAACCTAGTTTGCCTACACAAGAAAGTCCTGAATTCCCCACATTACTAGGAAAGCAAGATTCAGATTTAAAATCACTTCTAATGATTATGATAGAGGACTTTAAGAAGGACTTAAATAACACTCTTAAAGAATTTGAGGAGAACACAGGTAAATAGGTAGAATTTAAAGAGGAAACACAAAAATTCCTTAAAGAATTACAAGAGAACACAACCAAATAGGTGAAGGAATTGAACAAAACCATCCAGGACATAAAAATGGAAGAAGAAACAATAAAGAAATCACAAAGGGAGACTATTCTAGAGATAGAAAACTTAGGAAAGATATCAGGAGTCATAGATG
This sequence comes from Rhabdomys pumilio, assembly GCA_030674055.1. Classification (NCBI taxonomy): domain Eukaryota; kingdom Metazoa; phylum Chordata; class Mammalia; order Rodentia; family Muridae; genus Rhabdomys; species Rhabdomys pumilio. The sequence continues at coordinate 182,605,117 of JANHMN010000001.1, read as the reverse complement.
CAAGCATCACCAACAGAATACAAGAGGTAGAAGAGAGAATCTCAGGTGCAGAAGATACCATAGAAAATGTTGACACAACTGTCAAAGAAAACATAAAATGCAAAAAGTTCTTAATGCAAAACATCCAGGAAATCCAGGACACAATGAAAAGACCAAACCTAAAGATAATAGGTATAAATGAGAGTGAAGATTCTCAACTTAAAGGGCCAATAAATATCTTCAACAAAATTATAGAAGAAAACTTCCCTAATCTAAAGAATGAGATGCCCATAAACATACAAGAAGCCTATAGAACGCCAAATAGACTAGACCAGAAAAGAAATACCTCTTGTCACATAATAATCAAAACACCAAGTGCACAAAACAAAGAAAGATTATTAAATGCAGTAAGGGAAAAAGGCCAAGTAACATATAAAGGCAGACCTATCAGAATTACACCAGACTTCTCACCAGATACTATAAAAGCTAGAAGATGCTGGACAGATGTCATACAGACCCTAAGAGAACACAAATGCCAGCCCAGGCTACTATACCCAACAAAACTCTCAATTATCACAGATGGAGAAACCAATATATTCCACAACAAAACCAAATTTACACAATATCTTTACACAAACCCAGCATTACAAAGGATAATAGCAGGAAAGCTCCAATACAAGGAAGGAAATTATATCCTAGAAAGAGCAAGAAAGTAATCCTCTTCCAACAAATCCAAAAGAAGATAGCCACACAAAGATAATTTCACCTCTAATAATAAAAATAACAGAAAGTAACAATCACTGTTCCTTAATATCTCTTAACATCAATGGACTCAAGTCCCCAATTAAAAGACATAGGCTAATGGACTGGATACATAAACAGGACCCAGCATTATGCTACATACAGGAAACCCACCTCAGTGACAAAGACAGACTCTACCTTAGAGTAAAAGGCTGGAAAACAATTTTTCAAGCAAATGGTCCTAAGAAACAAGCTGGAGTAGTCATTCTAAAATCTCCAGCCGGAGAACACAAAGGGACTCATGACTCCACCTGTATAGGTAGTTGAGGGTGGCCTTGCCAGGCATCAGTGGAAGTGAATGGCCTTAGTACCTGAATATTTGAATTCCCTAGTTTTGGGGAATTTTAAGTGCAGGGAGGTGGAAATGGGATGGGAGGATGGTGGGAGCCCACCCTCATAGTAATTGGAGGAGAGGGATGGGGTAAGGGTTAGGCATCAGTGGAAGTGGAGGACCTTGGTGCCTGAAAATTTGGATTCCCTGGTCTTGGGGAATTTGAGAGCAGAGAGGTGGAAATGAGAGGATGGTGGGAGAACACCCTCATAGAAACTCCCAGAATTATATGGTTTAGACATGACAGAAGCAGGCCACCAGAAGACTAGATTCCAGAATTCAAACAAAAAATTATCTTGATACTAAAATTTGTTTTGAGAATTGTATATTGCAGAATACACAGCCTTGGTGTATCTACTCATCAAGCAAGCTGAGAAGACCTGCTCGAACCTCTGATGTGCTGGAATTCCAGCTGAATGCAGTGAAGACACAGTGTCAGAGGCTTATCAATTTACTCTCCCTCCCTGCCCCTCTTCTAATATCTCAAGGCCCATAATCAGCTTGAAGAAGTTAATGAAGAGTTGGTGCCCCTATTCCCTGGGCTTGGGGACTGAGGTGGTTAATATTGGGGTGTCTTTCTAGGGAAAAGTAGTGGTTTTGTTGGAACAGGGAGGATTAGCTAGGATTCATTGCATAGCTATAACCTATTGCTAGAAATATGTATAATTGTCATTAAGTTGAAGTTATAATTTCTTAAATGGTACAAAGTTTACTTTGATTTCAAATTTAAGGTTTTCATTGGTATAAGCTTCTTATTGATATAAAAATGAGATGAATATTGTTACTCTCATAGGCATTGTGCCTGTATAACACATTTAGGAATACAAGGCTTAGACCCAGTCCTTCTTTAACTTCTTTAACTGATTTGAGATGAGTTAAGGGACTATAGCAAATTCATTGATTTGAGTTTATTGTTAGGGTGTTTTCTACATTTTATTTAGAAATAGCTGAGAGGAGTTAACAGACAACAGTTCAGATTACCTTACATGGATAGTTGGTTTTCAAAACATCAGAAGTCCACAGAATTGATGTTACAAACATTTTTGTATTAATGTTCATTTTGATTAGAGACCTTGTCTGCTCCTGACAGCTTCCTGTCTTGGATTCTAAGAAGAAATTGAGCATCTTTGGAGTTACTCCAGTTGTGGTGAGATAGCCACTAGGCAAGAATTGCCTCTTTCCATCTACAGACAAATTACTGTCCAGAAACGGACACACTTGCAGAATAGTCAACTGATTATATCTGCCAAGACAGAGTAATCAGCCCTTAATAATTCTGCATCACTAGGTCTGTCAGATGATCCTGGGCCAGAAGGCTGAAGATCAGATGCTCCAACGTTTTGTAGTATAGAGACTGTCCAGGTGTTTAGAGGTCTCTATAAATTGGCTAAGTTTTAGAAGCTATGCTTTGTGCTTCCCATAATTTCAGTTAACTCAGTCATTCTGGATTTCTGACGGGGTTGAAAACTTATAGTCTCATAGCCAATCCTGGCTATTTACTTTGAGAGAAAATATTTGAGAGGATGTTTTTCAGCTGACATTCATTCTAAAGCCAAGAAAAAGCCAGGTTCAAAACTAAGTCTTTTAGTTAGGAGAGATGACAAAGGTTCTGGTTAGTCAACAAAATGATGGACTGGGTATTAGGTCTAAATTGCACCTTACTGATACAAATTGGTATAGTTATGCTCTAATTGTATTTTGAGAGAAAAGTTTTATTTTAACAGGAAGGGTGATATGTAGGAGGAGCTAAGTTGGGAGGAGTAAGGAGAGGAGGAGGAGAAGGAGAGGAGGAGCTAGGTGATGAGAGAGAGAAAGAGGGGTGGGAACATGGAGGCAGATGTTTGAGTGTCTCTGCCAGTCAAACATAGTTGATATATCTAGGTTGGGTATTGGGTTACACTCATGATTGATATTGAGCATTACCAAACTTATAAAGCCTTTGATTAACATTAAAAATTTGTATAAAAGCAAAAAAGAGAAGGGGGCATGGGATAGGGGTTTTCTAGGGAGAGAAAATGGGGAAAGGGGATGGCATCTGAAATGTAAATAAAATATCCAATAAAAAAATTAAAAAAGAAGAAGAAACTTAGATATCGTGAGCCAACAGGTGGCAGAGGGCTTGATGTTTAGTGGTAAGGATACTGATGGTTTGGTTGCATAGACTAGAAACCATTTCTATGTTAGAACACATTTTAGTTTTTATTGCTGGGGAAACATCACCTATCAGCAAGTCATGGAGGGGCACCAGGACAAAACATAGATGCTAAGGATGCTAAGGTATCCCATTCTTTCCCACAGCATTGTGAGAAAGCAAATTTCTTCCTTTTCTGTCCTGGTTTATTGTACATTAAGAAGCAGTCTAGGCTTGATGACAATGCCCAAGCCCCTCTTTGATGTTCTTTATTATTTGACCAGGAAAGATGAGAACATGAGGTTAGAGTTACAGCAGGACCTCTCTTGGATTTAATGACATGGTTTTGATTCACTAAGTGTATCTATTTTTTTCAATGCCATATTTTGCTGACCTTTTATATATTGTCTTTTTCATCCATGTTGATGAAGTATACCAAGAAAGCATGGCACTTGATCTCAATAATTCACCAAAAGTACTAGGATGGTTGCAGATATTCTTGTGTTTGATGTGTGTAATGTATTAAAGAGTATATTCATATACAAAGGAAAACACACAGCTGATGCCTTCCTACAAACCACTCAATGGATAGTCACCACTCAGTACCTTTAATCTGAGTACAGTCCTCCTTGCTTTAATTTGTACTCTCCCAGTCCTGTCTTCCCAAGTCACTACAGCTTTTATGACTTCTAACACAATTTGTGTATCTGTAATTCGTCAGTATGAATTCTTTGACAGTCCACTTCTTGTAGGGTACTGTATAGTTTAGGAAATATCACACTACTTAATTACTTTGACTCCCTAGACAATATTATACTGTATACATGGCTTGCCATGCACTTACCTGGCATAGACAAACACTGTTACCAGTATTGGTTCTGTGGTTAGATGTAGCTATTGGCATTCTTTTATAATGATAGAGATATATATGTGTATATTTTTGTCAGATATACAGTTCATGTTTCTTGTAGATATTGGGTTATATCTCACTGAGGTTTTACTTTAAAAATTGGTATTTGGTTCATTGTTTGAGAATTTCATGCTTTTTCTGTAATTGTTTTGATCACGCTTACTCTCCTATTTCTTTCTCACTGATTCTGCCCCAATCTCTACTCCTACTGCGGCATTCCTTCCCAATTTCATAACCAAACCAAACCAAACCAAACCAAACCAAACCAAACCAAACCAAACCAAACCAAACCAAACCAAACCAAACCAAACCACTGTGTCTATGTAGTGTTGCTGGTAGGTGCATGGGTATTGACCCATCTCTAGATCTTGGGTATCCATATCCTTAAGAAAGGCCGGTTTTCCCTCTCCCAACAGTCATCAGTTACCAACTGCTTCTCAAATAGGGGTGAGATTTTGAGACCACCTGCCTCCTCCATACTGGGACGTTGCCTGGCTTAGTTTTGTGAAGGTCTTGTGCATGTTGACATAACTGTTGTGAATTCAAATGTGCACCTGGCCTATTATGTGTAGAAAACACTGCTTTGTTGTAGTCATCCATCATCCACTGCCTCTGGCCCTTAGAGTCCTTTTCAGCTTGCTTCTATGATGATCTCTTACTCTTGGGAGTCTGTGTGTACATACATATGCATGTGCGTGTGCGTGTGCGTGTGCGTGTGCGTGTGCGTGTGCGTGTGCGTGTGCGTGCGTGTGAGAGAGAGAGAGAGAGAGAGAGAGAGAGAGAGAGAGAGAGAACCCAGCCAGTCTCTTACTCTCTGCATGCTGATGAGTTGTGAACCTCCATGTTAAGTATCATCTACTGCAAAAAGAAGTTTCTCTGATGAGGTTTAGGACATGTGTTAATCTACGGGAATAAGTTACTAAAAGTTTATTTAAATTGACTCTGTTTAATACTGTATTTATTTCAGGATAATAATGATGATTGAATAATATGTTCTCCCTTAGGGCCTGTGATTTACCTAGGCACAGGCTTTGACCTGTTAGTGCTCCCAAGCTTGAATTCTGTCTTGTGAAGCTGGTCTTAAGTCCAATTAGAAAGTGGTTGGTTAATCCCTTAGCATTTGTGCCACTGATGTGGTAACTGTAGCTTATGGAGTTTCCAGTTGGGTAAAACTGATAAGGTGTTATGGTCAAGGCTGGCATTAAACTTGTCATCCTCCTGCCTCTGTCTCTCTACCCACCACATATGAAACCACCACAACTGGCTTGGTAGATTTTTAATTTTTAAAACCTTTTATTGATTTCTAGTTGTACCTTCCTTCACTAATGGGATATAGTAACACTTTTCCTGCTTGTTTGTCAGTTCACAATATATGTGGTCAATATTTTATCCATTAAATATATCTGATTGACAGATGATTGTGAAATTGATTTATAAATTCTTAATATAGTACATATACCAGAAGATATTGTCACCCAATTGATAAATATTTTTCTTTATAGGGAGTTATTAATATTTCTAGGCTTGCTTTTAGACTTTCAAGTTTGTCGCATTAGCCTGTCATTCAACTTTTACCAATATTACATTATTTTCACAATAATGTTTTGGGGTAGTTTTTCATGTACATTCTTGTCATTTGTTTACTTTATTTGAATAAATGTGGATTCAAAATCTTTATTCATTTTTGAAACATTGGGACAATTGGAATTGGAGGCGGGGCGGGGAGAGATCTTGGACAAGGTAGAAACCTAGTGCAATGGAAACTCTCAGGAACCTATGAGGGTGACCCTAGCAAAGGAGAATCCTAGTAATGAGGGGATATGAAGCCTTAACCTGACATCTCCTATAGCCAGCAAGACTTCCAATGAAGGAATTGGGACACCAACCCAGCCACACAACCTTAGACCTATAATTTGTCCTGCCTACAAGATGGTGGTGTAAAGGTGGTGCAGAAATTGTGGGATTGGTCAACTAAGGACTGGTCCAGCTTAAGACCCATGCCTTGAGAGGGAGCTATCCCTTACATTGCCTGGAAGACTACGGTAGGATTCAGAGGCTGGATAGACCAGAGACCCAGGATAGAACCAAACACAACTGGAAAAAAAAAGCCAATGAAATGATTCCTATGATTCCTAACGATATTCTGTTATATTCATAGATTGGTGCCTAGTCCAATTATCATCAGAGAGGCTTCTCCCAGTAGCTAATGGAAACAGATGCAGAGACCCACAGCCAAACATTAAGCAGAGCTTGAGGAATCCTGTAGAAGATGGGGAGGGAGGATTGTAGCAGACAGAGGGGTCAAGGACACCACAAGAAAACCCACAGAATCAACTAACCTGGCCTCATAGGGGCTCACAGAGGGAAAAGAAAAGAAAAAAAAATTAGACTATTCTTTTTCTTTCAGATTTTAGTTGTAAGATCCTCTCTGTATTCTGGATGCTAGACACTTATCATGGGAATGGTTTTCAAATATTTTCTCTGTCTTGTGAATTATATTTTCATATTTTCATTTTCTTAACAATGCCCTCTACTTTACAAATGGTTTTTTTTTTTTGTAATTATTTTCCTGGTTTTGTTCTATTTTTTTTCTTTTATTTCCTCTGTAGCCTACTGCATAGCCATGAAGAATTTCAACTATATGCTCATTTTTAGAGCTCAACTGATCTAATCTGGGTGTGGTAGTGCTTGCCTGTAACCCAAAACTTGGGAAACAAAGGCAAGAGAATCATCCTGGGCAAAGTATCATGTTTGAGGCCAGTTTGTGCTCTGAGGGACTTTGTCCCAAACAAACAAACCAAAACAAAAAGCATAACAAAACAACAAAAGAAAAAACCAACAAACAAAACAACAACAAAAAGAGAAAAACCAGAAGAGTTCTCTAGATCTAGATTTTTAAAAAGTTCTTTTGAGACTCATTTTATATTAATTTTTGTATGATGATTAAATTCATCCTTTCATAAGTTGATATTTAATTGTTGCAACACAGTTGGAAGACTATTCTTTTCTCCACTGGGTAGTGTGGTTTGTAGTGAGAATGGCCCCATAGGCTCACATACTTGAATGCATGGTTCCTAGTGGATGGAATGTTTTAGGAAGGATCTTGGAGGAGGTGTGTCATTGAAGATGGGCTTTGAGGTTTCAATATCCCATGCCATTCCCAGTTAGTTTGTCCTCTGCCTCATGCTTGCAGATCAGATGTAAGCTCTCAGCTACTTCTCCAGTGCCATGCTTGCCTACCTGCTGCCATGTTCCCTGCCATGACAGTCACAGACTCTTAACCCTCTGGAAGTATGAGCCACCAAATTAAATGCTTGCTAAGTTGATTTGTTGATGGTGCTTTGATATGGCCATAGAAAAGTAACTAAGATAGCTGGTATTGACAGAATATTTATCATAGAAGGACTTAGGTATTCCATTGGCCTTTATGTCTATCATTAATGGAAGTACCCTAATGCTTTGATTTGTATAATTTTGTATAAGTTTAGAAGTTAGAACAGGTGAGTATTTCAATTTTGTTCATTTCCTGCATCTGCAGTTTTTTTTTCTATTTGAGTTCTTCCTCCATTTCCATGTAAATTCTATTATTTGCTTTTTCATTTATGGAAAGAGGCAGTTTGGTAGGGATTATGCTGAAACTAAGGATGAAGCCATGCTACATGCCTTTTTGTTTACTTAGATACTCTTTAATTCCTTCCAAGAATGTTTTGACATTTGCAATGTATGACTTTTGTATCCATTGCTTCAGTTTGCCTCTGAGCACTTAATTTGTTTGTGCTATCATATATGGGTTTATTTTTTAAATTCTTTTTCCATTCTGGACTTCCAGCTGGGATATCAGTAAGATAGTACATTTGTGCTGTTTTAGTTTCTAGGTTTATGAAAATGTGTTACTTGCACAGACACAAACTAACAAGTACCCCATGGTTTCAGTTTGTTGATGCTTATTTAGATTTGGCCAAAGAAAATATCAGTTGTAGTAAATGTTCAATGTATAGTAGGAAAAAATATTTTCATAGTTGTCCAGTCAAGTGTCTATGAGATCACATATTGTTAATCCTTGAGGATGCGTTTGGGGAAATTCTCCAAACCTCATTGGTGATTAAATCTTTAGTGATTTTATCATGGTGCACACATCACAGAGTATCCTTTTTATACTAAGTCAGCTGTGATGTCACTAGGTAATATCATCTTACAGGAACATCAACAGATGCTATAATGTTGCCTGAAGTCATGATATGACTCACAACTGTCTATCCGTATATACATACATATATGTAAATGTATATACATAAAAGTATATATATATATATATATATATATATATATATATATATATATATAT
>JANHMN010000001.1:182576645-182596610 GCA_030674055.1 Rhabdomys pumilio | reverse complement strand
ATATATATATATATATATATATATATATATATATATATATATATATAATCTTGTAAAATGAATCCATACATAATATGGGATTTATTAGAATGACTTACAGGCTTTGATCTGGCCAACAGTGGTTGACTGTGAGTAGACAGCCCCCCCAAAATCCAGTTGTTCTTTGGTCTACAATGCTGGATATCTCAGACGGTCTTCAGAATATGCTAGAACCCCAAGAAATAGGCTCTAATGACAGAGAAGAAATGGACTTGCTAGCAAGGCAATATGAAACAGGCAAAGTGCAAAAGTTTTCTTCCCTGTCTTCCAGCAGAAGGTGTGGCCCAGATTTAAGGTGTGTCTTTCTGCCTTAAGATTGTGATTAAAGCACATATCTTCCTATTTCAAAGATATGGATTAGAAGTGGCTCTTGCTGCTTCAAGTTAAAAATCCTTCTATTTTTCAATTTTAGCTAATTCCTCACGTAGTCAAATTGACAAGCAAGCCACTACATCATGTATATACTTTTAGAGTCCTTACATCTCCCCAGGGATGTTTCCTTATTGTTATTAAAAAAAGCTTTTCTGCTTTTAAGCAAGCTTCCTTTATAAACATTGACTTGGTATGCTATTAGCTGGTTATCTTTTCTTCCTTCCTTCCCTCCCTCTTTTTTCCTTCCTTCCTTTTTTCTTTGCCAATGTTTACATGTTTTTCTTTCATCTTTCCACTTTCAACTGTTTTTAAAAGATAAGCCACTTTTAAGCATCATATACTTAAAGTTAAAAAGGTTGCACATTTTGTAATTAGAGAAGAGTGTTTAGTAAATTCAAATGACTATCTGATAATTTCCTTATAGTTTCATGGTATTTTCTGTTGATTTTTCTTCTTCTGTGTCTTTTGAATGAATTTACTATTCATATTCCCCCCTGTTACTGTTCTTTATATTCCTTTTATTACTGGTTTTCCTAGAGCTGAAAACGCACATCCTTAGCTTATTAGAATGGGATGCAAAAGAGTCCTCTTACTACCTCCTGACTATTGCTCGCCCTTGGATGGCTTTATGTCCCCTGTGTTCCTCTCTGTTCTGGTGTCAACATTCTACCTATTCGATGCTGCCACTTAAATAAACGTATTTATCATGGCCTAAGACAGTATGGAGCCAATATTGATTTAATTTTATACAACATGGCTGTCTTCTCCTTTTCCACTTTCACTCTCCTCTTGCTCTGTTTTCCTGTGTCTCTCAAGGCTTCCCTCTGCCATTTCTTTCAGCAAATGCCTGTTGGATATTAATCCTCTCAGGTTTTGTTTGTTTGAAAATGTTTCTTTCTTTCTTTCTTTTTTCTTCCCAGACATTTTTGAAGGCTGTTTTCACTGAGCAAAGAGTTCTAAGTTGGCAGTGGTCGGCTCTCCACATGTTGAAGATGTCATCCCGTTGTTCCTCGGCCTTCATCCTTTTTGTTTAAAAGCCAGCTTAGCTATTACTCCTGATCCCTTGAAGTTACTGTGTTTCTTTTCTTTGGCTGCTAGTAAGGCTCTCTCTCTCTCTCTCTCTCTCTCTCTCTCTCTTCTCCCCCCCTTTTTTTTCTTTTTAGCAGTTTGACTATCATATGTCTTGTGGTTTTCTTTATCCTATCTGGGGTTGTAAATATTTTTGAATCTTTAACTTGATGTCTTTGGACTTATCTATTATCTATCCAACTACTGTATTTGCTCCATTCTTCCCTGTTTCTTCTTCGGGATCTCAAATACACACAGCTCGAACTCTGACTGTGTGATTTCAATCTGTGTTCCCTCTGTCTCCCCACTCAGTCTCCTCCAATGTTTAGTTCACATACTTTCCAGCCTGCCTTAAGCTCCCTTTAGTGAGTTCTTATTGTCAGTTACTAACATTCAGTTCTGCAATTTCTTCCTTTGTTTGTTTCTTTCTTTCTATAAGAAAATTCTAGTTCTCATAACATTTTTTTTTTGCCTGATTTCTAGAACTTATTAATTGTGGACTTTGAAATTTGTATCTGATAACTGAGTCATGCATGGTTCTTCATGTTTTTCTTTCTCCTTAGTTTTTGGTTGTTTGGTTAGGTCTCCTGAGCTGTCTGGTACTTTTTAATCAAAGCTGTAAATACTATAAATATAAAACCAGTATGGGTCTCCGGTTCTTGTTATCTTCTCCTGGAGAAATTGCACTCATCTTGACCTCTGTCCAGTGTTTTCAGCACTCGTATGTCACCATACTTCGTTTGGCTCTGAGTTGCTTTAGAAATTGGGTTTGGGTCTTTGTTGTGTTGTTTCAACTTAATGCTCATTTCTCATGCCTTTCCTTCCCATGGTAGCACTTGGATCCTTACCAGGCTCCCTCCTGGCCTGCAGATTTCAGGTTTTCTTTCCTAATGGTTGACTCTTGAGAGCTTGAGTTCTGTGGCATCTACCAATCTGCAGCTGTTTGCTAGATTTATCTCTGTGTTTTTCACTCCTTTCTTGGATCTTTTAGTCCTAGCTGCCTTAGTATCTCTCGAATGTCTTCAAACAGAGGCTCTTTGTTTTTCTCTTCTTATATTTTATGTTTAATCCCGTGTCTAAAGTTGTTCTTGGCAAAGGATTTAGTCTGGAGCAAACTTGTCCGCTATGACCAAAAGCAGGAGTCTCTTATACTTAACTAATTTTTTTTTCTGTGCATTCTATTTTAAGACAAGTGAGTCTGACCTTTCTTTAATATTCATGAGATATTTTCCTTTTTAAGTAAATGTATTTATTATGGAAGATGTACAGGTTCTGGAAAATATAATAGTATAATAAATGCCCATTTCCTTTCATATAGGGTTTAGCTGTGTTCAAATGAAGTCAGTGGATTTGAAAGAAACTAGGGAGTAAATAGCAATATCCATGGTACTTGGAGATGGTCATAATGATGACTATGAGCTTTAAGCATGTCTCACAAAAGACAATGTCTGAACCTATGAGGATGCATGGTATGCTTGGTACAACTGAGACGACCATCCTTGGTTTCCTGTTAGTACTTGACCTAGTCTAGCTTACATTTTTTTCCCTGAGAATTTGTGTGCTTACTGCCTCAGACTTGATTTCTTTAAGTTATTTTCCATTTTGGCCTGAATGTTTCCATGCATGTCCTTGTCTATTTTTATAATTGTTTTTTATTTATTGGATTGTAAAAATTGTCTCCTCCTAAAACATGAATGCTTGGGGTTTGTGTGTGTGTGTGTGTGTGTGTGTGTGTGTGTGTGTGTGTGTGTTTTCAAGTCTCCATCAGTTTTTACTAGCAGTTTCCATACAATGTTTGAGCCCATGAGATTCAGGGTGATTGATCCTTCTAAACGCTGAGCAACTTTTAAAACAGAATGCAAAACAATGAGTGGCTCTGTGGAATTTATTGTTACTAAATCTCCTCTCCATTTGTTTAACTGTATTATTTGCCTGAGGGATGCTGTGTAGCTATGGAGCCAAGTCAGCTAAATGAAACATGATCCTGGCACAAGAAAATAATGATGTGTCTCTTCTGTGAAATCACAGCCTCCCCCTCATCTCCAGATGCTTGGAACCACACCCTCTCTTTTTGTTGTTGAAGGCAAGGAGGGTGGTGCCCAGTAGGGCTTGGCCATTGAGGGCATCAGCTAGGGAGCAGGCAGACCAAAGCAATAGGAAGAAGGACAGTCACAGATAGTCTAAGACAGGAGGCTTCAGCAATCTATCTGCTGAATTTAGGCTATGTCTCTGAATGCAGCTGAACACTGATTTTGTAGATTATTTAGTAGAGAAATGGCCTTTTAAAAGGACTATTTGAAGGAAACATTTACTTTATTCTTCTTTTAAAAGATTCAAGGAACTCCACACTTTCCCTTTGGGGTCCTCTGAATTAAAAGAGAGCTCAGGATAAAGCAAAGATTATTTTAAGGTATATCCCTAGTGCTTATTGTGTGCCAAGCACTGGCCTGAACTTTGAGAAGTGACAGTGACTAAAGCAAGGTGATGTCCCCTGGTAATGTTGACATCCAGGATGGGTGGGATGAGAAAAGAGAAATATCCCAATGGTGAGGCAACTGAAGAGTCATGGGGAAGTAGCAAGCAGGAGCGAGATACTGGGCTGGATGGAGTATGGCTGTGTGTTAACTATTGTGGCCAGGAAAGGGGTCATGGAGAGGGTGAACATCGAGAGACATCCTAAGTTCCTATTGAGCTAGAGTCTGGAGTTTTTAGTGGGTGTGGGAATTACCGTGCCATATACTTTTCCAACTGCCACCCCAAGAGATTCCACATTCTGTCCAATGCTGTCTGTATCTGGCAACCTGCATTTCTAGAAAGCTCTTCATATACTTCATATGAAGATCCAAGATCAACTTACAAAAGCCAACCACATTTTATACTTGAAAGCCTGGAAAATAATTAACAATGCAAGCAAAGATTTATTGTAGACTGCCTTCTTGTTGGCAAACAACTCCTACTGTGTAAGAGAGAAAATAAGGCAATTATTGTGTACCTGTTGTATGCCTCAGACATTTTCTAGTTGCTGTCTTTTTGAATTCCATATTGTTCTCCAGAGCTTGGTATCTTCTACACAGAACAAGACCCAGGGAGGAGCCAGCAGCACCTCACTTCCTTGTATAAAGGTAGAGACCATATTGAGAGCTCATTCTACATTTCTACTTGAGTCTTTGGGATTGAGAAGTGAGCTTTAGCTCAGCTTGGTCTCTTGGTTCATGCTGTTTTTATCTATAGCACATGTATTCACCTGGATCACCTCTACACAGAAAGCTGCATAGGAAATATTCTCATTTCCCAATTGAAGTTTCTATTGATGGTATCATCCATTTGAAATAATTTTCTCAATCCAAAGGGACCTCAGGTCAATTATTTGATCATCAAATACATCAAACTTAGCAGGAGGATGAGCATGTTTATGTTTCCCATATCTCCTGGGTCATCATCAGTTCACATTGGCATCATTTCCTGAAGAATCCAGTGCAATCAAAGAACTGTCTTTAGCCCCAAGCTTGGTAAGTAGCTCCCGGACAGATTCTAGTCTACCCAGAAGAAACCCACTTTCTCTCTACCTTGGACATGACTTCCTTTGAACACATCTGGAAAACAAGGTTAAAAGTCCCTAACTAGCTAGCAAAATTGGATGTTTTGTTTTTGTCTACCCATTTTAGTCGTTAGCAACCTGCCTCTTCCGCAGAACAGCCGTATACAGCCATCACTCATGCTTGGCTTCTGGATCCAGTCATCTCTGCATGGGGCCAGTGGCATAGCCTTTGAAATCTCCTTTTGTGGCATCTCAGTCTTGACATGTATAAGGCCAGGTATAGGTCATCTCATGACTTTCTTCTTTAGTTTCTCTTTCAGGATATGAGCTGCCAGCCGAACCCTGTCTGTCCCTCAATGATCATTTTTCTGTTGACTTGTTGGCACCTTTATACATGTCCCTCATCTCCCTGATCATTGGTCCTGGTTCATTGAGCTAGTCAACCCCTGTCAGTATCTACAAAATCCCTTCATATACACTCATGCTCCAAGAAAGTGGGTTCACCCTGCCATTTTTTGTGTGTTTATTTAGAGTAAGGGCTGCTTCTGAGTTGGCCGTAGGTCTAGGCTGCTCCACCCACCAAGGAGTAGCCTTTTCTCTGATACTCTAAGCCTCTACTTAAAATCTGGAGTTCATAATTCATCTCTTTTCAGATTCAACACTCTGGCTCTATGGACCTGAGGTTTTTTCTTTCTCTGATGGAATGAACCTGGCTCAGGAGAGGGTCAGAATGGTTCTGGCTTAGTTCCCATTATCTGTGACACACCAAAGTCCATGTGTTCGCATTCAGTCATCCCCCACCTTGCTAGTCACTTGCTGAGGACTCAAAGATGGACACATTACTGCCTTCCCCATATCTATCCTTACATGGAACTTCTTTCTTTTCCTTACTCCTAGGAGAACAAAAGACATAGAGCTTTGAACTTCTAAAGCCAGAAAGAGATTATTCTTATTTTGTTGACTTATGTTGTTTAGAGACAATGAGCCTAGAATAGGTGGATAAAAGACTAAGGGAAGAGTAGGGAGAAGCAGAAAAGAAGCAGACTGCATCAGGCACTATTCCAAAATCTTACACAAAAAGTTGCTTTAGAAGGCTGGGTACATTTTTCTCTCCTTCTTTCAATCCCTCCTCCTCTTTTCTTCCCTTTTCTTTCTTCTCTTTTTTTCTTTTCCTGTCTGTCTAGTAAAGTATGAAATTTCATTATGCTCCTTTCCATCAAAATTTGTATTAAAGTCTCCTCCCTCCATCCTCCTGTCTCCAGTTGTTCGGTTTACACTCCCAGAAGCCTCTTTTCTGGTTTCATGTCCCATGTATCTCATGGCCCTTCCTGTCTTCCTCAATACCTCACTTTCATCTTTCATGATCTCCTTTATAGTTTTAAAGCCCATACCCACATATACACATACATATACATAAGTACATATGTATGTCTATCCATCCATTCATCTATTAATCCATGCATACATACATACACACATATACATACACATGTACACACACATATTCACAGCTAAGATCCAGATGTCTGAGAGAACATGTGTTTGATTTTCTGAGTTGGGTCACCTTACTTAATGACTTCCAGACCGTTCCATTTTCCTGTACATTCCATTTTTCTCTGTAGATGAATAAAATTCCACATATGTGTGTCTGTGTGCATGTACCCTCCCACACACCACATTTTCATTATCGGTTCTTCTGTTGATTGACATCTAGGCTGTTTCCATTTCCTTCTATTGAGAACAGAGTAGAGAAAGCCATGAGTGTGCAAGTATCTCTGTGGCGGGGTACAGAGTCCTCGAATAGACTCCATCTTTGGGTAGCCTGGCCTCTAAAACTTTCTTATCAATGAAGTTTCAACTATATCTATAGGCCAAATCCTTTCTGCTGGTTTTTATATCCTGTCTGAGTTTCATATTGGAAATGATTGTTGACCTAGAAGTCACTGTGATGTCCTTCGCTTGCCTCTTGGTCCATAAGGTCTAAACAATTTACTACTGAACCTTTGATGGTAATGTTTGTGAAACCTAATTTAGAGCATCAGTGACCAAGGTGGTTTTAATCTCTCACCTCGCTGAGGCTTCTAGAAGGAGGGATTTCCACTAGAGGTTGCACACAGTTCAGATCTTTATTATGACATGCCACATTCTGCGCTGCCCCTCTTCTGCCGATCTTAGTTCTTGATGACTGAAAACTTGAGAAAATTTGATGAGGGAAAAATCTTCCCATTAGTGGTCCCCTTTGGCCTTAAGGCTGCCCTTGGTGAACCCCAGAGTACACAGTCTCTGTTGGGAGCCGCTTTTAGCTCACAGGAGCATGTGGAAAATTCTATGACATTTCCTTTGCTTGAACTTGCATCTGGCCTTGTCCCATGGAACACACAGAGAAGCAAATGTAATCCTCACAATTTGGATCTCCCACTAGGAATACATGTCACCTGAGTTGATGGATGACATATATCATTGTGCATTTTTAATTGAAAGGGTGAATTATTTCTGAGTTTTTGGAGGATGATTTTTCAGCTACTACAGATCTGTGTATTACTCCGCACAAAGATGTGAAATGAACCGTCATATTTTCTGCTGCGGTCTGAGAGTTGAGCAAGTTAACACTTTACCCAAATTAGCCTCTTTTCTGTTGCATTTGGTGTACCATTAACCTTTCCTGCTTGTCCCGAAATAAAAATTACATCATGATCAAATTCAAGGGAGGTTTATGTGAGCCATGATTCACGCCTGTATTTATTGCTTGACTGTAGGGGCAAGAATCAGATTTATTTGGATAATTTATTCACAATTTATTCTATGACTATTTTAGATTCTTGAACACACAAACGCATGTTCTCAAGTCAACCCACTGCCACAGTGATGGTCACGTGGGCTCCACCCTGGTGTGGTTTTTGCTGACATGTGTAAACCAAGACTTTTCAGCAAATCTTTAGGGCAAGCCAGTCTTCAATACAAACTGAGAAAAATAATCTTTTTGAGTGTTTCTGAAGCTGTTTGCCATTATAAATGTAGTCTTTTTTCTTACTGTACAATGAGGATGATAAAAATTATCCTTTATATTTAGTCAAGACTTTACAAAATTACTTATTTCTACTTCCTGTACAATCATAGCAATGTCAATGAAAGAACCTTGGTTTTGTGTTTGGTCAAGACATTAGATAATGTCTGTTTGGGTCTTGGTCACCCTGCTGGAGGAAGAACATAAAACCATGTCTGTTTATAAAAAATAATAATAATAAAAAGTAAAAAAGAATACCAAGGCTCATAGAGGGACAGAATTCAGCCATCCCAGGGCCAACACTAGCCCCACTTCTCTTTCTGGTAATGGGATAAAGATGAAATTCTATTTCACAGATAGTTTTTCCTCTTCCCATTCCAATGGTTCCTTTTAATGTGGCTACATTTAACCCTTGCTGTAGTGGCTGGGATATCCCAACCCTAAATTGCAAGCCGTTTACTGAAGCATGGTGGGTGATGGTGGTAAGCTGATCATGCTTGTTCTCTTTGACCTTCTACCCTGGGGAAATGTGGGAAATGGCAATAATAGGTCATTGGTGGTACGTTTGGTAGGTTGAGAGTTGGGGATTTAAAGTCAGATGGGTCAGTGTGAATCCCAACATTCCACCTCAAGATGGGAGTAAGCACACTCTACCTAATTATTATTAAGCGTGGTTATCCAGCTACAGGTACTTTTACCCAGGCGGATAGTGCACTATTTAGCCAGTCTGCATTTGTTGTCTTTATTCTGGTACATGTTGGTTCACTTCTTTATATTTATGGCTCTTTTGAAAACTTCCTGATGCTCACATTCCCTCTAGGAACATAACCTTTCCTTACCCCAGGTAGCCATGGAAGGGACAGTCAACTAGAACAGCTGTCCCTCAGCAGGACAAGGAGTGCTCAGGAGCTTCAAGAAAGACTAGTAAGTATATTTTCTACCAGATATTTGAACATCAGAGCCAAGAGGCCCAAGGTCTAAACATGGCTGTCATCTTAGGCAGTTTCTGCTGCCAGGGGCTTCACACTTTCCCAATGCTGGCCCTTCCAGATTTCTGCTTGGCAGTGTTTCCTTTGATCTTACAAGCTGCCATATATATACTTTATGTTTTTACACACTGGCACACACACACACACACACACACACACATTTATACCTATGCATACCTAGACACACATGCTTATACTACTCATTTATGTACTAAGTATGGTTTTATACAATTCTATGTATGTACTAAGCATGTACATGTATATTTATATACAAATACATGCACAATGTGTTTACTTTGGGAGATAGGTTCTGTCTTAGCCTCTGGAGTCCTGGCATTATAGGCATGTACCACAAGAGATGGCCTACATGGGTCCTTTTATACTTAGCAGTGTTATTGTAGCCCCAGCCCTATATTAACTGAAGTGATGAGCATTTTGAGATAAAAAGATTTTATAAAATCATTCCAAGATTCCAGTGAAGGGCTCATTTCTTAAGGAATGTGAGAACACAGTTAGAGGGATAGATAAAACACTGCCAAGGATAAGAGATCTTATCTTTCACTGGACATATCCTCCCAGCATTGTTTTAGGTGTGCTTCTCATGTGTTCTCTATCTGCATGCGGTGGGTATTTCGGAACACATACATGAGAAAACATGACAGGGAGAAAGATGCATAGGGAAGATTCTAGTGTAACCATGTGGCATTATCTCTGTAAATTGGTGGTGGCCTAAGGAGGGTATTGCTTATGAATACTTGTGTCAGAATTGGATCTTAGTTTGGGCAGTGTGGCTCTGATGAAGGTTGCCCAGGTGGCCAGCACTCCATTGCTTCTTACAAATGCCCAACTGGGTGGCTGTATGCAGTTGAGTTGACCGTCCCCGTACTTGAAGAACTCCACTCTATAGGCAGACAGTTGAGTGCCTAGAAGCCAGAAGACCAGGGATGAGACACAGAATCCCCATCTCAATGCTGAGCATGTGACATGTTTCTGTGCAAGTGAGACACAGTTATCCTAACATCTAGAACACATGTTGTTTATAGCTAAAATTTAAAAAAAGTAAGCTTTATGCTCACTGCTGACAGAACTATGGGCAAAGTATTTGCCTTGAATTTAGAACCTAGGCTTTCCAATACATGCCTGTAACCCTTAGAATCCTCCTTATGGTTCCATTCCCTTTAAACCTCTCAGGTCTAATCTCTGAGGCTAGCCGTGCATGTACATGGCACACTGGTGTTTTTTCATCATTACCCCATGCCAACTTGTATGCCACCACCAACAGTCAGGTTTTGCTTTGGAATGCTGAAAATAAAATTTAAATATAAATATAAATAAATATAAATATAAAAAATAAAATTTAAATATATATATATATATATATATATATATATATATATATATATTCTGACAAGCAATTTTCTCTGCTGCTGAGTGTTTGCATGTGTATGTACCTCTTAGGGTGATTTTTGGAGATGTGAAATTCTGCATTCAAACTACATGCTCAGAGCTGCAGGGCCAGAGTGGCTGTTAACTCTGACTATGCAAGTATGAGGGGTCCAAGTTGGTCTTAGTGGTGGTTATCAGCCACCAATCTCAATCCTGTCTCATCCCTCAGCTGATGGTTTCGGCTCCCAGGATTCCAGGCCATGACTTTATATGGAGCATTCAAGCTGCTCATAAAAGATATCTTCCTGTTGGGTTGATTTTTTTTAATTTAAATTTAAATTTAAATTTTATGTGCATTGGTGTTTAGCTTGCCTATATGTCTATGTGAGGGTGTCAGATCCTCTGGAACTGGAGTTACTGGAACTGGAGTTACAGATAGTTGTGATTTCCCACATGGGTGCTGGGAATTGAACCCAGGTCCTCTGGAAGAGCAGTTGGTGCTCTTAACCACTGAGCTATCTTTCCAGCCCTCTGGGTTAAATTTTTAAAGGAGGGTTCTGGTCCTTATCACCTGGCCATGTCTTTAATACATGTCCTGTGCAGAGCTCTGAAAACGATGGGTATTTCACTTACTAAAAGGCCACTTATATTACTTAGTGACTTATATTACTTAGTTATGCAGTCACCACGGAAAACTGCATAGTGTGTGTTCTGGAGAGTGTGTCAGGGCTCTTGCCCCGTGGGCCCTTCCTTGGCTTCTCAAGAACCAAACAGAAAGCATTTTTAACATAATCTAGTCTAGCTTGTTTGTCTTCCTAGGAAAGTGTGGCAAATACATCTTGTTAGCACCCCTGTTTTCTCTTTTTCTCCTCCCCATGTGCTTAAATCCCCAAAGGTGGTGCTGATACTATCTTCATTCTACCTGTATTAACATTCTCAATGGACTTTTACAGTTAATGAGTGCATTTTATTACATAAAGCCTCTAGGGAGGGTAGGAAGATGTTTTTTTCATTATGTCATGTCTAGTATGAGGATAGTACAAAAAGATTTATGGCCACTGCTCTGGTAAGCTCTAGTTGTCAACTGGACCAAGCCTTCGAGGGAGTCTCTGTTGAGGCATTGTTCAGATAAGGGTGGCCTGTAGCTATGTCTGTGAGAGATTGTCTTGACTGATGATAGGTGTGGGAGGGCCAAGCTAGGCAGGTGGGCCTGAGCTGTGTAAGAAACTAGCTAGTGAGTGAGCAGAGAGTGAGCTAGCCAGCTGTGTTCCTCCATTTAGTTTCTGCTTGAGCTCCTGCCTTGACTTCCCTGAATGATAAATTATGACCTGAAAGTGCAAGCTAAATAAGTCCTTGCCTCTCCAAGTTGTTTTTTGGTCAGAATGTTTTATCATATCAATAGAGAAGAAATGAGCACAGCCATGATCCATGTCATGTGTGGTTAGGATTACTAGCAATTAGGAAATTTTTTCCTTGTTGGGCTTTCTTTGGTTTTGAGATAGTGCTCTGCATAGCCTCTCCCAATGGGTTGACTGTAAAATGTTCTGGCATATTTAAATTCTGATGAGATAGCTCAGTTGATAAAGTACTTGTGCAAACAGAAGGACCTGAGTTCAGACATCCCCCCCACCCACCCAAATCCTGGTGTGTGCCCATTACTCCTGCACTGGGAAGCAGAGAAAGACACATGGATCCTTATAGTTCAAGAACCAGCAGCATATCTAATCAATCTGTGCCAGGTTCAGTGAGATCCATGCCAAAAAAACAAAACAAAACAAACAAAAAACCAACATGAAGAGCCATCGAGGAAGACATCTTAACACTGACTTCTGGCTTACACATGTCCACACATGGACAAAACCCCTTCCCATTCACACACATACACACACATAAACACACAATACACACACACACACACACATAAAAACACACACATAAACACACACATAAACACACACACACACACACACACACAGAGAGAGAGAGAGAGAGAGAGAGAGAGAGAGAGAGAGAGAGGAAGAGAGAGATATGTTTATTTGGCATTTGATTTTGGAAGTCTAGGTTTCTGAGCTCTTTAAGGCAAACTATGTCTCCAGACTCTGTTTTAGTTAGGGTTTTATTGTTGTAAAGAGACACCATGACAATGGCAACTCTTAACAAAGGAAAACATTTAATTGGGGCTGGCTTACAGTTCGGAGGTTTTGTCCATTATCATCATGGCCAGGGAGATTACATACGGGCAGACAGTGCTGGAGAGATAAGCTGAGAGTTCTACATTCAGATCAGCAGGCAGTAGGAAGAGAGTGAGACATTGGGCCTGGCTTGAGCATCTGAGACGTCAAAGCCCACCTCCTTGTGACATACTTCCTCCAACAAAACCGCACCTATTTCCATAAGGCCAAACCTTCTAACAGTATCATTCCATATCGGTGTATGAGAGCCATTTTCATTTAAAATCATAGACTCTGTCATACTCATTAACATATTCTTTTATTTTATAACAAAAATTATTTATTACTGTTTCATGTGCATTGGTGTGTGTGTGTGTGTGTGTGTGTGTGTGTGTGTGTGTGTGTGACAGTGTTAGATCATCTGGAACTAGAGTTACAGACAGTTAGTTGTGTGCTGCCACATGGGTGCTGGGAATTGAACCTGGATTCTCTGGAAGAGCAGCTAGTGCTCCTAACCACTGAGCCATCTCTTCAGCTCTGATTAACATATTCTTAATGAATGGGGACACAGGTAAGTGAGGCAATGTTCTCAAAGTGAAGAGGGGACAGGGGATATTAGTATGTCTGTAGTACCCTAGGGAGCTTGTTCCTTCATTGGTATCCTGGGATTCCTGTGTCAACATTTGTGTCTGAGAGCCCTGACATTGACATTGCTAAGGAGATCTTTCCTGAGTAAAATGAGTGTCTTCATCTTTGGCAGGTGCATGTTCAAAGTGGCTCAGACTGGTGGTGACATTAGTGTGGTTAGTACTATGGATTAGTTGATGTGCTACAGTGACAGCTGTCGTCCTTGAGTGGAACTAGTCTGCTCATGTGGCTAGACCTAGAGACAAACCCTTAAGTAAGACTGTGTCCCAGGGACAGAGGTTTCTATTATCTAATGCAATTTATGTAATCACTCCCACTTGGCTCTACGCTATAGCTACATCTGCTCATGCTCGTCTTTGCATATGAGTGGTGGTCCCAGGGCTGGAAATTCATCAGAGGCTTAACACAGACTGAGAGAACAGTTTCTGCCAGTGTGTACATGTACACATGTGTGTGTGTGTGTGTGTGTGTGTGTGTGTTTGTAAGTCGTGAGATTGAAACTTGGTATTGACAGAAAGGTTGTAGTGTGGAACTACCATCCACTCTCTGTAATCAACTTTTTTTTTGACCAAACATAACTAATGCTTAGGAGTGGGGAGAGGGATCAGGTGATAAGCGTGCTTGCTGCTTAAGCATGAAGACCTGACTTTTCCAAACTGAAAAGCCCCAAGTTTGAACATCTTTGCTAGTGTCTAGCCATATCAGGCCCTTAAGGATGTTCTTCAAGAAAAGGGCGTTTATCAACACAGCAAGCTTTGTGCATGAGTTCTTGCTCTTGGAAGTGACATTTTGCTAAGATGATAAAAGGTGGTGTCAATCAACTATGAGCTAAATAGCTAACTTCAGGTCCTTTATCCTCCACAGTGACTGTGGGGAAGCAGCTGAGGACAGGTTTAGCTGCAGTGGTTAGTTGGGATGTCTCTTAAATTAGGGCCAGATCACCGCCTTTAGCACGCCTATTCCCATTAGTGCTCACCAACGCTTTGTGTCATCAGTTCCTGGTTGAGGGGATGATCCAGCATTGCAGCAAGATGAGATGTTACCTGAGTAGCAAGGCGAGCTATAAGACTACCTACACCATACGCTGGGCTACAGGTGGACATTTGTAGGGGTTCAAATGTGCTCATGGATTCTAGGTGACAGCTTAGGCTATCTGGAGATAGAATCTTATCACTAGCTCCTTAGTTTCCATAGAAGAACAGGGGGAACCTTAAACCTGGGAGGGAACCTTAAAAAGTACTTGGACATTAATGAACACTGTAATTCATACCCTTCATTTTGATAATATTGATATCATCAGGTCTCATGATTTTTTTTTGAAAACTTCTTGTGACATTTTAGGAAGAAGAAAGTAAATGAAGTTGTTAATTGTTTGTTCTCCATAAATCCATAGCTTTTAAAACAATCTTTTCATTGTTTGAGCATTCCATAATGCATACAATTCATTTTCACTTCCCTCCAAAATCCATGTGCTCTTAAAAAAAATAAAACAACACCGAGTCCACTTAGATCTGCCTATATGTGAATGAATGGAGGACCATTTACTAGAGCTTGGGTAGCCTCCCAGGAGATGCATCCTCTAAGAAAACCAACTCTTCTCTTATCAGCCATTAGTTGCCAATCATTCATCAGATAGGGGTGGGGCTTCATGAGCTCCTCCCCCATTCACACTGGGATTTTAATTGGCTTAACTGTGTATAGATTCATGTGTGCCCTGTCTAGCAAACACTATTTCACAGCAGTCATCTACCCTGCTTGGCTGTTATAATATTTGCATCCTCTCTTCCATGGTGGTGGACAGACCCTGGGAGAAGGGGGAAAGATATAGATGTCCTACTTAGAGATGAAAACTCTGAAGTCTTATTTACTACATGTTGATCAGTTGTGAATCTCTGTATTAATCCTGTCTACTTTGAAAAGAAACATCTCTGGTGATGGTTGAAAGATGTACTAATCAATGGATATGACAATAGTGTAGGGGACAGTTAATTTCTATGTCCTTTTGACAGAATGAAAGAGTTTTAGGTTCTCTCCTAGGGTCTATGATTCTAGCTAGCCATGTTTATGTTTGTCTGTTTTGTCTTTTTAAAGCTCAATTAACAGTATCAGGCATTCGTTCCATCTTTAAATCAATTCATGAAAGGATTGATTATCCTCATATTATTTTGCCATTATTACACCAGTGGACACATCTAACAAGGCCAGTCCTTTGTAGCTCATGGAGTTTACAGCTTTGTAAGATTGTTGCTTAATTCTCTACTCTGGAAGGGCCTTCCAGCACCTTGAAAGCTAGCCATTAAGAATAAAACTTCCAGGTCAGTACCAGCTTGATTTTTCTATTTCCTATGTCACATGTTTATGTTGTTTTCAGCAATAGAATCTTGCCATCAAGTTCTGGATGTTAAGCAATAACATTGGCATTGACCTGCAATGTTTGGAGTTGGGTTTCTTGACTACAGAATTCTACTGGTCAACAACTGGAAATGAGATGACCTATTTCTGGCATGTGAGTTTTTTTATTCAGTAGTCTAGGCTGTGTGGAGGAGGTATTCATACCCCTTAAATGAAAATCTATGTCTTTAATGTTAGTTTTTAAAATTTTTCACTAAGTTGTATAGGCTAGCCTCAAACTAGTGGTCTTCCTGCCTCAGTCTCCCCAGTGCTAGGATCACAGGCATTACACTACATCCAGCTTGTGCTGGGTTTGGTTGGTTATTGTGTTCTCTTCTAAGTGTTCACAAGCAACCCTGACATCACCATGCTTTAGAACAAGTTTACAATTATATTATAAACAACTTACCATTTCTGGTTTTGAAAACAATGGAGAATTATCGCTCCTCTTTCCTCTGATATATCTTTGGCTTTGCTCAGGTCGATCAAAAACCTATTGCTATGTGCATAAATTATTCCAAATTCTGGACTCATCAAATCTAAGCTTAGAGGTTTAATAAAGAATGAGAAAAGACTCTGAGTATCTATATAAAGTGCAAAAGAAGTCTGAACTGTCAAAATGGAATTAGAGAATTATTTCCTCTCTCCTGTCACGGATCCCACTTCAGTCTCAGGAGGGCTATGGGATGGGTCCTAGGCTATCTGCACTATTACCATAGTGAGTTTATCTATCCTATGCTGTGTCAGTAATATCAGCTATTTTCCAGTGACCCCTTAACATAAATCTTAAGTTATGATCTCACTTACAGGCTTTAGTTTCATTTCATTTTTCATGACTGTTTGGATAAATAGGGCTTTCAGACTTCTTATGTACCAAAGAGTATTTATATTAATCTGGCACATCACCATGACTGCTGTCTCTCCGACTGTTCAGTAACTGTCAGCACTGGTGACTCAGTGTCTCCACCTGGTACCCTTAGTTCTTTCCTTATATCCTCCCTCTGGTATTCTTATTCATCTATAGTTTAGGTGGCTCTGCATTTGGTGTACTGATTCATGTTTCTCCAGTGGGTCACTTCTGTGGTCTGAGTCTTAGCCATGTCTTGCCAACGTTATCTTACCATTTTTGTTTACCCCACTGGTTCTTCCATCTTGTTCCAATGTGTTTTCTGCTCAGTGTGAGTTTCAAACATAGCTATGTCTCTCTTCTGTTTTGTGGACTATTTCTTTAGAATTAAAACATTCCCTCTTGGGGAATTGTAAGACTCAGGAAGTAAAGGAAGATACAAGAGTCAGGAAGTAAATGAAACTGACAAGAATCAGGAAACTCAGAAAATTACAGACAATCGAGGTTTCTTTCCCAGGTTGTATAGGCAGTGAAAGTTTCCTGGGAAAAAAGACTCTCCAGTTGATCAAGCTTCTTGCAAGTTGGACAGTGAGGAGCAAGAACATGATTTTCATGAGTCAGTATCCAGGCTGGATGAGTTTTTAATCGATGCAACTACGTTTTAGTCATTCATATATAAAGTAATTGTTCACCCATATTTCTATTATCCCTCCCCCCATCATTTGTTCACTAAGCTAGATTTGGGTGGCTAGGTTCTTCCATCTGCTGTTGGTGCCATGTCTGGATTTTCAGGCATTTATTCATTCCTCCCAGGAACAGTTGCACAGACTCCTTGAGCTAACCCATGATCTCCCACCATTAGATCTTACTACAGCTTGAGTAATCTAGTTTCTATCTTCTTCTTAGAGTTCTCTGGACTCTATAGCTGCATTATCTCCTTGTGGACCTAAACACACTAGTCATGATCACAGTAGTCTTTGTACAGTTGTCCTATTTACTAGGAATGTATGTCTCTCAGTTCTGGTTTCTGGCCTCGTTCATACCTCTACTTGAGGATCAGCGAATGCTCCTAGTCTAATGGCCGTTCTCCTCTCTCTCTCTCTCTCTCTCTCTCTCTCTCTCTCTCTCTCTCTCTCTCTCTCTCTCCTTAGAATATAAGTACCAGGAAGGTGATTGGTGATTTTGCCGGTCTGGTTCACCACTATATCCCAATTCCTGGCACAAAATTTGTGTTCGATGTATATTCCTAAGTGCCAGTGAATCACCTGCTGTCCCTTTCATCTTCATCTCTTTTAGAGTAAAACATCTGTCTTTTCTGGTTTGAATTTATTTTGCCAAGAAGAAAATGAAATAAATGGGCCTTGGTAAGTTTTTCTGTTTGTTTTTTCGTCTTCTTCTGGAGTGTCGGATTCTCCTTCTGGAACCTGGAGCTGTGTTGTTTTCATCATGTTTTGGAACATGCTAAAAGCATTCCTTCCATGTTTCTTAGCTTTTCTGCCATAGATTCATATTTCTAGAGGCACAATTTTCTGTTGTTCATCGCCCGCTTCCAGGCTTCCTGTTGCTTCTATTGAGTATGATCTTTTACAATCTCAGTTCATTGGATAATTCATTTTCTCTTTCTTTTTTTAAAGATTTATTTATTTTATGTATATAAGTACCATAGCATTGTCTTCAGACACCAGCAGAGGGCATTGGATCCCATTACAGATGGTTGTGAGCCACCATGTGGTTGCTGAGAATTGAACTCAGGACCTCTGGAAGAGCAGTCAATGCTTTTAATCATGGAGCCATCTCTCCAGCCCTCAGTTTTCTTAAAAAGCAAACAATCCACACTAGAGTATTAGTAACCCTCCATTTTTTTTGATTAAACATTGAAATTCCTTATAAAGAACACTGTCATAACCATGCCTTAAATAAAAGTCTTTCTAACACATTGTATTCTTACAGCTGCACTGACTATAACTTTAGCATAATTGCTATTATTTGACTGGCAAAACTCTACAGTGTATGTAATATATGAGGCACAAAATTGTGAAAGCAAAAGGAAGTACAAAATACTTAATGGTTTAGGAATTGCTGTGTGAATTAGTGTTCCACTATCACGGGCCTGACACCTGTAAATGCCGAAGGGAATAGTAACATACTGAAATGTGAGTTTCAGATGTTAGTGGTTTAAGAAATTTATTGTGTGTTTAGTGTGGAACATGTAAATAGAATTATTTAAATATATCTGACTCTACTGCTGCCAGCTTGTAGGTCTTTCTCTCTCACTGATACTTTCTTTAAATAATCTATAGTTTTGCATGTGACTTTATATATATTCAGGAATATTCCAATCCCGCCACTCAGAGACAATTTCCTCCCTTCCTTCCTTTCTCTTTCTTTCCTTCCCTCTGTCTGCCTGTTCCTCCATGCTTGCTGTATTTTATCCCTTCCTGTCTTTCTTTTCTCTTTCACTATTGTGCGTTGACAGCAGTAAAGCAAAAGACTGGTTTTGGCATGCCTTAGAATTTATCCAGGACATATAAGTAGTTCACAGGCAACAACCATCTTTAAGTTTAGCGAATGCTTCCAAATTATTCTCCAAACTATTTGTCCCATATTGCATATTTTTCCATTTCTCCTATAATGATAGCGAACAATGTTGAGTGTTTTTCAGAAAGTACTAATGGTTTATTGGTGAATTTTTTATATGAATAAAGAAAAAAGATTATACTTTTAATTTGTTTTTTTTTTTTTTGTTTTTTGTTTTGTTTTTTTTTTTTTTTTGGTCTTATTTCATAGGCCAAGTATCGTGTTAGGCATTAGTAATAGATAAGAGAATTCTTCTATTTCTTCTACTGTAAAATGATTGCCTTTTGTAATTCTTCATTAAGTATTACATCAGTCTTCTTTAATAGGGATCCCCATCTCAGATACTGAACCTCTTTTACTGTTAGGTCATTTATTTTGGTAAGCTATGCTTTATTGTTTAAGTGTGCCACAATTGGGTAATCTCTCATATGGTTGGTGGGTAGTTGAATTACTTCTAGATTTGATTCTTAGATTTTTTTTGGTTGTGAACCTAGCCTTTAACAGAGGAGCCGCTTCTCCAATCCTAGATTTTGATTCTTATGAGTGGAGTTAATGGAAGCTTTATTTTTAAAAGATTGTATAGGACCGGGGAGCTGATCAGTCAGTAAAGTGCAACCATACAAGCGTGAGGGCCTGAGTGTAGATCCTTAGAACCCATGTAAAAATCCAAACATTATGGTATTTATGTGTAACCTCAGCACCGGGGGTTGGAAGTTGTAGACAAGTGTAGTCCATCTGAATCAAAGAGCTACAGGGAGAGATCTTCCATCAACAAAAATCAAGCCATCCAGAAAAACACCAAATGTCCAGCTCTGTCTTTCACATACAAGTGCTTGAATGCCCACACACAAACATGAACATATCCACAGTGCATACTTGGCATACACACACACACACACACACACACACACACACACACACACACACACACACAC
>JANHMN010000001.1:182535100-182576635 GCA_030674055.1 Rhabdomys pumilio | reverse complement strand
CACACACACACACACACACACACACACACACACACACACACACACACGAAAAATGTTGCATATAAGACTTTTGTGTAAAGTTTCATTTTCATGTAAGTAATCTGGAGTTAATTTTCTGGGTTATATTGTATGATAAAGAAGTTGGTGTTCATTTTCCACAATAAAAATACCCAGTTATTCTAGCATTATTTATTGAAAACACCATTCTCATTTCTTTACCTTGCCTTCTATGTGCAAACGTATCTGCCTATTTCTGGTTCCATATGGCTATGCCATTATTGCACTATCTTGTCAACCATGAGTCCCTAGAATGCTCTGGAAACCAGGCAATATAGAGCTTTCAGATTTGTTCATTGTTTAAGATTTACTTAGCTGAGCATATCCTACCAGAAAGCTTTCTAGAATTTAGATCAGAATTCCATCGGCTTACTGATCAATTTGGGGTGTGTGGCATCTCAACAGTTCTTTGATTTTAAAATCATTAGCATAAAATATACTATTGGGTCTTTAAGAAATTCTTCCTTTTGTGTATGCTTTTATTGCTGATTGTTGAATTTGTTCATAAATTTTTATATAAGTCAGTATTTTAGATTTTTTTATATGTGGTATGCATGCCTTGGTGAATATGTGTTCATGTGTGTATGTGTGTATTCATGCTTCTTCTTATACATTACATTGTTTTAGGGTCCTTTGCTGACCTTAGAGCTTGTCTAGTTTATCAACTTACTCCTGGCGTGCCCTGTTTTCACCTCAGAAGTTCTGGGATTACAGATGAATCATCACACCCACTCAGGTTGATATTTTTACCTTGTTTTTAAAGAGATTGTAAAAAAATGTTCAGAATTAGAGAAAATCAAGGAGGATATGTTTCTACTAACAACCTGTTAGAGTTGTATTGACTAAGAAATGGCTACTAGAGTAAGTTAGATAACATTCCCTGAAGTCAAGGCTTTGTTCTGATGCCACTGATTTCCTCATTGTGTCCTTTATCTGTTCTAGAATCTTAGTCCAGATACATGTGGTAATATGTACTGGCTGGTTTTGTGTGTCAACTTGACACAAGCTGGAGTTAGCACAAAGGAGCCTCAGTTGAGGAAATGCCTCCATGAGATCCAGCTGTAAGGCATTTTCTCAATTAGTGATCAAGTGGGGAGGGCCCAACCCATTGTGGGTAGTGCCATTCCTTGGCTGGTAGTCCTGGGTTCTATAAGAAAGCAAGCTGAGCAAGGTAGGGGAAGCAAGCCAGTAAGCAACATCCCTCTGCAACAGTTCCTGCCTCCAAGTTCCTGCCCTGTGTGAGTTCCTGTCCTGACTTCCTTTGGTGATGAACAGCAATGTGGAAGTGTAAGCTGAATATACCCTTTCTTCACCAGCTTGCTTCTTGGTCATGATGTTTTGTGTGGGAATAGAAACCCTGCCCAGGACACCTTGTCATGTCCTTTGTTTCCATGACAGCCTTTTAGAATTCCCCTGTTCTTATGACCTTTACAATTCCGAGGATTGCTGGCCTGGTGTTTTGTGGAATACAGTGCATTTAGAACTGCTTGATGGTTTTCTCATTAGGGGATTTGGGTTTAGGGAACAAAAGCCACTGAGATAGGGAAAAGCTATCCACATTATACTATTACTTCCTGGAAGACTGTATCAGTGCTTGAATATGGAAGGAGGTTGGTCTGTAATCTCAACCAACTTTGAATTTAACTCTAGTCAAACTCTTTAATCCTGTTTTCTTGTCTACCTTGAGTAGACACTTTCTTTGTAAAATTTGAATATGTGGAAAAGGGGTGAAGATTGTTGGGACAGGGGATTTGTTCTTGTGTTTAGATTCAGTCTGTATTTTCATCTGGGCTTGGCTGATTTCTTTTGACTTTGGTCTTTCGAAGACTCTCATCTTTGTCTACCTGTACCAAACAGGAGCTGGCCTCTCTGCCCATGAATATCTTTCATCTCTGTAATTCAGTTATTCAAATTTCTACTCTTTATTAACCCCTTGGAATAGAATAGTTTATTTTTCCTAATATTTTATTTTCTTCTTCTTTTTCCTTTTGCACAAGAGAAATGTTCTATCGTGTTTCATATCCTAAGTAGAGTAAAAGTTATATATTTGGCTTATTTTTCTTTATTTTTTTCTTCCATCTTTTTCTTTTAACCTTCTGTTAACTTGCTCAAAGTTCTTTCTGTTCAGCTTTTCTTTGATCTTCCTGCTAGTTGCAAAGTTATGTATTCCTTTTATGTATATGAAAGGTATGTTTTTCAACATGATAGTATATGTTTTCTTCCCATCAACCTGCTAATTATATGTTATGGTAATCCTATGCTTTGTCTCACCCTCTTTATCCTACCAGGTGAATAATAATTATGAGTATTTGGCCACAGGGGGCTGCTTACCTGCTTAGACCTCTTCTGGCCTCTGGCCTCCATAGCTTCTCTCATTCTCTTTCTTTGAGGTTACATTTCCTGTCCCCGCTTCCAGGATCCCTCTCTTCCTCAGCTCTTTCAGCCTGGGTGTTTGTACAGATCTATACAACACCGTTTTCATTTGAATTAAAGGCCGATCATTTATTTTTCTTCACTATTTTTGCATATTACTCTATTTTCTCCTGACCTCTGCTAGTGTTTTTGAGAGATTAGCTCCTGGTTACAATGCCATCAGGTGGGCTGCAAATCTGACTTCTGTGTCTACAATTTTCTCTTTGTCTCTTGTAGTTTTTTTCTGTAGAATATCTATACATGCATCATTTGGAAGTTTCTGATGTTTAATATTCCATGAACAGTTGAGAATTTTTTCACTGTGTATCCCTGGCTGGCCTGGAACTCAATGTGCATAGCAGGCTGGCCTCAAACTCAGAGAAATCCTCCTGCCTCTGCATTATGAGTGTTGAGCATAAAAGTGGGTGCTGCCACTCCCTGCCCACAGCATACATTGTTTTCAATATGAAAGCTTCATGATACATTTTAACATCCAGGAATTTGATAAATTCCCATGGTTATATCCATCTTTTAAGATTTTATATTTTTGTCCTTGCAATTTATATTTATTGGTTTTCAGGGTAGTTTTAGAAAATTTTATTAAGACCTCAAATAATTAGCTAGGGCTTTATCTTTTAAACCATTTTGAGGAAAATACATTTTCATATCTAAGAGCATTTTTGGTACACCAGTTTGTCTTTATTAAACACTATGATGTAAGTGTGTAGTTTTATTTGTGAAGGTCTTGAGTATGTCAAATTTTTTTTTCTCTCATGTATTGTAGGCTAGCCTCAACTTTGCTGTGTAGCCAAGAAAAATTTCATACTGATATTCTCCCCTCAGCCCCTAGCGTGCTGGGATTCCAGGTGTATGCCACCCTTTCTTTTTGTGCAATGGGAAGAATTGAACTAGATTTTTTCATGCATGCTAAGTGAGCTATGTCCTTAGCCCCAGAATCTTGTACTTTACAAAAGAATCTGATATTTTCCTAGTATGTGTTCAGTAGACTATTGCAGAAACCTGTTTAGTTTTGTATACTTATTTCAATCCTGTTTAATGTATTCGAGTCTCTTCTTGGCCTTTTAAATTTAAAATATTTTAATTTTGAAAAATAAGTTAAACTTTTTCTAGATTAAATAAAAACCCTATAACAAGTAATAGCCACGTTATCATTTCCAGGCTTAAAATCTAAAGCTATCCCATTTCCTTGGCTATGTTGTACAGCCAACTCAATGGGAGGGATATGTCACTATCCCATTTTTAATTTCCTTGTGAGTCATAGCATTTCTTCAAAGAACACACTTCTAACAATTGATTTCAGATATTTACCCCCCTCCCCACATACACACATTTAAAAAAGTCCTGCAGCTTCATTTTGTAATCTGTTGGATGTTGAGAAAATGTTCTTTCACGTGGAGTTCTTTTCATTGTAAAGCATCTCATACACACATAAAAATAAGAATGATGTGTGTGCATAGTTCATTGAGATTCATCTAATGCTTCCTGAGTATCTATTATCTATTTAGATAAACAAATCTCCAGGCCTTCTGAGCAATCTGAGATACCCCTTGATTTCTGCTTTATCCTTCCATCAGAGGTAACCAGCAACCAAAACTTTTGATTTTCTTACTTCTTCTCTTGCTATTCTGCTGCACTGCTAATGTACAAACTCCTAAACAATGGCTTAAAATGTAAATTTGAATGTAACACAGATGAATTACATGGCTTGTAATCTTTTATAACTTGTGTTCTGATTTTGAGATGCCTTTGTGTGGCAGTATCAGGTTCTAGCTGTTGGATTTCTGGGTGCTACTCAGGCAGAAGGTCTCCATGGCCATCCATTCCTCCAGCTGCTGTTTGGCATTGGGCTTGTTTCCAAATAGACTCTTCTGTAAACAGTCCAGCCATATCCATTTGTATATGTTGCTGGCAAACCCTCGAAAGGGTTCTCTGAGCTTCCTGGAAATGTTATCCAACCAATGACTGGTCTTTTAAGGTTCTGGTGCTTGTATGTGGCCACTGCCATAGAACTATGTGGAGTCGGTTTCCAAAGTGGCTCTGCCAGTCAAGTTCCCATCAACAGTGTGGTAGAAATCACACTGTTTCCTGTCCTGGCCAACTTTTAGTAATGTCAGAATATTTACTTAGTACATCCCCAGTCCAAGATCATGTCTCACCATGGTGAAGGGCTCTTCTTCTCCTAACTTCCCCTTCCTTCTTTTCCATCTCTCCTTTTATATTAGATCATGCCTCACTATGTAGCCCAGCTAGAACTGTAAATGTAGTCTGGGTTGCTCTCAACCCTCCTGCTTCAGTCTCATGAGTACTAGGATCTCCATGTGTTTTTAATTCATGTTCATCTAATGATTATTTAAGACTTATCATATCTTAAGTCTATGCTAAATTTCCATTTATAATTTTTTCTATTAAATTTTGATTTGAGAAATCCTTTTTATCCTAGATACTAACCTTATGCTTCTAATCATTGTACACAAACAATCCCCAAACCTCCCAGTTTCTTATTGAAAAATAAGATGAAAATGAGAAAGTTCTCGATTTTTAAGTTGTCAACATTTTCCGTCTCTCAGTTTGCTGACTGTGTTTGCTGTTCTTTTTTGAGATGTTTTCTTTGGTAAAGTAAGAAACTGACCGGCTTGTGTTTTGTCACTAAGGGGCATGTTTGCAATAGCTTTGATTCAGAGTCATGTTTTTCAGATTTCCTTTTATGGAAGGGCTTGGGGGAGGGGGATTTATTTACTGGGATAACCATTCGGCTTTTGTTCTAAGTTGTTAATATGATGAACTGCATTAATTTATGATTTTTATGTCCCATCAGTGTTGCGTTTTCAGACACACTCAAATTGAAAATAGCATTTTATGGCTCTTCATGTTTCTGAATTTGGTTGGCCAATATTTTGTTTACGTTTTTTTCCATGTATACCGAGGAGCACAGTGAGCCTGGTACACTGTGTCTATCTTGTTTGGAATTAAGGTCAGGTTGGTCTAATAAAAAGAGTTCTGTAGAAGAGTTTATGTCAATTTAGAATTATCTGTGCTTTTCTGTTTGGTAGAACATGCTTGTAAAGCCATCTAGCCTAGTGTTTCCTGGTGCTAACATTTGAAGCCGTTGATATGATTTTTTTTTAAATGCCAGTAAAAAATTTTTGACTGCCTTTTCTTTTTTCTTGAGTCAACGTTTTTAGGTTACATATTTCTAGAAGTTTATGTTTATTGGCAATAAGTTATCTGTAATAATTTGTAAACTGTGAATCATAAGCATTTCTTAGGATTTTTTCTTTTACTTCTAACAGTGTTTCTCTCAATTTTCTTTATTGGTATGATGATTAATTTTCCGTCTTGATTTTCCAAGAAATAGCTGTTAACTTTACCAATAGTCACTCTGATATGTTTGATTTCTATTTTCATTATTTTTTACTTTTATCTGCATTATTTTCATTTTAATGTGTGTAATGTATGTGTGCATACTTGCTTGAACATTTGCACATATATGTTTGGGTGTGTATATTGGAGAGCAGACCTTGGCTGGCATCAGATGTCTTCCTCAGTTGTTGTTCCCAACGGTATCCCTAGAATCTGGAGATTCCTAATTTGCTCAGGCTGGCACATGGGTGAAAGAGATCCTTCTAACCTTAAGTTCTGGGTACTGGGATTGCAGTTATGAGCTACCATTCCTCTTGGGACTTTATTATTTCTAAGTAAACATTGACAGTGTAACTCTCCTGCAATAGTGCTTTATGTCTTTCACAAGTTTATATTTTTAATTTTCATAGTTATTCTTTGACAATCTAAAAAACTTTCAAGTATAATGTAGTTTTTCCTCTTTATTCCTCCATCTACTCCATCATATCCTAATTGGAGTGACATTGGTCATGGTGTGACATAAATAGTGCTATGTCTTTAGGCTTTGGAAACTAGCTTTTCAAAAGAAGTATCTTTCAAGCTTTATTTGTACGGTTGTTTGCCTGCATGTATGTCTGTGTACCATATATATGCAGTGCCTACAGAGGCCAGAAAAGGGCGTCAGATCCCCCAGGGACTGGACTCTCAGATGGTTGTCAGCTTCCATCTGAGTACTTCGAATGGGACCAGGTCATCTGGAGGAACAGCAGGTGCTCTTAATCTGAGCCATCTCTTCAGCCCCTAGGAAGCTTGCTTTCTGGAGTTGTGTGAGACAAACATCACTTAGATCGGGGTGTGTTATAGCCTTTAGCTCTGCATTTTCCTATAAACCATTGATTTGAGATCTCTGTCTGTTTTAGATATTGATGATACTTATGTGTGTTTACCCTATTGTTTTGACCCAGCCCACTGGATAGTATTTTCATCGTGAGTGTACGCAATCTCTACTGGTCTGGTTGCCCAGCATACTAATCTCCCTCTTTACTCTTCTACCCGTTTGTTGTTGTTGTTGTTGTTTTCTAGACAGTGTTTCTCCTCAACATTTAACCCTAGAATTACAGTGTTGAGGATATTTGATAACATTCTGTTTTATGAATGATTGCTGTTTTTATTTACACCTATGTTCTACATTGGTTAACCTTCCTCCAGAGCAAGCTTGGATTTCTATTTTCCTCTGCTTTGGATAATATGCTTAGGTACTTGCACCCCCTGGATGTACTTAGGGTGCATCTGCCATGGCTGTCTCCACCGTGAGGGGATGGAGCCAACGGTGTTTCTTACCATTTGAATTTCCCATTTCCCAAACCGCATGCTGACTTTTTTTTTTCTTTTTAATTTTATCAGTTGTCTGCATCTGGTATTTTGTAATAGTGGCAGGAAACTGACTAATATATTCATTTCTTACAGATCTGTTGATTCTCTTTTGTCCCGCTGGGGATGTTCACTCTGGATGTTGACAGTTCTGCATGTGGCTGCCTCATAGGCCCTTCTGTGCTCGCTCACCGTCTACCTTTAGAGCATCCTTTAGTTCTTCATTATGTACCTATAGTGCCTGAAATACAGTAACATGTTCTCTTTGATAACCTGTTTATCTTCTCGTCTTACAGGGATCTTGTTCGCTTCTGGTTTAGCTCTTCTCCCTTGATCTTCTGTGTCTCTTAACCTCTTGTGCACATCATCTATCTCCTTGCCTTTGGACTGAGTTCAGAACGTTTCCTTTGCCTATTTTATTAACAACTCTCTACCCCCAGTTCCAAAGTTCTGGCTGAAATGTAACCACACGTTGTCACTTTCCTCTACTTAGTGCTGTGCCTCCAAGGGGAGCATAAGATGACCTGTCATCATCTAGATGAAGACCAGATCTCAGCTTCAGACTCAGAGATGATGAATTTTCTGAGGTGTGCATAGACTCTTCCTGGATAGTTTTGGAGTCTCAGTGGGTCACACGTCACTCTGTGCATATTTATCCTGCTCTTAGAAGAGACCCAAGGGTTTCTAGCCAAGAACCCTACCAGTGTATGTATTTGTAATTGACCACATTAGGGGATGAAATCACCAATTACAGGCTTCATGCTTTCAGCAAAGAATATAATTTTATCATAATATTGATAACAATTCCACAGGCCACATGATTTTCTCCAGTGGGAAAAGACAAGCCTTTCTGGCCCACATATACTCTTCACTTCCTCATTTCCCTTGTCCATCTTTGTCAGACTCTAGAGAGTTTCTCTGGCCGCTACCCTTGGCACTGTATCCTTTTGGTGTGTTACAGGGTCTTTCATCAGAACCTCCTTTGATGACCAGATTATTCCTCAGTGAAATCGAGCAACCATGAAGATTTCCCCAGCCATGAGCTTGCTTGAACTTCTGGTAAAGATGTATAGTAGTGGCCATGTTCCATTTATCTTCTTGTCCTGTGATCTATATAACAATTTGGTCTTAAACTATAGTGAAGATTGAGGCCATCCATAGAGGAATTAATTCTTCAATTGAGGAGAACTTAGGGGTTCTTTGGAGAGGACAAATGTCCTCTGTGGGGTCACTTGAAGGCTGGGATGGTCTCTCCTGGTGAGGATCCTGTATGTGTTTGATCTTTGGGCTCCAGCATTGCTGAGTGGAAAGTCATTGCTTTGTTATTGCCTGCTCACTGTGGTTCACCAGGAAGCTGTGTCTCCCTTTCCCTTCTCCATCCCTAATCTCTAGTACAGGCCAGGCAGGTGAACTGACGTGTTCTTCTGAACTCTTATATTGGTTCCGGGATGGGCATGTGCTCTGATCTGAAGCATATTGAATCTTTTATTTGAGTTATCAGAAGAGAGTCACAGCATCTTTTCCTCAGAGCCACGGCCTGTGAAGATAGAGAATGGAACTATCTCATAAGCTATCTTATTACCCTGAGAACAAAGTCATTGTGAAAATGGAGTACATGTGTACACACACACACACATACACACACACACACACACACACACACAGAGAGAGAGAGAGAGAGAGAGAGAGAGACAGAGACAGAGACAGAGACAGAGAGACAGAGACAGAGAAGGGCAGATGAATTGATATACAAGAGTTCTTTTCTGAGAAACTGGATCCATCTGTGCCTGAACTTACTGCACCTGAGGGTTTTCAGTTTCTTAACTCAGCCAAATCATAATTTAGATCTTGATACCTTTTGATGAAGTTTTCTCTGAGTCCTGATAAAGGGATCTATGAAACCTGGTTCTTAGGGGTTTTTCAGGGATTGAGCACTTAATTTTTGTCTAGTAATAGTCTTATAATGGGATCTTAAGTCTTATTGGTGGAGCTCCATTTCTTGATGGCAAGATGGCCCCTTCTTATTTAGAATATACTACATGGTTGTGGTTGGTAAATAATTGGAGAAAATGTCTCAAATCTAAAGGAAGGCACATGTCTCTGGTGCTCTTGCTCTTGGATGATATTCAAAGGCCTTTTCTGGCAGAATATCAGAAAGCACTGGGGCGTATAATCTGTGATAACCTTATAGATGTAGTGGTGCTAGAGACACACTGGTTTTACCTTAACTACAAGAAAGTTAGTAATTGGTATATGGTTTTGTGATGAATCATATAAAAGTGATGAATCATATAAAATTTCAAAGATGGATTTCAAAAGTGATGGGGAATGCCAGACTTGAAGATTGAAATGAACTCTCTCACCATTCTCAAGGAAATGGAATTCTCAACTGTTGTCCAATGGAGGCTTATAACGGGCCTAGCTCTAGGTATAAGTGGGATCTCATGCTAACCCAGCATGTCTCAGCCTCAGCACTGTTGACATTTGAGACAAAATAATTCTCTGTTCTTGCCTGGTAGGATGCTCAAAGCTATCCCTGGTCTCCTTTTACTAGATGCCAGTGGTACTCCTGGTACTTGTGTTGTTCTTTGGACAAAATGATGCCCTATGTGGGGTGGTGGGGGGACCATTTCATTATCTGATTGTCTTGTGTGTTTGTTCTTCATCTAAAGACTGTGTCTGCACTAGTACCTGAAAGAGTAGTCTGACATGGGGGGGGAAGGCAATGGGTCTAAGTTCTGTAGTGATAAAATACTCTGACTGACAGCAACTTACAGGAGGGGAGAGTTCCTTTCATCTTACACTTTTAGCTCTCACTATGTCACTGAGAGGAGTTAGGCCACTTATTAGGAGCTGAAAAGAGAAACAATAGAGAAATTCTGCTTTCTGGCTCATGTACAGGATCATGCTTAGCCTACTTTCTTTTATAATAGCACAGAACTACAAGCCCAGGGAATGGTGCTACCTATAGTGGATTGGGCCTTCCTGTATCAAGTAACAATAAAGATAGGTCTCTACACACATGTCTGCAGGCCAATCTGATCTAGGCAATTCTTCAGTTGAGGTTCCTCTTCTCAGATGACTTGGTATTTAAATCTGAATAGGATACCATGAAAAACCATACAGATTAGAAAGGAGAATTTAAATTTTTATTGGCAGCTGGTATAGTGCATAGAGTTCCAAAGATTCTAGAGGACTCCTAGACCCAGGAGACTCTACAAGGTTCAAGATCAGTAGTCACATTGTCCTCTATGAATTCTGCAAATGAGAGAAGCAAAGCTGGAATACAATGTTCCTTTAAACACTCCAGAGGACTTGAGTATTGCGGTACAAACCTGCCAAGATAGGTAGTAAAATCTATACACTAAGTTTTTTGACCCACATGTGGAATCATTCTTATAACTGTTGTTCTGATTAGTTTAAACTGTTAATTTGACATAGCCTAGAATCACCTGACAAAAGATTCCCAGTTAAGTAATCATCTTTATCATGTTGATTTGTGGGCCTATCTACAAGGGATTGATTGTCTTGATTGTTAATTGATATAAGATGTCCCAGTCTACTATGGTGGTACCATTCTCTGGGAAGGTGGAACTTGGAGCTCCCCAACTCCTTTAGGGTGCAGAGGTTAACTGGATATTCTGCTGGAACTTGAGAGATTTGAGTACTGAGAGGAATATTGAGTATGAAGATGTGTGCTGTGAAGTTTCATTGGTAAGCAAGGATTCTACCTGGATATGTGATAGTGGTTACACATTCAACACTTTTAGATTGAGAATATGTGAGTTCCATGATAACACGGTACACAGAATCAACTAAGCAGGGCTCACGGGGCTCACAATGTGTGCGTCTACAACCATGAAGCTTGAATAGGTCTGTGCTAAGTCCTCCACATATACATTACAGTTTTGTAGCTTGCTTTTTTTGTGGGACTCTTGACAGCAGGAATGGGAGGTGTCTATGACTCTTTACCTACTCTTAGATCTTTTTTCCTACTGGGTTGCTTCATTCAGCCTTGATGTGAGGGTTTGTACCTAGTCATGTTGTGACTTGCTATGCTGTGTTTGGTTGATATCCTTGGGAGGCCTGTTCTTTTCTAAAGGGAAATGGCAGAGGGGGGATCTTGGGGAGAGGACAGAGGGGGATGGTGAGAAATGGAGGGATAAGAAACTGTGGTTGGTATATAATGTATGAGAAAGGAGAAAA
Organism: Rhabdomys pumilio; assembly: GCA_030674055.1. Taxonomy (NCBI): domain Eukaryota; kingdom Metazoa; phylum Chordata; class Mammalia; order Rodentia; family Muridae; genus Rhabdomys; species Rhabdomys pumilio. The sequence goes on along the minus strand of JANHMN010000001.1, from coordinate 182,565,229 downwards.
AAATCAGTCTGTGTGTGCTGATCCTCTGGAGCTGAAGAATCAGCTGTGATTAAATGGAAACCAGCACCATGAAGGTAAAATGTTTGGATTTCATTGGGTTAGTAGGGTACTAGTCTGCTGGGGCTGAAAAATTAGCTGTGACCGACAATAACCTGTCACTATTGAGGTGATATCTTTTATGCTTCCCTAGGGAAACTGGAATGTGTTTTGACACAGTCAGCACTCAGAAGTTGTGGTCCAAGGTATCAAAGACTGCATCTTAAACTGGTAGCTGAGCTTGGCGGCATGTTAAGAGTCCTCCACAGGATAATGGCTTTGAAGGCATGAAAGCTACAGAATCAAAGAGGTCATGTAGTGAAGCTGAGGCTTGGCACCATGTGTTGGCTTGGATTCCCGGAGGAGAAACCATTGGTGAAGGTACAGCCTTGTTGCAGTGGAGATCCCAGGATATTGGAGATGGCAGAAGGAGTGTGGGACCATCATGGTGTGAACTGGAGCCTGCATGAGCCTATGCAACAAGCTGTGTGTGATGGATACCAGACCTGGTGGAACTGCTCACGTCTTTTGGAGGCAGAAGATGAGTGAGTCCCAGATGTCAGCACTTTTAGCAATGAAATTTAGATTTATGCTACTAGGTTTTGATTTTGCCTAAATTTGACTCATTTTTTTTTTTAAAAATGTCTAATTCTTCCATTTTGGAATAAGAATATATAGACCTTAATTTTTATTTTATAGAGACCCATATTTAAGAATTTTTGTATGTTAAAAGAGAACTTTGAGTTTTAAAGCATTGAAAAATTTAAAGATGGTAAGACTTTAAAAGCTGCATTGTGCTTTATATTGTGATATTAACATGAGCTCCTGAGGACAAGGAAATGAAAGTTTATGGTTTAAATTGATGTGTTTTTGTGTCAAGCTGACCAGGGGTAGAGTTCTCTTTTTAGCTTTAACTGTCCATTTGATGCAGCCTAGAATCATCTGGAAAAAAAGTCTCAAATAAGTAATTGTCTTTATCATGTTGGCCTATGGGTATATTTGTGAGGGATCATCTTGATTGTTAACTGACACAGAGGGCCTGGCTCACTGTGGATGTTAACATTTCTAGAAAGGTGGGCCTGCTAGTTTCCTTTCTGGAAAGGAAGCTAATTGGGCATGACTCTGAGCAAGCCAGAGAGTAAGCCAGCAAAAAGCATTCTTCTGTGGCTTATGCCTTGAGTGTCTTTGTCGATATCCCTCGGTGATGGATTGTGACCTGGAAGTAGAAGCTGAAATAAACCCTTTCACCTCCAAGTTGCTTTTGATTAGGATGTTTTTCTCACAGCAAGGCAAAATAAACTAGAAAAGATGTCAATCTATTCAAAGACGCCACCATGAAAAGATGTCATTTCTTCACAAAATGACCTATAATTTGAATTTAGTGTCTAACAAAATTCCACCAAGATTTTCTATGGGCATAGATGGGCTTATTACAGTATTTATACTAAAAGGCCCCAGAATAGCCAAAACAATCTTTAAAAAGAGGAATAAAGTGAGAGAAATTCTTTTCCTCAGGGTTCCGGTTTTCAGTGTAGTTGTATCCATGGGGATGATGTGGAGATTATAGAAGAAGAGATACACAGACCAGATCAGAATAGCAACCCCAGATGCACATAAATACACCCAGTGTTGTCTGTCAAAGTTTCAAAAGAAGTTCCGTGTGGGAAGATAAATCATTTCAACAATGGGAAAAACTGGATACCCTAAGGCAAGAAGTGAGCTCATCCTACAAAGCTCAAAGTGGCACATGGATTAAAATGTAAAAGATAAAACTTTGGAGGAGAATACTCAGAATGCAGGGCTAGGCAGAGTTAAAGCTGATGCCAGAGTGGGAGAGATGCTGTGGGTCGAGCTATGTCTCTTCACTGAGGTTTTCACTTCGAAGCTATGCTTCTTGGAGAGCTAGTGAGATCCAGATAATGTCATGCTATGAGGCCCTCATGAAAGGCTTCAAGTCCAAGGAACAAGAACAGCAAAGAGCCTGCTTTCTCTCTCTCTCTCCACCCACTTCAACTTAGAAAAGTCTATTCAAGGGGTCAGTGGTCTGCAACCCGAGGAGGCAGCTCTTGCTATACACTGACTCTGCTGATACCTGTTGCCTAAGATACTGCATCTATGGTATTTTATTATGGTTGAGCTAAGATAACCCATAAAAGGCTAAATGATAAATGGGACCACATTAAAATTAAATATGTGTGCTCTGTGAAAGACCTTGCTCAAAGGGGAAAAAGGCAAGCTGCCAATGGAGAGAAAATGTTTTCAAAGCATACGTCTAACAAGAGTGTGGTTGAGAATATATAACAAACTCTAAAGTCTCAACATTAAAAGATCCAAACAATCCACAGAGAATACAGGCACAAAGACATTTCACTGAAATGGGTGAACACTTTACTCAAGAGAATATATATGTGGCATATAAGCATGGGACATAGGTCCAACACCACTGACCATTCAGGAAATAAAATGTGTATGTCTATCAGGATGAGAAGTCAGTCTCTACACAGCAGTGAGAGAGGCTGCTGACAAAAGGATCTTTTGCTGGTTGGAAAGTAGAGTTGTCCTGAGCTACCCTGGAAAAAAAGCTTGGCCCTTCCTTATAAAATACCACATGATCAAATAGCCACACTGTGTGTGTATGTTGAGTATGTGTGCATGTGCGTGTGCATGTGCGTGTGTGTGTGTGTGTGTGTGTGTGTGTGTGTGTGTGTGTGTGCATGAGAATCTGTGCAATTGACTCAGGAGATAAGGATGCCTGCCTCCCAAGCCCAATGACCCAAGTTTGATCCCTGGAATTAAAAACATGGGAGAGAACCAACTTTACAAAATTGTCCTCTGACTCCTCACATGTGCTCTGTGACATATACAGCATCCCCAAAACTCCCCCCCCCTGCATTAGTCATGAAATTAATTTTTAAAGAGAACTGACTTCTCCACCTGGCCTTTCTCATTGTGGCAGACTCATAGCTGATTTGCTCCCAGGAAGACACCATATTCAGACCCATCCCAGAGGATTTGCTGCACTCAGAACAGTTGGTAAGAACCCTCCCCCATGACCTGAAGTTCCAGAGCTGCAGCTGGAAGACCAGCTGCACACTAGGGACCCATCACCCACCAAAATTCCATCCTCCCGAATACCACTCCCTTTCTGCCCCTCCGCCTGGCCCTTCTCTCTGGGGCAGACTCATAGCTGGTCTGCTCCCAGGAAGACACCATATTCAGACCCATTTCAGAGGATCTGCTGTACTCAGAGCAGTTGAGATCCCATTTCAGAGGATCTGCTGCACACAGAGCAGCTGACTTCTAGCTGGTCTGCTCCTTTGTAGACACTATACCATGATCCATTAGCATGGATTCTTTCCATTTTGAACTGGTGCACTGAGCAGACCTTGGGCACTTCCTCTGCAACCAATCTCACAATACCCAGAGGAAGTTGGACTCCCAGGAGCTCTAACACAACCAGGATCATAGGATTACAGGATCATAGGGCCAGCCTGACTCCCAGGAGCTCTGACACCCAGGATCACTGGATCACAGAGACAACTGGATTCTGAGGCGCTCTGACACAACCAAGACAGGCTCCAGACAGAGACAGTGAATGCAGGTAGGACTAGAGATAACCAGATGGTAAAAGGCAAAGGCAAGAATGTAAACAACAGAAACTAAGGTTACTTGGCATCATCAGAACTCAATTCTCCCACCATAGCAAGTCCTGGATACTCTATCACACTGGAAAGGCAAGATTCAGATTTAAAATCACTTCTCATGATGATGATTGAGGACTTTAAGAAGGCCATACATAATTCCCTGAAAGAAATACAGGAGAACACAGGTTAAACAAGTAGAAGCCATTAAAGAGGAAACACAAAAATCCCTTAAAGAATTACAGAAAAACAAAACCAAACAGGTAAAGGAATTGAACAAAACCATCCAGGACATAAAAATGGAAGAAGAAACAATAAAAAAAAATCACAAAGGGAGACTACCCTGAAGATAGAAAACCTAGGAAACTTTGGTAAAAGAAGATCTGAAGAGAAACCAGAAAAAAAAAAAAAAAGAAAAAAGAAAACCTAGGAAAGAGATCAGGAGTCATAGACACAAGCATCACCAACAAAATACAAGAGATAGAAGTGAGAATCTCAGGTGCAGAAGATGCCATGAAAAACATTGACACAACTGTCAAAGAAAATGCAAAATGCAAAAAGCTCCTAACCCAAAATGTTCAGGAAATCCAGAACACAATAAGAAGATCAAACCTAAGGATAATAGGTATAGAAGAGAGCAAAGATTCCCAACTTAAAGGACCAGTAAATAATTTTCAACAAAATTATAGAAAAAAACTTTCCTAATCTAAAGAAAGAGATGCCCATGTACATACAAGAAACCTACAGAACTCCAAATAGGCAAGACAAGAAAAGAAATTGCTCTCATCACATAATAATCAAAACACCAAATTCATAAAACAAAGAAAGACTATTAAGAGCAGTGAGGAAAAAAGGTCAAGTGATGTATAAAAGGAAACCTATCAGAATTATACCAAATTTCTCACCAGATACAATGAAAGCTGGAAGATCCTGGACAGATGTCATAAAGACCCTAAGAGAACACAAATGCTAGCCCAGGCTACTCTACCCAGCAAAATTCTCAATTACCATGGATGGAAAAACCAAGATATTCCATGACAAAACCAAATTTACACGATATCTTCTCACAAATCCAGCACTTCAAAGGCTAATAAAAGGAAAACTCCAACACAAGGAGGGAAACTACATCCTAGATAAGGTAAGAAAGTAATCTGCTTCCAACAACCCCAAAAGAAGATAGCCACACAAACATAATTCCACTTCTAATAACAAAAATAACAGGAAGCAACATTCACCTTTCCTTAATATCTCTTAACATCAATGGACTCAATTCCCCAATAAAAAGTCATAGACTAACACATTGGATTCGTAAACAGGACACAGCATTTTACTGCATACAGGAAATGTACCTTAGTAACAAAGACACTACTTCAGAATAAAAGGCTGGAAAACAATTTTCCAAGCAAATGGTCCCAAGAAACAAGCTGGAGTAGACATTCTACTATCGAATAAAACCAACTGCCAACCAAAAGTTATCAAAAAAGATAAGGAAGGACACTTCATACTTGTCAAAGGAAAAATCTCCCAAGATGAACTCTCAATTCTGAATATCTATGCTCCAAATGCAAGGGCACCCACGTTCATAAAAGAAACTCTACTAATGCTCGAAGCACACATTGCACCTCACACAATAACAGTGGGGGATTTTAACACCCCACTCTCAGCAATGGATACATCATGGAAACAGAAACTAAGAAGAGACACAGTGAAACTAAGAGAAGTTATGAACCAAATGAATTTAACAGATATCTATAGAACATTTCATCTTAAAACAAAAGAATATACCTTCTTCTCAGCACCTCATGGTACCTTCTCCAAAGTTGACAATATAATTGGCCACAAAACAGGCCTCCACAGATACAAGAAGATTGAAATAATCACATGCATCCTATCAGATTACCATGGATTAAGATTGTTCTTTAATAACAACAAAAATAACAGAAAGCCCACATACACATGAAAACTGAATAATGCTCAACTCAATGATAACTTGGTCAAGGAAGAAATAAATAAAGAAAGAGTTTTTAGAATTTAATAAAAATGAAGGCACATCATACCAAAACTTATGGGACACAATAAAAGCAGTGCTAAGAGGAAAACTCATAGCTCTAAGTGCCTACAAAAAAGAAACTGGAGACAGCATACACTAGCAACTTGACAGCACACCTGAAAGCTCTAGAACAAAAAAAAGCAAATACTCCCAAGAAAAGTAGACAATAGGAAATAATCAAACTCAGGGCTAAAATCAACCAAGTAGAAACAAAAAGAACTATAGAAAGAATCAACGAAACCAGAAATTGGTTCTTTGAGAAAATCAACAAGATAGATAAACCCTTAGCCAGACTAACCAGAGGGCACAGGGACAGTATCCAAATTAATAAAATCAGAAATAAAAATGGAGAAATTACAACAGAAACTGAGGAAATAAAAAAAAAACCATCAGATTCTACTACAAAAGTCTATACTCAGCAAAACTGGAAAATATGGATGAAATGGACAATTTTCTAGACAGATACCAGGTATCAAAGTTAAATCAGGAGTAGATAAACCATCTAAACAGTCCCATAACCCCTAAAGAAATAATAGCAGTCATTAAAAGTCTCCCCACCAAAAAAAGCCCAGGATCAAATGGTTTTAGTGCAGAATTTTATCAGACTTTCCAAGAAGATCTAATACCAATTCTCTTTAAACTATTCCACAAAATAGAAACAGAAGAAACACTACCCAAGTCATTCTATGAAGCCACAATTATGCTCATACCTAAACCACACAAAGACTCAACAAAGAAAGAGAATTTCAGACCAATCTCCCTTATGAATATAAATGCAAAAATAGTCAATAAAATTTTTGCAAACCAAATCTAAGAACACATCAAAACAATCATCCATCATGATCAAGTAGGCTTTATCCCAGGAATGCAGGGATGGTTCAATATTCAGAAATCCATCAATATAATACACTAAATAAACAAACTCAAAGAAAAAAAAACCACATGATTATCTCACTAGATGCTGAGAAAGCATTTGACAAAATTCAACGTCCGTTCATGTTAAAAGTCTTGGAAAGATGAGGAATTCAAGGCTTATATCTAAACACAGTAAAAGCAATATACAGCAAGCCAATAGCCAACATCAAACTAAATGGAGAGAAACTTGAAGCAATCCCACTAAGATCAGGGACCAGACAAGGATGCCCACTCTCACCCTACCTATTCAATATAGTACTGGAAGTCCTAGCTAGAGCAATTAGACAACAAAAGAAGGTCAAAGGGATAGAAATTGGAAAGGAAGAGGTCAAAATTTCACTATTTGCAGATGATATGATAGTATACTTAAGTGACCCTAAAACTTCCACCAGAGAACTCCTAAACCTGATAAACAACTTCAGCAAAGTGGCTAGATATAAAATCAACTCAAACAAATCAGTAGCCTTCCTCTACTCAAAAGATAAACAGGCTGAGAAAGAAATTATGGAAATGACACCCTTCACAATAGTCACAAATAATATAAAATACCTTGGTGTGAATCTAACCGAGCAAGTGAAAGATCTGTATGACAAGAACGTCAAGTCGTTGAAGAAAGAAATTGAAGAATATCTCAGAAGATGGAAAGATCTCCCTTGCTCATGGATGGGCAGGATTAATATATTAAAAATGGTCATCTTGCCAAAAGCAATCTATTAGATTCAATTCAATCCCCATCAAAATCCCAACTCAATTCTTCACAGAGTTAGAAAGAGCAATTCTAAAAATCATATGGAATAACAAAAAACCCAGGATAGTGAAAACTATCCTCAACAATAAAAGATCTTCTGGGGGAATCACCATCCCTGACCTCAAGCTGTAGTACAGAGCAATAGTAATAAAAACTGCATGGTATTGGTAAAGAGACAGGCAGGTAGATCAATGGAATAGAATTGAAGACCCAGAAATGAACCCACACACCTATGGTTACTTGATCTTTGACAAAGGTGCTAAAACCATCCAGTGGAAAAAGACAGCATTTTCAACAAACAGTTCTACATGAAGCTCAAGAAAAAGGAAGACCAAAATGTGGGTGCTTCGGTCCTTCTTAGAAGGAGTAACAAAATACTCATGGGAGCAAGTATGGAGACAAAGTTTGGAGCAAAGACTGGAGGAGATGCCATCTGGAGACTGCCCTACCTGGGGATTCATCCCATATGTAGTCATCAAATGCAGGCATTGTTGTGGATTCCAGGAAGTGCATGCTGACCAGAGCCTGATATAGCTGTCACCTGAGAGACTCTGTCAGAGGTGGATGCTCGCAGCTAATCATTGAACTGATAATGGAATCCACAATGGAGGAGGTAAAGAGAAGACTAAAGGAGCTGAAGGGGCTTTCGGCCCCACTGGAAGAGTGACCATACCAAGGTCTAAGGGTCTAAACCACCAGCCTGGGAACAGTCTTGGAGGGACCCATGGGTTCAGCTATATATGTAGTGGAGGATGGCCTTGTCAGGCATTGGTGAAAGAGAAGTTCCTTGATCCCATGAAGGCTGGATGCCCTAGTGTGGGAGAATTTGAGGGTGGGGGCATACCCTTATAGAAGTAACAGGAGGGGGGACTGGATAAGAGGATTCTGAGGGGGGGAATGGAGAAAGGAGATAGCATCAGAAATGTAAATAAATAAAATATCCAATAAGAAAAGAAAATGAAAAAAAAGAAGAAGAAGAACTGACTTGTGTCAGTCACAACGAACTGATTTGTGATTTCTGGGACTTTGAACTGGGTGGGGTAAAGGAAATGGTTGTGGACACAGCATCAAGGTTTCTGTCCTCCTTTCTTGACTGTAACAGTGGACTTGCAATGTAACATGTCTAACAAATTGTCTGAAATGAACCCCGAAACACACAGAGAAGGCACTCAAGAAACACCTGGGAAGTCTAAATGAGACTGCCATCCCAATGGATGCTGTAGCTGTCAGCGTCAGACAGCTGGGTAACATGTGACTGTAGGACATTTTTATAGCACGTTCTTCCCCCCCTCCTCCCCAACTCTCTGGGAGGGGGAGACATATTCATTGTCTATCAAGTCTTAAAAATGTGAGTGTAGTCTACAATGACTTCAAAATAGAAAAGGGAATTTAAGAAAAAAGAATAGGAAAACCCCAGTGTCAAGTCAGGCAGCAGTTCCCTGAGCAGAAAGTACCAACTCTGTTCTAAGCCAGGCACTAGATGCTTCAACGAAGGGCTCCACCTCAGAACTGGAGTGTGCAATAGATTGGGACATCACAGCTGATTCTTGCATGGCCCACATGTTGTGACTTCTAAATGTTTAAACCAAACTAAGTCATCTAGTTTTTCCTACAGCTGTATGAGATGTGTAATTATACATTTTACAAATGTATAATTTTATAAAATGTATCATTTTACAAAGGGGAAACTGAGGCTCAGAGAGGGAATAGGCCCTTCCAGAGTCACCCCTTGTTAAGGGAGGGAGAAACATGCTCTGTACATGGCCTGAGTCCTCCTGATGAACTGTGCGGCACTTCCAATGATAACCGCTCCCTCAATGTTTTTAAAATGAAATGTAAGGGTGTGTCATGTGTACTGCTGTGTCTCTGAATAGAACCAGGATTCCTTAATGCAATGGGGTATCTCATTCTTCCATATTGCCTAGCTCACTCAGAAGCTAGAATCCCTAGGAAATTATGAGCCCTCCCCAGGTCTGAAGTGACTTTGCTCTTTTTTTGCTCTCCCCTGTACTTTTCCTGTCCTCTTTGTGGGTAGAGCATATTCTGGACATGGTTTTCACTAAGACACCCTCCCTATCTGGCACTGTGCTCGGTGGATGCTGAATTCCTGTAGACACACAGACCAATGTGTTGTATCCCATGATGTGGAGCAAGGTCCTGCAGGATTTATGTCTTGCTGCAGACCAATGATTCCCATGAGTCTTTGTTCCAAATTTTATGTGTCTTTAGTGCTGAAATGACCAGGTCATGACTGGAGGGACAAAAGGATGATTTCCATTAAAGACTTTGTTTGCACAGCCTGATTTCTCCCAGGCTTTGGGCTTGTGCCAATGTATATGGTTTACACTCCCCACAAAGAGACAGGTTAACTACTCTGTTGCAGAAGGCCCTGAATGTGCAAGGCGCATCACCCCACTGCGGTTGTAGAATAACAGTAAAGTAATAAAACAGAAGGTTTTTGTTATCGTGTTCCTAGGGGTCGAGTCTTTTGAAAAAATACTTTTTTGTACTACATTTTATTTATTTGTTTGTATGCGTATATACATGTGGGGGCACTTGGGCCATAGAGAATGTGCAGAGGTCGGAGGGTAATTTGAATGAGTTCAGTTTTTTCCTTCTACCATGTGTGTCCTGGGGATTGAACCCATGCCATTAGCCTTGACAAAAGTATCTCCCACCCACTAATCCATCTCATTGGCTCAAGACTGTTACTGAGAGCCATCTTCAGAGTTGATGAGAGTCCGCATCCCAGCAGAGCTAGGTGCTCTGATGTAAGCATGCTTGTGCCCATTGTTATATTAACAAAGTCAGAAAGTATCGCTGGAGACCACTGTTGGAATGGCTTAGCATATGCCAAGGACGTAATACCATTTTGACACTTTAGCCCTCTGTTATCAGGTGTTATCGCTATTCCTGGTTGTCAACTTGACCACATCTGGAGTGAACTACAATCCAAAAATGGAGGGGTCATCTGTGATCCAGATCTTGAGGCACAGTGGTCATGAAAAGCTAAGGCCCAGGCAAGGTAGTACATGCCTTTAATCCCAGGAGACAGAGGCAAGCAAATCTCTGAGTTCAAGGCCAGCCTGGGACAGAGCAAGTTCTAAATCCAGGTGTGATGGTACACATCTTTAATCTGGGCCATGCTGATGGACACCAACATAAGGACAATGGAAGAAGGGAGGCTTCATTCTTCTTCATCTGTTTGCACTTACTTGCCAGCACATCTGTTGGAGCCTACTTCTTCAGGATTCCAGCTTATACAGAAGACCAGCTGAAACATCTAGCCTCATGTGACTGAGCAACTTCTAGGTTCTTAGACTTCCCATTCACAGCTGCCCATTGTTGGGTTAGTTAGACTGCAGACTGTAAGTCACTCAATAATCTCTCTTAATATGTAGAGACAGTTTTAGGTTCTGTGACTCTAGAGAACCCTGACTAACATACCAGGTAAGCTTCCATGTTTGCCCATTTCTAGGGGAGGAAGTATTGAAGAGGCAGTGATCTGCCCAAAGGAAGCTTATTCTCACCTCTGATTCTTTGAAGTCTGAGAAAGTCTGAAGAGCTGAAAAGTTCTTACCTCTGTTGCCTACTCCTGGGATCCTGACTGAGTAGGCAGGAAGGACTTATGGGAGGTATCATGGGGGTGGGGATATTGTGGTCCCTTGGTTAAACTCTATGGGAACTACTTGGCCTCTTCTGGCTTGGGGTTCTGGCAACACCTGAAATTTGGTCTGAAGCCTCAAGATGCACCTTAAACCACAGGAGTCCTGTACAGCTGCCTTCCTTTCCTCCCTCTGGGTAACTGATGGCTGCCCCCTCCTGCTCCAATCTTGGGGATTTGTTTTATGTTTTCCTCAAAGGATCCAGGGTGATCATGACGCTGGCATATAAATCACTGTCAAGCTGTTAAGCCAGAGGGAGGACAGATTAGGAACAAATGTACCCCAGCACACATGGGAAATGCGCCCAATGCACCACCCCACTCCTACCTCTTCGGATATCCCAGTCCAAGGAACCCCTCCCCAGCAACCACTCCTTAGCCTGGGACTCAACGATCAGCCCAGGGAAGCAGCATCCTCAGCTGCTGTTGGGAAAGCGAAAAACCAAAATAGATGAGCTGACCCAGTCAGGGGTGGCCGTCTGCTCACTTATCAGAATCTTCTGGTACTAACTTCATTTTCCAGATGTTTATGGAATTGATGCCCTGGCAGGGTGAGGCCCAGGCAAACTGTGAGGTCGGCACACTTCCCATAAGCAGTACTCTCCAACTCCTGGCTGCTCATGGCCAAGCAGTTCTGGTCTATCCCCTCCCTAAACATGTAAAGAAGAAAAGATACAAAGTAACTCACTTGGACTGGTTTGTGTAAGGCTATGGCCCTGAATAACGAACAAACGCTACTCTGCTGAAGCCTTATATTTAGAAGTTTGATAATTAAAAAAAAAAAAAGATTGTAATAAAGTGCTTACTCTCTACATTAATGTCTTGGTTGCAAAGGTTATGTCTCCATTTAAACTGAAGGTCAGTATCAATTATCACAGTTAAGATCTAGTTTTAAATGGTTAAACTACTGTCAGGAGCTCAGCCTGTTCTATATGGTCCTACTGGCTTTTGCCACTTCCTAATGCTTCACATAATTTAACCATCATCCTGCTTCTATCTCCATAATATGAGCTTTATGGGAATTCAATTCCTTTACTGACCTGTCTTAAACACCTAGGCCATATTTGAAATCACATAACCAATGTGTGAAGAATGGGTAGGCATGGAGTTGATAGGTGAGCCCTCATTGCTAACGAGGGTGGTTCAGACTGTGGACTTCAAACTTAGCTCTCCCCACTAAGGATCCTATTTACCAAAGGATTTGAAGGGTAAGAACTGGCAGAACTTGGAGGAATATTTGTGAAAGGCTGTGCTGTGGACATCTAGGTGGCAAAAAGTATGGGAAGGAATGCCATGAACCAGCAGTCAGTTAGTAGGTCTCTAGGCCCTTTGAGACTTTGCTGCCATGGCTTAGCTTCTGAGATACTTGTATTGTTGTACCAAATGAGATTCTCCTACTGGAAAGAGATACTGGCCCTCAATGTCTCCTTCACCAAACTAGCCTAGCGCTGGCAGAGTGGTAGGCCTCCCGAGTCATTTCCTAGAAAATCTGACTTTAGAGAATCAGAGAATGCACTAGAATCAGTGTTGTATTAAGCCTTACTCTCTTGGTTTCAGGCAGCAGCACCTTCAACTCAGGCCAGTTAAAGGAAAAAAAAAAAACCAATGTAACCATTAAGTCCAAGGGTGAGCTTGGGTCTGACTAGAGGCAGGAACTTTAGTGGTCTCAAAGACTCAGTTTCTTCTGATCCACATGCTCGGATCCTACTGTTTCCATCTAGTCCTCAGCCAGCTCCTCTCAGTTCTATGCCTGTAACAAGTCTAGACCAAACAAGGCCTTCCTACCACTCTAACAGAAATCCAGTAATCATTATCTAGAGAATCAGCTTGCCTTAGAACATCCCTGAGCCAACCCTCTACCCAGGGAATGTTGTACACTGTACCCCCACATCCTGGTCACTGGCTGACTTAAATTAGGAGGTAGGAGAAATGAGCCATCCAATAAAAATTAGGTTGTTATGCAAAGGAAGGGAGGATGATAGAGAGAAAATAGCAAATAACTCTTAGAATGGTATAAAAATAGAACCGAACAACAAAGGAGCTAGACCAGAGATGACAGAATAGCTCCAGCACAAAAGGCTAAATTCTGTTATTGGTAGCAGCTCTCGGGAATATTGTGTGGAGAATCAGCCTCAAACTGAGCCAACGAAAGACATGGTGTGATAATGGATCAGAATGTCTAGCATGTGCTAGAGAGCAGTAGACTGCCAGGTATTCATTTTCCTTTATTTCTGGACTAGCCAATGGAGATGTGACTAGTGAAGACACACAGAATGCCCATGGTGTTTGGCCAAGGTCAGCTTTGAGGCATGCAATGAATTCCTCTACCAACATCCTTGTTGCTTTAATGTCCCACACTTGGCATGCTCCAAGAATACAGTCCATGAAAAAGGCCATTTTTTTCTGCTATCATCAGGAAGCAATGATGCTGAGATGAAGTGACATTTATCTTGCCCATACTCAGTGGTGCCATTGCCAAGACTATTAGTAATGTTGCCTTGAGTGGGATTTGCCAACTGGCATTCATCTGGCCAGCCACCACTTGACTGATTTTTTTTTAATGTTTTGTTTGCTTGCATGCTTGTTTGTTTTAAGCACATTGATGATCAGGGCCCTGTTTGTGACAGGCCCTTTGCTGGATGCCACAAGAATGGTAGTGAACCAAAGTGGTCTGGGTGGTCTGGTCCTGTCCTTGTGGAGCTCACAGCTCACTAATGGTAACTCTATTGGCTTGTAGCTTCTGGTGTCCATTTTTACTCCATGGTTGTAACTTTCAGAGACTAAATGTTCAGGGTTATTCCATTTCAGCCTCATGAAAATATCCGCAGTTCATCTGCCTGGAAACAACACTACCCTTAAACTAGGGAAAGGCATCAGGAGACTGAGGCAAATCTGTTCCCTTCTACGGCCACGAAAAGCTTCAGTGCCTGGAAAGTGCTCTGCAGCAAAGACAACCTTTGGAAGATTAACAATGGTTCTGACGATTCAAGTATTTTACTCAGTATTGTTAGTGACTCTCATCCTCAAGTACTGTTATCAACCATGCCTGTACCTTGATAACAGTGAAGCCAAGGACCAGTGAAATTAGACCACTTTCCAAATGTCCTAGGGCATCAGGTGGCATCTCTGAGATTCACAGTGATGTCTCATGCTTGGAACTGACTTTGTAATCTCTGAGCTGGATTTCTGTGCCTTGAGATCCTGGGGATAAAGCAATTTGACTGTACATAAAGTTCAGTGGGTTTCATAGCAGATGGAGACTTATGTGTGTCATCATTAAAGACTTTGTATTTTTGTTCTTTACTACCTCCAATATCAGAGTTATCTCAAATGTTACTAAAAGAGACCATTATGCACATTGGTGTCTCCAGGGGCAAGGCATTATGTTTGCAAATAACTCTGCCAAAAGCTAATATATAATATTGATGAGTTATAAGATGATAAGGGTCTAACATATATACATATATATATATATGTATGTATATATACATACACACACACACACACACACGCACACACACACATACACATACACATACACATATACATATATAGCATGTGCGTGTGTCTGCGTATGTGTGTAGTAAATAAGGCCCAAGCCCTGGTTCTGTTTTTATGTCCTCCATCTTTGTCATTTTGAATACAACACACTGGTAATAGTCATCTTTGTCATTTTGGATACAACACACTGGTAATAATCATCTTTGCATTTTCCACACTTTTGCCATAGTTCAAATTTTATCCAATTTTTTTTTTCTTTTTTAGTATAAGTAACTCTGGGTGTATTTAAATGAGATTGAATTTTATTCCTTTGTAGCAATTTTTCTAAAATAAAATTTGTAGACTGTAACACTTCATTTTGTTATTTCTGCTATTCTCTTGAATATTTGTCTGCATGTGCACTTGTGTGTGTGTGTGTGTGTGTGTGTGTGTGTGTGTGTGTGGTGTCTGTAGAAAAGCTCATCGCTGTATTTATGAGACATTCTTGGACAGTTGTAGGTTTCCTAAGGTTTAGCAGACTGCTGGAAAACTTCCCTTCTCTAATTCCTCATGTAGGTGCTTCCTCTGCCAAGTGGATCGTTGCGGGTCCATGGTATTAGGGGTGTGGTTGTTTCTCAGCAGAGTTTTATGTCTCTTCCCAGGGCTTCTCATCCAAACACAACATCCACATTTGTAATGGAGGCAGCGAGTTCACCTGGAGGTAGCCCAGCTCTCAGCAGTGGCTAGTGCTGGCCTGGCCTGAGAAGTGAGCCCAGTCTGCTGCCTTGCAGGGCTTTAGAAATTTGGGAATGAAGTTAAAATTTTCTAAGTGTTGTATTTCAGGACTGAAAGACTGTCTCAGAAGCCCCATAGGGAAGAGATTATTTGGATTTCTCTCTCAACAGAAATGTTTGGCAAGGTAGATTTTCCAATTTGCTTATAAATGTTTCTCTTGCAAGGTGGTCAGGATTTTTCATGCTTCTGTGGCCTCTGTGTCATGAACAGAAAAGTCACAAGAGGTGTCGTTTCCTAGGAAATGGGCTATCAGTGGAACTAGTCACCAAGTGATCAATTCTCACCTGGTCTTACAGGGGAGGGGCCATAGCTAGGGAGGGACATGAGGGTTGTTTGGTTGATCTTGTTTCTGTCTCTATTGCACAGAGTCAAATAAAGATGGTGAGAGTCTCTTTCAATAGACATGACTCAAGGTCAAACTGAATCAAATCAAAGTCGCACAGTTAAAAGGAATCAAAGTATTTGAAAAGTTCTCAGCTGTGATTACTAGAGATGTGTGCTTAATGGATGCCCTTATACGCTTAAATCTCCAACTCCACCAAAAAAATATGAGCCTTATTCTGTCAGCTCAGTAACAGAAAGCAAGATACTTCCTTCCCAATAGACCCAGCAAAATATTCAAAGCTTATTCTCAGCCAATGACCCATGAAGTGAGGTATGAAGTCAGGCTACTTAATCCACATGGCCCATGAGTAGCAGAAGAGTGGTTTTAAAACAGAAATGTTGAAGTTCTGTTTGGAGGGTGAGGGAGAAGGACTGGTAGGGGACATTTAAGTCAGGAAGCATTACCTTATGCACACTAAGTATCATTGTTTGGAAAAGCAAGGCTTCAGAAATTCAGGAGTTCTATCAGAAAATGCTTATCATGTACATGCATTGTACTAACCCCCCCCCCCCATGGTAGACAGAAGAAAAGGATAGTCAACGGAGATACCAACCTGGCAAAGAATAGATTAAGGTTAGTATATGAGGCACTAATGGGAAGTTCACTTTGTATTAAGAAGAGACATGGCAAAAGGACCCATCTTCCCTTAGAGGGAGTAAAAGTTAACTTGGGGCCAAGAGACTGAACAGAAAATAGCCAGGTTCTGTGGGGTTTGAGGTATAGGTTTGGGGATTAGAAGGGAGAATGTTTTAGAGGGACAGAATATTTAAGAGCCTGGACATCAGTGAAACTTGGTTATAATATGAGACAAACACTTCTCCCTTCTTGCAGGGAGACAAAATCAGTGATGGGGATGAAAGTGGGGGGAAAGACCAAAGCTACTGTGGCCCTGGACTCCTATGGGCTACTCATTACAGTGTAGACTGAGACTTCACATTGGTATTTTAGAACCATATTGTGAGGCCCTGAACTCAAATTAGGCATCTGCAAATTAAAGGCCTCAAAGTACAATCAGGTACCAAAAAAAAACATTATATGCTAGTTTATTGTATGAAAATTCCTGATAGGAGAATGGATAATCCCAGTAGTACATAGGGCTGTAATTTTAGATATGATCAGAGAGCCCAGTAAAGGCAGCTTGGGCACCAAAGAAAGAGGGCAGGGAAACCTACATGGTGCCAGCCACTGTTCTGGGAGGGAAACCTACATGGTGCCTGCCATTGTCTTGGGAGGGAAATCTGCATGGTGCCAGCCACTGTCCTAGGTGATAGGATTCATGGTGCAGATTTAAAATCCTTTCATGTTTATCATTCTGTTTTCCATGGATGGGCAGTGATAAAAGAGGGAAGCTGTGTTTATTCAACACAAGGGAGGAGTCTTCAAGGAGACAAGCACATTGCTACGAGGCCTCCAGGAACACGTCATGTCCTCTGGCCTGCGCAGAGTATTCATGATTTACAAATGCTAAAAGGAAGGGTGCTTAAGCTCTGATAGGAGCCAGGGTAGCGCAGCCTGGAAAAGTTTGTCTTTTGAGTCATTCTTAGGTGGGGGAGAGGCCATGGTTTGTGAGGCTGTGGGATAACTAAGGGAGTTGGCTTTTCCTCACTTTCGACTGGGATGGTTCTACGTCTTATTGGACTGTAATGTCACAGACATAATGTGCTAGGGGAAAACGGACCAGCAATGAAGATAACCAAATGCATGGTTTTCTTAGCTTGGAGAGCCGAAGGAGATCGTGATGAAAATACAATGGGGAAATGTGTGTGTGCGCGCGCACACACACACACACACACACACACACACAC
Source organism: Rhabdomys pumilio (assembly GCA_030674055.1). NCBI lineage: Eukaryota > Metazoa > Chordata > Mammalia > Rodentia > Muridae > Rhabdomys > Rhabdomys pumilio. The sequence goes on along the minus strand of JANHMN010000001.1, from coordinate 182,547,710 downwards.
ACACACTCAAACATTAAATGCAGGATTTTGAACAGAATTACCTCAAAATGAACTATCTAAACAGATTTATAGGGACTCACTCTTAAGGAACAAACCCCACAAAATTCTGAAAGCTTCAAAAACAATCTATCAAGATGAAAGGAGTTTGGAAATTAATATCAATGAGATGTTCTATCTGGGGTAGATGTTTGCATCATGAAGTAATTCTTCATCACCAGACTGGTTTGCCCCTGGCAGGAGAAGAAAGTATGTGCTAATGGCTCAATGGACTTCAAGATCCCAGCTGGTGACAGCCCAAAAGATAAAGCTGAAGAATTAGGAGACCTGTAAATAATGCAGGTGGACGAGATAAAAGGGGGCTTCTGTCAGTGAAAAAGCCTTACTTAAGGGTCAGGCTTGCAGGCATTTCAAGACACTCAGTTCTGGGGACACCAGTGGTCTTCACAGTTGTCAAATAAGAAGTTCGATGCTTCCTTGGTTCACTGGTTCTCAACCTTTCTAGTGCTTCTTGACCACTTGACACAGTTCATGTTGTGGTGACTCCCAACCTAAAAGTATTCCATTGCTACTTCATAACGGCAATTTTGCTACTGTGATGAATCATGATGTAAATATCAGATATGTGGGATGTCGTCTGATATGTGGGATGTCGTCTGATATGCAACTCCCAAAGGGGTCTCAACCCACCCGCAGGTTGAGAACCACTGACTTAGTTGAAGGGAAAAATGACTCTCTGCCCTGCTCCCTCCACTCCCACAAGGCTCATTAAGGACAGACAGGGATGTTGTCTAGAGTTGATAAGAGGACCAATCATCAATTACTCCTCAGGACTGGGAAGCTACTGGGATAGGTATTACTTGGATAGTTACCTTTATAGTTGAGCTACAAATGTCAGCATTGGCAAAGGGAAGGTGGTTATAGGTTGTATTTTTGCTTCTGTATCCCAGGACATATCAAGCCAAAGGAATACATCTGAGGGCAGGGCAGGGATACACTTTGGGATGAGATGGCTTTATTTTACTGCCTCTGAAATAGTCAGGCATACAATACCGGAGGGTCTTTTGTAAGTGGAAAGAATTGATTGTGCATGTTGGCTCGTTCTCTCTGTAGTGTTTGAGGTCATTAGCCAATGCAATCTATGAGTGTGACTGATTGCAACATGGTCATATATAATAATAATAAAAGAGGTGTTGCTGATACCATAAGAACTATTTTTATCTTCTTCTTCCCTTATTTTTCATCTCTATCAGTGTGGTTTATGTAAACCTGACACATTTGTGTATGTGAAACAGATGCGGCGTGAAGGCACAGTTATGTCTCTCCAAGCCACATTTTTAAAATCATAGGCATGATTTATGAAAATGTTCTTTGAGTATGAGTTTTTCTTTTTCTCTCAAAATGTACAGTAATTATAAATCCAGTGTTCATTCTTTCCCCTCCTTTGGTGCTTAGGAGAGCTCTTAAGTTGCTTCGCCCAACAGATCTGTCTTTATTAGGTGTTGTAAGAAAAACAGCATGAGGCTTTGGTGCAGATGCAAATTGAGCCTCTAGAAAATGACTTTGCTGTTCAAAAAGAGTGGAGAAAGGGGAGGACAGGGGAGAGGAGGGGAAGAGAGGGCTTGTCTCTGTTGCAAACCCTCACCTTGTAATTGGGATCTCCTCTTTTCTAGGTCCTGGGTTCTGTTTCCTGTGTCATCTCTTCTTCACTCTAACACAGCAACTCACTAAGGGAGTTTCCACTAGTAATTATCAAGTCTGAGTGCTTAGCATTGCCTGTAGCCTCACCATCCATAGTTCTATGTTTGAATGCAAGTTATTTAGTTATTTATGGGATTTAGTGTGATATCAGCATATCCACATGCAGTGTTCTAAGATCTTATCCAGCTGTCCCCTTTCTATCTCTTTTTCCATATCTTTCCAAATCTCAAGTAATCACCAGTTGCTTTCAGACCATGTTTCATGTGTTTCTCTACATGGGGGAAGACTTGCACTCCTTGCCTCTCTATGCCTGGTTTATTTCACTTAACACAGTGCCCTCCATCTCCATCCATTTGCCTGAAAATGACATGATGTCATTTTTCCAGGCTGCATGATAGTCCACTGTGTTTATAACCACATTTGCTTTTTCCACAAATCCGTGAACGTCTTCCCTAGGCTGAGGTCACTATCTTGAATAGTGCCCAGAGTAACTTGTTGGTATGCAGATTTTTTTGGTCAGATGCTTTGGAGTGTGTAACTGGATCTTATGATAGTTCTATTTTTACATTATTTTTTGAAGAACCTCTCCACTGTTCTCCATAATGACTATGCTAATTGGTATTCCCACCAACAGTGTATGTCTATTCTCCCATATCTTTACCGGCATTTATTTACTAAGCAATTCTAACTGACCTGAAGTGGACTCATAGTTTTGATTTACGTTCACTGATTGCTAATTGTACTGAGCGTTTTTATATATTTGCCAATCATTTATATCTTCTTTTTGGAGATGTGTGTGTGTTTGAAATGCTTATCTATTTTTATTGCACTAGTTGTTTGTTTGAATTTCTTGAGTTTCCTCTCTGTTTTATATGTTTACTCTTTTCCAACACCTTGCTTAAATTTATTTTTGTAGTTGTTGTGAGCAGGTTCACTTTCATAATTTCTCAGTTAATGCATTGCTTCATTTAAAAATCACTTATTGATTCTTTGTCCTGCACATTACTGGATTCTTTATCAGTTCTAATAGTCCTGGTAGGTTTTAGAAGGTTTTTTTAATGCTAAATTTTTTTCATCTAGTTGTATTCTTTTTATTTATTTATTTTATTAAAACTTTCAGTATTCTACTGAATGAGGGCAACGAGAAAAGGCACCTTTGTCTTATTTTTGATCTCAGAGGGAATGCATTTACGTTTCCCCATCTAATATTGATCATTGGTTTGTCAGATACAGTCTTGATTTATTAACATATGATTCTTCTATAACCGATTGTCAGGAAAGAATGTTGCATTTTATAAAACACATTTTCTTTGCCTTTTGAGATGAGGTTTTACCCTTCATTCTGTTTCTGTATTGTGTTGTATTTTTTGGTCTATGTATGTTGAACTGTCCTGGTGTTTCTGGAAAGGAAGCAGCTTCATGTGGTTAAAGATGTTTTTGTCATGCATTGAATGTGAACTTTTATTTTGTTGAGATTTTTACAACAATGCTCATCGAAGTTACTGGTCTATGATTTGTTGTATTCCTGTCAGATTTTAGCAATCAAGTATTGCTGACCTGGGAGAATGAATTTCAGTTCTGTGGAGAGCATAAGAAGAATTAGGGGCAGTTTTTAGAAGGGTTGGTTAAGATTCAGCCCTGAATCCATCTCGTTCTGGAATTTCCTGTGCTATAAACCTCTTTGTGTGTGTGTGTGTGTGTGTGTGTGTGTGTGTGTGTACTCTCATATGCACATGTGCACATATGCACATATGACATAGTGTACCTGTGAAGGTTGGAGGAAAACTTTGGGGAGTCAGTTTCTCAGTTTCTCTCCTTCCACTGTGTGGGTCCAGAGGATAGACCTCAGGTTGTCAAACTTGACAGGAGGGTCTTTTACCTGCTGCTACATCTTACCGGCTCCCTGCTGTAAACCTTTTATTACCAATCTATCATAGTTCCTAGATCTCAACCTTATGAATCTTCTCCTTCCCCCTCATTTCCAATCTGTGACATACTGTGTCAATTTTATATCTTGACTGCTTCTGGCACTAGTGTACTCCTCAACATTGCTGACAGTACAAATGTCTGGAAGAAGCCATTACCATCTCAGACACACAAAGAGACCTCAGTGAAGGTTACTACATCTCTTCTTATTCTTCTTGAACATCTCTACTGCAGCCACTATGATCTGAAAGTGAAAGCCAGGCATGTGGTTACCAGACCAACCCTGACCAGAGCCGTGGTTATAGAACTAGACTATCTCCCAGGAACCTTACAGGGCATGAATGAATGAATCATGAATAAATACCTTGCACATTCTTTCCTCTCTTGATTCCATGTCTTTCTGGTACTTTCCACTGACTAAACCCTATTCAAATATAGAGAGCAAGAGAATCTAAGAGATGAACTCTGTATAGTTCAGCCTTCTGGGATCCAGAGAATGCTGGAGAAGCATAGAGAGGGATTTGAGTCACATCCAGAACATACTCCATGCACAGCTCTGTTTCAGCTCTCCATCCCTCACCGTCTCTTTCTTGTTTTGTCTTGTCTTGGCTGTCTGTCCCAGTACTAGGGATTGAACTTTGGACCTCATGCATGCTAAGCAAGCACTCTGCCACTGAACTATAGCTCCATCCCATGGTGTGTGCCCTTGATGCCCACCCTCTGTCTCAGAGAATAAGAGATAAGTCAATGTGTTTGCATTAAAGAAAAAGTTGTGGCTTTCTTAGTTCTCCCAGCTTCAGTAAGACGCTGATCGTCAAGGAGATGCTGCCAAAAGTTGCTTTTATGAGAAGATTTCCTGAGATTAGCACGTTGTTCAAATGGATGCTGTTAAGCTAATGTTATTTAAAGAGCTTCTAGGTGGTCTCTGCAGCCTTGTTTATGTAGCTCGTTTCAATTGGCTTCCCCAAGTCTTCTCCACACTGCTGGTGCATGGTGAGCATCACACCTGTCCCATGAGAACTTGGCTTGAGACTGGGCTCCATGCAAAGATGAACCGGTTCATTCCTCTCCAAATGTGGTTGGAGGTAGTGTGTCCCAGCTATGTTATTACCCCTCACAACGAGGTGGGTGCTGCAAACCTGCTTCCTGAGGGCTGTCTGCGTGGAGCATACAAAGATGGACACTTAGAAAGACTGCTTTAAAAAGAAAACTGTGATCTGTAGTTAGGCCATCTTTATGCCATGCTTTGATCCCAGGAAGGTGGAGCCTTGTCCTTTCTCGCTGTTATTCTTTGTTCCTGCTCTCTCTCATTCCATCGTCCCTCTCTTTTGACTGTTTTTTCCTTTCTCTCTACTTTAATATATTTTTACCTTTTATCAGAAATAGAATGAATACACTTGTGTGTTTGTGTAAATACTACTCAGGTCTAAAAAATGAAATAAAAAATGTATAGAAAAGCGGATAAACATAGAATATATGATATTAAGTGAGGCCAAAGAATCTCAGAAATAAATTACCTGTTTTCTGTCATATGAGAGATCCTGCCAATAATATACGTATACATTTAAATAAGAATATATATATTCTTGGTTTTCAAGTTCTAATTCTGTCATTAATTTTTTGGTAGTAGATAAATGTATAAAGTTAATGAGAAACTTCACAACTTCCATTTCAAATGAAGATTCTAGCCGTATGTAAGTTCACTAAGTTGTTTAGTTTTTGGGTCTGGTCAATTTTGGTTATGACGTTTATATGTATTTCCAAGGATTTTTCAATTAACAACATAAAAAACTAGATTCTGACTTTGTAGAGAGACAGTTTTTAGAAATACGGCATGTTTCATTTTCCTTTATAAGCTAATTTCTTTCAAAACGAGAGACATATAAGAATCTTCCATAGTTCTAGCCCTTATAACTAAGTATTGATATATCAAATACCCTTTTAAAAAAATTCTGAGCCAGGACAAACAACAACAACAAAAAACAAAACAAAACAAAACAAAAAAACAAAAACAAATAAAAACCTCTTATTGATTAAAGAGTCTAAACTTTTTAAACCAAATTGTTTTGGGGAAACACTACAGATAAGAGAAGGAAAGATTACTTTTTAATATTGTGTAACATTTGGAAACATTGCTGGATCTTTTATGCTGCTTAAGCAAATCAGGTGGGAGGGGCTTGTAAGCACTTGAGGACAGAAGAGGATTAAAAACTGAAGGGGCTGAGAGGTTGAAGTAGGGGATGCTGTGGTCCTCATTTCCCCATGTCTGTCTCATTTGTGGAGTGCGTGCCATTAATCCCTAGTAAATGGATAGAGCTCCAAGCTTGCACTCCAAGAGACTGCAGTAGCTCACCAAGAGCCTTTATGACCTGAAATTAAGGTGAGGACAGGGGTTGGTTATAGGGGATATCCACTCTGAGAAGCTCTCTAGTGAGCTGACTGCTTTCTGATCAGAGGCTTGCCATCATCAAGTTAACTTGAACCCCAGGCTTGTCCTGAGAAAAAGAGATGGTTGTAAGTATCTTTCATGACTATAGAAACCCCCAGTGTCTTATATTAGTCCAGATTTATGACTTCTTAAGCCAAGGCCCCAGGAGTCAGAAATCCCACAACTGTCAGAAGGAAGATAGAAGCAAAGCAGCAAATACAGACTCAACAGTGTACTCACACCTGCATAGTAGGTGCTAACGATGCCTTTTGAGCCCAAGACAGTGGAAGTTTGAAGTGTGAGTTCAGCTGTAGTATGGTACCGCACACGCTTTATCGAAACATGACACACTTTCCAAGACTGTAACAAATGAATGCCACCTACTTTCAGAACAGAAAACACACAGGACTATGGGGATTTCCAAGGCATAAAGTACCCAACCCCTAAGAGTCGATTAAATGGGAAAATAAGGAAAGAGGAGTGTGCATTGACACCTTGCTGCAATTCTTTGTGAATGAGTTGATTTATCTCTCTACCACACACACAGGGGTCACTGAAATGTACAGGAATCACGGAGGAATTCTCCATCCTAAATATTGCCCTCAAAACTGAAGCTCTTTGATTTGTTCTCCTCCCATTACCATCCCACACCACATAGTGCTGGGTGATGTTGCTATGTCCCTGCTAAGGATGTAAGTGTTTTTATTTCTTCTCCCATGTCCTGGTCCTTGATCTTTACAGTGAGTGATTTCTCGGTTACTAGGAAAAACAGGTGAGTGTTAAGCTCCCTTCACAGGCAGGGAGGCTGGGCTCATATCTGCTGCGAGCTATCACATACTTCCTTGGGCTGTAGTTCAGAAGCCGGTTCCCCAGAGTCCTCAAGGTCTGTCTACTCCCATTTCTCCCCAGCTGTTCCCCCAAACTGGCCTGCTTGGATAGCTGTCTTTGTTTGTGGCTTTGGTATGCAACCCCTCTCTGCTGCCCCTGCATGCCTTCCCAGTTAATGGAAGGGCTGGCATCCTTACACCTTAGTCATGCTCAATTCATCTCAGTGGACCAGGTCAGCCAAGCCAACATTTACTCAGGCCCAAAGCCATTGGGCAGAGTCTTTTACAACATCAACAGCACCAGCCAATGAGGAGACTTGTTTAGTTCAAGTTCATTACCTTTTGGGATCTCTGCCCAGGACCGCAGGGTGAGTCCATGGCATTCCATTGCAAGGTATAGTGACCACCTCTTGGCCAGCTTAAGAGTCCCATGGATTCAAATGAAGCCAGTTTGGTGTCATTTCATTTGGCTTGAAAGGCTGGAAGCCTGGGTGTTTCTCAGAATTTGGACCTGTTGCTGTAAAGCGAAAAGTGAGAAATCCCTCATTGACTATCTAGTTCCACATGAATGTTTGGTGGGGAAGCTATAAAGTCTATGCTGGGAGGATGCAGGGGAGATTGGCATAGGTGACACTTTCTTTTTATACCTTTAAAATTCAACTTAGAACTCTAACCCCTTTGAGGGAGTGTTGGCTGGAGTCATTATAAAACACAACATGTAATCCACACATGTCATCTAGGGCTGCCTGGGAAAATCAACACATGGGACATCCCAGCTCCAGTGTTCTTTCAGGGGTCACTCTAAGGTTGAATTCCATTGTCATTTCCATATACTAATAAATTTGTTCTTTAGTTTTTTTATTTGGGGCTGGGAAGATGTTCAGTAGATAAGGGCACTTACTATACAACCATAAGAACCCGAGTTCAACCAGGAGCTCCTATATACAAACTGGATTTGGCCATGTGCAGATCTGACACTCTACTACTGTAGGGGTTGGGGACAAAGAAAGAAGGATCTCTGCTGCCAGTCTGGCTCCATTGTCTATCTCAAGGCAACACAGTGTAATGATAGAGCAGGACACTTTAGGTTTTCTTCTGGTCTCCATTTGCATATTTTACACATATGCACACACACACACACACATACACACACACACACACACACACACACACACACACATTAGATGTTGAGATTTCCTGATTGTGAACTTGCTGCAAAACTACAGTAATTAAAATGGTATGTTGCTACCACAAAGCCAGATGAGAGACCAAAGGGGCAGGAGAAGAGCATGGAGACAGGCCTATAAAGACAGGCCCATTGGAGACAGGTCCATGGAGACCAGCCCATGGAGACAGGTCCATGGAAACAGGCCCATGGAGACAAGATTATAGCCATTAGCTTGGTTATAATGAAATGATATGTGCATTTCCCATGAGGAATATATTGTTGGACAACCTGGATGTTCACATGCAATAGAAAAAAGCTCTGGATGTATCTTTTATTGTATAAAAAGATGTATCAGAGACTAAGTGTAAGAGATAATAACACTGTAAAGATCTTCAAAAAAGCAAAAGAGAAGCCTCATTATATTATATTTGGATATGACCCCCAAACTAGAAACAGCAGGAAGAAAAAAGAAAAGCATATTTTATTAAATCAAAACTTCTTTATAGCACCAATCACTATCAAGAGAGAGAGAATGTAGCCAGAGAATGGGAGAGAAACTATCTTCAAATCATATATATGATAATGGGTTATAGTGTTCACAATAGACAAACATAATAAAACAAATATTTCAATGCAAAGAAAAAAAATGCAGAAACAAATCCCATATTCCAACACTCTAATTTAAAAAGTAGATTTTCTCCAAATCACATTCATGGCCAGTAAGAACATGAAGGTATGACAATACCCAGTGACACTGAAGTGATATATATATAACTTTATATATACATATATATACATTATATATATATTTGTTTGTGCATATATATGCACAAATATAAAATACACACATGTAAATGATAGATTATTCTTTAGCTTAAAAATAGAAAATTAAATTTTGATGCAAGCTATAATGTAAATGATCATGAAGACATTGTGCTAAGTGAAATAACCCGGCATGAAAGGTCAAATACTGTTCCACTACACTGAAATGGGGAACTGAGGGATTCCAAGTCACAGAAACACCGAAGTACAGAGGACAGGGTTTACCAGTGACTTGGAAGTGAGTTTGGAAAGACGGAAACTTCTGGCCTTGAATGATAGTGGCCATTGCGTATCAATAACATCCTTAATATCAGTGAACTGCATCCTAAAAAGAATTCAAATGGGCTGGGTAGAGGTGGTACACCCAGCACTTGGGAAGCAGAGGCAGGGAGATATCTGTGAGTTTATGGCTAGCCTGGTCTACAGAGTGAGTTCCAGTACAGCCAGGGCTATACAGAGAAACCCTGTCTTGAAACCAGTCCCCCAATAGATCAAATGGCAAACGGTACTATGTAGCTCCTAACACAGCACTCACTTGTAGGCTGAAGAGGAGGACTTAGAAGGTTGGTTTTTAAAAGGTAGAAAAAAATTCCTCCCGAAAGACTATGTGTCTTTAATGAAAATATTATTGATTTTGTGGGGTGTACTGGTTCAAATGGATTGGGCTGTGGTGGAATACTCGGTACTTGGGAAGCAGAGGCAGGTATATCTGTGACTTTGTGGCCAGTCTGGTGTACAGAGTGAGTTCAGAGTGAGCTAATTTATCAGAAAAGCTCTTGTAGACCCTGAGTAGGTGAATGAGCATAGCTTGTCACCTTGAAGCTTGGATAGCAGAATAGGCAGCTGCCCTAATTTGCTTTCTGATGCTGTGGTAAAACACTGACTAGAAGCAGCTTGAGGAGGAGAGGGTTTATTTCCACATACTAGTCATAGGTTGCGATTCATCATGGAGGGAAGCAAAGACAGGAACCTGGAGGCAAGACCTAAAATAGAAACCTTGGAGGGCTGCTGCTGGCTGGTTTGCTTTCTGTGGCTCACCTTCCTTATTCGGTCTAAGACTGCCTGCCTAGAGATGCTATTGCCCATAGTGGAATGGATGCTCTTGCATTAATTAGTAGCCAATGAATTCATCACAGATAAGCCCACCAGCCAATCTGATGGAGGCAGTTCCTCAGGTGAGACTTCATTTTCCTGGGAGTTGACAACTTGCCGACTTCAGCTAACTGTCACGGTGGCAGGCAGGATTTGGTCCTTGGTAGTGGGTTCCTGATGATTCATTTATAACAGGTGTTTTTAGCTTCTGAGTTACAACCTGTTTTTTTGGGGGGGTTGTCTAACCCTTTCATAGGGGTTGCATATGAGATATCCTGTGTAGCAGATATTTACGTTGCAATTCATAACACTCGAAAAATAACAGTTATGAGTAGCAATGAAGAGAATTTTGTAGTTGGAGATCACCACAACATGAGGAACTGTATTAAAGGGTCACATGTGGAATTAGGAAGGTTGAGAACCACTGGTCTATAGTATACTGAGCAGTTCTTGTCTCAGAAGAGGTCATATTTAAATGCCAGATATTATCATTACTGCTTCACAGTATTGCTATACTAATTGAAGAGAATGATGAAGAAAAGTACCTGGTATTTACTATATGATAAGGCACATGGTATTCACTATATAATTACAGTCTTTAAACCATGGTGTAATGGGGATGTACAATATTGGCTATAAATGAACAATATGATAGAGAAAAGCATGGCATCTTGGCACTGGATGCAACATGATTTTTGACTGGCTAGGTGGCCCACAGTTTGGTGGCTATTGCCCATAGACCTATGACCTCACCATGAACAAATGGGACTGATGTTCTATCTCAGTGATATTACTCAGCACCTACTGTCGGCTGCTGATGGCACCAAGTATTACCGTATAGAGCCACATTCTTGATTCCTTTGACCAGTCCTTCAAGCCTGCTTTCAGTATCATCCCCCACCAGTTCTACTGAAAGCCCTTCGGAGAGACTGATGAGCTGCATTCAGATTTCCTCTCTAGGTGGTTTCAATGCTGCTGAAATGTGAGGTCCACTGCTGTGTATAAAGAGTCTGTCACCTCTCCACTTGCTTTGATGGGGATGGAGTTCATGACTTAGAAAGGAGATCACCTGTGCTTTTCACTGCTCTGCCCTGACACCCCTGCCTCAAAAGTACATATCATGTTATACATGGTGTGTGTGTTTGTGTGTGTGTGTTGAGGAGGAAGGATTATGCACATTTTTGTTGTTCTCACCATGTCAGCAAAGGATGAGGCAGAGGATTGATGCTCATCAAGTACTGGAAGGTACTCATGAGTTTGGAGCATGTAGACAGGCTCAGGTGCAAGCGAGGGTCACATATTTAAATATAAAATCGGGTGTGGGGGTTAAGCTGGTTGTCTAGTCAAAAATCTAAGGTTGGGGGCCATCCAGCTCTCTTTGTTCTATTTGTCTCTGAACTTGGTTTGGTGGCAGCATCTTTTCATTAGGAGAACATTAGTGTGGGCAATTCTCCATTTGGCTACAATTCTCCGTGTGTGTCAACACACATGAAGAGACACTTCCTTCTTCCATTGCCCAAAGCTACACCAGTTCATGTCCACATAGTTTCTGCATGATCCCAACTTCCCCAGAAGCAGGAAGACTCCTCCCAGTCATCCCCAGCACAGATCCTTGGATCCTTTATAGACAAGTCCTTGGGAGGTAGAAAAGCTTGGAAACATCTGCTCAATTATTGGTGGTCTGCTTTGGAGGGGCTGCAGCAGGCCTCCTGGGTAGCCAAGGAGTCTTTGGTTTCCCAGGTAACCCTGAGAGCACTGAGGCTTGATCACTTCAGGATACTGACTGAAGGAACAGAAGCCTTGCCTGGTATGTGAGTTGATCTTGGGGTTGGGACTGGAGGGAGCTCCTCTAGCAGGCCCTCACAGAGATCAGTTCTCTCTTCAACATTCATGGTCAAAAGGAGTTGTGAGTGGCAGGGCCTTTCCACCAGGATTCAGTCTTGTCCCCAGCATGTCACACCTGGAAAATTAAACCATACTTTCTAAAGAGCTTCTATGCCTAAGTCAAGGTCAACGTGGAACATAAGTGTTTGGACTCAGAAGGTCGAAGAAGAATTTCTCTTTAGGTGTGTCCAATTGCACAGACCCAGGAGAGGCTGATATACACACACATCCATATTACCTAACTAGTGAAAAAGCTGAGGAGGCCATTCATTTCTTGCATTACACCTTTCAACATTTATCCCTAACGGGCCTTCCTGATGCTTCTTTGTTTTGAGATTAGGTTATGATTCCTTTCTAACTACTGTAGTTGTGTTTACTTGGCAGAGGAACTGGCGATGGTAATCTTTAAAAAGATTTTAAAATAAAGGCTTGAGCACTAATACTGATTCATTTATATGCCAGGTCAGGCTGTCTTATTTCACTCTGCACAGTTGGGAAAATGGGAGCAGGGGGTTGTAAGAGATGTTGGTTAGGAAAAAAAAATATAGGTCCAAATAATGTGAGCTCCTCTCTTCTTGCAGGCTGGTAGGAAGGCAATGGCTACCACCATGGATGCTACTGGGCACCAACCCCATGTTTTAGAGCAGGGAATGAGTTGATGGTAATATAAATGATGCAGATTATATTAAAAGTGAATTTTATGAACAGCATTACAGCTAGCTGGAAAGCAACTGCACTGTAAGGACCTTGATGTCCCCCAGATTC
>JANHMN010000001.1:182414825-182535090 GCA_030674055.1 Rhabdomys pumilio | reverse complement strand
GAACTTCTGCATCCTTGTCTAGCAGAACATCTTCCCCCATGACTTTGACAAATGAGCACAGAGACCTTGAAGCAAAGTCATGGGCATGTGTGAACATACTGCTGAGTTTGTCATCCTCAATGAGATATTTAGGATTCCATTTTTTGTTCCTGGACTGAGAGACACAACTGTGGGTGAGCGTTGTAAGGTCTTCATGCAAAAGTACGGTGTCTCCTCTTCTCTGCTGGTCTCACTGGAGACAGACATCAGTAATTCATTTTCGATTCTGACTTGTGCATAATTTTGTGTGTGGACACTGAAAGCATCGGTGGCTGACTGGACTTGAAAGACAGGCAGTGGGCAAAGGTCACATGGGCACAGGAAACAGCTAAGTCAAGATGCAGAGCTGGGATCGGATAGGGTTCTCAGAGCCCTGTGTGGTTGGATTGAAGGATGTCAGGAGGTACATAATGGGGTAGCAACTGCTGGGGGGTATTTTATCACGTTTGAAACAGGAAGTCCTTGGTGGTTCCTTAGCCTGAGAATGATTGGGTTTGATCAGTGTTCTGAGGATAAGAACAGTTACAGGCACAGGAGATGGACTGGGCTACAAGGGGCTGGAAATAGGCCATTCATGTGGGTACCTGTATTCTTTTTAGAAAAAAAGGGTATTGGCAGAGGGATTGGGCTGCACCAGGTGAGGTGGGGGTCACTAAAAGGGCAGGGTAATCTGTGGTGATGGGAAATGAGTTGCTGGTGTCTTCACCTCAGTTGAGAACCTCTCTGTGTCCATGTAAACACATGCTTTGTGTAGCTCTGATGGGCTTTCCCCAAAACCTCCCCGGGACGTGGGCAGCTGAGGTATCTGAGGAATGAGGCGAGATTGCACAACTCTGTATTCACTTGGTCTGGTCCAAGGTCTGCTGCCTCTGAGAGAGAGAGAGAGAGAGAGAGAGAGAGAGAGAGAGAGAGAGAGAGCTGAATTGAAAATTCTAAAGATTAATCACCCAAATCCAGCAGGCAGGAAACTTGTAAGATGTTGGTTTATACCATCATTTTGGTCTCCTCTCAAAATAGAGCAGACTGCCTCAGGACCTTTAGCATAAAGGTAAGTGGAATTCTTTTTTTAAAAGTTGCGGTTTTATTTTGTGTATTTGTGCCTCTGTGCACATGCACAGCACACACATAGAGGCCAGAGGACAACTCATGGGAAGTGATTCTTTTTATCATGTAAGTCTCAAGGACTGAACTTAGGTCATCATGTTTGGTGGCAATAGCCTTTATGTGCTGAGCCATTTCTATGGGTATTCTTATTAATGAGAGTGATTTCCTGACAATTTGACTCTAAGGCTACCAAAACCAAAGAAAATGCCGTAGTCCCCTGGAGAGTCCATTTTTTTTCCTCTACAGGGTGAAATAACAAGGTCAAGCTATGGGATTGCTGAGAAGATGGCTATGATGATAACGTCATTGCCAGTGGACAACAATTTGTTCTCAGACTGGGTTCCACACTAAACATTTATTTTTCTTGATCATTCCGTACAATAACTCTCTGGAGTGAGTGAGGTGGTCTGAATAAAAATGGTCCCATAGATTTCTTCATTTGTATGCTTGATCTCCACTTGAAGAATGTTTGGAAGGGTTAGGGGATGCAGCCTTGTTAGAGGAGGTCTCTTGGTGGGAGTGGGCTTTAAGTTTTCAAAAACCCCTGGTAGACTTAGTCCATCATGGACTTACCCCCTGGAACTATAAGCAATCCCTTAGTTAAATGTTTTCCTTTATGAGTTGCCTTGGTCATGATGTCTCTTCACAGCAATAGGAGAGTGACTAGGACAGTGGATTCCTTTACAACATATAGATGAGAATGCGAAGTGGGATCACTTACCAAAAGTTACTTTCTGTGAGTTAGAAGAGGCAGGTAGGATTTTTAGCCAAGCCTGGCCTTGTCAGAAGCCATTATTTTTTAACTCCTAAGCTTTGCTACATTTACCCCAGAACCATAGACATGCTAGATTTTTGTCATTGTGTTCAGGTAAAATGGCCAACACTGCCTGCCCTGATTAACAATGCAGACTTTCATGATGGATCTAATCTATTAAAGCAGAGCAGCAATAGGAAGAACTTCATAAGGAGCCACTACGCTAGCATGAAGTTAACATTTGAGGAGGCCAACTGTACCAACTTGCTGTGAGTCCAGGGTCCTTGCCTCCCCAGCAGCTTTCAAACTGTAGAGAAAACTCTATACACAGGACAAAGCCCATCAGGATGTCCTGGCCCCCTTAAATAAATAGAACCATCTAGCTTTGGGTCTTCAGGCATGGCCAAGTCCAGCAGTTCAAAGGATGCTCTTAAGGATTCTTCAGATGTTACCCTCTGTTTTCCCATGTCCATTCCATCCTCAGACAGGATGTCTATTCATGCATCAGACTTACAGCTCTTCTCACATCTTCTGTGGAAATAATGCCTCTTTTCAACAACTGACATGAGAAGTTTGAAGTTGAATCCCTTTGGTTTTGACATCCCGCCCCTGAATCTTTGCTTGAGAGTTGGACCATGTTAAGTGACATGAAAATTGTTTGATGAGGAAGGAAATTGTTTACCCTGAGATCAAAGAACTTAATCTAGGAGATAAGAGGAGAGTAGGTACCAACCAGTCAAAAGAGAAAGACATCTCCTTACATTGAACCTTGTAGAATCTGGTAAGGAGAAGAGATATTGGGCAGGGTATGGGAACAGAAATGAAAGGACTCAGTGGATCTAGACCCTCAAATTCAGAACCAGAAGCAGAGCCTTCTGGTTAAGTCCTGAAATCCACCTACCCCATAAGCTGAGGCTAGAGAATTTCCAAATTTAAGGCTAGCCTGGGTAATATAGTGAGATGCTATATTTAAATAAAAAGTAAGAAGAGAGCTGAAGGTATAACTCATTGATAGAGTGGTTACCTAGCAATGTAAGGGCTAATTCCTAGTACTTATCTACTCCCATAACAAACAAACAAACAAACAAACAAACAAAATCACCTAGTCCTGGGGTCATTGTTCAATGGCATGACACAGAGCTTGACCAGCCAACTTGCTCAAGTCTCATTTCTGTGAGAGTGGCTTGATACTTATCAGTTTTATATGGAGATCTCAATTAAAACTTGGAAAATATTCTATCTCTTACAAGAGACAAATGATAAATACAGATACCCTGGGGAGTAGGTAGATTTAAAATTCAGTCAGTAGCAAAAGCACCTGCCTTGGTTGTGAGAAGAAGGCATTAGGGTTATAAGAAAAGCAGAGGAGCTGGGCAAAGAAGAGGCCTCATAAGACACCTCAGATAAAGTTGTAAGTAGGTGTGGACCATCCTGGGTTGCAAATTCTTGGTGTCATCAGCTAGTTCAGATAAGAGTTTCAGTCTAGAACATGGCTGTCTGTAGGGTTATGCAAACAAGCTATGGTCAATGGTGTCTGTATTGATTCATAAGAGAGCCATTTTAGGATCTGAAGAAGAGGCTATCTCTGCCTCTCCCAGGAACAACACAAGAGAAGCATGGCTATTGTTGAAAGTCACTAGGAAGAATAGCAGAAAAATCAAGCCCTACTCAATCTTGGCCCTGCCCACTAACAGGCTCTGAGTGCCTTCCATGTCCCTGCCTAACGCAGAAGGACTGAAACTCACATGACAGTTTCAACACTTAGAACACAAGGTACCTCAGTGAATCACGACCTGGGTAGGATATGGGATGATAAATATGTTTAGCAACTAGCTAATTGTAACCTGGAGGAGCCTTGATTTGTGGCATTTGCTCATTTCTGTGGTATGGTATAAATTTCCCCAATGTGACTTCATCACATTTAGGGATAGTAGAGATATCCAACTGTAGGCTATTGTTAATACTTTCAGCATGTGGACACAAAGGGTATAAATAACCACAAACTGTCAATCAGCTCAAGATACAAAGAAATAATCAGAAAGCAATGACTCCTGACTACTGATCTTTGTATGCAATGTAAGCTAAGTACTGTGAGTTTGACTGATTTTAGAATCATCCAGAAGTTTGAGATACACCTTGAGGTGTATCAATAAGGGAGTTTTCAGAAATGATCAACTGGAACAAGGCAAGAAGGGAGATCTGCTCTGCATGTGAGTGGTACCATCCCATAGGTTGGAGGCCTAGCCTGAACACAATGGGGAAAGGGCAAGCCAGCAGAGTTCTGATTTTACTCTCTATCTCTTTCTGCTGATTCATCATGCTCTCCCCACTGTGATGGACCAAACCCTCAGAAACCTTCAGACAAAGAGAGCTTTCTTCCCTCCAGTTGTTTCTGTCAACTATCTGTCACAGAAAAGTAGCTAATGTATGTATCTTATATGTGTTTGTAATTTTTAAAGTTTTTCATTTAAAGACAGGATTGCAAGGTATCCCAGGTTGACCATGACCTCTCTATGTAGCCGAGATCATCTTTGTACTCCTGATCCTCCTGCCTCCACCTTCTAAGAGTCAGAAATGCAAACTTGCACCACAGTGCCAGTCATTATAGTTTGTTTGAAATAACCACTGTACTTAACAATCTGATTGATGGAAATAAAAGGTCAGGGAGTGGCTTTTGTGAGACCTTTCTTCCTGGCTCTAGTTCATGGCTGTCTTCCTGTTTTCACTTTCTGGCTTAGCAGTGGTCATGTTCTTGCTTGTGCTTTCTGCTAAGTGAGGCAAGACCTTCATATCTTCCTCTCCAACTTCTCAGTAGAGTTGTGCAAAGCACAGCAAATGTCACAAACAAACCTTGAGTGGGTAAGTAGCTCCTGGGTACAGCATGGCAGTGGGGGTTTCAGAAAGGAATCCTAGGTTCCCTGCTCCAGGTTGATGCAGCCCACAATGCTTTTTGGTCCTGGCAGCCATTATACAAATGACCATCTGTTTAATGACTGTTTTCATAGCTGGGCTGACCCTCCGTGAGGACAGGGGTTTTGTCTGGCAACTCCCCCAAGTCCGGTGTTTGGCAAACAGTGCATGTTCAATCAATACTTGTTGATTCTGGCTGACTCTACAAAGTTTATAATGCTTTTCTAAACTATCCACACAAAAATACACAAATGCATTCTGCTGGAAAAATATCCCAACATTACAGATAGGGAGAAGTATCTTCCAAAGGGCCCCCATCCCAACAAGATCCATTAGGGTGAGGGCCACAGCCTTGGGTAGACACATAGACTTTACTTTTATTTATTTGCTTACAAATATATCTACAAATGTATATGATATCATTTTGAGTCTTAAACTTTGATTTCGAAGTAACCATTGATCTGTAAGATGTTTTCATAATGATGCAGTAAGGTCCCTTGTCCTCTGTCCCCAGTTGTTCCCAGCAGTCACTTCTTATATAACTATATGACAGTATCAAAACCACAGACAGGCACTGGGGAATGTGTATAGTTTTAGACTGTACTCCACAAGCAGATGTGTGTTGCTACCACCACAATCAAGATGTGGAATTATTCTGTCAACACACCGTTCTAATTACATCATCACCCATTCGTCTGTAATCTTACTTCTCCCCAAGCCATGATCTCTACTCATCTCATAGCCAGCCATTGGTCCGCTCTCCAGTTCTGCACCTCTTCAGTCTCCTCAGCAATGTAACTATGACATCAGACCTTAATTAAGCCTCACATCCCAGAGGATGTTTCCCCTCAGAACACTCAGGTATGCTGGTGTCCCCTGAACTCTCACATAATATTCTATAGATTGAAAAAGTCAGCATATGTTCATGAGGATATTGTTATTAATAAGTTCAGTTCTCTCCACTCAAAGTCATGTTTACAGTCTCCAGCCCTGGGCCCAAAGATCACCCCAAGATGCCACTAGCTAGACCTGGAAAGCAAAAGCAAACTGTTCAGAAGTGCCCCTAAAAGTCCCCAGCAAGAATTTCAAATCATGAAATGAGTCAGCCAAGGACTTAAAATTAGTTGGTATGCGTAGAGGTCACTCCTTATTCCTACCACCTGGAAAGAGAAATGAAGCTCTAGGAAAAGGATAAAAATAAATAAAGTCTTCACAGTCACGTAGTCACTTTTGCTACTGCTCTGATAAGATGCATTGAAGAAAAACAACTCAAAGCAAAAGAGGTTTTTTTTTTATTTCTTCCTCCCATTCCATCATCATGGTGGGGGCCTAAAGCTCCACACTCAGGAAGCAGAGAACCATGATGCATTTGGTTGCTCAGCTACTCTTCTCCACTTGTACAGTTCAGGATCTCACATAGGGAATGGTGCTGCCCACAGTGGTCTTCCTACCTCAGTGCAGTCAAGATATTCTCCAATAGCATGCCCAGACTCCCATTTCCTAGGTGATTGTAGTATCTGTCAAGCTATCTTAGTTGCCTACTAACGTCAATTAGGGGCTTCCTCAGTGCTCCAGAAAGATGTGCTATACACCTACATACACTTAGATACCTCAGTGCAGGAAGATGTGATACAGTGCCCACAGGTTGCTGTTGTTATTGTTGTTTGTTTGTAATTGGTTTTTTCCTTTGCACATATTGGTATTTTCTTCTGAGTGATGGGCGAATATTAAGGTATCCCACGGGCTGCCCCTGAAGGGTATTGGCTGTAGAAGAACAGAGTGGAAGGAACCAGGTAAATGTGAACCTCTAGAACTCTCATTGTAGCCCCATCAAGGCAGCATAAGTTTCAAACTCTTAACTATGCCCAGTCATGATTTCCAGGCCAGAAAGCTTGAACAAACCTCAAGCTCTAAGCTCTAGTACCCAAACAAACCTGATTTGCAAAGGCCCGAGTCCCAGGCCCCTCTCACCTTCCCCTTTTTGCCTCTTCTCCTTTTCTCTTTCTTTCACCAGCCATGTTTTTTAAGCCTTTTTGTACAGAGTCTGAGGCCTATTTGTTATCCATGTCTGGAAGGCTCGGGGCTTTATTTAGAGTTTTCTTATTCTTTGGGAGAATAAAACTGGGCTCATTTTAATAGATGAAACCAAGAATCTAAACTGAAAGCAGAGGCCGTGTAAACAAAGCTCTTTTATGTGGTGACTCCAAATGAGTTTACTGTAACAAAACCAGGGCAAGTAAATATGTGAGGTTTACAAACATAAACTGCAAAGTTGCTGAAGTGTGAGACGAATTGTTGAAGGCCCTCCTGCCTCAATGCTATGGCCTGGCCTCCTCCATTTGCATTTCTATTATAGTAATCTAGGGAGGAGGGAATGTTCTGGCAAAGAATCTCCAGTGGTGGGGCCAATCCTTCATTGGATCAGAAGGCATCCTGCAGGACCCACCAGGACCAATGCATCTGCATCCTTAGGCCCATAAAGAAATTTGCTGGAGCACATCACCTACATATCACATAATTTTGGAAGAAACTCTCAGAGACGACCTGCTTTGATCTCATGACTCAGTGTAGAGGGCTGGCCAGTGAACATATAGAAGAATGATGAGAAAAAGTCCTCCAGAGACCGAGGCAATGTACTTGCTATATAAGCATGGCAATCTGAATTCGGATTCCCCAGAACTCATACAAATGTTCTATGTATGGGCTTGGTGGCTCCTCTATAATCTCAGCCTCAGGAATTGGAGAGGGGATCCTGGAACAAACGGCTAGCCAGAGTGGCCGAATTGTCAAGCTATGAATTTAACTGAGATACCCTACCTCAGCATATAATGTGGAGAGTGATACATGTCAACCTCTGGCCTCCACATGTGTACCCACTCTCATGTAAACACATACACATACACATGTTCATACACTGTATCGATGATACACATACAGAAAAAGAGAGGAGTGAACACATAGCTCAGTGCTAGAATTCTCGTTTCACATGGACAGAGGGAGGTGGGGAGAGAGGGAGGGAAAGAAAGAGGGAGGAAGAGAGGAAGGAACGAGGAGAAAGGGAGGAAAAGACAGAGATGGAGAGACAGAGACAAATAGACAGAGACAGAGACAGAGACAGACATACAGAGTGAGAACAGGAGTGGGGGAGGGAGAGAGAGCCTGTGCATGCCCATCAACTGTCCTTGTTGCTGGGGTGGGAACATCTGTCCTTAAATCCACCAAAGGCTCAGGGTGTGGCCAGCAGGTGGAATTCATTAAAGTGAGCATCTTTGCCAGTGGGATTGGCGACCTGGCATCCAATCACTCTCCCAGAGCAAACAGCTAAACATGGCGTGCAGTTTCATCTGGGTGGTTCTGAGACAGTCAGTTGGATTTGGAGCTGAGGGGTAGGGGTCAAGCCAGTATGAGCACTGTGGGAAAAGGGAGAACAGGGGAGGGGCAAATTAACCTCTCTGCTATGGTGTGCTAGTAAATATTTAACAATCAGCTCTCAAGGCTGTGGGGAGACTGGGTCTGCTGCCTCTGTGGCCTTCACCGGTACAAATACGTCCAGCAGGGCCAAGTGAAGGCTACCAAGTCACGTGGCTCACAAAAGTTAAGAACATTTAACAGCCGCCTCTCCCTAGTTGTTCTCCTCCCTCCTGCACACCGCTGCTTGTGTGGTACAGGAAGTGGACCATAGAGGGCTGGGAGTAAAGGGTACTGGGATTCTGTGGGAGAAAGTAGTATCAAAACCACATCTGCAGGAATTTTAAGCACATGGTTTCCCAATACTTGAATAGTGTCTGTCCTCCTTGTTGCATGGCAAGACCCATGTATAGGCTGACTAGCTAACTAGTACCTACTGTGCTGTGAGTCTCCTAGAATAACTCAGTTGTGCTCTGACTGTTCCAGTGGTCTTTCGGATGCTCTAATTGTAATACTCTCTGTACCCTAGATATTGGGTGAATTCTGTAACAGGAAGAATACATTTCTATCCCTACCTCAGCATTTTGACTTCTGATAGTGAGTCCTATAAAGGATTGCTCCACCTACCTCAGCTTGCTAACTATGGAGATCTTGGGAATTATTTGAACAAAACTTTTGGGTAGATTTTGTACAAACTCAATTTTTAAAATAACTTCCTGATGAGGTAGGTTTTGCTCAGGAAAAGGCACTGGTAAATCTTGATAAAGTCTTCAGAGTTAAACATTTTAGTAATACCTGGACCCAGAAGTGCATGTTATGTATTCTAGATGTCAAAATCTTATCAATAAATGAAATAGATTCTATGGATGGGCCTGATTGACTGACTGACTGACTGACTGACTGACTGACTGACTGACTGAAGGAAGGAAGGATGTTTCTACTGGTTGTGCATTCTGTGAATCAGAGGGAAGCATGGGAACAAGGGAGCCAGGAGGAACCAATTATACTAGTTGGGGAGAGACAATGAGGACAGGATCAGAATGGAAAGGTCAGATCGTGAAGTACAACTGTAGCTTGTGTGTCCACCATTCAGTGTGGTGCTGCATGTCAGGTACCTTCCTGTGCACTGTCATGGATGAGCTTTATGGCATAATCTTATTTCATCCAGAAGGTCTCAGCAGGAGAGCCACTGTTGTTCATGTTTCTCAGGGTGATTCAGAGAGGATTACATGCTAAGTTTAGCACTAGGAGGTAGAATATTTGCGGCCGGAGTCTCCATTTCTTTGGGTCGGTTCTCCTTGGCCTCTGGTAGATCAAGCCTCCACTGGTAGGGAGGTAGGGCTTGAAGACCATCATGAGAAGGACTGGTGGGAAGTTGAGGGCAGTGTGATTCCTGCTGGATGAGCATTTGCAGCCGCCTCACTGGGAAATACGAGCCATGTCTGCTTGGTTCCTGGAAACTGTCATTGTTGCTGGGATATCCTGAGCACTCTCGTGGACAGATGCTATCTGCTGGAGAAATGACTTCCTTATGACTCTTCAGTAGCTTCAGCCTTGCTTTTTGTTTTATCCCATGACCATGTGGGGGTCAAATGAGGCTGGGAGCATGTGTTCTGGGAACTGGGGCTGTTTCCTTGGAGATAAAAGTCATCTGGGGTAATTAAAACTTCAGAATGAAAGGAGGTGATTTTGGAAGAATGTTCTCTGTGTCAGGCTTTTTTCCCTCCTCTTCCTCTTCCTCTTCTCTGCTCACAATTCTGCACAGAGATAATGACACAAAGTTATGAAAATAAAAGTCTTGTTGGCTGGGAGAGGCGCATACTTGTGCGGTGGGGCGGATGGGGTTGAGGAGTCTGCCTTCTGCCAGCAGGCTGGCCTTCTTGGGAGGCAAACTTCTTGAGCCCCAGGGTCTGGAACCAACATGACATAGTGTAATTAGTGAGCAGCTTGGTGGTTTTCAAAAAGTCTTTCTTTAAAGAATGTCCTGTGGGCAGCAAGAAGATAAGACACGGGGCCAGGGTAAAAGGATCGGGGACCAACCAAATAACTTTGGCATGGGGCTTGTTCTTGTTGGCTCACTTTTGTGTTGGTGAAATGAGGATGGTTCCTATGTCCCTATTGGAGTAGTAAATTGGTACAATTGCTATGGACACAAGAAGCCAAAGCATCACATGGGTAAATACTTTCCCTGGACTATCACAAAACACGAAGGCTTGGTGTTGTTACTATAACATAAATTACTCACTATACATTATTATAAATAATATATACTTATTGATATCCTTATACTGACTAAGGAGTAGGAAATGGCTTGAATTTATGCAAGAGATAGTTTGTAACCTACCGTAGAAATTTATTTAGCATCTGTGGCCGTTAGTTTTTTGTCAACTTAGCACAAACTGGAGTAATCTAGGAAGAAGAAACCTCAATTGAGAAATTGCCTCCAGATTGGTCTATAAGGTTTTGTTTTTTCTTGATGATTGATGTGAGGGAGTCTATCCCACTGTGGGCAACTCAATCCCTTGGAAGGTCATCTGAAATTACATAACAAAGCAGGCTAAGAGAACTAGTAAGTAGCAGTCCTCCAAGATTTCTGCTTCAGTTCCTGGCTCCAGGTTCCTTCCTTGAGTTTTTACCCTGACTTCCCTCAGCAATGAATTTATTATAACTTGCTCTAAGATGTAAAAAAATCCTTTCTCTCCAAGAGGCTTTTGGTTGGTATTTTATTGTCATAAGAGAAGTAAACCAGAAAAACTTCAAAATAGATAATTCTTATTTACTTTTTAATATATGTATATATTTGTGAAATAAATATTTTATATATGTATATATTTGTATATAATGGGGGTTGGTTCATGGGATTATAGAACCCACACCCTATCCCCAATCTTCCATCTAAAAGCTGGTGAACTAAAGTTCAAAGTTTGATGTCTAAGTCTAAAGGCCTGAGACTCCTGAGTGTGGATTCCCTTGTATAGAAGAAGAGAGATGTCTCAATGCACTCAGAGAAAGTGGGTTCTTACTTTTTTATTCTGTTGTGGCTTGGGTAGTTAGTAGGATGGTCACTCAAACTGGTGAGAGCCATCTTTACTGATGGTACAGATTCAGATGTAAATCACACCTGGAAAGAATGATGGGACTGGCCAAGGTTTCATCAGTAATGTGGCATCGCTCGGTCCAGGAGAAAGGTCATGTCGGCATCACCCTGGATAAAATGCATTTTCAAAGGTAAAAATGAAAGTGCCAGGGCACTACTGTGAACCGGGTCAGGCCACACACATAGACTGCAGGGGTCCTAATGAATTTACAAAGTGTTGTGTGCACCACTTTCCCTCTTTGTAGCACCCTGATTGGCTTTTCTGCTCCATCCCTGGGCTCTGGTGCACACTTAGGTCCACAGCTTTGTGGAGTTGACTTCATAGCAGCTCTAGTTCACACAGCGCCATAAAGACTCAGGAAGCCAAAACCTATAAAAGTCCTGTCTTTACTCTTGTCTTTTGACTCACAGGCAATTTAGAATTCCCAGCACCATAAAGATCTCACCAGGTGTTGAAATGTGTGGAAAGTGTCTTGAGTTGATGGGTCTGGGACGCCAGCCCCCCCCCCACTCCTTGTCGCTCTGCCATTCACTGCCTTGTGTGGTTGCTCAGGATTGGCAAAATACATCCCGTGCTTTTCCCACTTCACACACTCTGTCTCACATGGCACCCTAATACCACCACTACCTCCACCAGTTTGAAAGTGAAAGTTAATGCAGTTCTTGGCAACTTCTCTCCTTCCTGATGGTGTCGACTGCTGTGTGACTGGCATGTGGTTTTACAGTGGCTTTGCAGTTTTCTTGGCAGCATGCAGGCATTGCTTGTGTACCTACATATCTATTAGCATATATGGGTCTTCTCAGCCTTAGTAGGTTTTAATGAGAGCACTACTATTATCATTGGTAATAGTTGTCTCATTAAAATTAGTACAGGGGTCACTGAGAGGACTGAAGAAAGAGAGTGCTAAAGTAATGTGCCAAGTAACCATGGCAACTAGAGTCAATCCCTAGAACCTGTATAAAGGTATATGGAGGAAACCTACTTCCCAAAGTCATTCTCTGACCTCCACAAGTACACCATGGTAAGTGTGCCTGCATACATACATCAGACACATGCTTGATGCATGTATGTTGGGTCTAAGAATAAACTGAACTCAGACGAGGTTGTGTACTGGATATAAATGGACATTTATATTAATAGTGAGATGTAAATAAATGCCTCAAGGTCACTTTGTTTGAATTGATGGGGCTGAGCTTGTGATAGTGCAGACATTGCAGACTCTATATTTTAACTTTGAATTTCTCTCTTTACCCATGATTTGGTCATAAGGAGGCAAATGTCTTAAGGGAAACTTCACCCCTGCCATGATATTCCATTAAGTCTCTGACACCCAGATCTACTCAACAGCAAAAACAGGAGAGAAGGTGCCTTCTAAGCAAAGCCCAGGAACCCATACTTTTCCTCCAACATAGGCGGTCCCTCTCTTCCACCTGCTACCCAAATGAAAGTTGTAGAGTTGAACATGTCCGTGAATTAAAGTCTTCCAGCCTTCAATCTGTACATTTTCCTTTGCCTTAAAGTTTTTATCTCTCAAGAGCCAGGGTGAGAAGAGGAGATTAAATTTTTATTTTTTTTATGTATTCAATAGTTTTCTTTAATGCTACAGAAAACACAAAGGTAGATATATCCATTGACTTTTGGGTGATGTTTTGATATACATTGTGCAATGTTTAAGTCAAAATTTATCATCTTCCTAAGACATGTGTATCATTTCTTTATAGTGAAAATACCCAGAATTCTTTCTTCTAGCCACTGAAGATAGAAAATAGATGGTGTAGGTATCTATAGTCATTACACAAAAACCCAGATCCTCTTTCTCTTATTTAACTGTAACTTGTTATCCACTGATCAATTTTTACTCATCTCTTGGTTTTCATGGGTGTGCGTCTCTATGTGAACAGATACACATGCATGCATACATACATACATACACACATACACATATACACACATATACACATACACACATACATAATACACACACACATACACACATACACACACATACACACACACATACACACATACACACATACACACATACATACATACACACATGCACATGCACGCACAGAGAAAAATGTCTGTTGCTCATTTTAAGCAGTTGATATTGAAATAATAGTAGGGTGTATACAGGAGAGAAGGCCTAGAAGCTAAGAGCAGGTACTGGTCATGTAGAGAATATGGATTTAGTTTCTGGTACTCACATTGGGCATCTTATAAGGGTAGATAATTCCAGCTGCAGGAGATCCTTCACCTCTGGCCACCATGGGTACCTGCCCTCACGTACACATACTCCTACAAAGTCACCTGTGCATACAGATAATTGAAAATAAAACTTTATAAATGTTTAGAATTCCTTATGTAAACTGCATATTTTGAGACATATATTCTGCCCCCCTATTCCATATGTAGGTTGACTTTTCATTCTGATAGTTCTTTACTTTTGCAAGGCTTCTGAGTTACCCTAGTCCTGCTTCTGAGGATGCTGTCCCTCCCTTGGTTAAGGGACTATGATTTTATAGGTTTCCTACTTTTCTCTAACGTTGCAATTCATGTTGGTCCTGAAGTACAACTGGTGTGCCTTCAACCTCTGATGCTACTAAGGTTGTTGAAAGAGTTGCTTCCACCTTGGAAGGACAGATCTGGGCAGCTGAGGGTAGCTCACAGGGCCCTCCATGTCCACCCGTCTGTATCCATCCCTCAGCATTGCTAGCACCTCATAGACTTTTCTCCTTTGGTCGAACTTCCTTCCAATCCATTTGTATGTCCTGCTCTCCAAAGCCTCTGAGCCTCTATTTGAATAAGTCCTTTCTTCCTGAATCATTTCCTTCCCGTGTAAAAACTGACTCCTTATTCCTAGGGCTTCCGGACCGCTCACTTCCCATGGGAAGCTTGCATGCTGTACCACCTCCCAAGTATCTGTTCCAGGAATTGGAGCCTCAGATTCCAACTCCTCTGTACTTTTGATTATCACACTATTTAAAGCTTGATCCTTCTCTGATGATCTCTGACCCTTTTATTCTTTCAAGTTTATCTCTACAAAATCCCTTGGCAAGAGTCTCCCAGAAAAGAACTTTTTTTTTTTCCTATAACAAAGGCTGCTGGCTAGCTGACTTTTTCAGTAAGGCCACTGAATAGAGGGCAAGCTGTATTGGCTCTTACAGTATGTGTGAACAGAATGGAAGAAATTTTGTAGAAGACTGTTTAATGCAGATATATATTGCATTGAAAAGCATAATTTTGGATTCTGGGATATAATTTGCCTACTCTCTTCCCCATTCTCTGATTTATATGTGCACTTGAAAGAAGCTTTCTTATTTTCCCCTCCAAATGCAGGAGATGACACATGTGCCATTGTGTTTATGTATCCTCACACCTTTGGAGACTACTACATGACAGACACTGTATGAGAGAAGGTGTCCAGCTGTTTGGATCACTAGGGCATCTTTGTGTAGACAAAAGTAAATACTCCTGTGGTCTTATCTCTGCCTCTTCCCTCTTTTCTGCAATCATGGCAGAAACTCCTGGAGGCCCCACTGATTATTGCTAGGCTGGTATTTTTCCATGTCAAATTGCTTTCCCTGTTTCAGCCGGTGGAAATTTTTGCTTGACTCCCTGTTCTCTAATCTCTTGACTCCCCCACCAACTCTGCCAACAACTTCCCCATATTTTCCCACAGCTTCCCTCCAGGGCTCCCTTCTTGCTTTTGTCTGCATCACTTCTGGCAAGAAGGGATGCTCCTCCAGGCCAGCTTCAAGTTCCATGTCTTCGGAAGCCTGCTTGCCTTGGTGTGTTATAGATGCAGCATCATCCAGCATGCCTTTAATGCTATACAAAACCGAGACTCCAGTGAGACCTAACACCTGCTTCCTGCAGCGTGACAACACACACACTCATTCTACCTGTAATCGTTCGGTCTCGTGCCCAGTCTGTTCCTCTGACCTGGGTGTAACTAGCCTGGGTCATGTGGTATGTTCCTGGAGGACAGAGCACTTGAGTTTGCCAAGTGTGTATGTGTGTCCATGTGTTAGCATGTAACTGAAGTGCCCTGGCTGGAATAGCTCTGCCATATGGGCTGTTTTACTCAGCCAGGCGTAAAATTTTGCCCTTGGCCAAGTCTACAAAATGTCTCTTTCAAATTGACTGTTCCTTTCCAATGTGACAAGAATAGGAAAGGTGTTGAAATGCTTCAAGAATAGAGATGAGGGTCTTGGGGCACTGCCATGCCCTACCCCAGAGAGGGGACCTGCCCTGTAGTCTCCAACTCTCAGCCTCTCATGCTGGGCTTTTCAAAGGACTGCCATGGGAGACCTGTTCACTAGTCCCGTGGAACCATTTACAGAATCCAAGCTGCCCTTGGCTTCATGTGGAGAGAGACAGACTGTCCCCCCACAATGGCCCACTGTTTCCACGAAAGCCCAACAGAAAGGCAAGAGGGAATAGGGCACAACCAGCTCCTCTGTAGGAGGATAAAAGATCTCCTCGTCAACCCAAAGGCATCTCTGTGTACAGTCTACAGAGCACTGTACTACACCAGGCTCTTTGATAGAGCTAGTGGCACAAAAGACATTGTATAGGGCTCTTGAGGCAGATTTAGGGCCAAGACTCCCCCCAATACAGATCTTGGGAAGAAGAAACTACAGGAACCTAGGTTGCTCTCTGCATTTCACAAGCTGCATTCAAGAGTACGGGAACCTTCCAGCCTATTCCTGGCACCTGACATGGTTTCTTCATTGCTGATACTATCCAAGCCTTCAGTCCATGTAGTTCTTAGAAAAATGGGGTTTAACAGCAACTAGTTATGGAATCAGTCCTTGGGTGTCAGACTCCTTGGCTATCTCTACTCTCCGTTCCTTGCAGTTAAATTGATGTGCTTCCGGGACCTGAGTTCAAAGAAGTTTGGGGTGGGTATTCTTCTCTGTTCTTTATGGGTAAAACCCACATGGTCTCCCATAATCTCAGCTAGGTCTCTAGAGAAGGCAGGAGGAGAGACAAGCCTTATGTACCCTGTTCATGGCCAGCCCAGATAAAGAGCCATTGGCATTGCTAAGTGTCTCTCTGGCCTCTTACCTCCTCTGGGAACATTTTTTTCAATGATCTTGCTGATCCTAAGCTCCTGGGAACTTAAGAGGCTCTTACTTTGAGCCAAACTGATCTGATCATTAACCTAAGCCATCCTTAAGTTGCTGCTGCTGCTGGTGGTGGTGGTGGTGCGTTCTTTCTTTCTCTCTTTGTCTATCTCTCTTTCTGTCTGTCTCTGTCTCTGTCTTTCTCTCTCTGTCTCTCTCTGTCTCTCTCTGTCTCTCTGTCTCTCTGTCTCTCTCTCTCTCTCTCTCTCTCTCTCTGTGTGTGTGTGTGTGTGTGTGTGTGTGTGTGTGTGTGTGTTTTAAATCACCAAAGAGACTTTGAAATGCAAGTCTCTAGGCTGCACTCAGAGATTGTGATTCTGTACGTTGGGCTAGAGTCTGGGAAAGTTTACTTTATTAAGCCCGCAAACATCCTAGCAAAACAGTCACCAGATTCTACTGGCTAGGTTACTGATAGGCACAAATTACCCCCACTTCCTGATAGACTTCTGTCTTTGCTGCTCGGACCTCTACTCTTTCTTTCTTTAAGCTGAAATGACAACTGCTTTTCTGGTCCAATAGCTGTTGTTTATTCAGACCCATGCTGTTCAGAGGGTGTTTCTGAGGTGAATCTTGTGTCAGGTTATTGTTGATGTGCTGTATATGATGTCGCTCATAGGCCACCTGGCACCTTCTCATCCCTCTTTCTTTGCCTTTACATGTTGTCTGTGTGTTTTCATCACCAACATGTATGACCAACCACATGTGTTTTATTTATGTATTTTCTTCCAGAAACTTTTATTCTGTCTCTTGTTGCTGTTGTTTTAGTTGTTCAGAACTCAACTGAATATGTGAAAAAGACTGATTTGAACAAGTGAATATGAGAGAAATATAGGCATATTTCGAGGGACACATGCTTATTTGGTATCTGCATTATTATTTCCAATGTCCACATACTTCTGGGAGTTTATGCCAGTATCATGAAAGCCATGAGTTTAGCAGACTCCACAAATAAATTCATGATATGCTCCTAGTGGCAACAACAATGTGCTCTGCATCATAGCAGTATGAATTTTAATAACACAAGAGGATGTACCCATCCTCCCAGAAGACTGTTGAAAAGCAAACAAAATTCTAAAAACCCTTCAACTCAGAGTAAAAGAACTTATCAGGGAGATGAGTTGACTTGGATTTCTAAGGAGATATGAAGGAGGTAGTGGTGGTTCAGATTTGATCAAAGAAACCAGGCTTTCAAACTCACATTGATATGGGAGAGAACAGTGGGTTAGAAGGCAGAGGCAGGAATGCGTACCCAGCCAGGAGGGACTTCAGCACCTGACAGTCAGGCTCTGTGACAAGAATGTCCCTTACATTAACCTGCTGACTGACATCTGAATTCACATTCCAGGCAAGCAAGGGGCCAGGAATCAGATGCTGGCTCGAATCCAGAGGTTGATGTGGGCCCAGAACCTGCCTGAGAAATGGAACAAAGGGAAGACATTGGCCTAGAGAACACAAGAGATGTTGCTAAGGTAACTCTTCAGGTGGTGTGAGGGCCCAGGAACAAATCAAACGCAGAAAGAGGGTGTTTGAATGTGGACACCTTCAGGGGTCCGGCTCTGTGCTTAGAAATAGAGCCCTGGGGTCAGGAAGGGAGGAAAGAATTGGTCCCTGAGGCCTCAGATGGAGGGGTCAGTTTGTGGGGCACCCATGTCTTTGCCTGTAAATAGAGAGGGAGTTGTTAAAGGCGCCAAGCTGATTTGGACAAATAAAGATTTCTTTCTGAGGCTCCTTGTGTGTTCTTTCCTGCTGGCAAGACCACCTACCCCTGGCTGAACCTCCTCCTTATTCCATGTGACCAGTGCAGTTCCGGGCACCGAATGCACTTGGTATGGAGGAGAGTAACCCCTGGGCTCTGTGGTCCTCCCCTTTAAATTTCTTTCCATTTCTCAGATCCTTCGATGATACTTTTCCAGGCAGTGGAAGAAGACAGGGCCTGAAACATTTAGCGCAGCACAGTGGCCATGTAAAACTGGAAGGTGGGTTCAGTGTCCCCAGTGAGACACATGTGCTAGTGTCTGCAGCCCCAAGATCCAGGTTTTACAAGCTATCTGGGCAGTGCTGAGAGGGGCCCCTGTGTTTTTCATATCTAGACTCTCCCACACTCGCAGCCTGGTGGGCGGCTTTCACTTTAAAGTCAGAAAACATTCCAGCCCCTGCCCGTTAGTGTGACTCCTGATACGCCTCATAAACTATTCATAAAACAAAACGATTCCAGCCCGAGTTGCCTTCCCCTTCTTCCTCCTCCTGGGGTTTATTCTCCTCAGCTCTGTTCTGCCCTTCCACCTTCCCAGTTAACCCTTAGGGACCCACTTAACCAAGCATTGTGGCAGATACAGTTCTACATGTTATAGCACGAACCTTGGGCACCCCACTACCATCTCAGATTCCTTTGATGGCTGTGACTTTTTTATGGATAACCTTAGGTTTTCAGGATTAAAATACCATGGAACTCGTCAGCAAAGATAATCCCTCTGTTAGGTTTCCCTGCAACACACTTATTGGACCTAGGAAGGTCAGAGAAGGCAGTTGGTTGTTACCGGATGTCTTGAGTTTTTACTCTGTCCACAGGCACAAAGCATGCTTTTAGAGAAAGGATACAGTCATGGGCTAGAAATGAGGAACGGTGTGCATTCTCTCTTTAACAAACCATTGGATGGTGGGATGCTTTGCAGTAGTTGCAGCAACATACAGACCTGTATTTAAAGCCCGAATGGCCTAGTTAAGTCTTTGTTTAGTATCCATTCACATATAACCATACACATAACCGTTCATCCATCCACTTACCCACTTATCCACTTATGATTATCAATTCATCTATTTACACCCCATCATTCATCCATCTGTCCATCGTCTGTCCATGCATCCATCCATCCATCCATCCATCCATCCAATAATTAACAAACACCTTTTCTGGGCTAACCCCTGTTTTAGACACTGAGGACTTTGAGGTGATAAAACACATCTTTCTGTTTTTTGTTTTTTGTTTTTTTTGTTTTTTTCCCTTGAGCTGACATCCTCATGTTCTTGGAATTTTAAAATAACTTACCCTACCAGCTCATCTAGGCCTATAAGATAAAATTTTTGAATTATCTGTTAATGTTATTGTAATGTTTTGTAGGTAAAAAGATATCTGGATATCATTCATTTTATGAGAATGGGGGCAACAGTAAAATGCACAGCACCTAGTAGGTCCTTAATGAAGGCACAGGAAATGAGTAGTTTAAGTACAAAGGGTGTATGTGTTCACCAGCATGAACTAAGCAGCCTTCCAAAAGCCTCATTCATTTGATGGAAAATGCAGTTGAAATCAAGGTTTATTTACAGCTTGTGTTTTTTTTATTGAGTGCTGGGAACCCACGAAGGCTTGAGGAGCAGCTGACAGGAAGCAGCTTGTTGAGTTTTACTCTGTGTTTTAACGCTCCCAATCCTCCAGACCATAGGAACAATATTTCAAAACAGTCTGATCCTTTTTCTCAACTAAATCAGCAGAGTTTAAAACAGGCTTTGCATTATTCAGAGCATCCCTGGAAGAAAGGTGGGTGAGGAGGAAGACCCTGTGTTAAACATTTCCATCTCGTTGCTGAATTGCAAATGTAACCCATCTTGACTAAAACCTCTACAAATGGCTGAAATAAATTTCATACAATGGGCCTATTTTCCTCCCTTTAGAAAATATACAAAAGCAGGTGTCTAGACTTCCTGGTATGTTAAAAAAAAAAAAAAAGTAGCGCTTGTTTTTTTTTTTTCAGTGTTTACTTGTTTTTAGGTGCAGTTAAGGATTGTTAGGGAAACATGGAAGAAGCTTCCCAAAGCAGCACATCATTGAGGCATTTGACTTTGCAAGGAGTCTTCCAGGCAGTCAGTAATCTCTGCTCCCCAAATCAATGGCAGCCTCACCATGTGCCTTAGGGTCCGCGAATATGGTTTTTAGTCTTGAATGCCACTCTCAAAGAGAGTGACCTTGGACAATTTTCTGCCTCTGAGATTCTTCATTTGTCAATAAAACAGAACACTCCTGCCTATGACTCTGGTTGTCTAGAAGAGCAAAAAGGGAACGTGTTTGTTAAATTTCTACTATGGTTGGATGTATGTAGAGCAATAAGTTCTTAGCCTATGTGCTCTGCTTGGTGGTATGAATGTTGTTTTTTGGAGATCTCAGCACTCATGCCTCTCAGGAAGCCTTGAAGGATAGATAACTTCTTTGTAGTAAGTAGTCGGTTTTGTTTTGCCCCAATTCATATTTTTATGTGTTCAACTGTAGCCCATCTAGACTGGAACATTCAAACTTCAGGATTCTAGTTGACTTTGAATGATGACAAAGACCATGGATAAATCTTGAGTCTTGTAAGACCCCCAAAGTATTTCTAGGTGGGACACCTAGAAAATATTTTATGATTAAAACTTTTATTATATGGCTTAGAAAGTATTTTCAGTTTTTATAGAAGAAACAATGATGATAGACCACTTGGTAATATTTTTACATTTTAAAAGGACTTATTTTAATTATTTTTAAATTAAGTTATGTGTTTATATAAGAGAGAGAAAGAAAGAGAGACAGAGGAAGAGAGAGGGAAAGAGAGAGAGAGAGAAAGAGAGGGAGAGAGAGAGAGAGAGAGAGAGAAGCTAGGAGCATCAGAAGATGTTCTTTTACTGGTTGAGCCAGTTTGTCAGTACCAGTATGCCTTTATTTCCAGCAATCAGAGGCAGAAGCAGGCTGATCTCTGTAAGTTCAAAGCCACTCTGCTGTACATGTGAGCTTCTGGCCCTGTCTTAAAACAAAAACAAAACAAAACAAAACAAAACAAAAAAAAAAAACAAAAAAAAAACCAGTCAAACAACAACAACAAAAAGCACTCAGCCTCCTATCTATTTTCTTGAGAGATGGCCAGTATCTGGTACTGAGCCTTGAAAAGAGTAGCAATCATTTTAAAGTTGTGATTCAACTATTTACAAGGCATCTATTGTATTCTGGGCACTGTTTTTTATTTGTCTATCACCATCACTTTTATTGTACGAATCAATGGGTATCATTATGACACTGTCTGTCTTTTTTTTGAAACATAAAACAGTATTTTTATTTTGCTTTTTATTGGCGTATTCTCATTGTATGGCGTATTCTCATTGTACACAGTGCTGGGTTTCATAAGGGCATTTCCATGTATATCTATCTTGTATGGGCATGTTCCCCTCATCTCCCCCCACCCCACCCCTCTCCCATTAGTTCCTTAGTCAATTTCAGTTCTGTTTTCCTGATAGTGTGACATTTTCACGCAGCTATGGAACATTTTTCTCACATTCACCCATCTCTTTGCACTGTTAGCATCCCCTTCCTACATCAAAATTCTGCACGTACGTAGAAACAAACATTGGTCTTTCTGAGCCTGCTTATTTCAGTGGACATTGTTGTCTTCAGTTCCACCAATTTCTCTCTAATGCCATAATTACATTCCATGCTATAGCTAAGCAATACACTATTGTGTAGAAATACATTACATTTTCTTTATTCACTTGTATGTTTATGTGTATCTAAGCTGAATCTTTACCATCTAGCTATGGTGAATGGTACTACAGTAAACTTGGGTGTGCTGGTACCTCTATGGCCTGCTGATTTTGATCTGTTTAGGCATATGCCCAGAATTGGTATAGCTTTTGGTTTTATGGAAAAACCATCATGGTGATTTTCATAGTGGTTGCTCTACTGTACATTTCACCAGCTGGGTGTGGGGTCCCTTTTTTGGGGGTATTCTTACCACCATGTATTGTTTTTCCTGGTTTTGTTTTTGTTGTTTGCCTTGGTGATAGCCCTTTTGACTGGGGTTAGCTAGCATATCTAGATAGAAACTCTTATAGAGTTTTGATGTGCATTTCCCTGGTGGCTAAGACTATTCAAGTTTTTTTTTTTTTTTTCACATAAGGGCTGTGGACCCAAATCCAGGTCCTTGTGCTTACACAGCAAGCACTTTACCCCCTTAGTTATATCTATGCATCTCTAGTACCAGAAAATTTTATTCTTAATTGCACCAATGCACTTGTTTAGAAATTCAGTCATCGCATATATCTAGTGGCACTCACCATAGACAACACAGAAATAGAGTATTTCAACCATTGGCAGTGTTCTGTTGCACAGTGCTGGTCTGGAGAGATATATAGATAGTGAGTATCAATTCTAACAGATTATCTTATTCATGAGATTCAGCATCTGGGGGAGGATGAGATTAGTGTTTTATTTAGATGACCTTTGTTATAAATGATGGAAAACTAGCACTGTTGTTTATCTATTGACATAGTGTTATATTCAACAAATCACTCTTAATCGTTGCTAACCCAGGAGTTACCACTTTTATTTAGTTTATAAGTTTAGAGTGGTCACAAATATACAATGGGTTTACCATGCTCATTCACTTGTGCTATTGTTGGCTTGGTAACTGGGCCTTATGAGTCTTCTTCAGTAGGGTGGCTCTGGCTCATTCAAATTGTAAGAATGGAAATCTGTGAATGAATAAGTTCTGTCAAGGTAGCACATATCAGGTCTAATTTTCTTTCTTTTAAAGTCCTGATCACTAAGGCAATTTATAGATCATTGTAATGGTTCATAGAACTGAAAAAAATCATAAAACAAAGGCATATATATATATATATATATATATATATATACACATATATATGATTTTATATATATGTGTGTTATATATATATACCTTCATATATATATATATGTATATATACATATATATATGTATATATATATGAAGAGTGGTTATTTACATGGGTACAATTGTCAAAGAATATTAATAATAATGATGAAAAGGGGGGAATGCATTAATCTACTAACAACTTTAAAACCAGATTATTTTGCCAGGTCATACATAGTTTGTCAAAGACTACAAGTAGTCCCATTTCATCTGTGACTGGATCCAGGTGCTCAAATAAAATGTTTAGTATTCTGTCATAAGTCCTTATCTCTGTTGACTACTCTGCTAACTTCTTTTCAAGTAATTTGCTCCCAAGAAGTGGGAAAGACAGCCCCTGACAACAATAGACACAGCCTGCTAGCTTTATAACCCAGCAGGAAAGTTCTGAGATTCTCTCATTGGCCTATCTTGGTTCATGTGCCCATCTGATACCCAATCCCTGCAGTTGCAGGACTGAAAAGCCTCTTACTGACTAGGTTTATGCAGACCCATAGAACTTGAGAAGGGCAAAGGTAGGATTGAGAGAAGGGGAGAACAAATTTTCTCCAGGAGAATTGGTGTGAATGTTCCAGAGAAGGGCTGATAGATTCCAGGGAGGGAAATTATAGCTGTCTACTGAAGGAAAATGTTTTGAAGCAGTGTGTGTGTGTGTGTGTGTGTGTGTGTGTGTGTGTGTGTGTACGCGCCATACTCAGACATTAGAAATGAGAGAGAGAGAGAGAGACAGAGAGAGAGAGAAAAAAAAAATATGAGTGAGCTAGAGCCAATATGAGGTTCAGCAAGATCTGCAATAAGTTTAATCTGTAGTGCAGTGCGAGTAGCAGATTTGTGGCCAGGCAGCATGAAGGCAAGAAGTGGGGAGGTGTAGTAGATAAAGGGCAAATGTAAGTCATCTTAAGAGAATGGGAGTTAAGGAAAAACAGTAAAATACAAAGCAGATAAGAGAAAGATGAGAGACATGTGGAGTTTGGGGAGAGCATCTTCCAAATTCCTTGGCATGGCATTTGGGGTCTGGTCTTCTGGATTTTCTTGTCCAGATATATTGAACAATCCTAGCAACTCTTTCTATTACTCTCCTTAACTGTGTAATAAGCACTAGAATAACCATCCTGTCTGTCACATAGAGCTGGTCTAAGAGCTGGAAATGCCCTTTCAGAACTATGCAAACGTGACTTATTTTTTGTTACTAGGGGAAAGAGGGCTTTCATAGAAGACCTTACAGAGGACACCCTATCCCAACTCACGAGATCCCTTCATTGCTCATAAAGGAATGGAGTCTGAGAAGATGAGAAAAGTAGGTTCAGGAAGGAAAGAGAAGGTCAGCCCAGCCATGAAAATGCCAGATTATTCTGCTTTGGTTTTTAATTGACTAAGGGTTTATGTTTCTGGAACATTCTTAAGTTTCTCTTGGATGACCTTTCCATCCTTCTATTTCTCAAACCAACTATCTGGTTACATCCTGGATTTTTCCTAAAATCATCTGTGGCTGAGGATGCAAAGACATGTAAGAAAAAAAAAAGACCTCATCAAAGACCACTGGAAATCAGGAGTAAGAGGCTGTCCTCAGGAATAGAAAGGTTCCCTTTTTATCTCTACTCCTAGGTAGAACTGATGCCATGTGAGGATTCAGAATGTGTTTCTGCACCAAACTAAACCAAAATTAACCACAATCTACCAGACACATCTCTATCTCAGGAATATGCTTGTTTTTTCTTCTTATTGTTTCTGTACCTTTACATGTAGGGGAAATAGTTTACTGTGTGGGTATTGAAAACACAATACACCGTTATCATTTACTTGTAACCTAGAACAAGTGATTATCATAATCCTTATGTTATGTAAGGATATGGGCACTTTACATAGGTGAAGGCTCACTAAGGAGATCACAGTCAGAAGTTATAGAAGAGGGGCTTACGTTAGAATTTTGAACTTCCTCACCCACAACTCCTTCTATCAAATGGCCATACCTGGATTCTACCTGTAGCTAGCAGTTTTTTCCTATTTCTGTCATCTGGCACTAATCCTGCCTTCCTTCCTCATTTTCTTCTCAATATTTATCCTCTATGAAGAGAGATCTGAACACTTGAAGATCTGAAGTCTAGAAGGGATCCCTATGCTAACCTGTAGGAGGCATCACATTCCAGAAAGAATGTAAGCTAGTTTTACTCTAAGCCATTCTCACTGTCTCCTCTGGGTTTAAAAGGTCATTGTAATATGTATATGTTGTTGGAATGAATAAATCAGACTGCTCACTGGACTCTTGGAGGCCAAACTGGACAACCCATACTTAAACCTGCTATGCCATAGCTACTGCAGCAAGTGACCCTCTACTGAATTCAGACTTCAAGGCTGGCTCTCTGAATGGCCCTCCCACTTCAACCTCAACTTTTGTATGTTTTCTTTCTTGTCCTATAGATATAAATATATTTTTGTCTATTAATTTATTTTAGACAAGCTCCCATGACTACCACCTAGTTTAAAACAGTATAGGATCAGGATAGAAACATTATCTCTCTATCCCAAAGGCTAAGAGCAATCAATGTCCAGATACTAGTAGGTGATTTTTTTCCTTTTAAAAATTTATTTGTGTATCTTATGTATAGGAGTGCACTATAGCTGTTTTCAGACACACCAGAAGAGGGCATCAGATCCCATTACAGATGGTTGTGGGCCACCATGTTGTTGCTGGGAATTGAACTCAGGACCTCTGAAAGAGCAGATAGTGGTTTTGTTTGTTTGTTTGTTTTTGTTTTGGTTTTTTTTTTTTTTGCTTTTTTGTTTTTTACTTTTTGTTTTTATATTATACCATTTTAATTACATACAAGTATTAAGGTCAGTTTTTGGTTGAGGAACTAGCAATACAATAGATGCAAGTAGTCAAGGAACAAGCAAGACAATAAACACAAATAGTCAAAGAACAAGCAAGGCAAAAAACAAAATTTTGTGAACACTCCCGTGATTATTGTTTCTAAGGGCTTATCAGGATGACCAAACTATCTGAGCCTACATTCCTGTTCTAGCCCAAAATCATTTTCATGTCTAAAGCCTACTTTGTTCTAGCTTAAGATTTAGATTCCTGCCTGAAATTTCCTCTTTGTTCTAGCCTAATATTTAGATTCCTGCCTGAAATTACTTCTTTGTTCTAGCCTAATGTCAGAATCTTGCCTGAAGCCCACTTTCTTGTCCTTGGTCAATGTCATATTCCTGCCAAGCAGCCCATTTCCTTGTCCTTGGTCAGTCAGATTCTTGCCAAGCAGCCCCAAAAGCTCTCTGCTTCTTTCCCCTTTTTTTATTTCATAAACAAGACTGAGCCTGTCTTAGGTTGTTCTAACAAGAATACCTTCTTTACCCACCCTGTAATATTCATCATCAAAAGCAATGCACTTCTGTCTTAGGTTGATAAGGCTCTGTGCAGAATCTTACCCACTTGGCTTGCCAGCCTGTTAAATTAATAACTCTGTCTGGGGATCCATTTTCAGTTTCAAGCCATGTACTTTAGCTACTAACATGTTAATGTTGTTAAAGACAAGCTTTAACACAATGGGCAGGAATAAAAGTATTCCCAGGGCAAAAGGGGCTAGCATGATCCTTGAAGCTTGATCAAAATAGAAATACTGACCTTAGGCCATGAGTAATTTTATCAGTAGTATCTGCCACATCAATGCTCAGCAGAGCAGCATTCTTTAAATTTATAAGCTCACTATGCAAAGTTAAAACATCCAGGAAGGTGTTAGAATTATGTCAAATACACTGCAAGTGTCTTTAAGCTTTTTCCTAATTATAGGGACTATCACTGTAAATTTTAGACCTAACATGAATCCAATAGTATTTGGCATGACGCTCGAGATGGCTTCTTACTGTTAAACTCTGAACCTCCTTCCAAAAATTTGAATAGGATAAACAGCATTCATCTATTGTTCCAAATGCCTATCTAAGTCCTCTTGTATACTCAACATATTGGTAACATTTTTTTGCTCAATGATTAACAAAAGTAGCTGTCTTTACTTCTTGTGTCAAAGCAATTGCAGAAGCAGTGGCGCTAGCAATTAATGTAATTAAAGCTGTTACACCAGCAATAATCAAGCCCACTACCCTCTTGCATCTGCTTAAAGCCTGACTCACTTCTTCAAGTACTTGCAAACTTTTTTTCAGAATACCAAGGTTCTGTAATACTCAGATCAATAAAACAAAAGCTGGTCGCTAGACATCCATAACAGACATGAGAGGTTTCAACACATTAGTAGGTGCTTCCTGAGATTTGAATGCGAACTGTCTCCTGCAGGCTCACCTGGTTTGAACACTTGGTCCCTAACTGGCAATACTGTCATGGAAGATGAGACTTGATAGCCTGGCCAACTTTGTCTGTTTTCTCTGCTTCCTGACTGTGGATGTGATGCAGCTATCCACTTCAGGCTGCTGCCCATGCAGCCTATTATGATCGACTGTGCACCTTGGAACTATAAGCCAGAATAAACCCTTCTTCCCTTAAGTTGCCTTTTATCAGGTATTTGGCTGCAACAACTAGAAAAATAATACAATGGTCCGCAAAAAAATTGATGTAATCAGTTGAATTGTTTAAATTTCCTTTGAATCTATAGCCTAGAAACTAGAATCATCTAGTGTCTGCCAAACACTTTGCTTTACTACATGTTTTACCTTAATTTAGCTAAGTTCGACTCTCTGACTTACATCTTATAGTAGCAGTATGAAAACATAAATCATTGTTATTATCTATAACTTCCGTATATTCTCTTGGTGAGAAGATAAGTAAGCCTGTTAAAGCTACTCAGTTAGTACATAGCTGATGGGAATTAAACCAGAGCTGACTCCACAAACACCACGGTTTTGGGTCTCCTTTTCTTGAAAGCCCTTTGCCATAAGAATGAAATGCAACCAGTTAAATACCAAGGGAATATTATGTTGTATGGTTGTGGTCTTCTGTCTTTCCTGATCTACAAGGGGGAAAGGGCTAAAGAGTCCCAGTCTGTCATCTTTATAACACTGATTGGAGACAGAACCAAAGCATAGAAATGGGTCATGGAGGAAAGCAAAGGGGACAATACTATATAAGTCAATAGAAAGAGTTTCTCAAGCATATGCAGGGAGAGAAGCCGTGGAGCAGCTGGAGAGCTTGACACCCGAGATGGCTCCTTACTGTTAAACTCTGAACCTCCTTCCAATAATTTGAATAGGATAAGCAGCATCGGTCCATTGTGACTCCACTGTGCTTCTCTTATGATCGTGGTCCAATTCCCTACACACTAAAGCCTTAGTTTCCTCCTCTTTAAAGGGCAGAGTAACTGGCATACAGGGATCACCCAATAGCAGCTTCTGTTTTCAGTGTTAACATTGTAATTTAGCTACTGATTATTTTGATAAGTATGGTCACCAATATTAGTAAGGTGCATGAAGCAGGCAACAAAATTCTGTTCTTATCTCAGCCCAAGGACGTATCCCTACATCCTTCTGATTCCAAAGCTCCTCCTGATGATTTCCAAAATTCCAATTTTCCCCTTCTAATACTTCAGGTTCTGTAGTGTCTTCTCCAATTTGCTTGTCAGTCACCACTGGCAGTGGATTTCTATAAATCTCTCTGCTCCTTCTCTTAAAGATTTCTTACACTGTATTCTCATTGAGCCCTTTCTAGACTATGGTTGAATTATTCAATGAAAACCTAGCTTCAATGAGCCTGTTTACAAGTGATGGTGAATTCTTCAGGGGTGCAAACTTACACCATACACACAAAATGCTTAGTCTTCCTCACCTCTGGTCCAGCTTGCTTCCTTGACTGTAGTCAGAATCCATTTTACACTTTGTGGATGCCCAGATCCATTTATGTGCCCTGTGGTCCAAGATAGTGTAATATCCGAAATTTCCTAAACTACCTTGCAAATTCAAACACTTCAAAAAACTTGCTTATACCTCCCAATTTCAAAGCTTCTTTTTTGCCAGCACCCTCTTACCAGGTATTGAATTCTGAGGAGAGAGGCTACCAGAATCTGTGGCTGGGGCTGTGGTCCAGACCTCAAGATGGTTAGAAGCATCTTTTAGTGTTTAACAGCTTCACACATGCCTGGGTCATAGTTTCCTGTCCCTTCCCCTCTGATTCTTTTTCCTCTTGTTCTTGGTACCTTTCTTTCCCTACACTGAAATGCCAACCTTACTACCCAGGTTTAGTCTTTCTAATAAAATGACTAATGCCCCTTCAGATCAGTCCTGCTACAAGGGTGGGCTATTTCCAAGCTCAGGTCAATTTCTGAGATACTGTGTTGCATTTGCTTTGAGATTACTTTGTCCAGAGTGGCATAACAATAATAAGGTGCATGGAGTGGCAAAACAAAATTTTGTTCTTATGTGAGCTCTTGGATTTTTTTTTTAATGCTCTAATTAGCTTTTTGGAGCTTCATTTAAAGCTGGAAACCAGCTGTGGGTTCATTCCTTTCAGGGCTCCAGATTAGGTGGAGTTGAAGATGTAAAGAGAAGAGAATACTAGCTGTGTTGGAAAGAGGAAGTGGACACGGGGCTGGGAGCCCTTTGCCGTGGGAAATATGTCCTTGGTTGCTGTGAGGTCTTTCTTAGATGGTCCTACATCACAAAGCATCTAAGGAAGAGAGTGGCTTTAATTGTGTGCTTCTAGGAGCACACTGTGACATGGGGAAGCTGGCTGGTTAGATGTTGATTTTTTTTTCCTGGAAGGCCAAGGCTAGGTTTGCTAAGGTGCATGATAGATGAACCTTCTTAACAAATGTTGGAAGAACCTCTTGTTGGGAAGGTGCCATGAAGACCACTCAGCATCAACGCCCTAGAAGTTTTCTTTAACATCCAGTGTAGCTCACGTTCAAAACAGCAATGGAAGTGTGTGGTGTTTATTGCAGGCACATATGTTTGTAATCAAGGTGTGGCTCTCAGGGAGGAGAAGCAGAATTCAGTAATTTGCTGTTAAGCATCATAGCTCTTATACATTCAGTGAAATAGCTTTATTTATCTTCTTCTGCATATAGGACCTTCCATATTGCAAATTTATTGAATGGTTAATGGTCTAAAAGTATGGGGTTCATTACAGAGAGATGTATTTATTGCAGTGTTAATTAAATAAAAGCATTGTAATCTTTCCAAATTGAACAATTACGTTCATTTAAACATTTTAAGGAGAGAGAAAAAAAACTTCTATATACTAATTGAGTTGCATAATGAAAAGCATGTGTAATGGAAATTTAAATAAAAACAAATACCGAAATAATTCAAATAATTCCTTAACAATATAAGATGTCTACTTCCATCTTTATTAGAGATACTCTCAGGGCCAGTCTGCTTCAAAACCTCTGCCCTCTAAGCTGGGTATATGATTTCAGAGCCTCCGGGCCACCCTCACATACCAGCTGGCCAACCCTTAGACATCAAAGTCCTGGTTGGCTACCAGCCGCAGCCCCTGACACTCTGGATGCTTGCCTAGATCCTGACAGGCTGGCTGGAGGCCTGGAGGCTGAGCTGACAGCCTCTTCTGGAGTCTGATGAATGGTTTCTGGCAACGGACAGCTCTGTTCTGACTGCCTGTGGGAGCAGCACCCTTTAGAAGATGTGTTCTGTCTCCTGGCTTGTGCAGGGTAGGAACCCTGAAAAGTACTTGGTGGTGCTAAATTTACACCCCAGAGAGGTCTGTGTTTGCTTTTGGAATTCTCATCCCTCCCCATATTCATCAGGCTGTGAGGGGGTTGGCGACATAAACTGTGTTATCTGGTACGTTGAAGAGATTCCCCATTTCCGTGCCCTCCTGGGAAGGTCTTTCGAAGCCTAGTTTGTAGTCCTCTTCCCTGTTTTAGTTATGTAGGGCTCCGGCCTAAGCTAACATCAAGATGCTAGGAAAGGGCAAGGAGGCAGAAAAGCAGGCACATTTTTCACTGTGTTGCTCACTTCCTGGTTCTGCAGGGGGATTTGTGTGGGATCCCTGGTTTGCCCACAGTTTGCTCTCTTGTTTTGAAACAGTCTTCAAGCCAAGCGGGACTCAGTCAGCACCCTTGTCGCACAGCCGCGGTGTGAGGCAAGGAGGGCTGCCCTCCACTTTCTGACATGCGGATTTTGCTAGGATTATCGGAAAGCTTAAAGAGAAATCACTGCCCTAAAACCTTCAATTATTAAAAAGTAGCAACAGTAAGTTGCTTTGGAAGCAAATTCCTGCTTGCCTTATCCTCAGGATGAAGTTTTAGAAACAGGAGTATCTAATCATAATCCTTGTGCTGACTAAATGTATTAATAAAAAAGGCTTATG
Source organism: Rhabdomys pumilio (assembly GCA_030674055.1). Taxonomy (NCBI): domain Eukaryota; kingdom Metazoa; phylum Chordata; class Mammalia; order Rodentia; family Muridae; genus Rhabdomys; species Rhabdomys pumilio. Next base: position 182,503,687 of record JANHMN010000001.1, on the reverse strand, counting down.
GCAGCAGGAATGAGAAATGCAGACTGATTAGGCGTATGACACAGGAATATGTGTTCTATGCCCCATTTATGAACGCCTGCCAGAAGAGTCACTGTAGCCAAAGGGACTAGGTGGACCCAGAAGAATGAAGAAAAGGTCCTGATGTCAATGACCATACCCAAGAATTTAGTGATGACATTGATCAAGATGGGAAAATACTAAAAATATGGAAGGACTTTTCTTTAGACCCAGTAGAAACTTGGGTTATATAAAACAGGACTGGACTCTGTGCCTTCAGAGAGTCTCATTCATGCCTGTGATTTTCTCCTCCACTGGAAGGAAAGAGGTCCTTTAAAGGGGAGCCATATTTGGATACACCTCATCCTCTCAGTCCATGTGAGGCTCAGCCCAGTCATAACTTCCTGTATAGCGAGCAGGAGAGTAGCATGAACGGCTGGGATTAATCAACTGACTGCTGTTGACTAGTGAGGACATTCGTATTTTAGTAGAAAGTCCAATCTCTGATTTTCTTCACTGTGCATATAGCTTGCTGTTTATATTTCAAGTTCATTTTCCCCATTGTTTAATATATTATGGTCATAATCCTAGCTGTTGTTGAAAAGTATTGTGTTTGCAAGGTTTGATAGAGAAGTCGTCCTAGCTTGAAAATGGTTTGAAGAGCAGGTTCTGAGGTATTTATGAGGGGTCAACGCCACCTCTTATTCCCAGTCACACCCCACTTTTCAGCCATGCAATTGGAAGAGAAATCTCCCAGGAATGTCTTGAGGAGTGAAACCATTAGATACAGCAATAGCAGCAATGACAACAATAGCTTGCCTGTGGTCAGATAGCTACTTAGTGATAGAGCTATGATTTGCACTCAGGTATTTAAAGCTTCACCAGTAACTATTGGTACTCTATATACTATTGTGGTTACCCGATTCTATGTCATACTAGTTATTTGAACACTGATTCTATTGGAAATCCATTGCTGCCAGGGCTAAAAAAATGGTAGGGGCAGCTTCTCATGGACCAACAGTGCATCATGCCAAACAAATTCCGATGCATCTTCATCTCATGACGGTCTTAAAACAATCTTGGAACGTCGAACTTTGTCTTTCCATTTCATGGGTGGGCACAGTGAGGCTGAATATAGCATCCAGCCTGGGACTGAGAGTCATGGTGATTTGTAATGCTTTTTTCTCCATCATTTTCCCCTCCTCATCTCACCTGTAACATGGCTGGTTTAGTGAAGGTAACACTCCCACCAGGCAAGTTCACTAATCACAGGTACGTAGGAGGAGGCTGGGTTTTGTTTCTGTTTTTTTTTTTTTTCAGTAGAATAGGTTCCTGGGGGGCAAATGTACATTCAAGATTACCAGAGCCAGAGGACTGTACAGTGATGTGATTGGCACATGTCTATTTATTTTGAGAAGTAGTTCGTTCGTGGTGGCTCCTTATGGCAGGGTTCACAGTCAGTGTGCAGCTCTGGGCAGTGTTAGAAGCTGCTGACAGAGATGATAGCTGTCCATTAACTCACTGACTCATTCACACACTACAAGTATCAGGTGCTCATCAGGTGCTAGTGACATCACACTGAACAAAGCAGGAAGATGGTGGGTGGCTTCTTGATACTTTCCAATGAAAAGACAGACTCACCCAACCATTCTGCATAAATGTCATTAAGAAATTAAAAATAGTGGGCCTGGAAAGATGCCTCAGTGGTTAAGAACGTATACTGTTATTGCAGAGAGCCTAAGTTCAGTTTCCAGAACCTGTATAAGGCAGTCAATAACTACTATAAACCAAGGTCAAGGGGTTTAAAACCCCTGGCTTCCACAAGTATCCTTACTCAAGTACATATACCACCCCACATACATAATTAAAAACAAACAGACAGACAGACAGACAGACAGACAGACAGACAGACAGATAGATAGATAGATACTAAAGAAAGAGTGACGACTCTTTATTTCTGGAGAGGTCCTTTTTTCACAGGTACAGCTCCCCCAGCATTTCCACCTGGTAATGGGGTAAGAATCCCTTCCTAGCACAGGGCCATGTACTGTCTGTGCCGGGCAGTGAGCTAGATGCTGAGGACAAACATTGAACAGTATAGGCAGGGTTCCTGCATGTCTGGATTTATAAGCTTGATTGCAAATAAGAAGTAAGTAAAGAAAAAAAGTTACAGTGTGTGTGGAGTCTACTAAAGAGAGGTCAGAAATCCTCTACCTTACCATATATAAATAGCCAGAGAGCGAAGAACTAGTTTTGCCTTGTAGGTTATCACTAGTATTATAGTTACTTGATTCTACCATTTCGAGGTGGACGCAGTCACAGGGTCATGCATGTGTAAATGAAGGGGTGTGTTTGCCTACTAACCAAACTTTATTTATAAAAGCAAGAAGCCCACTGTATTTGAGCCCTGGGCCACAATGAGAACAAAGTGGGAATTATTTGAGTCTGTAGGCATGTTTTCCATGGAAGCAAATATTTGAAGGCTAAGAGAGTAGGAGCCAGCCATGGGCTGAACACTGGAAGCAGAACAGTGGCCATCAGCTGCCTCATGTAGGACTGAAGTATAAGGTCTAGAAATAGGTGAAGTCTGAAGAATGGGTATGTGAACTATGTGGGAGGAAGAGAGGCTGTAATAGCAGACGGGGCCCCATACTGAGTTCCCTGGGTCCTACACTGTGGACAGAGCATTACCTTCATCTACTTGTTTAGAAGATGGGTGTGGACACCTATCTACAGAAGGGTTCCCATAGATGACAGTTGCAAGCTCATCACTTCCCTTTTGACAGGGTGATGATAGGGGAGAATATCACCCTGAAGATCACCAGAAGGAAGCTGATGCTACCCAGAATTTCTCATAATACCCTGGCTGGTGTTTTGGCCTAGATTCTTTCAATGGGCAGCTTGCTATTTCGAGCTGATAATTGTACACAGCTGTTATTACCCAGGAGGAGAAAATCCTAGCACCTCACACGTTCAGCTCACATAAAACAGCTTAATGTTTTACTGCTTAACCTTTTCTTATGGGCCAACAGGACAACCCCTACCATCTACCTTCGAACCTTCCCTAGAGACCCTAGAGACTGAGCAGCAGATTCCTTGGCTCTGGGACACTGAATACCTGCTTACTTGCAGTTTTCTCTACACTCCTCCATGGCTTGGCCCTCACCTAGCTCATGATCTTCAGCTTGCTTTTCAGTAGAAGTTCAGACTGTGGGAGGAGGTTTAGACCATGGAATCACTAAAAGAGTGGCAGAATAGGCCCTGGAGGTCCTCTGAGAACTTCCATTTCTTCCTGGGCCGTGGCTAAGGCCTAGCTTGAGCATTTAGCCTTTATTTGGGAGCTAGAGCTGTTCTTACTCAGCAAACATTTTCCAACCTCATATACCCCATGTTGGTGACATCTGTCTTCTGTTGCCTGGGTATATTTTTTCTGGAGTGGATAAAATTTTGAGCAAAGATTTCTGTTTTCATTTCCGGAAATTTTGTGCGTCACTGTAAATCACATGTAATTATGTGTATAAGAACGGGGAGGGGGGGGGAGAAAAAAAGAAAAAAGAAAGAAAGAAATATTTGGGTTGGAACGCCAAAGCTTTGATTTGGCTACTTTATGCAGTGAGAGCCAATTGAATGGAGTCATTTAAAATATCCCTCAAAAGGTAGTTAAATTATAGTCATTGAGCTCTCCCCAGAGGACTGAGTGAGAAAGTATGGCCCATTAAAGAAACAAAACAATTATCTTCAATGAATGGAGTGGCACATGACAACACGATATGAAAACCCTTCTTGTCCTTCATAAAACAACAGAAGTAGTATTGAGTATTTGAGGAGAAATGTTTTCTCTGGGGTTTGTGGTTAAACTGTCATAAGGAAATGCTTGCTGAGCTAGGCAGGTAGCACCAAAGATTGTAAGACTCAGACTGGTAGAGAGTGTGTCCCCTAGAAGGCATGACACATGTGCACTGACAGATGTGAGCTTTTCAGTCATCACCAGACTGCTCAGCGGTGCCATGCTCTTTTAGAGCATGTGGTTGAAACCGTCTCCGGGTGTATGCCACCAGAGTACGCATAGAACATTTCCTCCTTAAGCGTTTCTTGGTTAACGTCTTGGCTACTAACAGTGGGATAGATTTGGGTGAGTTGAAGTGTTGAGGAATTCGTTAAGTATCTACAGGGAAGTTCATGGAGGGGGAAATCAAAGGCTGGAAAGGTCATAGAGTGAAAAAGGGAAGCTGGAGAGATCATACAGGCTAAAGGGCAAGCAGGAAGATCATGGAAGGAAGAAGAAAGGCTGGAAAGGTGTAAGTTTGAGGGACGAGAATGAAAGGCTGGGCAGAGGATCTGAGAGAGGGACTGTCAGGGAATAACCTGGGCCAGTCTGTTCAGACAGTGCTTCCACTGCTCTGGAGCCTGACCTCTTGACCTTGACTTCTGAGACCAATTCTCAAAGTCTTGGGACAAAGTCTCACTCTGTGTTTCACTGATGAAAGGTGGGCTTGCCTCTAGCGTTTGGCCTTCCCTAGAGGAAGGCGGTATAGGATGTATAGTCTCTGAAAGGCACCAACAGGGAAGAGGTTATTTTCTGCTATGGAAATAGGTAATTGGGAAAGTTAGAAATTAGTAATAAAATTGCGATGTGGTGCTGAGAATGTAGCTCAGTTGTAGGGCTCTCTTGAGCAGGTACAGAGTTCTGGGTTTGATCACCAACACCACATATACTGGGTATAGTAATCCCAGGACAAGAGGATCAGAAGTTCAAGGCCATCCATGACTACTTAGTGAGTTGATGATTAGCTTGACACTGTGTCTCTAAAAACAGGAAAGAGAGAGAGAGAGAGAGAGAGAGAGAGAGAGAGAGAGAGACAGAGAGAGAGACAGAGACAGAGAGAGAGACAGAGAGAGAGAGAAAGAGAGAGAGAGACAGAGAGAGAGAGAGAGGAAGGAGGGAGGGAGGGAAGGGTGGAGGGATGATGAGCAAGAGGGAGAGAAAGTAGGAAAGAGAGTCGTTCACTTTTGAGTTATTACAATCAAGTATCTGAGGCAGATGCCAGACAAGATTTATTTACTTAACAGTTTTATAGGTTGCCAGCCCTATTGGTTTGTCTTCTGGGTGGGTAGCAGATGGCAGTACCTTCAGGTGGGAGTATCTGTACAAGCAAGTAGTCACATTTAAGGTCACATTCTTGATAATGGCTATGTAGGGTCAGGCAGTCTCCTTCCATACTCGTCCTTTTAAGAGAACCCAAAGGGTCACTTGAGAAGTAACTTCTACCCTTCACAGCACAACCCTCCTCTGAGGCCCCACATGACAAGGGTTCTACTAGCACCACCCCTTGTAGACCAAGCCTTCAAACACAGTGGAGCCTCCTGGTACACTAACCACAGTCAAAACATGACAGGGGCTGACAAAGGGCAAGAAATTCTTTGTACTGCCTTTTCTATAAAGACGAAACAAAGGTGAACTTGTAGGCTTTTGACTTAATGCCTCCCATCTCTACTAAAGTCAAATCCAAGATCTAAGTTTCATTCTTTCTTCCCATTTGCTGAAGTTCCTGCCTTTCTTAAGGTGGAGGGTGGAGTTAAAGAATTGGAAGGAGTGCCCAGAAGCTACAGACAATAACGATTTGGAATTCCTCAGAGGTAAAGCCTGCGGCTAGTGTTCTTACATTCTCTTCATCCCGAATATGCAATTTCAAGGCCCCATTCATTCATAGGCTATTTTATTTTCCATAGAAACATTTGATGATATTGACCTTGTGAAAGACTGCACTCTAATACTTTGGAAAGCTGCAGCTATTAAGATCTACGAGTTCTACTGCCAATCCTCCCTCCCAGATGGGACATAGGGTCTTCAATCAACAGCAATAAAAAGCAGAGTGTAAGGAAAGGGAAGACAGAAAGGAGAGATGGTGTCTGAAGAAAATAAGAGTCTACCCAGAGGAGATGAGACTTGAGTGAGGCTTTGGAAGATAAATAAATGCACCATTCACTCTAGGGAGCCCCAAAACAATGTATTTGCTGTAACTAAGGAGATGTAAGCTGTGTGTGTGTGTGTGTGTGTGTGTGTGTGTGTGTGTGTGTGTGTGTGTCTGTGTGTGCAGCTCTGTGTCTGTGGATCCCTATATACATTTGGTAAAGAAGACTGAAAACTTTAGCAACAGGGAGAGAAATACTTAGTCTCTGATCAATTAGAAGTTTTCCTGGCTGGTGGAGCATCCCAAATGTATAATACTTAAACACCAGCCCTGCTTGAATCCTTCCTTAACATGCTTCTTTTGGCCAAGTGAGACCACACCCGCCCAGGTCATCTTAGGGGATCATTCTTTTTATTCTGCTTATCTTGGCATGGGTGGAATATGTGAATCCAGTGTTCCTTTTCTAGCCATGTTCCTAGTGTATTTGTTAGCCTAAGTGTCTATGTATGTTGAAGGCAATTATGCTACATGAAAATCTATCTTATCTGAAAAATATGCTTTTTATAGTCAAGCAAGCTGTGCTTGGTACAGTGACACCGGAACAGATATCTCTTTATTTCCCAGAGGAAGGACTTACAGTGATGCACCTGCTGATGGAGGTATGTCTCTGTTCTAGTCAGGGTGGAGTCAGGGGTTTTCAGGAACATATTTGCCCTGTTGACTTTAGATCTAAATTCTGACAATGCAAACTAATGTCCACAGTCAGATGCTGGCATGGAGATGGGCTAAACAGGGACAGACAGTGAGTACCCACCAGGAGTTGTTTGTTGTGTGTCTCTGTGGACAGCAGCCATCAGCTGTGCTGTTCTTGACCCTCCAGCTACACCTGGCTGGAAATCAAGAAGCATTGATTTGTTTTCAGACTTCTTACCTTCTGGAACTTTCTTTCCATCTATTTACATCTAGCCAGACCCTACTCATGCAGTCTCTGGGTACCATGTTCTGTTGATGGTTGACAAAGAGGAAAGAGTGACCTTTAGTGTCTTTCATTATGCCAAGTGATAGCAGCCTCCTCCTGTCTGAACCTCACAATCTTTCAGCTTCCTCTTCAACCTCTGCTTCCATCAGCTGATGAGGGCATTTCTAGTATTTTGGAGTACAGACTCATATCAGTAAGAGAAACTAAAATGTTGGTCAAGGTGTCTAAAGTAACATGCACATTTGGTTATTTATGAGGTGGATATTTTTTCATAGCTTAGTGGAATCATGAAGTCAGACCTTAAATCCGGAGCTAGAATTTGAGTTCTGGTTCCACTCTTTACTGGCTGTGTGATCATAAACAAAACAAAAATTCCATCACCATCACTGCCATCATCATCACCACCACCACTACCACTACCAACACCATCATCACCAGCATCATCACAACTATCACCATAATCATCACCATCACGACCATCAGCACCACCACCAACCAACCAACCAGTCAACCAAAAACAACTCCTCTTTGAATCCCAGTTTCTTTCTTAGTGAAGACAGTGGAATAATAAGATTGCCATAATGATTAAGTATCCGTTAGTACAGGGAGCTTGAGACAGTGCCTGGTGACAGAGACAGTGTTTGCTTAATTCTTGCTTTAGTTACCTGAAGCCACAGCAGGATTTGTTGCCAATGACAGGGAATTAGGCTAGCTCTGTGTCCTGGAGGGTAGCACCAGGGTACTCCTGTTACCACTATGGAAAGGAAAGTGTTCTCTAAAGAAGTCACAGTGAATCTTCTCATTCAGGTATTCTGATGGAGGTAGGTTCTCTGGTCCTACTGCCACTGGGGGGCTCTAGATGGGGACACTCAGGAAATTGACTATTTTCTCCTGTGCTAGCTAGATTTATATCAACTTGACACAAACTATAGTCACATGAGAGAAGGAAACCTTGATTGAAAAAAAAATGCCTCTATAAGATTGGGCTATGGTCTAACCTGTATAGCATTTACTTAATTAGTGATTGATAGGGAAGGGCCCAGCCCACTGTAGGTAAGGGCTAGCCCTGGGCTGGTGGTCCTGGGTTCTATAAGCAGGATGAGCAAACTATGAAGAGCAAGCCAGTAAGCACCACCTCTCCATGGCCTTTGCATCAGTTTCAGCTTCTAGGTTCCTGCCCTGTTTGAGTTTCTATCCTGACTCCCTTCAGAAACAGTGTTCAGTGAGGAAGTGTAGGCTTAATAATTCCTTTTCTCAAAAGCTTGCTTTTTGTTCATGGTATTTCATCGCATAAATAGAAATCCTAACTAAAACACCCCATGAACAAGGTATTTTATATATGGTCTATCCAGCCTCCCAAAGAAGACTCAGTCTCACTTCAAGTTAGATCCAACAGGAAACAGATGCCTGTGATGCTGTGACGGGGTGGGAGAAGTAGAGAAAACAAGTCTCACAGAGGAGTCAGAAGTGGTCATGCTTAGGTTTATGGCTTCAGCTAGAGATCTGGCTTGGGCTGAGCAGATCCTGTGCATGAGTGTTAATTTCCAGAGAGATCTTCATTTGCATCCAGGGAGATTGATGCTGCAGGTTGAGAGGGTCAAGTATGGAGCTGAACATATTTATCTACCTATATGAATTATGTAGTATACAAGAGAGGGTACCGCATTGTCCATCCATCCATTGACATTTATAAGCAATTATTTGTGTGCTAGTGTTAGATATACTCCAAGCGAATAGGAACAATGGAGCTATGTGAATTTGTTAGAGTCTCATTTGAAGCATTTAAACCGATTGTATATCTCAGTGTTACAGCACCTGCCTACCACGTACAAGGTACCTATCACAAAACAAAAATGAAATAGTGAACACACACACACACACACACACACACACACACACACACACACCTGAATAGAATTCTTCTGTTTGTTTTTCAAGGGCAAAATAACCTTAAGTAATTTGCACCAAGTAATAGAATTTTAATCAGAACTTCAGCTCAAGCGTAACACAAGAAAAATGTATATATTCTCAAAATCAAATGTGCCTCCCTCCCAGTGTCATTCTGGCTATAACATATAACTCTTTAGTCTATGTGCAAGATAACATACTATTATGGCATAGGGAAAATAGAGGTTCTGTCAGATTCTGTGTTGTTTGTTCTTTTGAGATGTAACCTTATAAGGCAAGTATTGGTCTTCCTGAACTACGAACATTTATCTTAACCTATAAACTGTTTTCCTTGGCCCCAATGGGGTCATGAGAATAGTAGAGCTGTCCCTGCACCTCACCTGCTGCAGCACTCAGGAGAGCAAGCACTGCACCTCACCTGAGCAGCACAGTAGAACTGAGCCTGGTGCCAGGGCCATGAGTGAGCTGGCCCCGAGGGCATGAGTATGGGAGAACTGATCCTGCTACTTGTCGGTTGTGGTGACATGGGAAAGTGAGAGATACTCCCTGTTGCCCTTTGCCGCCTACAGCAGGCAAGAAAGCTGTCCCTGCCCCTTCTCTGCTGTAGCCCTCAGAAGAGCAGGCCCTGTACCTCACTGATGTAGCACAGTAGAGCTGGCCCTGGATGTGGTAGTTGTGGGGAAGCTAGCCCTGCCTCTTGTCTGCTGTGCAGTGGCATCAATGAGGGAGAGATACCATCCCCTCACTTTTGCCCGTGCAACTGGCAGTGGGTAGGAGAATTGGCCACAATGGGATCATAAGAGCAAGAGAGCTGGCCCTGCTCCTCGCTTGCTGCAACACAGTAGAGCTAACCCTGATGGTAGGACACAGGTGAGCCTGCCTTAAGGGTATGAGCATGGGAGAGCTGGTCCTTGTCTGCTGTGTGGCAGTGTGGTGACGAATGATGAGTTCTCCACCCTTGCCTTTTTCCACCTAAAGCAGGTGGGAGAGCTGGCCCTGGGGTTATAAGAGCAGGAGAGCTGTCCCTCCCCCTCTCCTACTGCAGCACTTGGGAAAGCAGGCACTGAACCTTGTCTGGGCAGTATAGATGATCTGGTCCCCCACTCCAAGGGCATTAGAAAAGGAAAGCCAGCCCTTCTCCTGTGTCTTGTCTGCTGGGTAGTGACATAAAAGAAGGAGAGATGCCCTTCTTCCTTTTTCCCTCCCTCATCCCATCCCTTGCTACCTATGGCAGATGAAAGAGCTTGCTCAAGGGTCATGAGAATGAGAGGGTGTGTCATGTACCTCAGCTGTTGTTACAGTTGGGAGAGTGGACTCTGCACTTCACCTGGGCAGCAGGGTAGAGCTGGCCTTGGTTGCGGGAGTTGCTGGTGAGCCATCCCACAGGCATGAGTGTAGGAGAGCCAGTGGACTGACCAGCTCAGATACCTCTCAGACCCAGATCCAGGGCTTTGAACTGGCCTATCCTACTATCTACCCTATCGATGAAGTGCTGGGGTATGTGAAGGGGCCAGTCCTACAGATCCTACTTTAGGATCTCCATGACACAGGGAAGCAACAGGAGATCCAAGAAGAGTCCCAGTGAGGTTCAGTATTGATAGAGTAGCAGAAGCCAGAGGTCTCTTACCAGACAAATGGGTCATTGCAATGGACACTTGCAAGCAAAGAACTGTGGGCAAAAATAATATTCTGTGTGACACACTAACACACTATAGCTTTCACAATGAGATTTTTTTTCTCAGTGGGGGGGGAGTTGCAAGGGTAGAGGGCAGGTACAAGGGGAAGGGAAGATGGGAAGATGAGTAGGATTGGGGTACATGATATATAATTCATAGAGAATCAATAAAAAGTTAGGAAAAAATGCTTTTCTTTCTTCGTCTTCCTCCAGCAGCCATCTTGTCCACAAACATGTATGTATCACACACTGAGTTGTTCAACAAACTTGTGCAAAATTTCCATCCATGGTTCATCCTAAACAATGGGCAGGTCATGACTATTGTTATAATTGCCTACGCAAGAAAATATAAGAAATCATTAGGCTTCACATTTCCTTTTTGGGCTTAAAGTTGAGTGAGATCATGCAACAGCAGGTTCCAATTGTCCTTCAAACTTTGGTGGGAATGAACACAGCTCTGATTACCTTGTACCAGATTCTAGCTTTCACAACCCAGCCAATAATTCGATAAATATTTGATTCACAAACTCAGCTTGGATCTCAAAAGGATAAAATGTACAGAGTGATTTCAACGTATGCAGCGTATCTCTAGCAAGTAAGGGGCTATGCCCACCCGGCTATTTTACATGTAGCTTTCCTTCCCCCCTGCGAAAAGCCTGGAATTCCCATGTCTTCTCACCATACCTCTAACATGCACACTCACACTCTTATCATAGGTGAAGATTCAGTACACAGAATGGCTTGTTCCAAGCCCTGTGAGTGTAGAGTAGTGAGCTATCTATCGAGTGATGGCAATTCTTAGATGTATTGGGTCCTAGAAAGTATCTGAAATAAGAAGAAAATTAAGAAGCAAGTGGTTACAAATGTGCAACGAACTCTATCACCAGACACGACAGTAGAATGTGTGGAGGTCTCAGAGACCTTATCCATGGGCATGAAAGAAGGCCTAGCTATTTATTGGCTGTGTAGGTACAGGATTGCTTGTGGTGTTTGAGCTAGGACTCACTTTGGGATGCCAATACAGAGTCCCCCATTTGTGAGAAACATGATGGCAAAAATAATTAGATGACTATTGAAATACTACTTTTTTTTTTTCAACCATGAGTTCTTTTTCTTTTTTTTTTTCCCAACAAGAACAGCAGTAGTCCTAACAAACACCCCTCTTCAGAGGGAGAAAGGAAAGGTACTATCATGTTTTCTTAGGCTGGAGCCTTCTCCACCTGTCCTCAATTTAATGCACAAATGAAAGCACATAAATCTTTGTGACATTTTGGCATGAAGTACCTACTTCAGATGACTCCTTTAGGAAAATCTCAACCCAGGTGTTTGGGTTTTGTGTAGACGTTGTGAAATGAGAATTGTAACACAACTGTGTATACACCTGTGCACGTGTGCGTGCACACACACACACACAAACAAACACACATACACATGTGCACACACACACATACATACATGTGCACGCACACACATACATACACGCACAACTCCCACAGAAGGTGATTGCATATGAAATGTGTAAGGGCTATAGGTAGGGGCAGGCAAATAACATGTGTGCAAACATAATATATCTTTTCCTCACCTTCAGTTAGACCCAGACAGTTAAATTATAATTACAGCCCCATCTGGGGGGAGTACAGTACTCAAGTACTCTCAGCTTTTCAGCCATGGCTACTTTGTCAGGTAAAATAAACATATGTCCTGGTTTTAGCCAGAGGTCAAACTCAACAAAAGGCATGAAAGACGGGGACACTCATTAAGTCCCAGATTGTGAAATGCTGAGAGGGACAGTAACAACAGGAAAGGAATAACATGGTTGGTTACATCTCGTGGGCCAGATGGCTTGGGAAGACTGTCCAGGGTTACCATCAAGGGTATAAGTTCTCAGCAAAAGTCTATGTAGTTACTGCTGCTGGCTTGGACAGTGGATGAGGAGACAGGACAGGATGGGTGGCAGCAGTTTCCAGTCAGCTAAACTAATCCCTAGAAGGGAAGGGGCTCAAAAGGGCAGCACTTCCCCTTTGAATGTTTTAATTGGAACATCTCTCAGCACAAAACCTAGAAAAACATGATGACAGTGTCCCATGCCCCACAATAGAAATTGGCCCAGTTGTACAACAGAATGAAGGTGAATTCATAGCAGCTGTGGTTATCTCCAGGAGACCCAAAGAAGGTCAAGCCAACCAAAATTAGGGTATAGATTGGGAGGTGCTCTCTAGGACCCACCCCTTACTGAGGAGCTATTGGTAGTTGATAGATACTTGGGAATGTTCTGGTTTCCTTTTCGTTGTTGTGATAAAACACTTTAACAGAAAACTCAGGGAAGGAGAAAATCTATTTGCTTTACACTTCCAGGTCATTAAGGAAACTCAGGGCAGGAACTCAAGTAGTAACTTGAAGCAGAAACCATGGAGGGTTGCTGCTTGCTGATTCACTCACAGTCTTATGATAAGCCAGATTTCTTATCCAGTTTAGCATTGTCTGCCCAGGGGTAAGACCACCCACAGTGGACTGGGCCTGCCTACATCTAGTAATATCAAGATAATCCTCTGTAGGTATGTCCACCGGCCAATCTGATCCAAGCAATTCTTCAATCAAGGTTTTCCTGTCAAACGAGTCTAGGCTGTGTCAAGTTGACAATTAAGGCTACCCAGATTAGAGAGAGAAAATCATTCCTTCTTAAGGGTGTTCCTAGAAGTAGATTTCCCGTGCTCTATTAGGTGCTCTGTATCCATGCACATATTTGGATTAAAGGATCGTATGGCAGTGGTAACTATGGTGATGACAAAGAAGAGAAGGAGGAAGAAGAAGAGGGGGGAGAACATATTAGGGGATACAGGGCTGGAGGGAGGAATCGAGGTTGAAGATGACAATATTTAATTGTATACGTGTATGAAATATCAAATGATTTTGTAAGAAATGAAGTGATTAAGAAAGAAGTACCAGAGACTGTCCCAGGCATGTTAGGATCCTCCTTGAGCCTTATATTGACTCAGGCTACTATTTTCATCGTTTGGTTAAACAAACCAGTAACCCCCATCTCCACCCATGTTCCCTAAACTTTTGTTGTGTTTCTGTCTCTTGCTATTATAAGGGTTCAATTTGATGAACCTTATGAATAGGCTACGTTGGCTGGACCAGTAGTATAAAAGCTAATAATGACAATTGCTAACAGTTATTGAGGGATTACTGAATTCTAAGCTCTCGCCCAAGAATACTCTGCATAAGTATGTGTTTCATTCATTCCATTCATTCACTGCCACCCACTTGTATTGTGATAAGAGTTCTTTGATGAGAAAAGGGGTTGCTAATTCTGAGGTATCTACAAATTAGATTCAAGTCCATATGACTTTATGTCACACTCAAAACTCAACAACAGTCATTGACTTTCTATCATTAAATATCTCAGATTATGGAAATATTTTTCTCTTTCCATAACTTTTGTTTGTTTCTTTGGTACTTATGTCTTAGGAAGGGCATTACATATGGGATGCACACATGACATAGATGTTATAAGACACAAAAGGACTGTGGCATGAAGAGAAGTAATATTGACTCTCAGCAGTACTCAGTCTTTAGTGGATATTTATAGCCCAGAAGAACAGACAAAAGCTCCAATTTCTATATTTCTGATCATATTCTAATGTAATGGGTCTGGCTAAGAGATTTTGCATTTCTAGCTGAAGTTCTTGTTGTTGGTTTAGGCACCCTGCTTTGAGAATTTTTAATCTTTGGCAACTACAGCTACCCATTAATAAACTCATTAAAAATGTTTGGCCAACTTAGAACAATAACCAGATTATTCTCTAAGTTCCTGGTAGTTTTGCCTGATTGGTGCATGTGCCAACATAGCCACACCAGGTAGACACACTTAAGGAATGCTGAGACCAATATGATAGCACATGTGAATATTTGAAAGGGTGAACATGAAAGATAACATTGGACTACTATGTCTTTTGTTTTGTTTTGTTTTTGTTTTTTTCTGAGACAGGGTTTCTCTGTGTAGCCCTGGCTGTCCTGGAACTCACTCTGTAGACCAGGCTGGCCTTGAACTCAGAAATCTTCCTGCCTCTGCTTCCCAAGTGCTGGGATTAATGGTGTGCACCACCACTGCCTGCCTGGACTACTATATCTTGATCCAACAGTCCATTACATGAAATAACTAGGGATGAGACATTGCTGTGAATTATCTAATAAAGTCATTGTTTGTCATGAAGATGTGGTGCCAAGTAGTTACACACATCTCTTGTATATAAACATGTCCTAATGTGTGATTGTGTATTTTCATTGCAACTCATCCCCCTACAATAAGGAATGGTCTGCCATTATCCATTGTGTCAACAGATACTCGTCATGCAGATGGTGTGAAGCAAGTTAGGCTGAGATCATTTTATTCTCTGCATTGTGGACAAAGATGGGTTTCATCCAAGAAAAGAGTCTTAGTGATTTTCCTTCTAGGGATGCAAATGTATCCCTTCTAGGCATCAGACCCAGAATAGGCATCTTTAATTCAAAACTTTGAAGAAAACCTGCCATTCCTGAATGTTCTTGAATCCTTTCTTCAAGGCATCAAAAATGTCTCAGGTCTCTTACAAGTTAGATCAATTCAACAAAATAGATTGAAACAAACATCTAGTTTAAAAGAAATGTGCTTAGTGGCCAATATTATTATCTTTGTGTTTATGAGAGAGCTCAGCCTGTAGTTTTCTTTTCTTGTAATGGTTTTCTGATGTTTTGGTGCTAGGGTTATTGTGACCTCATAAAGTAAGCTAAAAAAAGTTTTCTTTTCTTTAACCCGGAGCTTATGATATATAAGATTGCTGTTATTTCTTCTTGAACATTTAAAACACAGGACTCATGAAACCATCTGGGCCAGAATTTTCTTTGTTGGAAGATTTTTTTAATTAAAACCTGCGTTTCTTTAACAAATCTCTTATTTATTCTTGTGATAGTTTGGAAAACTTGTATTTTACAAGGGATTTATCTGTTTCATCTAAGTTGTTGAATTTATTGGTAAAAAGTTATCCAAAACAGCCCATTATAATATTTTTAATGTCTGAGTGAGCTGCCATGGGGTAAACTTTTTATATCCTGACACTGGTGACTCCTCCAGCCCCCACCCCGAAGGCTATGCCCTTTGCTCTTTGCCCTCCATCCCTCTTTCCCTTCTTCCTTCCCTCCCTCCCTCTCTCCCTTTCTTCCTTCCTTTCTTTCTATCTTCCTTCCTTTCTCTCTTCCTATCTTCCTTAGTCATCTTAAGAAACAATCTGTGTTTGATTTCATTAGGCGTTTCCGCCTAGCGTCCCTGTCTCCTCATTCTTTGCTTCAGCTTTAGCCTGTGCTGTGCTCTCTCTTTTCTTGTTGCATACTAACTTTGTCAACACACTTAGAATTTATTGAGATAGAAGCATCAGGAATTTGTTTGTATTCCTGTTTGCTCTTCCTTATGCTTCAAGCTCCACATTTAGGTCTTAACACAACTTGAGCTGCCTCTCATACATTTTGATATATAATATTTGTATTTTTGTCTAATTCAAAATACTTTCCAGTCTCCATTCTGGTGACTTCAACCTGGAGATTTCATAGAAGTGTGTTGCATAATTTCTAAGCATTTAAAAATACCTTGATTTTTTTTTTAGTTTCCTTGATTGCTAGTCTAATTTCACATTTGAAATTCTCTGATTTCTCAGAACTGTCTGTTTTGGAAATTATTTCATACATGCCTTAAAAACAATGTGTATTCAGTAATTATAACCTGTACAATTTTATATATTTTCAATTAGTCATGTAGAGAGAAAAGAACAAAATATTTCCTAAAGTCTACAGAGTAAGAAGCTCTTATTTCTCATTTTTCTAGTCTTTTAAAACTACTTCTTAAAGTTGGCACACCCGAGTGATGGTTCCATTGTGGCATTTTGGATATATTTGCCTTTGTACTGTGTTCTCGCTCATCCCTCCTCTGATGTCCTTCCCCCAAGTCCCACTCACTTCTTACTGGCTCTTCTTCTCCTAACAGGCTCTCTTCTCCTTTATAACATGTGTATTCTAATACCATATTTTCTTCCCTTAAGATGTTTCCCCCATTTTATGGTTCCTTTTTCTACTTTTATCATCTACTAATCTACCACACAAGTGCAAACAGACTAAAATCTAGGCTTCACACGAGAAGGAAAGCATGCAGTATTTGTCTTGCTGAGTTTTGTCTATTCACCAAGGATAATCATTTTTTACTGTATTCATTCTCATGCAGGTATTACGGCTTCATTATTCTTTAGATCCAAAGGCAGTTCCATTGTGTACATGTTCTTCACGTTTGTCATCTGTTCATCTCTTGGTGGACATCTAGGCTTGTCCCATTTTCCAGATATTGTGAATCATACAAGTACAACAACAAAATGGGTGTGCGTGTGCTTCTGGAGTTCTTTGCATTTATACCCAGGAGTGGTGCAGCCGGGTCATATGGGTGTTCCACATTTAGGTTTTCTGAGGATCCTCTAGTTCTGCCTTCCATAGTGACTGCCGCAGTTTACATTGCCTCCAGCTGTATATAAATGTTCCTTTTCTCACTCGTCCTTATCAACATTTGTTGCCATTCATTTTCTTGCTAGTAGCCATTCTAACTAGGGTGAGATAGGGACATTTCCCCTAGAGTTTAAAGATGTTGAACACATTTAAAACTATTTATTGGTCACTTGTATTTTTTTTCTTTTAAAAGTGTCTACTTAATTCATTATTCTATTTGTTATTGGATGATTGGGTTTTGGGATTTTGGTATTTGATTTGAATCCTTCTTCATCTATTCTACATGACATTCCCTTCACTGATGTATAGTTAATACAGATTTTCTCCAGTTCTGTACATTGCATCTTCACCGTGGTAATTATTTCCTTCCCTATGCAGTTTTTACCATCATGTGATTCCATTTTTTAATTTGCGGGATTATTTTTTGTGAAATTTGAGTACTTTCCAGATAATTTTTCATGCTTTCTTGATTTCATTTTCGTAGAGCATATTGTCCAGGGATTTATCCATTTCTTGCAGAATTTCCAGTTCTTTGCAAATGTTAAATCACTTCATGGTCTGCTGGATTTTTTGAGAATCAGTTGTAGTCCCCCTCCCATTTCAGGATAATTGGTCTATAATTTTTTGATTCCTTTATCATGTCTTATGTCTTGAAGAGTTTTACCTAGGTTTACTTTAGCAGTTTCAAAGTTTTATGCCTTTTACCAAATTCCATCTTGAATTGACTTTTGTAAGAAATGTTCACGGTAAGATATCTGCATACAGAAAAAATTCAGGTTCAGAACTAAGTTTTTTAGTTAGGAGAGATGTCAGAAGTTCTGGTTAGTCAACAAAATGATGGACTGGTTATTAGGACTAACTTGTACCTCACTGGTACAAATTGGCATAATTATGCTCTAATTGTATTTTAAGAGAAAAGTTTTATTTTAACAGGAAGGGTGATATGTAGGAGGTGCTAAGGTGGGAGGAGTACAGAGAGGAAGAGAAGAAGTAGGGAGAGGAAGAGAAGAAAGACAGGAGAAGCTAGGTGATGAGAGAGAGAAAGAGAGAGAAAGAGGGTAGGGGACATAGAGGCAGATGTTCACGTGTTTCCACCAGTCAAAGATAGTTGATATATCTAGGTTGAGTATTGGGTTACACTTCTGACTGAGCATTACCAAACTTACAAAGCCTTTGATTAACATTTTAAAAAATTGTATAAAAGCAAAAAGGAAAAGGGGGCATAGGATAGGGGTTTTCTAGGGAGGGGAAATGGGGAAAGGGGATGACATCTGAAATGTAAGTAAAATATCCAATTAAAAAAAAAGAAAGACCATCACAAAAAGTACATAGGAATTGTCAGTTTGGATGATCCTTGGTTCAGCCAAATTGACAACCAAGAGATACACTGACATAATGTTTTTCAGAATTGTAAATTTTATCATTAATCATTATCTCTCTGATAGTACATAATTCTTAATAAAAACTTTAGCACATGTATGTAAAGGAATAAAAAGAACAGTATACACAAGTGTAAAAAAAAGGATATCTGCATACAATTTTATTCTTCTTCATAAGAATGCCCACTTCCCGAGCACTATTTTTGAAAAAGCTTTTTTGTTTGTTTGTTTCTTGTTTTTTTATTTTAACTTTGGATATTCCTTTACACCTTTGTGGAGAATTAGGTGCCTGTATCTGTGCAGCTTTATTTCTGAAACACATTTTTTTATAGTTTCACACAGTATTTGTTGCTGTGACTTGAAGTATAATTTACAGTCAGGTATTGTGATGTCTCCAAAATTGTTCTTTCTTCTAAGCATTGCTTTGACTACTCCAGTTCTTTTGGTTTTGTTTTATTTTTGTTTATGTTTTACTTTCCATGTGAGTTTTTGTTTGATTTGTTTTCTAGTTCTTTGAAGAAGTAATTGAAAATTTTATGGAGATTTTATTAAATATGAAAGTTGCTTTTGATAATATACCAATTTTCTTAGGTTTAATTCTGCCAATCCATGAGTATGGGAGGTCTTCCCATCTTACAATGTTTTTAATTTATTTCTTCAATGTCTTAAGCTTCTCATTGTAAAAGCCTTTTATCTCAATGGTTAGATGAATTGCTGGTGTTTTTTAAAAAGCTGTTGTGAAAGGGATGTTTTCCCCTGATTTCTTTCTCAGCAAGTAGAGAAAGGTTATGTCAAGTCTTTAACCACATTTAACTACCTCTTTGACTACAGTATTAGCAATCCCACCTTTCCTCCCTTGAACTATATCTTGTTCTCCACATAGCCTGAATAAAATTTCCCATAGTGTTAAGTAGCTCATTAAAAAAGTAGAAGACTTAGAATTCATTAACAATGAATCCCCTCCTCAAAATCATTCTTGGATTCAACTTCTATGTTCCTTAACACACTAATTTTCAGGGAAGGGAAATTTTATAATTGTTCTTCCTTAAAATTTAAAACATCATCTAAAAGATGGGGGCAGAATCACAATTGTATCACCTTAAGATTTAAGTACCACATGAAAGGGAGGATGCTGGAGATAGCTGAAGACTCATAAAAGGAAAGCTATTTTTTTTTCTGGTAAAGAATGTCTATTTTTTCCCACTTATGGGTAGTATGCATTCATATGTGTACATGTTCTTGTATGCAAGTGCAAATGTATGTGCACATGTATGCACATGCATGTGTAGACCTGAAGTTGATCTTAGGGATCTCTCTCTACTTTATTTATAGAGTCATGTCTCTTTAGAAAGTTGGAGCTCACCAGTTTAGCCAAGCCTAGATATTCTGCTTTCCTTGGGGATTCTCTGTTTCTGCCTTTAAAGTTTTGCAATTATAGGCAGCCACTATATACCCAAGACCAAGATGCCTGCTTGGTTATATAGGTACTAGGGATCTGAACTCCAGTCTTCATGATTGTACAGTAAGCACTTTATTCTCTAAGCCATTTCCCTAGTCCAAGCATGGCTTTATTTTTATAGATGTAAAAGAAGTGTTTTCTTTGTTACAGATCTATTAAGAATTCTGGGTAAAGAAATGACATTGTAAGATTATCAGGTAGCGAGGTTCTCTAGTAAAGAACGGAGGCTCATTGTTATCTTTCCCTTACCAGTTAATCTAAATGAGCCTGCCAATCACATGGATCTCCTTACATCCCAGAAATGTTAAGATATAGTACAAAGCATATTTCTTCAAGAAGGATGGAATAATGATTTACCTGCCCTTATTTGCTTATCTTCTAAATTACACTCTGTATGTCTCATCTGAGTTCATGCAGTACAAGATTGGGGAGCCAGAAGAGGCCTAGTTGAGATCTTGGTAACAATAGTTATTATTTATGAAATCATTTGTCTGTTTGTGGTGTTGTGTGATTCTCACGAAGAAATGACTGCTTTAGATGGGATGCTGATACACTAAAGAATGAATCCCATCAAAGTCTAGCATGGGGGAAACAATGAGTTTATTGAGGTTATTTACAAGAGTTTGTGGGACTCAAAGGCAGAGTTAGTGAAAAATCTTCCCCTCTCTCATCATGGATGATGACTTGTGAAAAGTTGAACCACTGAGTCATCCCAACCCCCAGTGAACCTTTCCTGTCCTTTATCTGTTCCTGTACTTTTCGAGACTATCTGTGTACAGTAGGTATAATGTTACCTGCACCTGCGAGGCAGAATGAAGTGGTGTTTGGAATCTCCCTTTTCCTGGGAGGTAAGGATAATAGACTCATCACTGTTGCCATAGACCTGGCTGTCACTATCTTGTTCTTATGTCATTGCTATGACTGGGGGCCAAGGTCCTTTTTTGGTTGCCACAGAGTTCTGCCTCATGTTGGAGATGATCATGTCACACCTGCAGGAAATACATTCATCACTAGAGAATTTGTTATCTTCTGAGCTAGAATATATGCTCCATTTGATCACTCATCATACTTTCTGAAGTTTGTTTGAGTCCCAAACATAATAGCTACTGCCAGGAACTCAGTCAGTTTCTATGGTTGAATAGATATGTACATAAAGTGATCCAAAGAGAATAAATATTCAGATAGAGATAGTTGTTTCACAGCCATTTAGAAGTACCAATGAATCTCTTCCTGTAGGTCACCTTATTCTAAACTTACACTTAGAAGCCTAGACTTCTTAAAATATTCTATGCATGATACACACGCAATTTAGATTAGACTTGCTCCCAAGTAATTTGAGTTGGCTTTCTGTACCAGTGCTCAATTCACACTACAGAATACACATTTCTGAAACAGCCATTTATACAGTATGTCCTTCTAGAAAGAGATTTAACAAATATGACCAGTCCCTGAGTGGACTGCACTGTGGGCATTGGTACTGAAGGACTGTTATTTAAGAATAGTTATTCTGAGGATGATGAAGGGAAGATACCCTTAGGATTGTTGCTTAAAATAAATTGTATTTTCTTTCTGAGTTTTTTAGATCTAAAATTGTATATGTTACTGTATCCTATCAACAGTAGGATGGGCTTGTGAGGGACTTGTTAAGAATTCCCAGCACAGTCACATGAGCTAGATAAGAACACGGTCACAATTCCATTTCCCAGCTGAGAAAATTGACACACAGAAGGAAGCTACAGATGAATGGTGAAGATATTGCAGAATCAAGATTTATGACTGTTGTGTCTAGCTTCATACTAATCCTCTCCTATGCTGAAATCCATATGGCTGCTCTTTTCATGCTGGCCATAAAGTCTACTTCAACAAATAATTTCTGGGAGTCTCCAGAGACTGATGTTCATGTCCCATCCATAACCATGTTGAAACACAGTTCCCATTGCAATGGTATTTACTGGGAGCTCATGGGTGGAGTTGGGAGGTGATTAGCAAATCCACATGAACAGGACATGAAAGGATCTCTCTCTCTCTCTCTCTCTCTCTCTCTTTCTCTCTCTCTCTCTGTCCCTCTTCCTGACAGGTGACATTAGGCTGAAAACCTGACAGTCTGTGTATTTAGAAGTTTTTTTCTTCAGAAAAAAATCTACCAAAGCCTTGCTTGGTTTTAGTCTTTCCAGCTTCCCAGCTTCCAGTATTTTACAAAGTGGTTTCTGTTGATGTCTCTAAGTTGTGTTTTTTATGCTATTTCTGTTATAGAAGCCCCAATAGACTAAGTCGTGAGAGTAAAAAAATCAAGACTTCTTCAAAATACATATCTGAGTTGGTAGTAACTTACCCAGCTTCACATAGATGCGTCAGAACGTGCCCTACTTACTCGGCCCCTGCTCCCTCTTTTTCCGTGTCCCTCTCTAAATGTTTGCCAGCCTAGTTGGAGAAACAACATGTTTCCAATTTTCAGCATTCAAGTATTGTTGTGCAATAAATTGTTCTTGTCTGTTGGTTTTTATGTCATTGTGTGATGCTGTTTCAAACCAGAACATTCTTCAGAGCCTTGTCAGATGTTGATGGCCCCATTAGCAGTGTAAGCTCTCACTTATGCGAGCCTTTGCTCAAACACTCCTCCCCACAGAAGTCTTCCAGAATACCCTCTCTGTGACTTTCCTGTAAGTCTGCAGCTCATTTTATTTTTCTCTCCAGTTACCACTGATTGACTCGATTTTGAATCTATATCTTTCGATTTCACAAAACAAAGTAATCTTCTGAGAATGAGGACTTGATTTTATTTACTATTGTATAGCCAGAGCACAGTTAAGTTCCTGGCAAATGAGGCCTTCTGTTAGCTGTTCATCAAATGAATGATGAACGCCTTCACTTCTAGGTCCATGGATATCTTGACTCCCCTGTGGAAATAGCAGTTGGACATTTTTGATTTTGAGACATTATATGAGACATAGAATCACTTCCTAAAATACTTTTATTGTATGGATATTAATCAGTATCGATCTTGGCCAATGCTGAAAACAAGGTCCTCTTATTTGATGAGATCCAACACATGCATTCTAAGCAATGTCAGAATGAGTGAAACCAATAATTCACAAACTTTGCTTATATACCTGCTGGTATCCAATATAAGTGGACCTAAGATATCCAGAAAGAGTCAACAGGTCTAAGATTTTATAATGGTGTTTTTCTCCTAAAGTCCAAGATGAAACAACAATGCTGGGTGACTTTTCTTAAATTCTCAGCCATCGCTTTGCCCTTGATTTACTTTTTGTTTTTTTACAAATCCTGGCACTGCCGGCCTCACAGACAGAGTTAATGGAAGGCAATGCATTTTCTAGAAGAACTCAGAAGTAACTGAGCATGTGTATTTGGGTTTCCTGTTGCTTCCGAGAATACTTGTTCAACCACTGGAAAGGGAGCAATGAATATGCTGACTTCCTGTCCTCATTGATATCATTTCATGAGAGAAAAAGATAGTTCTTGAAGAAGTACAATGTTTTTGGAGTTGTTGATTTATATATTCATCATATAGGCATGGTTTTAGCCATAAAGATGTTCTTAGGTCATTTGTGAGTAAAATTTATATTAATAGTGTTTCTGGGGATGCTCAAGAAAGAACATAGTTTCCCAATGTTCTGCCCCTGAGTGTGTGAATATGTCCCCCACCCCCAGGCTAGGAAATGATCCTTTCAGTCCAGGCTCTGATGCGAGTATGTTGGTCCATGATTTAGACCCTGCTATGGGGTATTTTATCTATGAGTTCTACCATGTCTCCTGCCTGTGCATGTGTTTGTTTTCTCAGCCTGTAATAAGCAGCCTCATCTATGGAGAAGTTTCCATATGCATTCAAACAGTCTTAGTCTTTAGAAGACTCTCCAACAAAGCTCTCAGAGTGTGCGTTTAGGGGGCTAATCATCTCCAGGCACCCCTAGAAGCTGTCATTGCTGTCATCTTCCCGTAAAACGCTGGGCCCTTTGGAGTGCTCATAAATGGGCATTTTCATGCAGAGTCCATCATTTTGAATTGAATTTCAATAACCTCTCTAGTGGCTGCCTGCCAGCCTCAAAATGTCCGTGCTTGTGAAGCGAGCCTCGGTGAGTCTGTTTGGAAGCTGCCTGGCTCTGGTTTTAGCAACACACTAGGCTGAGCCCAGAAAATATTTTGTGATATTTGTTTTTACAGTATGAATGAGCAAAACATCCAGAAAAGTGTTGATGGGGCTCCAATTCTCAAACTCTGGCATAGAAAATAGAAATTTGGGTTCTCTACTTGAGCCCCCAGCCTCACCCTATTCTCCCCCTCTTTCAAATGGTGGCGGCTTGTTGCTGGCTTTGGCACAGGCAGCAATGTGTTGAAATGCTATAAATTACAGTTAATGTGATATGATTCTGTTTACCCTTGTCTAACAGTGTTGAACCTACCAATTTTTCCTCCTTGGCTTTCCATGAATTAAGGCGATCAGAGAAGAGCCAGTTGGAAGGCTGGATCTTTTTCATTTTTACTCAGAGTCAATGACAAGTGCAAATGCTCAATTCTGGCTTGAAGGAAAAAGTTGTTTGGCTTCAAGGAGACATTCAGAGAAAGCCTAAGACACTGTCCTGCCTGCTTTTGAAGCAAAAGGATTATGTTCTGGGATGTAAGGAATTGTAAGCATGATTTGGTTTCCCAAATAAGATTCACACCAATACAACTGAAATGGAAAATGCCAAAGACTTCTTAGCTAGGAGCTGAATACTGAACAGATGACTGCCATCTTTGATTTTTCTCATTCAGAGCCACGAGAATCATGCTCAGGAGAAAATAACCTATGAAAACCACCCTGTGTATACCTGAGTCATTAAAGAACACTGTATCTTTGCAGGCAAGGTGACTCCATTGGAATGAATACAAGGAACTCAGCTACTTTGCATGTCATAGAGCTGACTGACCTGTATGACTGAGTGGCCCCAATGTCAGTGATAGTTTTTGTTGAGCAAGGGTGACATTGGGTTGTATTTTATAAGAAGTCAGAGAATCAACAGTTTCCTGGATACTGAAGTTTTGAGAAATGGCTGCAACATATATATTAAATATAAATATAATATATATTTATATTTAGATGAAATACCCATAGTCATATATATATGAATATACATAAATGTATTTATGTATATATAATATGCACATCATATTTTATATAATATATACTATATATAACATGTAATATGTGCATTGTATATATTATGTTATATATTACAGTATATATATGTATATATATATATATATATTTTAAGAAAGCAATCTACTTGAGAAGAAAATTACATTATTGCATGATCTAATTAAGCTTCAACTAAATGACTGTGAATGAATAGCTATGTCTTGAATGACATAACTGAAAAACAGTTGAAGGAAATATCTATCACACAGCTAATAATTCATTTTTTTTAAAACACTGTAGGATTAGCTGAGGATAGCTCAGTAAGTAGATTACTTGCCTTGCAAGCACAAGGACCTGAACTTCATCCTTATAACCCACATAAAAAATTCTGATGTTCTGATATGCATTTGTAATTTCACTGCTAGGGAGGTATAGACAGGTGGACCTTTGTGCTCACTGGCCAGTTAGCATAGGCTAATTGAGAAATTCTGGACTAGTGATCCCCTTAGTAAGACTATTGCACTAGATGTGGGAGAGACAGGAGTTTGACTTGGTCTTTACCTTAGAGGCATATTCTTTCTAGTGGTAAAAAAATTGGACACATAAATAAAAGCTCAGAGCAGAAAATGGTAAGTAGAGGGATTGGGGTCTGCAGCTTCCTCCCCCAGGCAGCAGTCCTGTGCAGTCTCCTCTCCTTACCTGCAGCTCCCTCCCTCAGGCAGCAATGCCTTACCATCGCCTCTTTTTACCTGTATGCTCTTTCCCCATGCTTTTGGTTATCTACAGTCACCTGCAGTCTGAAAATATTAAAGGGAAAAATCTCAGAAGTAAACAGTCTACAAATTTTGAGATAGTGTATCATACTGATAGTGCAATGAGTCTCTTGGGATCCTGCTGGGGATAGGACCCATCCCTTTGTCCAGAGTATACATACTCTATATGCAACCTGCCAGTTAGTCACTCAGCAGATACCCTGATTGCTGCATTGACTACCACAGTGTTTCAGGGTTGGGTTGATATTTAATGATGAGCTAAATAGTAATGGAAGCATTACCAGTAGTTTAGACACGCCAAAGAGAAGCAATAAAAGAAGTTGTTAAAATAAAATGGTGAATGTTCTCCACCTAAATAAAAAAGTAATATGCTGAACTTACTAAGATTTATGAACGTAACATGTAGATTACCACTGAGAGAAGATATGATCGCATGACCTTTAGCATAGTGTTCTGCTGCAATCAGGCTACTTCGTTATTGCTATTTTCTTCTTGATTTATTCACTGAGCATCGTTATAGGTAGGTGTGTATATAAAAATCATGTTTAATTTCATCTGCACTTTCAGACATCCATAGAGGTTTTGGGACAGGTACACAGAGTACTTTTTTTTTATATATATACTGTGTTATACTGTGTTTAGACCATAAATTATCATTCTTCTTTCTGACACCTGCTCAGTGCACATTTATACTTTCAATGGCTGTCCACTGCATTCCTATCTTAGTAAGTATGCTGCAAGGGCAGTTCTGAGAGTATTCCACAGTCTGTTCTAATCATGGAGACCAAGATCCAAATATCACAAAATACAAAGGAGTTGGTACAACTGTGGAAAGTGCTCACAAAAAGACTGACCCAGAGCTCTGAGAGTAGACCACAGCAGTTTAGAGCTCATCATAGAAGTGGTTAGAAGCTTTGAGGTTGTACACAAGCACTAGGTGAAAGGGGTAAGTATTCCAGCAAAAAGGGTAGACCAGTAGGCTGTAGCCATGGAGAAAGGCAAGCAGGAGACCCGGAGTGTACAGAGTCAGGCAACCTCATGCCAACTGTCTTTCCTTCAGATGGTGTCAGTGGCATGGGGAGGATGCATTATAGCGGTCCCCTATGGAGGTAGAAGACAGGAGGCT
This sequence comes from Rhabdomys pumilio, assembly GCA_030674055.1. NCBI lineage: Eukaryota > Metazoa > Chordata > Mammalia > Rodentia > Muridae > Rhabdomys > Rhabdomys pumilio. The sequence goes on along the minus strand of JANHMN010000001.1, from coordinate 182,476,820 downwards.
AAAGAATTCACTAAGAGAGATACAGAGTGTTAGCTGTGTAGACATCCCAAAGTGCAGACATCTGAGAGATACTTAGGTTGTTAAAGTATCAAACATGGTGGGAATGGGGGCTTTATAGATGGGAAATCACAATGGTCTTAGGGAACACACTATCTCCCCAGGACATGCAGCTAGCTGTCATTAGCTGACTGAGAAATACTGAAAAAGAAACCATGATCCTTCACTGAGGGAACTAAAGAAAGTTCTGGAACAAAGTCAACACAGTATTCTGGAGAGTGTGTGCGTCAGGTACAAGAGACTAACTTAACACATGCACAGTTAGGGACTTCACGGGCGAAGGAAAGGCTGTTTGTTTTGTGGTAGCTACTGACTCAGGATGCACTTAAAATGATCCAATCTAATGGACATATCTGGTCCCAGATTTTAGTCTCAAATGCCTTTGCTTATTAAGTAGACCCAACATCTCTCAGAAAATGAGAAGGTGAGTGTTAGCTGACCCTGGAATGTGTTGTGTTATCCCATGTAGGTGAATGCACATGTATGTGAAGAATCACTAGAGGAATATGTCAGGTGTCTTCTTCAATAATTTCTTTACCTTATCTTCTGAGACAAAATCTTTGACTGGATCTGGGATCCCTTATTCTTCTAGACTGAGTAGCCAGTAAGGGCCAGGGATGATTCTATCCCCACCTCCCCAGCTATAGAATTAATAGGTATAGTTGCTTTTTATAAGTGTGTTGGGATTACAGATTGAAAATCAGGTTCTTGTCCTTTCTCAGCAAGGACATTACTAAGTAATGTCTCAACCCTGCCCTATCTTACACTTTTTTTTTGGTTGTTGTTGTTCCAGAAAGTAAAGAAGTGATGAAGGAAGGGAGGGAAGCAGAAAGGGAAGAAGAGGTAAAGGCAAGGATGAGAAGATAAGAGTCAACCTGGAGAAACTAGATTATGTAAAATGGAAAAATGTGGGCACCACAGTAATAAAGGGAAGTGATGAGTTATGAACCATTGTGAACATAAATATCTAAGTCCATGTGGTTAATAAATATATGAGGGAAAGAGGGTGTTTTACGACAAAAAGGATGAGTATGGACTGGTGAGCATCTAGGGACCACCATTTTATAGCCACCATAACCAGGCTTCAGATATTCACTGGTACTGAATAATGATGGGCATTTTAATGAGTAATAGACACTTACTTCATGCAATAGTCATAAGGGTGAAAGGAGGGGACTTCACAGTGGAGAAATCAGGTGATATTTGGGTGGTCAATGTTGCCATCATCAAGAGGGTAGATCCTGTGTGGTGCCCCAGAATTAATGTTCATTAGTCTATCCTTCCAGCTATTGACTTGAGACGGGATTAAAAGAAACAGAAGAAAGAAACAGGTCTTACGAGAAGAGAAAAAATGGCCAATAAATATTATTATTATTGTTATTATTATTATTTTTTTTTAAAGCTTACCCTACTTATCAGTCAAATTCAACCAATGGAGTGCATAGTTGGCTTTACTCCTTCTAATACTATTTAAATTATTAATTTTTTTTTGGCTCAAAGATAGACATAGGAACCTTCATACTCTGTTGTATGATTGGCCTGTTTTAGAGTACCATTGGTAAGTCCTACTGTGTTACATATCCTTACCCAATGACTTGACAATCTCAGGCCTAGGAAAGGACTCTAGAATACAGCACTCATTGCAAGGAGCAGTTGTCTTATTACTGTGACCCAAAGCAATTAACATCTTTATCAGTTTTCTATAATTCATATATAAAATTTATATAAACTTGGCAGCCTAAAAGAATACTCCTCTAGAATCTCAGTTTCTGCTGGGAATCCAGATAGCTTGTCTGCATCTTCTGTGTCCATTTCTTATAAGTGTTCATGATATCCTGGCTGGGGCTGGGGACTAGCCCGGGGCAGTGATAATGGAGAACACACTTCCAGACTCTCAGGATTGTTGGCAGGCTGTGGTTATTGTAAACTGTCAGAGAGGCTGCTCTTAGCTTTCCTTTAAGACTCTCCAACAGTTACCATGTCAGACTTGCTGTAATCCACAAGGAAGAACACATTAATAAGAGGTGACTTAGAATCTTTCCCTACCCCTTCCCCCATTCTCTTTCTTTTTTCCATGTAAGTATGTGTGTGTGTGTCTTTATGCATGCATATATGTATGTGTGTGCCATTATGCATGTGCGTAAGCTAGAAGACAACTCATGGGAATTGGTTCTCTTCTTCCACCTAGGGGATCAAACTCAGGTTATTAGCCTTACTGCCAAGCACCTTTATCTACTGAGCCATCTTGCCCGAACTATCTCTTTCTTTTTGTTATGATAGGATTCAGGGCCTAGGTAAGTAAGTGCTCACTGAGCTATGTTACCTGCCAAGATGTGGTATCTCATCTCTTTACTTTATTTGAGATTAGAAGTAAACCATTAAGCTATCCCCACATTGAGGGGGCAAGGATTACACAGGGCACAAATACCAGGAGGTAGGGATCGTTAGTGGCCATTTTAGAATCTGACCTTCTAGAAACCAAGTGCCCATCAAAAGAGCAAGGCTAGATGGATGCTGGTAGCTCTGCAGCATGGGAAGTATATCCGCCGTCTATAGGAACAATGCCCTTACTTGGGTCTGAACTTAGATAGGATTTTCCTTTCCTTTCCTTTCCTTTCCTTTCCTTTCCTTTCCTTTCCTTTCCTTTCCTTTCCTTTCCTTTCCTTTCTTTTCCTTTCCTTTCCTTTCCTTTTCTCTTCTTTTTTAAATAGAAGGATTTTATTGTCTGATAGTAGATAAGAAACCATATTTACATCTGCTAGCCACCCAGAAAACATGAGTCAGTATTACTGATTCACATATTCATTTTGAATTAAAGGAAAATGGTTTTGACTACATTTTCCAATATAATTTGCAATGATTAGAATTAGCATGTTCTCTTAAACTTCTGTATTGAACCACAAATAGGTAGGTATAGTTTATTCACTGGAACCAGATCTGAAAAATCTTACAAACTTTCCATCTTTGCTGTTACATCTGCTTCCCCCCCCCCCATCACAATGCTGAATTCCTCTCATCTTCCAAATCATTTTTAGGGGAATCTCGAGGCAAGTATGTCTGTTTGTTCCCTTGAAAGAATATGGACAAGTACAATTCCAACTCTATTCTGTTCTCTTGAAATGTGTTTTGTTTTGGCAGATAAGTAAAAGCACTAGTAGGATTCTGAGAACCTACATTCTGGTTTCCTTGTATCATAAATTACTGACAATTCCATTGTATGTTCTGTAGACACTCATTTTAACTACAAGACTTTGTATTTGTCTGGGTTTTTTTTTTTTGTCATTTATTTTCACTGTTATCCTCATCTGAGATTCTATTATGAATGAACAGCTAAAAATAAGAGGTTCCAATTTGATAACCAAATGTTTATACCTGTTTTCATTCTAGGAGAAAAAAATAGCCAGTAGAAGTATAAAATGGATAAGATTTTCTAAGTCTTCTGGGAAGTAGATAAAGCAAAGAAGTGTTTTTGCAAGCAATGGACACACATCCAAACCAGTTGTATGAAAAAATATTTTTTCAAATGATCCACACTTAAACACATGCATTCCTTGAATACAAAAGAGAAAGCTTGGGAGGAACTTTGACCAGTTAGGACCAGAAGGAAAGGTGCATGAGATGAGTTGAGGTGGGGAAACAATAGGCAGCTATGATTCTTATTGATTATTAATTTTAGATTGGCTTTGATTTAAGTAGGGGGATATATTTGTGTACTATTATTTTTTTTCTAAAAACATTAATAAAATACAAAACCAATAAAGTGAGGCTCAAATCAACCAGTGTTAATTTTCCAGACTGTCACATGCTATCTATGAATGGGCACCAATAACACAGATTCATTATGCAAGTTCTTAAGTTCTGCTTGGCTTTCTATCCCAGGGTCACCTTTGGTAATTCTGTTATTGGAACAAAGACATCAGTAAAGGCTGTGTTGTCACACAAGAAGCTGCAGGAGCAGAGCTTCAGGAATCTGGCAGCTGGATCCTATGGAACATCCTTCTTTCCCAGACATAAAAGGAGAGCCACAGTAGCCACCCAGAGTGAGGTTGATGCTGTGGGGCACTTCTGGGAGGTCACAGGAAAAGATGTGGGACAAATAGGTCCTATTGTGTCATGTCTCTTTGTTTCGTGACCTACTTTGTCATCAGACCAGATGCCCATGATGGAGGCACATTTGGAGAGCTACCAGTCTCTGGTTACTTCTAGGGGACTACCTCATCTTTTTGTGGCTTCAGCTGTCAAGCAGTGCTGGTCAGTTTGCCATAGTTGTGCAAACTGGGACTGAAGGAGCTGACACAACTGTTCCCCAGAGCTTAGAAAGACACAAGGGAGGCCAGCAGGGTTGTTGCTGGGGTTGTCTACTGGTATCCAGGAGAACTGGCTTGTCTAAGTTGCTGTTCTCTGTTCTTCATAGTTGCTGAAATGCCTTGACCCACTGAATCCCTAAAGCCTCCCAGGGTGGAAACTATTCTGAGTCTTTCTGGTTTATAGACAGGACAATTAAGGCTCATGATTCAGTTACCTCTTCAAGTTCATGAACTGGGAAACAGTGGTCCTGAGTCTGAGATTTAGGTCTGCATGTCTCTGAAACTTCTATTCACAGATACTCCACAGCTCCCTAAGGCCTCAGTATCCTATGGGTATCTAGCTATTCTGTGCTTGATATTACTTCTTCTTTTTTTTTTTTATTGGATATTTTATTTATTTACATTTCAGATATAATCCCCTTTTCCCATTCCCCTCCCAAGAAAACCCCTATCCCATCCTCCCCTCCTTTTTGCTTTTATACCATTTTGATTACATGCAAGTATTAAGGTCAGTTCTAGGTTGAGGAACTAGCAATAAAATAGATACAAATAATCAAAGAACAAGCAAGACAATAAACAAAATTGTGAACACTCCTGTAATCACTGTTTCTAAGGGCTTATCAGGATGACCAAAATATCTGAGCCAACTTCCCTGTCCTAGCCCAAAGTCATTTTCATGTCTGAAGCCTACTTCCTTGTTCTAGTCTAAGATTTAGATTCCTGCCTGAAATTACTTCTTTGTTCTTGAAGCTTGATCAAAATAGAAATACTGACCTCAGGCCATGGGTAATTTTATCAGCAGTATCTGCCACATCAATGCTCAGCAGGGCAGCATTCTTTAAATTTATAAGCTCACAATGCAAAGTTAAAACATTCAGAGAGGTGTTAGAATTATGCCAAATACACTGCAATTGTCTTTAAACTTTTTCCTAATTATAATGACTACCACTGTAAATTTTAGAACTAATGTGAATCCCATGGTATTTGGCATGACACTTGAGATGGCTCCTTACTCTTAAACTCTGAACGTCCTTCCAATAATTTGAATGTCTGCACCGGTGCCCTGAGTAGTCCTAGGGTGCCAGCTCTGCACCCAATCCCCCCACACCCAGAGAAGGCTGGACTCCCAGGACCTCTAACATGCCCAGGATGTTACTTCTACTATGTAGGACAGTAGCCTTCAAGCTGAGGCTGAGAGGACAGGTAACTCCACTTTTGAGTGCAAATGCTGAGGTGTAAACTGTATCTTCTTTGTACAATTAAGTCATTGATGTCTGTCTGCTATAAACCACAAGGCACAGAATAATAAATTATTTTATTCACCCAAGTAAAATATTACCACCTATGAACTTGTCAATTAGAGCAGGAATATGTGGACACATAGTTATATAAAAATCATATAAAGATACCAGACTCTTCATTATTAATCATCCCAGATAGAGCCTTCTTACCTGGGATTATATAAAAAGAATCATCCCAAGACTGAAATGTGGCAGACATTGGACAATCATCTGGCCATTTGTCATAAGCCTTATCCAGGAAATTTCCACAGTGAAAGTCCTCTGACCCAAGGCTTCCAGATAGTTTTTCCAGTCTACAACATAGCCCATTTCAAATTGACATTCCAAAATGCCTGCTAACTAGACCTACAGTTGATGAAGATGAGTCCCATATATAGTTCACCACAGAGATGCTTCTTATGTCTTTGCCAGCTATCTGCCTGTGGCTTAAATAGAACCCTTTCTTTGCCATTCTGTAACCTATATATTATTGAGTGAGGTATAATATATAATCGGATAGGTGATATTAGTTATTAAGATGGGTATCAAATAACCTGTGCTTGCCAATGCCCAAGGATACTCACTGAAACCAAGAGTGCTTAGTGAATTAAAGCCAATGAAGTTGATGGATCTGGCAACCATATTGTTTACCCAATTAATTTGGATCATATAGAAAGATACAAATGTGTTCAGTCATGTTTCTGACATAGCTCACTCAAGAAACATCCATGTCATTTTGCTCTTGGAATTTTGAGAAATTGTTATTAGGCATTATGGGTCTTGGGAGGAGAACAGAACACTTACAGAGAACATTATCTGGGAGGACACTGGGAAGTTACCACAGAAATGTGGACAGAAGGATAAGTTATTAAGTAGTCAGCATGCAAACTGCTCACAACTTCCTCAGAGACCAACTAATCAAGAAGATAAAAGGCGGGACATCTGATTTGAGTTATGTACGTCACATGCTTGACATGTGTGTATGTGTGTGAATAATTATACTCACGCACACGGAAGATTTACAAAGTCATCCAAGGCATCAGTTTGTAGGGCATACTATGACAGAGCTACAAGTGTGACAGGGAACTTTCCAGATTACCCTCTGTGGTCCACAGGAGTTGGTAGATGGGTTTATGCATATGTCCCATTTCATTGTGATGAATGATAGAAATAGCATCTATGTTTTCAGATGGATTTATGCATATGTACCATTTCATTGTGATGGATGATAGAAATAGCATCATGTTTTCCCCAGGTGGCCCCTAAGAGTGGGACAGTGATCTAGCAAAGTGACTGTTTGTTCAGCATAGCACTGAGAAGAAAATCCAGGATTCCTGGTCCTATGAACCAGCAGTCAGGGTCATTAAAGGTCCTCAAAAGGGAAAAGTACGGTAGAGTAAGTTAGTTAAATGCTCCTGATTATCTCATATTTATTCTCTGAAACAAAGGTTCAGACTGAGAATTCAAGCCTGATTGTGGTAGCCAATGTGATGGCTCAGTAGTGACGAGAATCTTCTGTTGTTCCAGAAGAGTTTCAATCCAAGCACCATGCTTGGTGGTTCCCAATTACCTGTGACTCCAACCTGAGGGGTGTTCACTGTGCTCGGTCTCCATGATCACCAGCTTTCCTGTGTGCACTCCACACACACTTAATTAAAAATAAAAATGTCCCTTTTCAATCTCTGATCATGAAAAGGCACATAATTATAGGTACTGTGAAGATGTGCCTGACTGAAACGCTCTTGCCTTGCTTCTGGGAATTAAAAACTATGGTGGAGCTTCTTTGGAAATGTCTTGACAGCTTCCAAATCTTAAGCAAAGAATCACTCACTACATTACTCAGAAATTCTACTCCTAAGTATTGGAAAGACTTGAAAATATGCAGACATGCACAAATACTCTCTGAAGTATAACTAGCCAAAAGTATGACAAACCAAATGCATGCCAATCAATAAATCAGTAGGTAACAGGTGCTGATCCATACCACGGAATCTGGAAAAGAACACAATATGAAAGAAAGCCAGACACAGGATGGAGAGCATTATGTAATTCTGTTCATAGGAACTGTCCAGAATAGACAAGCCTGTAGATATGGACCTTAGGGTGGTGGTTGTATAGGGTTTGGAAGAGGGTGAGATGTGATGATTGGTAGTGTGTGTTTAGTGTTGGGGTTCCTCTATTGGCCAATTGAGTAGTTCAAGAAATAGATTATGGTAGTGGTTATGTATGTAGGAACGTATCAGATATTTCACAGTTGAGTACGAGTCTGACTTGCCCTGTTTTTGGAAACTGAAAGAGCACTTGAAATTTGCTGTGTCTTATGGGAAAGTGTACATGACTGGGGGAGATATCCTCTCTGGAAGCCATCAATAACAGCTAGGAAGGGAAGCATTTGAGATGTAAAGACTGAGAGCTGTTGAAGATGTCTTAAAAATGAGAGTTTAGAATCTATAGGTGGATTGTCTAGATGGAGGAAACCTTGGATTAAAATTCCAGAGGCAGAAAGGCATGAATAGAAAAGGTTGACCAGCCACCTCCAGCATTTATTAACTTATACAAAGAAGACACTGAGTCTTAACCTACCTTAACAAGTGGTATCAGTGAATATCTTCTGGACAAATTTATACTGAATATCAAAGGAAAACACAAAGAAACTAAGACACTTGCTATATAAAAATGAGGCTATGGCAATCTTTATTTATTTTTTCAAAATTAAACTATGTTAAGGGCTTGATTAATTTAAAATGAAGGGTAGGATGGTTTGCCTAAAATAAGCAAGCCCTACATTCAATCCCCAGCAAGAGAAATAAGAGGTTTAAGAAGGGGAGTGTGATAGTTTGAATATGCTTGGCCCAGGGAGTGTCACTATTTGGAGGTATGACCTTCTTGGAGTAGGTGTGTCACTGTGGGTGTGGGCTTTAAGACCCAATTCCTAGCTACCTGGAAGCCAGTATTCTGCTAGTAGCCTTCAGATGAAGACGAGAACTCTCAGCTCTTCCTGCACCTTACCTGCCTGGACATTGTCATGCTCCCACTTTGATGATAATGGACTGAACCTCTGAATCTGTAAGCCAGCCCCAATTAAAGTTGTCTTTATAAGAGTTGCCTTGGTCATGGTGTCTGTTCACAACAGTAAAACCCTAACAAAGACAAGGAGTATCGCTAAATTCAGATCCATAAAGCAGGATGTGGCATTTCTAACAGTAGACATTAGCCTCTTTAGAATCCTCCTGCAGCAGTCAGCTAAGGTTGTAACTGTATGGATGAATTCTGTGGAGATGAATCAATCCCAGCCTACAGAAAATCTGAAGATGCTATTAACTTATAGGTTCCCTCATCTTTGTAGATGTATTATAGCAAGCTGAACATCTCACATGCCTTGTGCTTTTGGTTATAAGAAACTCTGTGATTCTGTGTTGCTTAACCCAAGGCCATGTGCAGAATGGAGCCACTCATCTCAAGGTGGCTTTATAGCCCACCTTTCAGAATACAGTGAAGTGTGTAAGGGAAGAGGAGTCCTGCCCTTTCTGAGGTTGAACAGGAGATAACATACACATAGCCATCAGTTTAAAAGAGGTCAGTAGGTAACCAAGAATGGTGAAAGATGATAGCTTTTAACCTGTAAACAGGAGTTCACATTGGTACTCCTTGCACCTGGACAAAGCTGGGGTCACTGATGTATGGTTGCTGAGTGGGCCATGGCTGGAGATGCTGCAGGTCACCTTTTTGTTAATACTTTTGGGAGTTTGGATTTTAGTTCCTTTTCCCAGCAAGGGCAGGATTGATAACTGCTGGTTAGGAGGATGGGAAAGTGTACTGGCTAGCCTTATGTCGACTTGACACAAGCTGGAGTCATCAGAGAGGAAGGAGCCTCAATTGAGACAATGCTTCCATAAGATCAGGTGGTAGGCAAGACTGTATGGCATTTTCTTATTAGTGATTGGTGTGGGAGGGCCCAGGGGTGGTGGTCCTAGATTCTATAAGAAAGCAAGCTGAGCAAGGCAAGAGGAGAAAGCCACTAAATACCCCACTCCATGGCCCCTACATCAGCCTCTGCCACCAGGTTCCTGCCCTCATTGCTTTTGTTGATGGGCAGTTACATTAAACTGTGAGCTAAATAAACCCATTTCTCCCCAAGTTGCTTTGGGGCATGGTGTCTCGTTACAGCGATAGTAATACTAAGACAAAAAGGAAAGGTGTTTCAGTCAGGAAGATGGTCTGGAAATGAATTTGGGGAAAAGTACAACCCAATAACCATTAGGGTTAGATGGCCAGTCACCTGCAAGGGCCTTCCTTTCTCCGTAGGGAACTAACTCTCAAAAGGAGACTACCCCTCTATCTTTCTCCCCTAAAATGACAATAGACAGAGTTTGAATGATTCTTCCTTATTCAGATTTGACATCAGAATCAACATTTAAGTTTTAATATAAGTTGAATTACTATGGGTTTCTTTTGTACAATGCATGTATAAGCATACATACAAAGTGTGCTCACTGATATCTGGGTAATTGTGACCATGAGTGGTAGGAAATGTGCAGGAGTTGTGCATCTGAATGTGTGAGTATGTATACTCTTATATATGTGTGGATGGGGGATATGGGTGCAAAGTTGGATGTAAGTACATGCATGTTAGCATGTATAAAGGTGCTGACAGGTGTATTTGTGCATGTAGTGCTGTGGTATATGACTCTGTGTGTGTATGAATGCGCATGGCTGTGTGAGTGTATGTATATATGCATGTTTGTATGTATGTATGTGTGTATGCATGTGTGTACATATGTGTGCATGTGTGTAGGCATGTGTATGTATGTGTGTGAGTCTGTGTATATGTATGTGTGTGTATGTGTGTGTTTAAGCCTGTGTGTCTGAGCCTGTTTGTATGTGTGTATGTACGTACGTACGTATGTATGTATGTATATGTGTGTGTGTTTGTGTGTATATGTGTGTGTGATGGGTCACAGGAGTTTCTACTTTCATTGCTTAACCTTTCTAGAGTGCACAATGGAGTCTGACACTGAGCTGACGCTGTTATCTGGGACTCACCTTTTGCTCATTGATTACTGCTCCAGTGACCAACGCCCACCCAGGAAAGAGCCTTTTTACCCACGTTCTGGAATCACCCCACAGCTCCAGAGGCCCTTGCCTGCAGTAATGCCAGCTCACCTTTAGGGTACAGGAGGCCTGTGGTCTCCACAGCCACCAGTAATGCTGTGCTCTGTGAAAGAACAGGATAAAATGCTTGCCTGAATGTCATTTACAGGAGAGAAGAGAGGAGGAGTCAAAGCAGGGTAAGGCCTGAAGCTGACACTGACTGGGAAAGCAGTGGTATCTCAGATCACACAGTTTGTCTCCTTCCCTTCACTGCCGTGCCTCAGCTACACAGCTGGACAGTCAGGTCTGAAGTGAGCTCCTCAGCAGTAGCTGAGCTGCATGGTCAGTAGGGAGGGGGCAACCTCCCCTACCTCACAAGCAGAGAAAGATGGTTTCCCAAGCTCCTGCAGACAGGTTCCTGGGGCGATGTGAGGACTGGGCCTCCAGGCAGGCTGATTTGAAATGCTTCCAAACGGATATCATGCTTCCAAGCCTTGGCCCCTGGGGCTGAAGCTGGACTGGACAGGGGAGGGGACAAGGGGGTTGGAATTCAGGCACCCGCCCCCTAGCCTGGAGGGTTTGTTTAACCCCTCAGGGGTGCTGTATGCCTTCCTTGTCAAGGTGGTTTGCGGCTTAGTGAAGCGATATTTATAGAGTGCTCTGTGATTCTTGGGTGAACATTCGTTTTATAAATGAATGATCAAATTTATTAGCAATGAGTAACTAACCCGTCTACATTTATTTTGCTGATAATACAAATTTACAAGGTTTTAATTGCCAGTTTAAAAACCCCAAAACCCATACATAAATACATGGGTAATAAAATATCTCCCCACTGTGCCCTTGACTTCTGTAGTTACACCCGGGCTCATAGCAAGGGTTCAAGGAGGCGTCAGATGGGATGGCATAGCTTGCCTAAAGGAACTCAGGGCTAGAAGCAATTAGATTCAAACCCCATTCATGATAATTTTCTGAGTTTCAAGCAAAATGATTCTACCGGAAATATTTTGCTTTGCAATGCTTATTAATTATCTATTTTTACCCCCTCATCTGGATTATTACCTTATGACCCTTTGACCTTGCTGCTTCTAGTGTGGTCTTTAGGTCATCACCTGATGCTTGTTAGAACTATGTGATCTCCGCACCATGTAAGACCTGCTGCGTCTGAACCTGGACCCTAATAGATTCCGAGGCAGAGTGTGTGCATATCAGGTTTATGATCTGACTCACTGGGAGCAAGTTGTGGCCTTTCCCATTTCATATTTAAAAAGACTTGAGCTCCAGAGAGACTCAGTACACTTGCCCATGGCAAGCTGAATTCGGTTCCGGTCTGTCGTAGTCAAAGTGCTCAGCCGCAAGCCAGATGTTGCAGGTGTGTGGAGTCTATGCAAGAGTCCAGAAGCATGGACTTGTGAGGACAGTGATGACAGTCCTGGGCCCCCAAGGTAGTGACTTCACTGGGCTCTGGTCCAGGGACTGTATACTCAGCTGTGTGTAGCTTCATCTTTTAGAGCTTGTTAAAGGAGACTCATGATACCCCGTCTTGATGGGATGCACTTCCGAGAGACCAAGGAACACCTTCAGGCTGTGGCTACAGGTGGGCTCAGAATGTATTTATATGGTGGAGATATATAAGTCTACATATTGCTTATGAAATAAATGAAGCTCTTTAAAAATGAGTGTTTTTATTCCTAGAAACGAAGTCTGAGGTACAGCTGAGATGGTGAATAGAGTGTATCTCTTGATAACAATCCTGAATATCTCACACAGAATGTGAGTAGATAAGGGAACCCTTGATAACCAACAGGAAGGAAGACTATCAAGTAAGATAAATTGAACTATTGCCTTGTTCCCCACTAGCATTCAAAGGAAGCCATATTAGATCTTGGGCTTCAATATTGAGCTGATTGACGCAGATGTCATCTAGAGCAAGATTCCTACCAGTTACCCAAACTATATGACCTCCCTCTTTCTAAACCCTGTTGTGATGCCCTTAACAATCTGTTCTTGCCTTCGATGGACTTACTTTACTCAGGAGAGGAGGGTTTCATGGGTCAGCTTTGGCATTAGCTATGTCAGGTTCTAGAATAATTGTGAAGAGAAAGTAAAAGAAGAGATATTGGGACAGATACACCCTGATCCATTGGGCTTCCTGTCTACATGTGGTGGGTTACCTTTGTACTCAGGGAGCCCAAGTCAGCCTGTCTATGGGTCAAATATGCTGGTGGGTCATGGGCTCTTTATTGTTGCAAAGGAGTGTGTGACTCACATGTTCAGAGAACACAGGTGTGTTAATAAGTAAACCAGGCTTTCTCATACACACAGTCTCTTCCCTCTGATCATCTCACCATAGTTGTCTTAAAGGCACACTTCCCTTTTGTAATTTACCAAAATCACTCAAAACCCTTTCTGAGACCAGGACCTTCTAAATTTATGTTCTGTCATCTGGAACTTTCCCTAAGAGAAAATGTATTCTGTAAGAAACACTCCCTAGTGAGTGTTATTTTCTAAGAGTGCATGAGGTCCAGGGAAAGAAATGGCCTCCCCCAATAGAAGCACAGACAATGGAATCTACACCAGCCAAACCTCATCTTAGGCAATGAGAACTACCCCCAAGGCTCTGAGGAGGGTTACAGACACAGATTTTTTTCACAATTGTCCTTTGTTTCTGATTCTGTTAGAAATTATGGGATCATGGAATGAATACGAATTTAGGGATATGGTTTCATCTTTCTGGGTGTCCTCTCATGAGATGACTGTACCCTAAACGAACCTAGGCCACCCAACAAACAAGACAGATTCCTGGCTCTGTCTTTGCAGAGATTCAAAGTGTGGTTATAGAACAGCAGACAGCTTCTGCTGCTGGATATAAAAATGGGCAAACCCGATGGGTTCTTGCCTTTGCAGTGTTCCAAATAAGACAATTGATGGCAAACAGGTTTAACTAGTGCAGACAGTGTCCCATGGTTCAAACACGGACATCTATTTTACCTCTGGGCCTGAGTGTTCATTCTGAAGGTTTGTGAACTTCTCAGGAAAGGAGTTCTTTATTACAGTTTAGAGTTTGGAATTCTCCACTATGCCGAATCTATCTATCCATCCCCAGTAGAGAGATAAATAGCATTCTATGTTAAATAGATATGATTAGAGATTATCTAAAAGGCATACAACAATACCCCCAAACTTAAAAGAGTCAATATAACATTTTCTGATTTGGAAAATGCTTATGGATGTGGTTGTTTCCTCTTCTGAATGCTACAGCTTCCACAGATGGGAATTCCTTAGGAAGCCCGAGGCTCTGTAGGAATGTAAGGACCAGGGTTATCTATGGTAGAGAAATGACTGGCTAAGTTGAGCAATAAACTCTCTTTGAGGAGGTAGTGTTTTAGTTACTTGAAGAGTCTGAATTTATTCAAGAAGGTCATAGGAAAGAACCATACAGAAAATTAATTATAAAACAAGCGAAAATCCTTATTTGGCTCATGTAGCTGCATGTTTTTGAGACCAGCAAGAATGCCAGTGCAAGGACTTGGTGGCACCACATTGCAAAAGAGAGTGTGCTGTGATGGTTTGGGAAATGAATGGCACTAGATCATGCAGTTTATGGATCCACCAAGAGTATCTACTTCATTAGTAGCCGTCAGCAGTGGTCTGAGAAACAGGGCTTAGAAGGGAGGCCTGGGAGCCGAAGTGCACGTTGGAAACTGTTGAGATCATTGGAAGCTGGGATGCCTAGGCCATGTGGTGGAGCTCCAGGAAGCAATTCAAGATTTATTTGGAGTGTTAAAGGTAACAGGATGGTTGGAGGATTAGTCAAGGATGGTGTTAGATTTTTAGTTTAAGGACCCAGTGGGGAGGTGTGTGGACCACTTCAAAGGTTGACATCTCAATAGAAACTAGTTTAAAGACGAAGCAAATGCAGAAGCCTCATGCTGGGAATCAGAAGAAAGTTCTCTTCACAGGCTTCAGTCCCCATGACCTAATGTCTTCTGGGGCCCTGCCTCCCTGCACCATGGCTGGAGTCCTTTCTAACATGTAGATTTTAGAGGCACTGACTCCAAGTGGACTCACCTGCCCCTTGATTGCCAAAGAATCATGGCTGCATCCCTCCAGTCTCTTCCCCTGTCAACCCTTGACCTCCTCTGTTTGGCTCAGGTCTTCTTGTCTTACACTCACGAAGGACATTTGTCACTGAATTTAGACCAAGGGGCTTATCTAGTGATTTTCCCCTCAAAATATCTTAAAGTGATCATCTCTTTAGAGAATTTTTTCCAGCAGGATACACTCAGTTTCAGCTGGCATGAAGGCTGGGTGACTGGTGTGACGTATATACTGTTTCCTAATATTTCTTAATCACCACTTTCACGTATCTGTGAAGCACATTGGTCTTTCTAGACTGATGGTAGATGACAGAGAGAGAGAGAGAGAGAGAGAGAGAGAGAGAGAGAGAGAGAGAGAGGAGAGAGAGGGAGAGGCAGGAAGGGAGGGAGGGGAGGGAGAGGGACAAAGAGGGAGAACAAGCATATGTGTAGCATGTCTGTCTCTGTGTGTCTATGTGTATACCACATAAATGATTTTTTCACACACCCTGTAGGGTCTTTTGAAGCAATGCATTGAACCAAGGATGGGACAAGGCTGGCTCTGGCTGCTCATTTGCACCTTCATACAAGTACCACATCCTAAAGGGTCTGAACTGGTGTGATCACAACTGTCACCAGACCCACATACAAGCTACCCCCAACCCTGGGTCTACTGGTTTGCTTTATTACGAGTTATCCATCACTACCTTCTTTTTTTATTGGTTATTTTATTTGTTTACATTTCAAATGTTATCCTCCTTCTCGTTTTCCCTTCCGAAAACCCCATATCCCATCCCCCTACCCTTGATTCTATGAGGGTGCTCTCCCACCCACCCATTCCTGCCTCACCACCCTAGCATTCCCATACATTGGGGCATCAAGCCTCCACATGACCAAGGGCCTTCCCTCCCACTGATGCCAAATAAGGCAATCCTCGGCTATATATGTGGCTGGAGCCATGGTTCCCTCCATGTGTACTCTTTGGTTAGTGGTTTATGTACCATAATTAATGCACCATTCATTCACTGCAGTCCCCATTCCTAAAATTTAGAATTAAAGAATAGAGTTGCTCCTTATGAGATCTGTAACTTAGACAAATACGATTTGCTGTGTGGTGGAAATTTCACAACTCTCACTGCCATTGCTTGGCATTTTTTTGGACGAGGAGAAAAGCCACCTTACAAGGCTGGTTTGAAACGTCTCTTTACCAAAGAGAAGGCTTAGCGAGGCTTCTGCAGGCT
Organism: Rhabdomys pumilio; assembly: GCA_030674055.1. Lineage (NCBI taxonomy): Eukaryota > Metazoa > Chordata > Mammalia > Rodentia > Muridae > Rhabdomys > Rhabdomys pumilio. The sequence goes on along the minus strand of JANHMN010000001.1, from coordinate 182,460,765 downwards.
ACCTTCTTGGAGGAGAGGACACAGAGCTTCTTGGACATGCTTCTTCAAATGCCGCCATAGCCTGGGCAAGCTGCTGTTCCACTTCTGCTGCAGGCCCTGCAGCTCACCACTGTTGCAATCTGGACATGCTTACTGCTCACATGCTTATTGCTTCTGGGTTAATTGCGCTCTCTCTCTCTCTCTCTCTCTCTCTCTCTCTCTCTCTCTCTCTCTCATCTCTGTATTTGAGTTGTCATTTGTTTTAATTTCACCATTCCGGGGATCTAGAGGTAGTTTTCAGAACACTGTCCCTGCTTTGATATCACACTACCCCCCTACACAGATGTCCAGCTCGCAGTAGACATCCTTCTACAACCTGATTTCCATTTCTTGGAGGCCCAGCACTGCTTCCACACAGTTTCCTGCATGGTCCTTACTTGATGGATGTACTAGAGTTGGTGGTTCTGCTGGGTCATGATCCTATGTGTGTTTTGCAGCAGCTCCTTCAGGACATGGGAAAGTACCAGGTTGATAAAATAGCTGTCACACAGGAAGCAGGATATATAGGAATTTATGTCCCAAAGCTTAGTCTTTCTGTTCTCATCTTTGGCTTCTCTTGGATATCTTAGAGCCCTTCCTCACTTCATATCATGGGAGTGTCAAGCCACCAAATATGAGCAGAGCCTTCTTCCCCTTGAACCTTGGCTGGTGTCTGTACTGCCCTTCTAGAGTATGCTTCTTTTTCATTGAGAATGTAAGCCTAGGCTCCTGATTACATTGTGAGGCTTGCATACTGGTTGACTAGAAGAAGATAAGTCCCATGAAAGGGATTGCTTCTTCCAACTTCCCAAAGATAGGGAGAAAGATACCATTGTCATTTTAAAACATAATCAAGGAGGCCCAAAACATCTTCTATTCTTTTATGTGAGTAAATGTATGTAGATGTTCGTATGGCTGTCCAGAGCAGGCCCAAGCTCATTTTGGGGTTTGGGGTTTTCAATAGAATAGGATTGTTAAAAAATTTGTAAAGAAAGAATGTTTTCTATATAGGAAAGTTCTCTAGTATGTTAATGCTTCGGTTTTGAATGCTGAAGGCTCTTATGATGGGCCACCAAGGTATTTTTTGGATGTGATTTGGATCTCAGCTGTTGAACTTACAAACAATATTGGGTTGGGTGCCAAGTGCCCTGTGTCACTTGGCTGGCCAAGCCATCCAGAGACTGGCCATTAGAAGCACATCTCTCTTGCACTTCCTATCTTTGACAGATCACTGCCTTCCCTGGATCCAGTCAGTGGTTATAAAAGAGGCTTCAGTTTCTGGCCAGCTACCACAGCACAGGCGGAGGCGGCCGACTTGGGGAACTCTGTAGCCTCTTGGCCTAGGCTAAATGGGAGTTTAGTGAACCTCTTTGGGATTTGTCAGAGAGAAAGATCACATTTCCAGTGAGGAGAATGTAAATTCAGAATCCAGGAAGGGAAAGGTAGCTTATAATAATAGTGTCTTACTCCTGTGCTGGGATTGCCATTTCACAAAATGTATGAATTACTCAGTGTGGCTCTCTGCCTCTAAAAGTCTTTGAGTTGTCTATTATGATCCCCAATTTACAGACCTGGGAACAAGGGACAAGTCACCTGACCAGAATCACTAAGAATAGGACTTGCATTTAGGCCTTGCTTTTAGCACCACATTCAATGGAAATGTTAGAGGAAGTGGAGGAGAAGACCACTACATTTTATCTTGTGCTACACAGTGAGGTGGTGGGGAAGAAAGATTTACCTACTGTTGACAGCCTCATTTGTTATAACTAGACATCTTGAGGCTTGAAACAAATAGAAAAATGAATATAAGACTCAGCTTCAGGGATGGCAATTGATATTGATACTTGAATCTGCACATGGCCTCCATCATAATCTGTGAAAATGAGAGATGGCTCAAGAGATGGGCTTAGCCTCCCATGGCCACAAGCCAAGTCTGCCTGCTGCCTGCTTCTGTCAAGTAGAGCTTACATGGCAATGCCTATACAGTTAGGTTTTATCTCTGGTTGCTCTTAGGCTCCAATGAAAGAGTGGCTCCTGATCCAGATACTAGAATGCTTGATCCACCTTTTTCAGTCTGGACCTTTACAGTGAGAGTCATGGCCATGATTTAGACCTGGTTTTCTCGTCTTGAATCAAACCATTGGTTTAGTCTTGAAGGCTTTAAGAAATGGAATCTCAAACTAAGTGTAATGATACATACCTGCTGGCCCAGTACTTGAGAAGCAGAGTTGGAAGGTGGAGAGTTAAAAGCCAGTCTGAGCTATAGAGTAAGCTGTTGTTTCAAGACAACCCAAAACACTCAAAACAGGGATTGCAGTAAAGTCAAATTGGAAACTGACTAAAAGTAGAAGTTAGTCATTGGAGAAGTTTTCTGATTATGTATCTGTAATCTTGGAGGCATGAAATAAATGTTTGTGAATATCAGAGAAGAAGCATCCATTCTGAGCATGTGCCACAGGTATGGAATGACTGTGGGTACCTCAGATCTGCTAACTGTGGAGGAACAGCCTTCGTTTCCTGCTGTTTTACCTCTTCCTCTGTTCTGGGCTCTCTTGGGTGGTGATACCATGTTTCATGCAGCCATCCAAGACTCAGGATCCATCATGGCATTGAGATGTGTGAAAGCTCCTTGGGCAGATGAGATGTAGATGTAGAGGCGTTAGCCTGCATTTCATCCTCACTACCATTGGGGATTTGGAGGTGGCAGAATGCAGCCTAAGATGGGGGCCTCAGCCTGAGTGAGAAATGACACAGGCTGAAGTTGAAGCTGGGGTTCCCTAGCTCCCAGGCACTCAGACACCACTGGGAAACTTGAGGAGTTGGAAATGGGGGCCATGGGCTGGTGATGAGCTCAGGGCATGGGGAAGGGGGAAATCTGGCTTAGCTCAGGGGTGAGTGTCCTGCGTGCAGAGGGGCCTTCTGTCACTCACACTTCTGTATGACAAAGACTTCCTTCTCCCCATGGCAGTTCTTCATGAGAGAGACAATTCTTAGTTGTCCAAACTGTTTATTCATTGTGGAAAATTGGTGCATACAGCTTACTCAGGTTAGACCAGAGATTAACTGCCTTTTGCAGGAAGGAATGTCTGGGAAGGGAAGCTTATTGGCTAAACTCACAGGGCCAGCTCATCTAGATACCTTAACACGGAGAACTCTGTGCTCTGTACTACATGACTAGTTGCCATAATCCTCATTTGATGTGTTATGGCCACATACTCTAGGACAGGAACTGAGTTTGGTGTAGATGAGTCACCTACCATTTTCAGATATGAGAATTTCTGGGGTTTCTGAATCCACTCAACTTTCCCAGTTTTTGTCTGGTGACATGGTTCCACTTGTCCCACATGTCATGATCTTCCAACAGTCTTAGGGAATCACCTGTGGATTCTTTCCAACTAGCCAACTGGTGAAGGGAGAGCAAGCAAAGGTAGCAAAGCAGTATGTTTTAGGGACAGTTCCTAGAATACTTCTGCCCACATTCTGGAGGGACAAGGTAGTTATGTGATCACAGTTGTATGCAGGGAGCCTGCACAGTGCAGCTAAAACTTTGCCAAACATGGAATCCTGGCTGGGCCTGCAAGTCTGCTTGAAGCTGCCGTTGCAGGTTTCTGTTCCACGGGATGGGGTTCTTGAAAGTTGTCAAGAATAAGGCCTACTTTTAAAGACACCAAGTAAGATTTTGAAGGTGGAAAGAGGGTAAAACTGACCACTATGGATGGAGATGATTGGTGATCCAGGACAAAAAGAAGTACAACACACCCAAATATAGGATGATAGTTCACGTAAATAACAGAGAAATCATCTGCCAAATTGCATATGCCTGTATAGAAGGGGATACGATCGTCTGCGCAGTACATACACGTGAACTCCCAAACTGTGGTGTGAAAGTTGACTTGACAAATTATGCTGCAGCCTATTGCACTAGCCTGCTGCTGGCCCACAGGATTCTGAATAGGTTTGATATGGACAAAATCTATGAAGGCCAGGTAGAGGTGTCTGGAGAAGAATACAATGTAGAAAGCATTGATGCCGTTACTTGCTATTTGGATGAAGGTCTTTCCCAAACTACAACTGGCAATAAAGTTTTGGGGCCTTGAAGAGAGTTGTGGATGGAGGCTTATCTATCCCTCATAGTACCAAATGATTCCCTGATTATGACTCTGAAAGCAAGGAATTCAATGCAGAAGTAGATCGGAAGCCCATCATGGGTCAGAATGTTGCAGACTACATGTGCTACTTAATGGAGGAAGATGAAGATGTGTATAGGAAACAGTTCTCTTAGTATTCCAGAGCAATTTAACTCCAGACATGATGGAGGAGATGGGTAGGAAAGCTCATGCTCCTCTCTGTGAGAATCTAATCCATGAGGAGGTAGAACCATCCCAATATGTCTCTTAGCAGAGGAATGATTGGGTTGCTCAGAGCTTGGGAATGGAATGGGCTGCTAAAAGTTAAAGCAATTTTCTGTGAAGATTTTTTTTTATAAAGAGAATAAATGAATTAATATATTGACCAAGCAGCAAAATAAAATAAAAAAAAAGTGGAATCGCACAAAGAAAGCTCGGGAGGTCCTGCTTTCTTTGTCTAGACCTGTACCTTAGGTTTGTCCCCATTGCCAAAGGGCTGTCCTCCCCCAGCTGTCCCTCCCTGCCTTAATTTCTACCCTCTTCTTTCCTCATTTCTTCTCCCCCTACCTCTTCACTTCCCTTAGAATCTGTTTTGTGGTTGACTCTTTGGCCATGATGTCTATCCAAAGCTCTTTAGAAATAATTTCTGTCCGGTGAGCTGCTTTCATACTGCCCAAATTGACAGAGGAAAAATATTAGAGCAAAAAATTAAAAAAGCAAGACTTGTGCCTCTGACAGCAGCCAGGGCAAGGAAGTTTTGCACTGTGCTCTGAGGCTGAATAGGCCAAGAACATTTGGCTCATGTATGTGTGACTTTAAAGTGGTATTTAATTAAAAAGTTGCAAGCTCATGAAACAAAGGATTTTGTTGGGCTCTCTCGTGTACAGTTCCAGTTTCTAGGAAATAATAATGTGTGATTTATGGGCTTCCTTTCCACAGAAGTATGAAAGTTATATGTAGTTCGTGTTTGAATGAGAAAGAAAAATCCCCTATGGGAGCTCATTATCTGTCTGGCTAACAAACGACAAAGGACAAATCTGGGAACATCTTTCTTGGCCAGCTAATATTTATGACACATCCCGTTGGTAGAACATTATTCTCAGGGCAGGCTCTGGGGTTTATTATTGTTATTATTTTTTTTGTCTTCTCATTCTTCATGAATGCATCTTTTTTTTAAGTGTTGGGCCAGATGTATGCTTTTTTTTTTCCTTCAGGGTCATTGGTGGAAAAGAAGCCATATAAAATTGTGAATGGTTCTTTGTGCAGCAGATAGTAGTTAGTCCAGAAACCCACAACTAGTCAAAGCACAGAGAATATGCCTCAATGAAGTATTTATATCTCCCCTTCTCTAAGACCCAGGGACCATCATGGAAGAAAGAACAGAAAGAAGAACTCAAGACAGAGACAGGAAGGACCTAAATGAAACAATGTCTGCAGGAAATAATATGGCTGTTATACCTGTGAAGTCACAGCAGCTGGCATTACCTGGACAAGGTCAAGCCATTTGATACTCTAGCTTCTACTTCCAGCTGAGGATCCTTCGGGGACAGTCATCTCTTTCCTTTAAGAATGTGGATCCCAGGTTGACCATGCTCCATTGTGTGACTCCATGTCTATGCGTTATGAGAAATAAAAGTTGTACCCAAGGGGTTATTACACACAAAAAGGGAGGACATGAAGTTTTGGAATGGTAGGGAGGTGCAGATAGACCTAGAAGGGCTTAAGTGAAGGAGGAAAGGATAATAGTATATTGTATGAAATTATTAAAGAATCCTTTGAAACACTATATATTATTTTAAAAGTGAGTGATGAATTCTATATCCTGTGCAATATACTATTTGGAGCTAGCTAGCTAGTTAATTAGTTAGTTAGTTGATCAGTTTGCCTATCTATCTATCTATCTATCTATCTATCTATCTATCTATCTATCTATCTATCATCTATCTAATTTTTGTTCTAGGCATAGAACCCAGAGCCCCATGTATGTTAAGTATTTGCTCTGTCATTGAGAAAAATCTTTATCTTCCAGACCATTTGGAAGAGAAAGGATAGTGTTCTTGTTGGAATGCGAAATGCCCCAAATAGTTTCATATTATTGAACACTTGACTGTATCTGGTGGCATTGTTTGAATGTGGCCTAGAACCTTTAGGAAATGGGGCATCTCTGAAAGAAATAAGTCACTTGGACTTTAGGTTTAGCCTTGACCATCCTAGCCTAGTTTCCATTCTTCTTCCTGACCACTAATGTAATGTGACCAAACCAACTCCGGATTTTGCCCTTGTGTCTTTCTCACCATGCCCTTCCTGACATGACCTACCATATTCCTTTTAATTAAGGGCCGATATGACCCTCCCTCCATTAAGTTGCTTCATGTGAAGTGCTTCATTAGAAAGGGAAAGGTGAATAATAGACACATTCATGTTCCTTTTCTGTTCACAAACTTGATATGACGTCAAAGAGCCCATTCTAAGATATGCTGTAGTTGTGGGCAGAGGTTGTTTTTGAGATTCTGAACTTAACCAAGAGTCACTTCTCCCTCACCCACTGGCATTTTACCATTGTGGTTATGTTTAGTTTTCTGGTCAGTGTGTGTGTGTGGTCTGTGTGCCCCAGAGATACAGACCCACTGAGAACTGAGAAGCAACTTTACACATATTAATTGTCTCCCGTCTTTCTAAAGCAGACATTGGTATCTAACATGCATTCTGGGTATTAGAGAGGAAGATACAGAGGAAGGGACAGTGAGCATGCCCAGACTCTAGAAGGAAAGAGAAATAGGTCATGAGAATGAGCTTCCCCTTGACTGAGTCTTGACACAATCCTTTGTGATTGACTGGGTCCAGGAATTTGCCATCCTTGGTTCCTCTACATGACACCTGCAAGTTACACTTCACCAATGAGAAAAGCCCCACTTGCTCCTTAGTTCACCTCTCAGGCTGATCTCACTCAACAGTCCAACTTCAACCGTCTAGGGATACCACAATGAAGAAAGGCTGTGGAGGAAGTTCATAAGTTCAAACATATATTTTAAATTGTTTTAGATTTTCTTCTCACTAGGAAGCATCTCAACAAATGTCTAAAAATGATAACCATTTCATTCCCATGGGCTTTAAAGACATCAATCCACCCTGGTACCCATCAGGCCCTGGAAAAGCACTGACATGCAATTGAGCTCTTTTTCTGTTCCTATGAATTGGGAGTCTCTGCTTGGCCACCAGGTACTAAGCCCCAGAGACAGTGGCAAGTGAAGATGCTGGGCAATCTGAGCTGTAGGCCCTTCTCTGTGGTTTTATTCTTTCTCCTGACTGCTGCAGGCTCCGGGGCCTAGCTCTTACCTTCCATAGTCAGGACTAGCATCTAGCAAATATACCTAGTGGTGCTGTATTCTGCTCAGTGTTGCTGAGATGTGGCAGAGATCAGGGATTGATTTAGCATGATGTGAGCACATAGTAGGAGCTTTGCCCATATCGTTTACTATTGCCATGTTTATCATTAGCCCAGCTTTCTGGGAAATACTGAGAATGGATTTTTCTAGAATGTCATGGGAGAGGCTGAAGTACAGTATCTCGGGTTGGATTAGATCAACCAGGGTTTATTTATTTTATACACCTGTATTTCCTATATCTATTGTAGAACAGAGTTTACAAAAATGTGAACTACTTTTAAATCTCATCTCCCACCTTTTAAAGAAAGTCTGCATAATGATGGCCTGTAGTATAATAATTTTAAAAAAAGTTTGAACTTTGTCCCACTTCCTGCCATATAGCTCTCAGCTCCCTTGAGACCCCTAGAAGCCACTAGTGTTTTTTCTATGCTAATGAGGTGATAGACTGCAGGGGACCCATAGAGAACTGTAGACCAGGGACTAACTGCCAAAACAACGAATCCATATGATTGGAGTGTTGGAACTTCGTACTACATCCTCTCACTTCCAGGAAGAAGAGAGGAGACTGGAGATGATCTGGGCCTTCTTGGCAGATTCTATCAGTCCATGGGGGAAAGTGAGGATGGGGTAAGGGAGCTAGAGAGGAAGCCTGTGCTTAAAGAGGCAGCTTGAACCTCTCAAAGGCTAATCTTTCAGCAAGAGGTCTTCCAACTGCATATCTCTGTTTAGGTAAAGCTGAACCAGAACATTACCTTTGTCTTTTGAACTGGCCACAAAACCTGAAGAGTAAAGGGATGACAGGAAGACACAGTTAGTTGTGTTTTCCTGACCCAAAGCTAAAACTAAAAGCAAAGAGAACAAAACCATTAAAAGACACTCACTGTAGGGAATACGATTAGCTCTTTCCTATGTCAGATGCCCAGCCTGAGTTTTAGGCCACACAAAACAGACATTTATCTGACCACAGTAATAGAATGTGGTTCACATTTTATTCCCCCTCACTTTGCCCAATTCATCAAACACAATTTTTACACCTGAGATCAACAGACCATTGCGTGCCCACCTCAATGAAGTCCTCAGCACACAAAAACTCAAGGCAACTAGTTCCTTGTTCACCCCTAGTTCACCCATTTCTTCTTCCTCATCAAGCCTACTCTCCTTACCCAGTTCTCATCTTTCTTTAAAAACCCCTGTAACATTTCTTCAGGCCTCTGCTTGGTTCTCCTTGTAATTTTATCTTGTTGACTCTGGAGCTGGAGACTAAATCTAAGGTGTTAGACTAGCTAGGCAAGCACTCTACACCTAACTACTGATTCAGCCTTCTTCCCCATTTAGTTCTTTATCTGGAAATGTACCCTGGGGAAGACAACTCTAAGGTAAGGTTGCTGCCACTCAAGGACTGACGTCGTTTTATTTCCATAAAACCACACCAATCATGGGTGCAGACTGCATAGGTGTTGGTAAGCCTCAGTAAGGACATAAAGGTCTGAGAGCCTCCCACTATACCCATACTTTGTTCTGCAAGATTCTTAGACCTGATTGTTTGAAAGGCATGTGTACCATTTATAATGAATGTTTAACTGTAGGTAAAGGGTTTTTTTTTTCTGAGATATATGTACCATACTGTCAGGTTGCATGTCTGGCTCACAATTAGAGTGCTCCAACACTGTAGGCAAGCTATTCAGGGGAAACAGAGCACAGTCCAGGATAGGAGTCCCAAGGGTGAGAAACAGTGGGATCTGGGATGGATGTTGTGATTCCTTCATCCTGTGTGCCCAGATGCCACTGGGTACCACTGGGAGTTGGAAACCAGGGTGTGCGGGTCCTTGAGCTTCCCTTAAGCACCATGCAGAGAAGGAATTGCTGAGCCTAGGATTGGGGTGAAATTGGGTTTGGTTCTGAGTAAGTACCCAGAGTGTGGAGGGTCTGGAAGAAAGAAGGCCTTCTCTGGAAGATTTAGACCCTTTATGGCAAAGTCCTACCCCCACCCCAACAGAGATCCTTGATAAAGAAGAAGACAGTCCTTGTTTGTCCAAACTGCTTTATTTGATGGTGAATGTGAATGCATATATCTTACTCAGGGTGAACCAGGGATTAAATACCTCTTAAGGGAAGGAATGCCCAGGAAGGGAAGTCATTGACTAAACATTCAGGGCCTATCTAAATACCTCATTAGCATGGAGAACTCCAGTTTTTTTTTCTGGTATATGACTGATTGTCATGGTCCTCTCAGTGGAATGCCATGGTTACATATTCCAGATCAGGTAATTTGACAGGAAGATGGCTTCATCCTGCTGTTCTCAATTCTGAGACTTCCTGGGGTTTAGGCTTGCTCAGCCTTAACAGTATGGTTGCATGGTTCACTTGCCCCATTAGTTACACGAAGAGCTCCTTGGATCCAGAGCTCTTCAGTCAGAAGTTCCTGATGCCCTGGGATTTTCATCTGGTATCTGGCATGGTAGTTAAGGGGTAGGGGTAGCCCTATATTATATGACTGATCAGCGGATCAGAGGATTTGTGTTAACTGTGGGTGACTATAGCAATCCCAAGAGCTGAATTATTTTGTTGAGTGCCTTGTGAATGTCTACAGAAAGCTGAGGAACTGGAGTCTTGAGGAAAGATGTCTGTTATCTGACATCAGAAGTACATGTGAAAATGGTCCAGAGCTGGTGACATCTATTATGGTGTTACTGCTGATCTCAGTAACTTGAAAGCCATCCTACCTAAAAAGGACAACAGACTTGCACACTAACCATACCCACCTCCAAAGCACTATGCAGACATTACTAATCAAATCATTCTACCAAACCCAGCCTCTGTCTACATGTGAATCCATTACTCCCTTAATCTCCTGGCTATTCAGAACTTTAGAACCATCTTGCCCTTCCTTCCCTGCCAAAAATAGAATGCTTAATGGATTTGTCAAACTTTCCAGATTGACTTGCTTCCAGTTTTCTATTTGTTTGAAAAATAAACTTCTATCTTATTTAAGCTCTTCTGACTTGGGCTTAGCAATTATTATGTAGATAATTCCTTTATTTTCGAAGCTTTTATTTTTCCTAGTATAGAAAGCACCTGTGAAATGCATCCTTTTCAATTTATAAACTTCAATGGGGAAGGGTCCATCTTGATCTTCAAAAGACAGGGAGTTGAACTCTTCTTCTCTGCCCTTGAGAGGTAGACTAAGGAGTTCTGAGAAGATTCAAACACGTGGTATTCATGGCAACTTTGTGTGTTAAGCTTGAATCTCTGTCTCAAGCTACAGAGACTCCAGTAGCTTTTAGAGGCCAGCAACTGGCAGAATAGACTAATACTTACATCATCCTTAGGCACAGAACCCTGTTATTCTTGTGCCTGGCTTCTGGGGAAACTTCAGTTTTGTGGCTGGAATGTCAGACCTCACCCAAAAGTTGAGAAGTTCACATCAATCAAAGCACACATTTAGGAATAATCAAAACATAAAGCAGATGCCATTATCAAAACCCTATGTGTGTATTCCCCAAATGCAAGTCAAACATGCAAAATAAGCTGAAGTAAAGCATGGAGTCTTTCCTTTGACAAACACTTCACTGCTTACTCAAATAGAAGGAAGGGCTTCTTCTAAGAAGCTGCCAATGCTGTGGTGGACTCAGGGCCACTAGCTATTGTCCTTCCATCTCAGTCAGGGAACTGATGGACTGACCTTAGACAAGCAGTAATGAGCCAATTTTGGTGTTCATCTTTTTATGTTCATATTTCAAGACAACATCTAGAGTTACTACATCTAAACATGATGTGTGTGTGTGTTTCTTATGTTTATATGGAAAGTCTTATTACTCTTATTTTAAAATTTATTGATAGTAATATCAAATTCCACAAATAATACTGATGTCAGTCGTAACAGGAAATGCTTTGGTCTGCCTCAGTGCAAATGCTACTTATGTTGTCTAATACCTTCCATGCTTCCTTCATCCCTCCAACACCAATGACTTCTGTGCCTTTCAGAAAAAGCCTTTTGCTAATTAAAACAATCTAACAAATACAGTAAAAACGAACCCTTAAGCACAGTAAAAAGAAGAATTAAACAGAAGGTAGAAGTAACCTGTTGTCCTATTAAATATAAATGGCTACTGTTCACCTAAGCCCTTGCTCTCCCCAGGAACGCACTCTCAGATAATGCTGGCCCATACTTTGCCCCCAAACTCTATGCGGCCAGGAACTTCCACAGACTTGCCCTTGGCCACTTCCTCCTGAGTCTTGATGGATATACAGTTTGGTGTATTTATTTTTAGGTTTATTATCTCATATTTCATATGCTTATTTTTTGTTTATCTTTGAGATTATAAAGTCATCATCTCTCCCTTCCCTATCCTCTTTCCAAACCCTCCCCTAAGCCTTTCCTTGCTCTCTTTCAAATTCATGGCCTATTTTTACATTAACTGTTATTATATGTATATATGTATATGTATACCATGTATTTTCAGGTTTATGTAAATCTATGCCATTTTAACGTGACACATATTTTATTGTATATGCAGAGTTTTTCTTCTTATATTACACATACATGTACTGTTGCGTGTGTAACATGTTAAGACAGCTCCCTGAGTCAGACGTTTGACCATTTGGCATTCCCAAATGGTCCTCCAGACAGTATGCACTGGTTACTGCTCTATTCAAGATAGGGCTTATTGGCCATTTCCCTGTGAACCCAGACAGTGAATACATTGTTGCAATCTTCTGGCTGCACTATCTTCTCCATGTCAGTTTTGCATGAATTAGCACAGTCCTTTAGCTCATGAGTTCACTTTCTGTTTTGTGACCAGTTCTAAGTCTAAAGCAGCCCCTTTCTGGTTATTGATTAGACTAGCTGCTGTTTAATCTGTTTCACTGGGTTCACAAACACTCAGTCTTATTTCTGTCTTTGATATGTTTTTTTTTTTTTTTTTTTACGAAAAAAACCCCAAAACAACAACAACTAAAAACCAACTATTATTTTCTCCTTTTTACTTCCTTGTTATCCTTGTGGTGCTTTCTCTACATTTTTGAGCAATTTTTGCCTTAAAAATTTCAGTCTTTCCTGCTATTGACAAACATGGAAAGATGATTTTTCCCCATCTTAGGTTTTGCTATATGTCATAAAATTTTGGCTGAAGTGTTCTCATAGTGTTTCCCACATAGCTTGAATCTGTGGTTTTGATAGTCTCTTTCATATAAGAGATGTGGAGGGTTTTTATTTATTTATTTTAATTTGTTAGCAGGATTTATTTGGGGTGGTGCTTTAGTTATTTCTCTATTGCTTGTAAAGAGACCCACGACCAAGGACCAAGGCAATTTATAAAAGAAAACATTCATGACTGTTGTTGTCTGCATTTTGACCAGTGTGATTTTCTGTAATGGTTTCCCTCTGCTGCAAAGAGAAGCTTCTTTGATGAGGGGTTAAAGCTACATTTATCTTGGCTATAAGGATAACTATTTAGAACTATTTAGCATTTACGCTGATTTAATAAAGCAGAAGTTGTAGGTTCTCCTCTAAGATCCATGAACTCAGTAGCTCCGGGATGTTGGCTAGGTTTACAGTGCCAGGCATGATTTGCACCTTGTTGAGTAGATCTTAAGTCCAATTAGACAACTCTTGGTTACAGGCATTGTATGAGAGCCACTATTGCACCCTGAGGGTCACGTTGTCATGCTGCTCATGGTGGCTCATCTGTATCACAGCTGGGTAGGACAATTGTTTGCTTCCTGCTCTGGCAGCTTACACAGCACCTTCTGGTACTATGAAAGCTAGTCCCAGGGGATGAAGTTTTCAGGTCAGACCCAGGTTGGACTTTCTAACTCCTAAGTCCGAAGTACATGGTATCTTCAGCAATACTGTCCTATCTTTAACCGCTGAAATGAGACCAAAGATAACAGCAATAGTGTAAATCCTTTTGGGAGTCTCTTGGATGGCTTGAAAAAGAGTTTCTCATGTCTGGCATTGGAGTTTTTGTTAGATGATCTATGACTTCAGAGGGAGCCTTGTCAGCTCAATTGTCATAATGACATTTAAATGCACCCACCCCTCCTTTCTCTCTCTCTCTCTCTCTCTCTCTCTCTCTCTCTCTCTCTCTCTCTCTCTCTCTCTGTGTGTGTGTGATGTAATTCTGGGTAAATAAAAAATTATGTTACTTTTATGGCTTTCCAAACAACTTTATTTTCTCTCTTACCTTCTTCTGTGTTGAGGCAGGGTCTTGCTCTGAAGCTCAGATGGGCCTAGAACTCTGAATCCCACTCAGTCAGTCTTCCAGGCACTGGCACCAGAGGCCAGAGGCACACTCCCAGCTCCTCATCCTGCTCCTCTGTGGCATCTCCTTTTTTTGGTAGGTGTGGGGAAGAGACAAAATTTCTGTTTAGGAAATAGAACATTTCTCCTTTCCTCTTTTTTATTATTTTTCCTTTTATTCAGTTTTCCCTATCTCTATTTCAAAAGGCAGATAGACTTTTTTTTTCTTTGTCAGAAAGGAACTATTTCTTTGAACACTGAGAACTCTTTTGCCATGACATGGGGTTTAGGGTAGACGGTGGTCGTCCCTCAGCAGCTCAGAAGGACAGCCATGGCTGTTGGTGACCTTGCCTTCCATCTATTACCCTCCAGTCTTATAGAAATTCCTGCACAGAGGAAGGACTAGACCCCATCTCAAGCAGGGGTATCATTCCATCTCAGTTCTACCCTTCTGAGAAACTCTCTAATGGGGGCTGATCCTCAGAAGAACCCTAGAGCTAAAAGGCTTTTTGGCAGAATCTAGCTTCTGTCTTCACTCACAGCCTTTGCTGCCAAGCTTAGAAATGTCCACAGCTAAATTGCTACTATGTACTTGCCTGTCACCATCTGATAGACATACACCTGGTTGAAGTAGCTTCTCTCCCCTGAAGCTTTACCCCTGGGACCCAGAATTTCCTTTGTAGGGTGAAGAAAAGGGGCTCTAGAGGGCCATTGAGTAACTTACCCATCAATGGAGCCTGCCCTATTTCCTGTCTAGTCCTTCTCTCCTGTGAGACATTTATGGGTGTTCTTTAGAATTTTCTCTGTTTCCAGCTCCTCCTTCCCTTCCAGAAATTCTCTCTTGCCTTGAATTTTATTATAATCCTTTCATACCTAAATGATATATCTAGATATTTAAACCATCACATTAGGCTGTTTCAATAACTTCTTTGTTAATTTTACTTTTTTGGTTAAACTTTCCATAGCTTGAAAAGGAGTCCTCTGTAGCTCTCCGATAGAATGCAACTAGCCCTTGTCTTTCCCAGTTTCTCCCTCCTTCTACAGCCTTCAACTGCTTAACCTTTCAAGGTTTGCTTCTTTACCTGCCTTCTAATTTAATTATGTGTATGACTCTCATGCTACTCCAAAGGCCTGTGTTTTTAAATTACAATCCATTTCCCCTATCTTTATAAAGCATACTGTACATTGAATTTGTGGAACATGATGTCTAAATTAGGTACAGAATGCAAAACTGAATCTTACTTCTTAGATCAACAAGCATCTCCTCTCTTGCTCTACAATTTCAAACTACTTACTTATAAGTACTTATATTTCTATATTGTGGGTGGGATGAACCGTCAGACCAGATGGCATCTCCAAGGCCCCTGTGAAGCAGCTTGGTGATAGCACCTATGAAACTGTGCTATCCAGGATGACATCCACAGTGCCTACCTCTTCCCTGCACAGTGTCTAGCATCACATCCCACAAACACTGTGTCCTGACAAAGAACAGTGGTGACCGTCGAGTAACAGAATGATGCTAAAGCAGCAATCACCTCTTAAGGTCAAAACTCTTAAGTTCGCCCCTTGATCCCCCACAACTTCCTTTTGCAGAGCAAAGACACAGGTGCTCTGATTTGGATCTGAAGCCAAGGCCCAGAGAAGAGGAGGTCTGCACATGTGAGGCCATTTTATCCATGCTGTTTCATTTGAGCTGGGTTGCTTCCCTCACATGTGGTTTCATGGCTCTACTGGGAGTAGAAAGCATGGCGCGAAAGACGGCAGGATATTAACCGGACCAGGGCCTGAGCCAGGTGTGATCTTTCTGTCTTCTGTCTATCACTTTATTTATCATCCTTCTCTGAGGACCTCTTGGGGACATCCTGACTCCCAGTCACATAAACATAGGCTCCTGCAGGAGAGGTATCCTGCGATGAGAGCTTGCTGGGGTCATACCATCCCAGGAGTATGAAATAGTAAGTCCTGCATGTTCTGCCTTGTTGGTTCTGATAGTTATGTTTGTCTTGCTGCTACCAAAGCTTGTCATGGAGACAACTGAAAGAGGGCACAGTTAATCTTGCCTCATAGAATTAGAGTGTTTGTACTCCACAGTAGTATGGGAAACAGAGGGGTGTGGTTCAGTCTGTGGCAGTGAGAGTTTGGAGCATCAGCTCCTATTGGTAGATATGGAAGGCAGAAAGTAGCCAAAACCAGTGAACAGACTATTATCTTTAAAAGCCCACCTAGGAGCCAATTTTATATAGCTAATTCTGCTCTTTACTGGTTCCACAATCCCCAGGACAGTGCCACCAGCTGGGAACAAGCACTCATGAGCCTAGGCTGGAGGTTCCTTTTTACTCAAACAAGGAGACCCTGCCCACATTCTGGCTTACCCATTTAGAGAGTGCAGCTTAGAGACTATTTTAAATAGCTTTGTGCCTGAGCTGAGATTCTAATGTCATCATGGAGAAACTCCATAGAACAAAAAGAGGGGACCTTGGTTGCTGGTCAAATGAGATTTATCACTTGATACAAGTATCAGTGTCTGTGCAGAGACCTAGACAGAGAAATAACAGTCTGTGCTCTCATCTGATAGGTAAGGAAAATAATGAAAGTTCATGACTAAAGAACAAACTTTCACAGAAAATGTTAGGGTGACATAGACTAGGGAAAGGTGGTAATTAAGGGTAAAAAAAACCCATTGAAATATACTGTCATCCTAAACTACAGCTGAGTGTGTAAAGTATTTATCTGCTTACCTTCCTGGACTGTGTAGCACCCCCTCGTCTGCTTTCCTAGATGCCAATCTCCTTTGGCATGTTTTTTTTTTTTTCCAAATCTCATGACTACATCTGTCACTTCCAGTTGTCATAGTTAACTTCAGTTGAAAATTTAACACACTTGGGAAGAGGTAGCTTCAATTAAGGAATTATGTCCCTTGGCTTGGCCTATTGGAGTGTTTGCTGGGGCATTTTCTTGATTTCTGGTTGATGTGGGAGCGGGAATGGTTCCATCCCAGGGCAGGTAGATGTGAGATGTATAAGAAAAGGTATCTCAGTGAGGCCAGAAAAAGTATGCCAGCAAGCAGCGTTCCTCTATGGTCTCTGCTTCAGTTTTTGTTTACAAATTCCTGCCCCAATCTCCTGCCTAGGCTTTGATTAATGATGGACTGTAACCTAGAAGCCAAATAAACCCTTTGCTCTCCACAATGATCTTGGTCAGTAACAGACAGCAAAGTAGGTCATCTGTCTATGAACTAGTTCAACTCTTAACTTTTCATCCGAGTTATCACTGGGTAGATGGGAGATGCAAAAAGACTCTCAGGTACATGGTAGGCATTCAGCTGGTATCTTTTGTTTCTGGCCTATGGGCCCCATTGTCTGAGCAAAGACTGTCAATTAAGATAAACAATAAGCATACATTTGAATCTTCATTGACAATTAGTTGAAAAGTGAAGCCCTGAAAAGCAGAGGGATGACCGGTCTGGACCCAAGAATAAATAGTGGTGAATAAGCAAGAAATACTATGCCTAGAATTTACCAGGATTTAAAAACATTGTTAAAGATTTCTTTGCTCTGGGATAGAGCAAAAGGGTCTGGAAGATGGCTCAGATAGTCAGGTACTGTTCCATAATCCTAGGGATCTTGGTTTTAACTCTCAGGAGCCAACTAAAAGCTTGGCATACCAGAGCCAGGGAGAGTTAGATGATCCCTAGAGCTCAGGGGCCAGGCAGCCTAGCCAGGTTGATGAGCTCCAAGTTCAAAGAAAGGCTCTGTTTCAAAGGATAAAGTAGAGAGTGGTTGAAGAAGACACTTGATGCTAACCTTTAGAATTCAAAATTCACAGTTATCTGTATGAACACACTCGTATGCACACACGCACACACACACACACACACACACACACTCAGAGACAGACAGAAAGACAGAAAGACAGAGACAAAGAGATAGACAGATAGACAGACAGACAGACAGACAGACAGACAGACAGACAGAGAGAAGAGAGTTTTAAGAAGCTTAGGGTAGATCTTTTTAAAAATCCTGTGACTCTATAGCCTATTACATTATTTACCAGGTAATGGTTGATTTAATGGTGGAGCCTGAAGAATATAGTATTATTCTTCCCCAGCAAGCCTTGAGTCTCTTGGGTCCAGTGACCTTGATATCTTAGAAAGAACTGGTGACCTGACCGTAAAGAAGAGTGTACGTGATCGCATGTCTCTAGAAAGCACAACTAAACGGAGCCACAGGCGTGGCTCAGACAGTGTTTGGAGGAAGTTTCAGCACCAGGTTTTATTTCATAGCTGGACATGAGAGCTGCTACTTTCTAGAGTGGTGTTTCTTTACCAGGAGATGTTTTGAACATCAAGTGATGTCTGGGGATAGTTTCTATTGCTTTCTAATTGTGTCCATATTTGAACTGGGAGTGGCATTGCTTCCAGGACCCAGGTAGAAGATTCCAAGAATGCTGCTAAGTGCCCTACAATACAGAAGACTGGCCCTACAAGAAAAAGTATCAAGGTCCAAATACCAACAGTGCAGAGTTATACAAACCCTGCGCGCAGCATAGTATGTCCTAAATCAGAAGGCAACTGCAGTGGAGTTTTTGATGAGAGTTACCTGTTTCTTTCTAGACACAGCTGCTGGAGTGGCTACCATTTTCCGAGGTTCTGTATCACGTGCCTCTCCTTCCCTCACACTCACATTCTTCATACTCCCTGACCAAAAGCTGTTTTTTGTTTCAGTATTGCTGAACCTCAAAAGGCTGTCACAGTGCAGAACATGTAAGACCATATAGATAAGGACACCATGCTGACCAGTCCTTACATGGAGACATGTGGCCCTAATACAAAGATCTTCTTTATCTGGAGTGCGAAGTCTGAGCAGCAGGCAGAGCTCAGCTCATGTCCTCACCCTCCTTACTGCCCCATGCTGTGCAGTGCCCACTCAACACTTCTGTCTCACTCCAACTTCAGGCCACAGAGTTCTGGCTCAGTTTTCCCCTGTGACTATTTACTTAGACAGAAGTCCTTTGAGGAATGAGGTGACTTTCATCAAAAGGAGCTGATGCTCTCCACAGCCACCTATGAGGTGCGGGTTTCTGCTCTAAGTTGCTGCACAGTGCCTGGCAACAAGATGTATTCAAGCTGCTCTGAACAATAGAAGGTGTGTCATCAGGACGAACTTCAGAAATGCTGTACTATCGATGCAAAGCCAACCCAGGAAGTAGATAAATCTTTTACTTTCCTCAAGGAATCTTTTACTGGACACTGATTAGGCTCTTAGTCACATGGCAGAAATTCATTTGCAGTCCTAAGGGTGAAATAAGCATGGCCATAACCAAAATGTACAGGAGGAGAACTCAGCTCATGAAGCAGCAGGAAGTTGGAGCAGAGCCAGGGCAAAGAGCTGCCTGGAGAATGGAGGTGACAAGGGCAGGGAGAGTATCACAGGTCACAAGGCACAGGGGCTGTTCTTGTCTGTCCTTGCTACTCTTCACTATGCTCAGATACCTAACAGAAGCAACTTATGAGAAGAGAGCTTTTCTTCCTTCCTTCCTGTCTTCCTTCCTTCCTTCCTCCCTTCCTTCCTTCCTTCTTTCCTTCCTTCCTTCCTTCCTTTCTTCCTTTTTCTTCTTTCTTTCTTTCTTTCTTTCTTTCTTTCTTTCTTTCTTTCTTTCTTTCTTTCTTTCTTTCTTGTTTGTTTGTTTTTTGACAGTTCAGGGGAAAACCAGAATGGCTGGGGTAATTGGTCAGTGGTTGCTTCTAACATGATACTGCCCAGGAGGCAGAGAACCTGTCTATAGCCCTCAAAGCTCTGTCCACCAGCAATTCATATCTGACAGCTATATCCATGTCCAAAAGATTCTTCACCCCCCAAGAACAGTGCCACGGGCTGGGGAACCAAGCATTCAAATACGTGATCCAACTAAGGCCATTTCTCACTTAAACCATAACAGCATGAGATGCCACTTTGTAGCTGGCTGTGAGCAGTGAAAGCCCCTATATGCCTTTCTTTAGGTTCTTGCCCCCATCACCTTTTCTGTCTCTTTGCTTTAACTGCCCCATCTCCCTGCTCCTGCTGCCCACTGATGGCTTCCCCACAGTGGGCTGGTAACATTCTTTTTTTTCTCTTTCTCAGCTACCTACCAAAAGCAGAACCTTCGAATTGACAACTTCAATCTGATAAAATGATTAACTCATAGTTCCATGAGGGATTACACAGTGGAAAAATATTAGTACCAAGTGCTGATAACAGTTCAAGACATGAAAGACACACCTCTCAGAGGTCTGGAAGTGCCATAATGTTCTTCAAGGTGGGCCAGCTATGTCTATTTTAGCTAGCGGTAACTGGGGCTAATATTTAGTGACAATTTAAGATGTTGATTCTGGGAATGTAAGAATTAATGATAAACATGTTTTTGAATGGTACACATTTTGACCTATTTATTGGAAACATTGAAGGCAAGCACCAAAGAGAAAGAAAAAATATAGAGAAGTATATAGATAAAATCAAAATCCATGAACAATATACTTTGCAAGTCAAAGCTTGCTGTTTTTTATCCATGTCATTGCTTACTAAATTAACTTACAATTATTTAAAGTCTGTCTTAGTGTCCATGAGAAGATCAGTTACAAAACAAAGAATTCTAAAACAACGACCCGACAATTGCAGCAGCCATGGTAGATGCAGAAAGTTTTTCCTGTGGAATTTTCCAGTACAACAGAATGATCCTGGGTCCCAAAGCCAGCATTACAAAAGTATTACATAATCTATTGCCCCATGTTTATTAATCACCCCTGTTAATTAACTGTGAGATTTGGAAAATGTTACTTAGCGTTCTGAGACATGTTTCTATAATTGAAATGGATACATTGAATATGCATATTGTTTTTGACATTTGCTTATGTCTGCCCAAGGGCTTCTCCTCTTTATCTCCACACAGTAGATTCCTTTGTTTCTTTCAAAAAAGGCCAAAGCTTTAAAGGTAGAAGCCATATTTAAGTCTAGACTTGGAGGTCATTTCTCATGCAAATTCAAATCCACCATCAGTGTTTTATTGAAGTAGTAATACTGGCATTTTTTCCTTCCCCATCTTCTTTCCTCTACTGGAAGCCATGTTGAGTCTTCTCTTAAACCTCATAAGGTTCTTCAAATATTCAGTTATCTGAGAAATGTTTTCCTGTTGGTTTTGGTGGTGTGATTTTTTTTTAATAAGAAAAACTTATGCAGAGGATGAACATATAGAACAAGTCAGAGCTGCCCTGCTCTCTTTGAAATGGGGTACGCTGACTCTACCTCCCCCCAATTTGGCTATTTTTCTGCTCATTCCCGGAAACCTTGGATGCTTCTAAAGAAATGTCAGGTGTCCCTGAGTATATCTTATGAGCCACTTGTGCAAGTGAATGAGATAACAACATCCTTTCGTCCACTCCCAGAAGGTGTGTGGAAACAAACCTGGCTTAGCTGACACAGGGAGGCCAAGTTAAAGAGGTAAACATACATGTGATTTCCCCAAGAACTATCATTGATATAGAAGATACAGTTCCGTGGCCTATATCTGCCTGTGAGGACTCTAAATATCTGTGTGGAACCAAGGCAAGCAATTCAGTCACTTACATGCCTAAATTTATGACACTGCGGTATTTATTCATGAGAGTACCCCTGTGTGACCTGCCTTACCCAGGAGAGAACACATTTCCCATTTCTTTGCTTTAGAGCCCCTAGTTCCCCCTTTTAGAGTGATGTTCATCCTTCCATTTCTGCCTACCTATCAGGCTCCCTCCCCACCTCTAAGGCCTCCCCTGTGTATTCCTCCCCAGTCTTGGGCCTGGAGATTTTCTTTTTGTATGCTTCTCAATTTGCCTCCTCTACTTTCTGTCAACTTTCTCAAATTTCCTTCTATCAGGTGAGGTGTGTTAGTTAGTTTTCTCATCACTTCAGTCAAATACCTAAGAGGAACAACTTAAGAGAGGAGAGGTGTATTTTGGCTCCTGGTTTCTAATGGTTCAGTTAACGGCTACTTTGCCCTGTTATTAGGTGGAACATCATAGTAGTGGAAGCATGTGGTGAGTGCTGTCCTTAATTTCTTCTGAATAAGATGCAGAATGCTAGACAGAAAGCACCAGAACCAAGACTGCTCCCCCAAAGACGTACACCTCAATAAATAATTCCTCCAAGTGTGTACCACAATCTAGGGTTTCTAGAACATCCCACATTACATGGTCTACTTGGAGATCAAGCATTTAGAACAAGAGCATATGGAACACATTGACTCTGACTAAATGGATGTTGTATTGATCAAGTCTCTATCAGTTGCTTGTGTTGGTAACTTGGTATTATTTCATTCGATGGGGGTGCTTCACATTGAGTCAAAACAGAGAGAATCATCCCCCCCAAAAAATTCAAAGCTTTTTGTTTCTAACTCCCTTCCTTTTGAGTGTCAAATGGAAACTGGGAAAGTTATATCCACATCACAGCTTCTACAACAGTCTTGTTTTCTCTTAATTCCCAGCTTCCACTAGAGGCTGTATATCGTCATCACTGAAGGAGACCATTTCCATCTTGGTTTTCTAGGATTATAATGAGTTGCTGACCAACACCCCCAACCCTATGACAATCAAGCTGTCTATCTTGGGTACCTATTTATCTGTTCATCATCCATCAGATTTTTGGAAACCTAATAGTTCCCAGGAAAAGATGTTATTTTGGAAATTTCATCGCCTCTTGCCTGAATGATTGCAGACGTGTTGTTTTCATCAAGGGTGGGTGCACATAGAAACTATTTTAGCAAAACAGATTCTATCTACAAATATTTATTGAGAACTGTACCACATCCCATGCTGAGTATTACAGCAAGCTCAGAGATAAATACCATGTTCCAATGAACCAGACAGAACCCCGTCCTCAAGTAGCTAATCAAGTGCTAGGCAAGACATACTGGCGCATTGTTAGACAGGAGCTGTCTTTTGTTTACGCCAAGCTTTCTTTCAGGAATTTATGGCATTTTACAAAGAAACATGAAAAAGTCTTAGCAGTAAGAAAGGTTTGTAAGAGGGACAATAAAGACAACTAAAGTCAAATGCATAGCTAGCTAGCAACTATACCTCCTGTGATGTTCTGGAAACAAGGGGCATCTTCTCTATATGCAGTAAGATGTTCCCTGCGCACACACAGTATGTAGCTCAAAGGAGACACTCAGAAAACAAAGATGAAATGTGTGCCTCCATAGTAGGCTTGGTTACAACACTTTTAACTGCATCAAACACAACTTCGAAGAATCTGAAGTTGGGGGTTACAGTCTGTGAACCAGGGTACAGTGAAGAGCTAAAATCAGGAGTCCACTGGCCATTTCTTTCAATCTAGAGCAAGTGTGTTCTGTCTGAAGATGAATGGTGGGAAAAAGCATAGCATTCACACTGTAATTGTCTAACAGCCATCCTGTCTCTGAAATAGTTGTCCCTCCAAGAAAAGGTCTCATTGCGTGTCTCACTGGGTTAATGTTTCTGTTACTGTGATAAACACCAATGACCAAAAGCATCTTGGGGTGGAATGAGTTTATTTCACCTTATAGTTTGTAGCTCATCATCCAAGGAAGCCAGGCCAGGAACCAGGAGGCACGAACTGATGTGGAAGCCATGAGGAAGTGCTGTTCACTGGCTTGCTCTTCATGGCTTTCTCAGCCTGGTTTCTAATAGCACTCATGCCCACCAGCTCAGAGGTAGCACTGCTGGTGGTGGGCATGAGTGAGCTGTGCCCTCTTATATCTATCACTTACTACAAAAATGTACTACAGGCCAAAATTGGTGGGAACATTTTCTTAGTTGAGGTTTTTGTTTGTTTGTTTGTTTGTTTGTTTTTGTTTTGTTTGTTTGTTTCCAAATGATTCTAACTTGTGTCAAGTTGACATAACACTAGTCAGCATACTGGGTATACCAGGCTGATCCAGGCTGATATAGTTCCAGCTAGCTTTAAATTCATGATCTTCCTGCCTCTGGCTCCTAAATTCTGGGATTATAGGCATGTGATCTCATACCCTGCCAAAGGATTTTCTCTTGAATCATTCATACTTTTATTTTGATAGGAAGAGTTTATATTTCTACATCTATAGTTTTCTTCTTTCCAGCTCAAGTCAGGCAGGGAGCAGGAAGAATGCAGACTTCATCTTTTCTGGGTCTTTTGTTTAATTAAGCACACAAATCTCCTGGTATCTTATTATTCATAAGTGTTCATTCTAATTAAGTTTGTGACACAGTGTCTAATGATTTGCCTCCTTCGCTCATTGAGGGCAGTAGGATTCAAAAATGCCACTGTTAAGAAAAGATGTATGTGGTGTGAGTGTGAGTGTGTGTGTGTGTGTGCTGCTATCCTATTGTGAAGAAGTCATTTTTTTGGTCCCATAATTGTAGATGTCTGTAATGTCAAATCTGTAATATGGGGAGAAGAAAGTTAAGAATGGACATTTGGAACGACAGTCACTGTAGAACCATGTACCAGTACAAGGCCTCATAGACCCTGAATATAATTATTTCAAAAAATAATTACAAAAAGCCATAAAAGAGAACAGAAGAAAAGCTATCAAGGCATGCCTGTGGTCTTACATTAAGAGGCTCGAGGCAGCAGTATCCTAGGTTCAGAGCCAATGTAAGGACAAAGACCCTATCTAAAAAAATAACAAAACAAAACAACAACAACCAATCAGAAAAAGAAGTCAAGAGTTTAAAATAGTAACAACATGGGTTACAAACTGGAACTTTAAGAGGGAGTATAAAATTAAACATCTGCTATTAAAGCTATTATTAAGTTTGGCTCCTCTGGCATGCTCATTCGAATGAGAAACACACTAGTAGCAGACTGTATGTGAGCAGGAAATTATTCAGATTTCAAGTGATACAGTTTTACTTCCAAACATACAGTCTTGGTTAGAGCAGTTGTAATTACTCACTTAGTGAATTAGGAAAACATATATTTGGAGAGAAACGTGGTGGCAGCTGACCTCTTCCCACACCATTCTGACTTACAAAATAGAAAGTTATTGATTGAAAAGCAATGCATTTCATTAGTCAATCCAAAGGGCAACAAGACCATAATTACACTTTAATAAACCAGGAAACATGTTGGAGATGATTGGCATGTATAAAGTAAACTCTTTTACAAGGTTTTGATGCAGGGCGTTTGGGTCTTTTACGGGAGCCACCATCCCAAAGCAACAACCCAAATGAGGCAGAAGGTGGAATATGTTATATTCCCATTTAAATCAGGAATTTTATTCATCTTTTGGGCTTACTTATTTTATGTATAGGAATGTTTTGCCTGGATGTGTGTATTTATATTGCATATGTGCCTGGTTTCCATGGAGGTAAGAAGAAAGTGTTGGATCTCTGGAACTACAGTTACAGATGGTTGTGAGCACCATAAAGACTCTTAAAGTCCTCTGCAAGAGCAACAAATACTCTTAGCTGCTGAGTCACTTCTTAAACCCTTAAAAGATGAACACATAAGGAAAGTAAATCTCTCTCTATATATATGCATATATAAGTATGTATGCAAATTCTACATATATATGCATGTATGTATCCAAAACTTAAATTTTGGAACACAATTCATACTCATACAGACAAAAAGTCTGAAAAAATTTGCTCAAATGTCAGACTTCGCTGTAGTAAGAGAATTATGGGCGATTTCTACCCCCCCCCCTTGGTTTTTAAAATAAAATTGGTATGGCTTTAATAATGAGATAAAAAATAATCATTGTAAGGGAAATTTTATAAAAACCACTTCATAACTGAAGACAGTCTCATTCACTTTGCCTAACAAAGGATTCTGTTAAATTTTCTACCAAAGCTTTGCCATGCAGACCTATCGACTAGATTTGTCACTGTCTCTTCAAAGGAACGGATTCTGGTTCAAATTCATCCTTAGCCCAACGCAGCTAATTTGATTTTATCAGTCATCAGGAAAGCCCTCACATTAAATAATTTATGCATTTTCTAAAGCTCCATCCCTACAGGGCAAGATTCATGGCTTAATGGAAACCATTACACTGTTAGGCAGCTAGCTCTCAGCTTCCATGTCAGCTCTGAGAAGCTTCAAGCCTGGTAGGGAGTGGTCACCTGGAGCCTGCTCCTTTGATCTCATAGCACTGGCCAGGAATGCAAAGGTATAAACAAGATGCAAATGAGGGCTGTGCTCTCATGTGTCCAGGAGTGGGAAGCCCAGAGGAGATGTCTGGGGTCACCAGCATAGACACAGGTGCAAAGAGTTTGACCACTGGTTTCTCTGGGTAGTGTGCTTAGGTTAAAAGGTTAACTAGTTGCTCTAGTATGGGAGTAATCCTGGCACTCAGGAGGCCAAGTCAGAAGGATTATAAATTAAAGGTCAGCCTGAGCTACAGAGTGAGATCCAGACCCATTTGGGATATGTGGAGCAAGACCCTGTCTCAGTAACACACAACTATAAACCCACAAAACATTTAAATGTGAATGCCTAGGTTTCTCCCCTGACTGCATAACACTCCCAAAGCCTCTGGCCATCTACTGCCTGGAAAAGTCTCATAGTGTTGGCTTCTCTGTTAATAGACCTATTCATCTCCAGGCTGATCTACCACCTTCCCTGTACTCCCTCTCTGTGCTTCTTAGCTTCTCTTTCTTTCTGTTGCTGGCATTCAAAGTCAAGTTAATGTGCTTGCCTGTGGCGGTCTTTCCATCACACAATTTGAATGAATTCTGCAAAGCAGGTTTGGCAGATGTCTCAGACATGACTGATTAAATACTTTGGAAGCAAGCCTACTGGCAGCTAGGGAGTCTAGGCAAGTGTCTCTGGCCAGGATGATGGTTGTGAGACACATGACACAGGCCTGATACCATTCTGTTTTCAACAGCAGCATCCCCATTCCTGTCTTATGGTAATAGCAGTAACAATATGTTCAGCAGTATAGAGCGGGTCCCAGGGATTGGGGTAATCTCTCTCCTCAGAGACATTAAGAAGGAAACATCACACTAGAGTCTGCAGAAAGTCACAAATTGGGTCACCTGTGTAGTGCTCTGTCCTATTCTGTGAGGAACTATATAAGTAAGGAGAGTGAAAGCTAGTGGTCCCCAGCTTTGCTCGGAGAGGCAGAGGCAGGCCCTAAGTCCAAGAGCAGACTATCTCTGATACTGCATTAGAAGCCTTGTCTGTGTAGGAGAGTGCTTTCTTAGCATGCATGGCTTAGTGGACTAGAACGTTTTGTGTTCTACAGATGTTACATTTTGGGGATTCTTATAGGTGTTTCTCTGACAGTCCATTTGGGCTTCTTTTAGTTTGGGACATGTAACTTCAGAGTGACCTGCCCAGGCCCAAGTTGACAACATCTAGCATGTCTTTTTCATTTATCAATGCTCTAGGGTGGGTGTGAAGGGGTAGAACATGTCACCCTGCTCCTCTTACCCGTCTTCCTCATACCATCCCATCCTCCCTTCCTCTACCTTCTCTTTCTTCTCCTCCCCTTTGCTTCCTATCCTCCTCCTTTCTTCTCTGCTCCCTCGCTCTAGAGTCCCTTTCCTCTTTCCTCCATCTTGCTTTTCACCTCTTCCTGCCTTCCTTCCTCCTTTTCTTCTTTCTTCTAACTGCATCATGGATCTAGGCTGGCAAATGCAGTCTGCTCCTGGGTTCAATGAGCTCACCTACCCAAAGGGACCCAGTGATAGCCTTTGCTCTGGGTAATCAGAAGCCCTTTCTAAGTTCTGGGGGAGGCTTTCCTTGCATCTCTGTGCCTCTGGGCTGATGACACTTTGTTCTAAATAGTCTGAAATCTGGGCTCAGGTGTCATTTTTAACCAGACCCCAGTGTGATTCTGATACAGGCAAGCTGATTCTTGTATACTCTAGAAACCTCTGGCTTAATGGTTTGCAAAGTATCTTTTAAATCACAGATAAGGGAATTCATTTTTCACCACCATCCTTTGTACTCAAAGCCTTCTTCAAGCAGATTTTAATGCATTTGTTCTACACGTGCACTGAGGCCTTTGCTATGTCCTTGCCCTGACTCCTTGCCTTTTCTCCATCTATGAGTGGGCCTTTATTTACAGAAATCATTCCCTGTATGTCTGTGCTCCTGCCCCACTGTAGCTGAGTTGTTCTGACTTCTTCAGTCTGCCATTCCATAGTCCTGTGAGCCACAACCCCCACCTTCAGTGGCCTTATCTGTCAATGGAGGATTTATTATAATGCTGTATGCTTCCTGGCATTGTGGAACAGCATATAAGTTAGTAGATTTTCTGATCCATTGAACAAATGAAGGCTCGATACAGAAAAAATATCCTATGGTCACCGTTTTCAGTATCACTTGATTCCGTGGGTGTCTAGACAGCTTTTGCTAAGCATGTAAATGTCCTTTGAATCACCCTATAGGAAAGCACCGCTCTTGTCTTCCCACACAGAACTGTTTCATCTGCTTCAGATTTCCTGTACTTAATGTCTCCCTTTGGATCCTGGTGAGTTACTCAAATCTTCTCTCACCATTTATTTTTCTGATATTTCTGCTTTTGTTCCTCTTACCCAGTTTTTGTCCAAGTTTCTAGGAACAGAAGCATGAAACCTAGTTGGCAAATGCTGAGCCTGTGCAGGGAATGTGGTGGCCTCTCAGTGACAAGTGCTCAGGGAAGGCCACCTTCGGATGACTTTGTAAAAGGGCAACATATCTGGGGAAATGATTAGCACCACTGAAATGTGAGCTGGATGGTTTCTTTAATGATATTCTCATAAATGACACTGTTGGTTGCTTTTTCTTTTCTTATCTGGTACGTATGTGCACCCCCCTCCCCTCTTTTCACCTTTGCCTTCTCAATTGATTTCAATTAAGCTCAATTGATTTCAATTGGCATTTCTTAGAAAGGAAAACGAGTGCTTGCTGGGTTGGGAGGTTTTTCCAAGGCCTCCCTGCTCTAGTAAAATCCTATTTATGTAGACCTTACAAGCCAACATTATTTTTTTTGCTGTAAAAACACCACGTGCATGTTCTGAGACATGAACCCTCTGTGTAAGATCCCTTCACACATGTGAAAACAGCTGACATTTCAGCACCTCTTGAGAGCAAAAGCAACAGGACCCTGGTTCACAAAGGCCAGTATGTCTGACCCTAGCTAACAGGAGCCTTACCTGGCTCTGTAGCTCCAGCACAAGCCATAAACTGGCAAGTGTTCTCTAGTCTTAACCTTTCCAATGAGGGATCTCTTCCCAGAGATATGAGTCAACTTTGCAGTCCCCAAAGGGAACAATGTGCAAGTTTTCTATTGAGTAGTGGCATTACCACAAACATAGTAGCTTAAAAACCATAGAAAAAACTTAGAATATCTCAGTTTCTGTGTGAGCAGGAATTAAGGTGTGGCTTAGCTGAACACTCTGTTTTGGTCCCACAAGACCAAAATTCTAACTTGAAGCTTCAGAGGCTGTGGTCTTCACTGCATGAGGCTCCACTTCTAAGGCTGCATAGATGCAATTAGCTTTGGGGACTTCCTATTAGCAGTCAGGCAAGGACATCATCAACTGTTGGGCTATATGAATTACATCACAACCCTTGCCAGGCTGCATCTTTCATCATGACCTCCTGGATGTGGGGCTGTAGCTTGTGTGTGGGCATGGGTCCTGTTGGACTGAGTTGTGGGTCCCACGCGGCTGGAACCAGGGCTCAGAGGGCAGGGAATTTGACTGAATTCACCCCATGCAGCACTGGGTGGATGCCAGGCTATGGGGAGCCACAGAGTTCCATTCCAGGTGTGGGGAGATCCCAGTCTGAGGTCCCACAGGGGCCAGAGCTCTTGGGTTGGGGACCCCCCCCCTCCCGCATAAAGGCAGATGGGGATTAGCTGGACTCAAGCCCTTGGGCTCCCAGATGCCACTGAGAGGCCGTGGAAGGTCCGAGACATGGTGAGGGGTAAAACATGAGCTCCAGTGGTGCCTCGTGGGGAAATGAGACTCTTGGTCGAGGTGACTCCCTTGGTTGGATCATGGCTGGCTTGGCTAGCTCTGCTTGGGTTGGCCACCTCTCTGTGGCTGGAACATAGCGAAGTCCTCGGTGGGAGATTAGTCTGCAGCTCAGTAGTTGAAGTAGTTGAATACTTCTCCATGGTCCCCCAAGATGGGCCCCAAAGATGAGAGGAAGTCCATGATCTTAAAACATTTATTATCATGGCAGAAAGTAGATGAAGCTGTACCCTGCTGTTCTCAGGGCGGGCCTAAGGTTAAATACCTTTTTCTAGTAGGAGATGGGTCTGGGAAGAAATGCTTAATTGGCTACAGCCTCTGGCCTTTAGGTAACTCATGACTATGGAGATATCTTGAGGCTCTGTGGCCTGTAGTCACACCCTCTACCTGTGGAGGGGCTGGTAGGTTGTTGCCCTACATGACTGAAAGGTGCTGATCAATGGAGGTCTTTGGCCTCGTGTCAGGAGCCTGGAGTCTGGGAATGTAGTAAAATGCATGCTGTCTCTTGCAGGGAAACCTGCTGGATCTCTAGTCATCTCTTGCCAGTGCTCAACCAGAAACCATGCTGTCCCTCACAGCCCACTGCCCCATACCTAGATGGGAGTAAGATCAAGTTGGAAAATCTAATGGGATGTAGCCATGTGGCTAGGCAGAGCTTTGCCATCTTCTTTGCCACATTTTGTAGTTTAGAAGCAATTGACATGATCTCCTCACAGTTAAAGCAAGGGAACCACACTGGATGTGAACATCCGTAGGAATGGATGATGGAGGATAACACCTTAAGCAACTCCTTTTTTTGTTTGTTTGTTTTGTTTTTTTGTTTTTTTGAGACAGGGTTTCTCTGTGTAGCCCTGGCTGTCCTGGAACTCACTCTGTAGACCAGGCTGGCCTCGAACTCAGAAATCCACCTGCCTCTGCCTCCCAAGTGCTGGGATTAAAGGCGTGCGCCACCAACGCCGGCTTAAGCATCTCCTTATCACAGGAATGTACATGCTCCTTGCTTAGCATCATGTGATTGTTGATAAAAAGAGATGGGACTGAAGTTCATCTTCTGCTTGGACTTTCCTTGGTATAACCAAAGCATTGTCTTTCTCCCTCTCCCACTCCCCCTTTCTGGTTTTTTCTCTTCCTTCTTCTCCTCCTCTCCCTCTACCTTCTCTTCTTTCTTCTCCTTGAGAAAGTATTTTACAAAGTAGTCCATATTGCTTTGACCTTTCTGTGTAGTCCAAACTGCCTAGAACTTTCAGTGTTTCTCTTTGTGTCTTGGCTCATTTTAGACATACCCTACTGTGTCTAGCTCACTCCAGAGATTTGGGTGGCACATTAGATCCTGTCAAGCCCCTAACCCTATGACCATGGTACAGATTTTGATCTAGCAAAATGTAGACATTGGCATTTTTGTATTTGTATATTTGTGCAAAAATTTGTATATATGCTTTCTGCCCCTACACATTATCGTGTTGTTTCTCTGTTGACTCACAAATCCTCTAGAAAGGCAATGAGCATGAATAATACTTTTGGGAACAAGCTTTAGTATACTCAATAAAATTCATATTGTCTTGCTTATTGTTTATATACACGTTTTTATGTTTTTATATGTAATCTAAATATTATTTCCAGTCTAGATGCTCAGGGATATTTTAAGATGACTGACTTCCAGACCCAGAACTATTCATTAGGGAGTGGACATGGCAGGTGATTCTGGGGTTTCAGTTGAGTTCCTAAGAATGTGCAAGTGAGATTATCCAGTCATCTGCTGTCACAGGACTTTGGCTTTCTTTGAGCATATTACCTTTAAAATATGTGTGCATTTGGGGTTGGAGAGATGGCTCAGTGGTCAGAAGTGCTTCCTGTTTTTTCAGAGGGCTCCAGTTTATTTCCTAGTACCCAAGTCATGTAGTTCACATCTGTCTGTAATTCTAGGTCTAGGGGATCCAATACCTTATTCTGGCTTCCATGGGCACCCATACATATGTGGCAGACACATATACATACATTTTGAAATGGCTGCATTTCAGAGCCCAGTTTTCTTGCTCATCTTTCTATATGATTGCTCTAGTCATTGTTGAGAGTAAGGCATTGAAGTCTATTTTTGTAGAAATGTATCTCAGTATTGTCAGCTTTTGCTTTGTATGTTTTCATGTCTCTTATTAGGTTCTAAATGTTTACAATTGCTCTGTTTTCTTATTGTAGTGAACATATTACTAATATACAATATCTTCTTTTGTTTCTCATAAAAATATTTAAACTTGTATTCTATGTTGTCTGGTATTTTAATGAGTGATGTGATACTTAATTTTTTCCATGTCATGAATAAGCAACACAATATGCACTTTATTGAGTACACCAGAGCTGTTTCCCGAAAGCATGAGGCATGCTAGCTGCCTTTCCAGGGGTTATGTGAGTCTAATGAGAAACAGCATAATGGTGTATAGAGGCGGAAAAGCATAGCAGGCTCTGATGTCAGACCATCTGGGATAGAACGTGGTTCTACCGGGAACCTGCTGCATGATGATTCTAGAATCTTGGCCAAGTAACCTAATCTCACCAAGTTCTCAGCCTCTCTTCAAAATCTGGGCATACCCTGCATTGCTATAAAAAATATGTAAGGTGATCAAGTGACAGGCTTATCAGAGTACTCAGTCATCCCACCTGCAGCCTACTAGCTGAGAACCTTCCTCATATGCCATTTGAGGGGCATCCCCTGGAGTGTGCTACAGAGAAGGCCTAAGTAGGCTCTTATAAACAGTCCTAGATTCTTCTGCTGTTAAAATTCCCATGTATGTAACTAAAATTCACCACCTGCTTTTTTTACTGCCAAGGCCGTTTTGAGTAACTGGATGGTCTTAAACACCCATCAAGGAAGCATAACCAAAGACTAAAAATGATTGGTATGTTTTTTAATAGTTCACGGGATCACACTTCCCAAACATTAGACCTAAATCCACATGAGATGTTATTTAGACAACTATTTTCACTAATGATTTTCTTCTTGATAAGAAAAATACTATCCAGATATTGGACGTCATGACTTTGGCTCAATTCAACACTGCAGTGCCTATGTGTAAGCCAAGAAAAACAGGCCCGCTCTTATTTTAATCTAAAAATCAAATGATGATTAAGTTTCTCTCCTCTCTCTCCCTATCTCAGAGCCATCTGGGAGGGACCTCACACTGTGATTCTAGCCACTCCAACAGATATCAAAGTGCCTGAAAGCAAACCTGGGGTTCATCACTCTAGAGTTAAGCTTTGGAAGTCAAAGGAATGGTGAGTGCATCAGGATGTTCTATTGTATTTGACTTCAACATATATTTATCTCCCCCCCCCCTCTCTCTCTCTCTCTCTCTCTCTGTATATATGTATATACATATATACACATAGACACATAGATACATAGATATATAGATACATAGATACATAGATACATATATTCACATATATACATATACACATACACACACACATACACATATACATATGTTAAAGAATGAGACAATTGATGCACATTAGGATGTTTTAGAAAGGCCCACTGGAGGGATACCCAACTGCCACCTCTCTCCACCCCTCAGTTCTATGAAACCAGATTAGTTATTTCTCCAATTCCCTAAAGGCAGTTAGGATTGCCATCTCTTTAGAGGGGGGCAGTGATGAGAACAGGGATACAAACTGGGCAGGCAGGTTATGGCAGAAACCTGAAAACCAAAGTTCTAGAAACTGTCCAGAGATTATCAGAAGGAAGCTCTGATTCTATATCTCCTCTTCATTGAGGACCCCTCTGCCTAGAAACATGTCTTGGGAGACAGGGGTCTGAACTTCAGTCCAGCAGCTGATCCCTTCTGGTAGAAAGCTTTGGAACTGGATCTCTAGGTTTTCATGGTGCTAATATATTGTGTCTATTTCTCCACTTCAGCCCATCTTCTAAATAATTTAAGAGTTACAATTTAGAGGTAAAAAGTGGCATAGTAGCATCACAGATCTATTAATGAAGATCCATCCCTGTGAAATTTCTGGTCCAGTGAATGAAACTCTGGTGGGGCTGGAGACCTCCCATTACAATTAGGTAGATTCAATGACCTGTGTGAAGGACCATCTGAGGAGGGCAAGTTCACCTTAAGCCGTGGTGGAAAGATAATCATCCCTTTAATAGAACACTATACTTGCCCTTTCCCTGAGTGCCTTGCTCAGTGCACTCCCTTACAGAGATGCAGACTCCTGGCTTTGTGGGTCTGTATGATGAAGCTTTCCTTTTTTCTCTTTCTACTCTAAGCATGCTTTTTCTAACACCCTTGGCTTTCTTACTCTTCTCCAAATCCCCGTCCCTGCCACATGGATGTCTGCTACCATATGGCTGACCTCCGTGCCAGTTTCACCCAAACAACATGGTTCCTTTTTCTCTCCCCTCCATCTCCTCATCTAGGCAGCTGCCTCTATTTGTCACTTTCTGCCTTTATTTGTCCTGGAGATTTTCTTTCTTTTAACCTCTAAAAAAGCATCCTCAAGCTCCAGAAATTTTCTAGCAAAATCACCATTTCAAATGTTTAGCAAGACAACCTAACATATATCTCCACCTGAACTACACAACTGCCACTCCATTTTATCCTAGTCAGTTGAACATTTAATCTCTTTTCTGCATTATGGTCTTCCTGTTCCCTATCTCAGTATGGCACCCAGTTACTGCTAATAGTCTTAGGCTGCTCTTCCTCATTCTCCAGTCTGTTCACTCACTCACCCCATAACAGCCACTCCAGAGAAAACTACTCAGGTGCCTGTTCTCCGAGTTCTCATTTTGCTTCAGAAAATGCTTCTCACTAGCATGTATGCCACCCAAGAGCAGGGAGTCTGAACTTCAGGAACACAACACATTTTCATCTCTAAGCACAGGGAAGGGCATAATACAAAGTCCACAAAGATTCAAAGCTCTGAGTAAGGTCTAGGACATCCACTTGGGCTGTGGCTTCAGAGAGAACACTTTGGAAAAATTAAAATTAAAGAACAGCAGGAAGCTGAGTGAAAGAGGATGGAGGGAGAGTAGAGAGGAAATGAGCTCCTTGGTGTCAGAGCAGGGATGTGGGACACAAACATGGGCCATTTTCTGCTTCCCACCCCTGATGCAGGAGGAACTGTGGGGGGCAGGGCTGACCTACACGATCCAAAGCACATTGTCTAAGGTATACATCTGTTTTACAGATCCAAAGGACAAAAAATGTGCTTGGGTTATAAGGCTTTGTGACAAATAAGTTAGCAAGGAAGCTGAAAGTCTTTTGTAAGCCATGTAAATCATCTTAAAAATTCTAAGAAACACACTTATTTCAGTGCTCAGATACCAGAGGGAGTTCAATGGGGGGTAATTTTCCTTTAAAGAGTTCCATATAAAAATAAGTAATACTTTTAAACCATATACACATATACCAATTTACTATCCACTTTGATAAAGATGTGTATGTCTTAGAAAAGTTAGAACTCTTACTGCCCATCTCCAAACCTCATCCTTCTCAGAGATAAATTCTGTGGTGAATGAGTTGTGGAATTTTTTTTACCTATAAAAATATACTTATTTGCAGTTTATTGTAAATGTAATGAAAAATAGCTGTAAAAGTGATTAAGAAATAATCTCGGTGGCTAAATGTCTTTTCTTTTCATTATGAAAATCTGAATTCATGTATTGAACTAATTAGTCCTTAGGTTCATTATAGGTATTATGCTAACGTAGTATATTTTGACAATTAGTAAAATATTCATTTAAGAACCATTGTAAACTTTTAGTGGGTCTATCCCAAGGAAACAATCATGAATGCAGCAATAGTTTATGCATGAAGATAGTTATCACAGGATAGTGTGCTCTGATGAAAGACTAGAACCTGGCTAACATCCATAAAATTAATTAGCCATTAAAAAATAACACAACATCAAAACTGGAATACTGTCAAGCTATTAAAACTGGTAGCTACACAATTTGCTGTGCTATGTGGGTGTGTGTCCATAAAGTATTGTCAAATATTGTCAGATATTGACGGAGCCTATAAAAGTTGAATGCTTTGTGATCTCATCAAGCAAGTAAATAGAAAGATGGTCACATGTGAGTAGTGTCCTTGAAAGGATTTGTAGTGATTTTTTGTTATCATCCTTACAATTTATTCTCCAAATACTTTCAATACATATGCAGTAAATCAACTTCAGTTTAACTTTTCAAATCAAGGTTATAGGTATAATAGCTTAAAAAGTAAAACAATATTACAAAGTTTTAAAATTACAAAAAGCTCTGGTCAGCCCCATTTAGCTTTTTTGTTTGCATAGGTTTTTTTGTTTTCTTTCTCCTCTTGAGACAGGATCTTTCTATATAGACTATATTAGTTAGTATTCTTTAAAAGAACATAAGTGATAGAAGTGTGTGTGTGTGTGTGTGTGTGTGTGTGTGTGTGTGTGTGTATAACTATCTTATAGTCTGTGATCCAGGTAGTCTTAACAGTGGTTGTGTAATGATGAAAGGGCCCAAAACAGGCTGATGTTTAGTACATGATATTGGGTTTCTCACCAATACTGATGTCGTGCTGGAGTCCCAGAGGACTCTCACAGAGCTGCTGTCTTTCTGTCTATGTTAGAATCCCAATGAAATGATTCTAACAGCAGCATAGGAATGCCTCTGCAACATGAGACATGACCTTGCTAGCACAAGAGAGGACAAACAGGCAAAAATCAAAGCCTTTCTTTTTCCATAGCCTCTATGTAGGCTGCCATCAAAAGATGTGAGCTCGACTTAGGATGGCTCTTCTCACCTCAAATGATCAATCAAGGAAATCTTTTGATTGTGTTTTAGTTGGTTCCAGAGGTAGTCAAACTGACACCCAAGATTTGTCATCACAAAGACCAAGCTGGCCTCCAACTCACCATCATCCCTCCTCAGCTTCTCTAGATCCGGGATGTGGGGCTCATAGGTGTGTGCCATAACCTTGACCCAGCCTCTGTCTGTATTGAATCCCACCTCCAGTGAATACTGTTTATTCTGCATTTCAGAATGACATGAATATTCTGATTTTTGTTTGTTTGTTTGTTTCAGATTTAACTAGCTGACTTTCAAAAACAGAAAAGATAAGACCTAACATGCTAAAACTGCTGGGGGCAATCATAGGAAAACTTAAGACATAGGCATAGGCAGAAGCTTCCTGAAAAGGATTCCAATAACACAGGAAATACTGCAGATTGAATGACAGGAGTATAGAACATTATAAAACTCTGCATAGCAAACAGTTATTAGAGTGAAGAGTCTGTCTATGCATGGAATGGGAGAATATCTTTACCAACTGTAGTGTGGGTTATATTTAATATCTTGAACATGTCAAGAATGAAAAAAATAAGCACACAAAAGTGACCTGATTATTAGATGGGCTAAAGAAATAAAGCAGATAGTTCTCAAGAGAAGAAACACCTACAGGTAGTAAATATACGAACCACTGTTCAAGATCCTTAGCTTGCAAGGAAATGCAAATCAAAACTAGTTTAAAATTTCATCTCACCCAGGTCACAATGGCTGATACACTATAGCAGATTATGAATAAGGTCTGGTGAGAAGAGCCTCATTTCTAACTGTGGGAAATGTTAGCTGGCACAATCACTATGAAAATCATATAGAAATGTGACCCAGCCCACTCTGCTCCACTTTTGGGCACCGGGTGATCCGGTGGTCTGTGGAGGTCGTGGAGGTCAATCCACAGAGTCTAGCAAGAGAGAGAGTGGGGATGGAGGGGCAAGAGACTCGAAGAATGGAGACAAGACAGAGAGTCTGATCAAGTCTTGTTTATTGAAAGGAAATCATGGGTATATATAAGCACAAGCAGGGGAATATAGCTGAAGACACTTTACCACGTATGCCTTGCATCTCTGGGCACTAAACAACAAAACAAGATATGTGGGAAAAACAAGATGCTTATCAGAGTGTGCTCAGCTCTTGTGGGTTATTGAAAAACAAGTCTCTTGTCAGGTATATGGCCCGAGATGGTATATCAAAGATGATAGCCGCTTTCTGCTAGGACTTGGCTCCCAACAGAAATGTATGTAAAAATTAACATTATCATTACCATGTGACATACCTACACCACCTACACCACCCCTGGGCATGTACTCAAAGAACTCTACAATCTACCGCAGAGAACATCTATATTTACTGTTGTTATTTTCACAATAGCTAGAAATGGAACCAGCCTAGATGTCCACCAACAGATGACTGGGTAATGAGAGTGTGGTACATAGCATAGTGGAATAAAGAAAACAGAAATCATGACATTCACAGGAAGATGTGTAGATAGCATAGAAATGACTATATTAAGCAAAATAAAAAGACTTTAAATCACATATCATACTTTCTCTCATACGTAATATAGACATCATATTTTAACTTTTAAATTGCATATCAGGGCTTATAGCTCATTAAATTGAAAAGGAGACCATGAGAGTAGGGAGGGGAGGTCTTAAGGAGGAAGGTAATAGAATATATGAGACAGGAAATGGGGGTAGAAAAGGGGGATGAAATGAGGAGGGTAGACAGAGGGCCAATAAGAACAATGTATGTATGGAAATGCAGTAATGAAACCTGTTATTTTATATGTTAATTTTTAAAAACTAATTGAAAAAATACCACTGTAACTATTAAAAAAATAAAAATATTTAATTCTTTTCTACTTAGCCCTATCATTATACATGGAATTTCTCCTCTCTCTGACACCTCAACATAATAATATAATAAAATAAGGTTAGCTATATCTCTGTGGCTGAGTAGAATTGCTACAACACAGGCTATTGCTACAGGTGACATAAAGAGAGATGAGAAGAAAGAGGAAGAATGTAAACAGGAGGGAAGAAAGGGATGGGGAAATGGAGGAAGGAAAAGAAGGAGGGGAAGAGACAGAGACAGGAAAAAGAATGGAGGAGGGGCAGAAGGTAGACACAAGCTTCTGATACACAGAGAAGTCCTGATATAATAACATATTTCACTACTAGATCACAGTATATATATATATATATATATATATATATATATATATATCCACCATTATATATGTGCAGTTCTTTTAAAAATAACAACAAAAAGCTGTGTGTGTGTGTGTGTGTGTGTGTGTGTGTGTGTGTGTATGCATTCACATGTACTTTTAGAGTCTAGAAAAATGAGCTGGATCCCCTGATGCTGGAGATGCAAGCAGTTGTATGCTACCTGACATGGAATGTAGCTCAGGTCCTCTAAAAGAATAAGCATTCTTACTGGCTGGGCTGTCTCTCCACTCCACACTTGTTTCTCACATTGACATCATTACTTTAAATACTTTTCCCCAGCCAGTTCCTGATTTTGCTTCTGTAGCGAACAGGGTAGGCAAAACCATTTCAAAAGTTCCTGCATTCTCTAGCAACAAGATCCTCTCTGAACTTCATTTTTATACATGAAAAATGAGAATAATATCTATTTCCCAGTGGTCTTGAAAGAACAAACTGAACATATTTGGCATAGTGGCTAAAAAACATGATAATTAAAAAAACACGCACACTGCTTCCTTTAATTGGTGCCCTGCATTCAGTAATAATTGAATTAACATATTGGTTCAGATATACAGCTTAAAATCACATCATAACTATAACTGAAGGAGGCAGAAAAACCTCCTCAGATACAGGCCTTCATATAGAAGACCAGAGCATCAGTGTAGTCAGCTGAGAATCACTCTCAGTCCCTTCTCACAATAAGGCCTGGATGAGTCCCTTTAAGATACACACACATACACACACACACACACACACACACACACACACACACACACGTGCCACAAGTTCTGGGCTCTTCTGTGTTCCCTTTACCTAGATAGATGTCTGCATAGTTTAGAATCAGAATCAGGGCTATGACCCAGAAGAATCACTCCAATTCCATAATTTCTTTGTCCATTTCATTATGCAGCACATTGTATAAAAAATATCATGATATAACGCGATAATCCCTTTAGTGATCTTTGTTGATTCTCCCACCTGTCTGCTGAATGGTGGCACAACTCAGGTAAGTTCATAGCTTAACTTCCTACTGAGAGCATTTCCAGGTGCTAGTATGATGAGCTCCAGGCAGAGGGAAGGATGCAAGCTATCAGAGAGCTCCTCCCACATTAAGAGTCAAGAACTAGGCTCATAACAACCAGTCAGGCAAAGCCCTGTGTCTTTGAGAGACTGGGAGAGTCACAGAGGATTGTGATGTGAAGGAACTTGAGCAAGAAATAAAGGCCATTCTAGTAATCGTGTCTGAATGGTTTCTGTGAGGGCAGCAGGTGAGTTTGACCTGACTCCCTGTGTGTGACTTTGAGCCATGTGCGGAGTTAGTCTCTGCTTCCTCACATGAGAGGGAAGTACAGCAGCTTTCAGGACATTGAGTGTGTGTAGGATATACAATAAGCAACATATAAATATTTTAGTGATAATTTGGCTATCCCTTCCATCCATTCCCCTCTCCTTCCCTCCCTTCTCCCACCCCTTCTGCATCCCACCCTTTTCATTTCTTTTCCTATTCCTTTCACCCTGCCCCCCACTTCCTCCCATTTCACTACTGCACGTGGATAGAATTACCCTGTCTTCTGAAGAACAGGTTTTGCTTTGCTGTAGCTCTCTGTGGCATGCCACCAGTGGCAGATGGAGTGGAAGGATATTGGGATGGAGCTTCTGTTCATTGCTTGCATCTCTGCATTTCCCCTTTGACTTTATTACCTCAGAATGGCACGTGGGTTCTGGCATTGTGTGTGGCCTTTATCCCTGGAGGAACTTCCTCCCTGACTTCTTCCTCTCCCTCTACTGTCATTTATGTTGCCACTGCTAGTGTAAAGACTCACAATATTAGATATAAAGTAATGAAAGCTCTTGGCTGAATACTTGCATTATCCAGACGCACCTTGTCAAATATTCTGCCTACTTAACATGCATTATCTCCTTCAGTCCCTGCAGCAGGCATAGTCAATATCTTTATTAATAAGCAGACACTCAAATGCAGAACATTTCATGGCTTGCCCACTCTACACAAGTGCAAAACAGCAAGATCAGGACCCAGTTCCAGAAAATTTGCCTGAATGTAGTCTGTACCTGTGGTTACAACAGACTCCCCTGCCTGTGGGATCAGAGATGGTTATTTTTCCTCAGCATTAAAGTTCAAAAACGCTTCTCAAGTTGAGTGATTTTTGTGTTCTTCCAGATTACATGAAAGGCATTTCTCAAAACCTTTATTTTCCAATTTCGTGTTGTAACAGCCTGGTCTGGGTCACCTCTCCTGTGGCATCTATATCCCAACTTCAGATGAATGCTGAGCCTGTCCCTCATCCCCTGAAGTGTAGCTAAAATCAGACTGCTTGCACTTAACATGAGATTATCAGAGCCCTGGAAAAATAGAAGAAGGTGGACACGCCCACAGCAGTGCCCCATCCCACCCCTGAGACTTCCCAGGGGGCTCTCTGACTCCCTTCAAGCCACCCTGCTGAAGGGCATGACCTGTGTCAACTATGACACAGACCCTTAGTTAGGTTTCTACCTTGAGTCTTCATTCTGCTAAAACATATCATACCAACTAACCAAACACAAAACCTTCTCCCAAAAGGATGTCCTGGTCCCTAGACCCATCTCCAAAAAGCACTGCAGGATTACTCATGTGCTTCCCAAGGAACAGAAAGGAAACTCAGTTGCCTTTTGCCGAATCATAGTGCTCTTTAAATTACTGTCCACAATTCTCTCCTAAGCTTATGCAATGACGTTATACTTCTGCCCAGATGTGCAGGAATCTAGCTTGAAGTGTTAGAAGGCCATCTCTCACTGTTCAGCTTCAAAGAGTATCGGGGGCCTGTCTCAATTGGGTTGTCGTGTTTTGCAATCAGGAAATGTTTGCCAGCTTTCAAGCCTGTGTCCTAGCCATTATATCCTGGTACCTGAGAGATTTGTGCCATGACTTCCAGGAAGATCCACAACATTTCAGTGTCCTTATTGAAGCTCAGGGCATGAGCTTCTTCTTGTCCACTTTCCATGTTCCTGGGGGATTTCCTAGGTCCCCTTCTTACCTTGAATAACCTCTCTTCAAACCTTCTTGCTGAAGCAAGATATTACACTGCATCTCAGTAACCCAAAGGGAATCCTCTTTCCTCCCTC
Organism: Rhabdomys pumilio; assembly: GCA_030674055.1. Lineage (NCBI taxonomy): Eukaryota > Metazoa > Chordata > Mammalia > Rodentia > Muridae > Rhabdomys > Rhabdomys pumilio. Next base: position 182,418,912 of record JANHMN010000001.1, on the reverse strand, counting down.
CCCACACGTCTTTCTCCCTATCCAATCCCGATCCCTGTGCACTGTGTTACATAGAACATTTTCACCTAAGTGTACATTGGGCTTATGTTGACTTGTTTCCCCTACTTCCCCTCTGCCTCTCCCCCTTTCCCTCTACAGCCCCCCTCCTTCCCCTACATGGTTTTGCTTCTATATTCATGTCATATATGCATATGTAATTCTAGATATTGACATAATATATAAAGACCCTAAAATGAGAGAAAACATATTTATCTTTCTGAGATTGCCTTAATTTCCCTAATATGACTATCTCAAGATACACTAATTTTCTGAAAAAAATGACATATTTCTGTTCTTTATGAACAACAACAACAACAACAATCATTGTGTACACGTTTTCTTTTTTCTCTCCTGTTTTTCAATATCTACCAACGGTTGGTTCCATAACTTAGCTCTTGAGATTGGGGGTGGCATACACATTGCTGTGCAAGGATCTCTGGGACATGTGGGCATGAAGTCCTTTGGGCAGTTATCAGGAGTAGTAGAGGAGTCATATGGAAAAATCTATTTTCAGTTTTTTGAGGAATCTCCATGCTGGTTTCCATGGTAGCTGGACTAGATTACATTCCCAAACAGCTGGGTATAAGGATTCCCTTTCATCTGCAAACATACCACCACTTGTTATGGCTTTTTAATTATTGCTATTCTGACTGGGGAGGGATGGACTTTCAATGTATGCTTAATCTACATTTCTCAGACGGCTAGCATCTACTGCTGTGATAGACCACCAAGACTAAAGCAACATGGGTGGGTGGAAAGAGTTTATACAATCAGCTCACATTCCATTGAGGAAAGCCAGGGCAGAAGTCTGGTGTAAGAACCAGAGCAGAGGGTTCGGAGGAGTATGGCTCACAGTCTTGCTCACCCTGGCCTGTCCAGTTTGCTTTCTTATAGACCCCAGGACCACCTGACCAGATATGACACCTGGGCCTTTCCACATCAATTATTGATCAAGAAAATACCCCATGGACTTACAGGCCAACCTTATAAAAGAATGTTCCCAATTAAGAGCCCTCCTTCCCTTTCCAACTATGTCTAGGTTTGGATCAAATTGACAAAATCAACTAGCACACCTAGGAAGTGAACATTTTCTACACACAGGGTGAAGGATGAGGTCAAATTTCGTTCTCCTAAATGTGGGAGATCCAATTGTCTCAGCACCATTTCTTCAAGAGACTGTTTGCTCTCTCCAATACATATTTTTGGGATCTTGTCAAAAACCACATGGCTATAGCTGGGTAGATTTGTGTCTGAGTCCTTTATTTTATTTGCTGGCTCTGTCTGTCTGTTTGGGTGTAGGACTGTGCTGCTTTTGTTACTCTGGCTCTGTAGTATAGCTTAAGCTCAGATATTATGATACTGTCAGGATCATTTTTTTTTCTGCTCAGGGATGTTTTGATTGTATAAAGTCTTTTGTACTTCCATGTGAATTTTACGATTTTTTTTTCTATTCTATGAAGAACGTCATTGAATTTTTGATTGGGATTTTATTGAATCTGTAGATTGTTTTTAGTGAGATAAATGTTTTCAATATTCAATCATTCTAGTTTGTGAGCGTGAGTGGTCTTCCCATCTTCTAGTGTCTTTCTTGGTTGTTTTCTTCAGTGTTTTGAACTTTTCACTGCAGAGCCTTCTCTTCTCTTGGTCAGGTATTTATTCCCAGTTATTTTAGGTTTGCATTTGTTTGTTTGGTGACTAATTGTGAATGGAATTGTTTTAGTAAATTCTCCTTCAACTTGTTTGTGATAGTTGATGTTGATTTTGTTTGCCCACTTCACTGATCTTATTCTTAACACAACCTATACTGTTTTGTTTTGTTTCTATAGGGTTTCCAGGAGCTGACCAACATTCTTCTGGAAACAAACTTCTCAACACCAGGCTCTGTACAAGTGTGCACTATTAAAGAACTGAAGTGGAAACGTCTAGTTCTTTGGAAAGTGAGTTACGTCAAATGACGTTTTGCTGGGCCATACAGGTGAAATGATGGCTTGCTAAAGCAAACAGGTGAAAGACCATTTTCCTGAAGCAGACACAGGTGAAATGATACTTGGATATACGTGAAAGGACGCTTGATGAAGGAGTAACATGACTCTACGGACAGTGGGAGATGAGCACTAAGTTTTGGGTTGGTTGCTCTGCCTTGTTATTCTTTGCTAACGACATGAATATATTGGTTCACTTTACATAGTATTGTTGAGTTCAACTTGTGATAATACTGCCACTGAAAGAACCTCTCCCAAGAGCTGCTAGTGAGGTTCCTGCTGAAGCTTGCCACTTTTGTGGCCTCGCCTCGGGCCAGTTGGCAAGCTTGGTAGTTTCTTCAGGATTGAACTACAGCTGCCTGGTGTCTTCCTGCTGAAAGGACTTGACTATAGCTGCTGGTTCCTGCCTGGTGTCTGCCTGCCTAGAGGACTGGTCTACAGCAGCTAAGTCTTATTGGGTGTTTGCTATGGGACTGAACTGTTGCCCAAGAAGATGGAGCTTGCCCCCAAAGAACTACTGCTGAACAGGTACACTTCCCTCATATCCTAATAATGTTTCTCTTCCACTACCTCTGCTGCATGATAGGCTAGAGGACAGGTTGAACCCTTATTAAAAGTAGGCTGCAAAAAATTTGTGCCTACAAAGAACAGACTGGTAATTGCCAATGGGTTTCTGCCAAGTCCTCAGCAAGAACAGTTGTCCACACCGGGACTGTGTTCTCATTTCTTCAGCATTGTAAAAAGTGAAAAGGACTTTAGTACATCTCCTGCATGCAGTGGCTCCTGGTTGGAAACTACTCTGCTCCTCTTGCTCATTCACCTTGCTTTCGAGGTAAGGGGGTGGGGGAGAAGAGGAAAGGTGAACAGTGCAGACCCCACAGGATGGCATGCAACGGAGGTGAGCAGACTGGCTGCACTACTGTGTGGATACCAGCAACTTTTAAATTGGATAAAAAAAAAATCATCCATTTATGAAGAAAATCATGATCTACCTCGGTGTGCTCTTTCAAAGCTGATAAATTCTCTCAAGTCAAATGTAACCTGAAGAATTTTATAAAAACATATTGTGTCTCTTATGCATAGGCCTAGATTCAAATAATACAATAGATAATGAATAAAATAATAAAATACCATTTGGTCAACTACAATTAAAAAACAAGCAAAAAACAAATCTAGTTATAGTGTATAAGTAGTCTCAGTCCCATTTATCTGTGGGGTACTTTGAAGACAAGGCTACTTATTGTATTCTCTTCATTATGAATGTAATTTTAATGAATGTTTGCAGGATCATAGAGACTGTCACTCTAAGAGCCGTTGATGGTCCGGGGTGACTTCATTTCTAACCTTTGTACTATATAGATACATTCTTTGGGAATTAACCAGCATAACAGAGAGGATGTGAGTAAATGCACACCCAGGCACACACACACACACACACACACACACACACACACACACACACACCAAGGGAGAGAGAGTGAGTGAGGTATGAGGGAAAATAAATCTCTCCATCCACCAGCATAGCATTTTGGTCTAATGTTACTCGTGTAGGAAAACAGGAAAGAAATTAATGGATAAATTTATTATCACAGTTATCAAGTAACCACAAGCCCAGGTCTCGTTTCATGACGGGCACTAAATCTAGACTTGGCACAGTTTCATCACCAGTGGGAACTCTGACAAGCAGGCACAAAGACCAATAGGATTTCAAAATGCTTTTTACATTACCCTTTCAATATTCAGAAGCCAGTGTCTCCAAAACACAGCCAATCCTGTCTCCTGCGCGAACTCCCCACTTATTTATTTCGCATACACACAGTGAGTTAGCAGAGGAGGGCTGTAAATTTGCTGACCTTTAATAAAGACAAATTTTCCAGTAAAATGGAAACCCACTCTTCTTTCTTAACCTGATCCCGGATGATTTCTAATGACCTGGGATCCAAACTGGGTGCCTCTCACATTTACATGCATAACTAAGAAAATAAATCAAAGAAGGAAATCTTGTACCTTCTTACACAAGCACACACACACACACACACACACACACACACACACACACACACACA
>JANHMN010000001.1:182332463-182414815 GCA_030674055.1 Rhabdomys pumilio | reverse complement strand
CACACACACACACACACACACACACACACACACACACACACACACAGAGAGAGAGAGAGAGAGAGAGAGAGAGAGAGAGAGTGTGTTTGGCTGAAGGATCCCCTTACCCATTATCGAGGCCTGTGGGGAATTAGCCAGGCTGGAATGCTTGCTGGGGTTTTGACAATGAAACCACTGCTAAGGCTGCATTTTGCATTTCATGTTGGGTGTTCAAACTTAAAACAACAATCCTACTCACCTCAAACATAGCATTTAGTACTTAGGAAGGCTCCCTAAGCCAGGGGTCAGGAAGTGACTCAGCTTGATATCTGCAAAATGTATTCACATTCCTTGTCTTTTGGAACTTCCAGTCAGTTCTTTGTTGTTGATGGAATTGTTCTTCAAAGGACTAAAAGAAAAGGGGTGTGCCACATGCGGGCCAGCTACACCCAGATGTGACACACTCACAGTAAAGACTTTGATTTTTTTTTTAAACACTGACACTTATGATATACACCTGCACTTTCTGGAGTCTAGCAAGAAGCAAGCGCCTGTCTAATTCCTCTTGCTAGCTGTGGCTTTGGGGCTCAGCTAGGTCTTCAAACATGGTTACTAAGAAATGAAAGCATGTCGTCCTTACTCCCACTACCCCCAACCCTTCCCCACCCCATCCCCGCAAGATGGCTCAGCAGTTAAGACCTGAAACAAATTGCCAAAGTCCACCATTCCATCACAGCCACAGTGCTCACATCTTTTGTCTTCGCCTCCATCGCTCTGCCTCATCTTGAGCTATACAGCCAGTTTCAGGAAAGCTTGAGGGATTGTGCTGTGGCCTTCACCATGAAGCACAGATCTGCAGTTCCTTTCTTCTATAGCCTCTCCTTCTCTGGCTTTAGGCAGGACCCCTAGCCTCGGGCATGTGCAATGTGGCATGTCATGGAGTGAGCTGGAGCTGTCATGCTTCTGACCTTTCCAGCATTTGAATTCAGCCAAACAAAAATGCTAAAACACCTTTGCTCCTGAGTGATGAGAGGTCCATCAGTTTAATGTCAACCGGACGTATCAGACATGATTGATGTTTTAAGAAGTCTAAGCAAATAACCACTCATATTCTGTGAGACTTGTAGGAGGGAGTCCATAACTACTTAGCTGCTCTGTGACTTGTTTGGTTGATTCTTCTTTGGACTGTACAGTGGTCTGGGGTATGTCCATACAATAGTCCTGCATTCCACACTCAGTAGAGAATTCCCTCATTACCCAGGGTTTAACATTTGTTTTAAGTGGGCTCTGTGTCAGATTATTTTACCCAATTCTGGCTGGTGGAAAAGTCTGAGCATGTTTATGGGCTAGATGTGATGTTCAAATTGTTTGCATATATTTGGTGCATGCCCCCCTCTTTTTTTTGTCTTAGATTAACAACTTAAAATGGCCTTATGAGGATGCATCCTGGCTTTAAGCTGAAAATCACCCATACCCTGTTTTTGTCTTTTCATTGATCTATATATCATGTGTGATCTGATTTCTTGAACAGGCCACAAATTAAACACCTTAAAATTGAACTGCATCAAGTAGATACTATACTTGGCTAGAATTCTCACTGTGTGATATATTTCACACAGTAAGATGAACATTTGAAGTTCTTTTTACCTGATGCTGGCTTCGTTTCCATTAGTGTACTGCTAACCCCATTCCCCAAGGGCAATGCTATTAGGTAATGAGCCATAAGTTTAAGGGGGGTTGAATAAATAAAGAAAGGTATCCCGAGGAACTATTCCAACATTTAAATACAAATTGAAACAATCTATTTCATTTTTTAAACTGCAGACCACAGTCAAACATTTTTTAAGTGACTTGTAACAAAAATCATTTTAAATACACATGTCTTTGTGCAAAGTCTAAAGCTTGTGGCCATATCACCATGCAGGTTCATTCCCTGGACTCTAAGCATGAGCTCAGAATATTAGAACACACACAAACCTCTGCCTTGCCCACTATTAGAAAATTTAAATCCTAGGTTAAGACCCGGTCTCCAGTTAAGTACAGATTTCAGTGGGATTTGGAAAAATCCTTTAAATAGATTTTTATTGGTTTTTAAGAACAGGGTTATTTTGTGTTAATAATGGGCATACATTAGGCTTTAGATAATTGCTTTATGTAACTTGGAGTTTTGGCTTTCAGCTAAATAAACACACTCTGTGTTCACAGGTGTATTGTCCTCAAGGGCACTCTGCTTTTAAAGGTGGCAGCTGTGGCCAAGGTGTTGCTGATACAGTTCTGTGTATAATTTATTGGAAACAGGTGCTGGCTCATGATGAAGATAGACAGGAAACTAAAGCAGACAACATGTTTAACCACCATTAAAAAAATCCAGGTTCAGGGAGACAATGTGTCTGAGATGTTTGGGGGATGTTGCCAGTGTTGAAGCACAAGCTTGAAAGCTCTGGCAGACACCCCCATAAGGAAGATATTGTACATGAATTTCAAACAGTCTGGCCTAATGAGTGCCTGATGCTACGAGGCCAGATTTAATTGATTATATGAAAAAGTTTTAGTTTGTGTAAGGCTAGCAAAAAAAAAAAAAAAAAAAAAAAACCCATAAAATACTTTCCTAAGCTAATTGTTAAAAATTACTTTCAAATGAGGTAATAACTGTTAGTTTTCAATGATCTGGACAGCAGATTAGGCTCTAATGCGTTTTCATTATTTTTGGAATATTTGCTCAGGGTGCCGGTTCTGTCTGTGGGTACGTCAGTGTTGGGAAGAGCCAAGATTCATGTCCACAAGGTGCAGGCAGAGGCTAGGGTTGGCAATACAGGAGACAGAATCTAGAAAGACAAGGTCTGGATGCTCAGCCTTTCCTCTGGGTTCCATGCGCTTGTGAGCTGGGGAGCAGGGTTGGACATGGCTGTCGTGTCTAGTATTTTGTTGTACCAAGGAGTAGTGAAAGTGAGTCAGCGACACCTTATCCCTCATCCCAAGCCCTGACTCTCCAGAGAAAAGCAGGAGGATACATTAGATCAGATTTTCGTGTGGCATTTCCCACTGAAAACACATATTTGATATTTCCCCAATTTATTTTGAGTCTAATCGGTCTCCTATCGTATAATGCACATGTGCAGTAAATATGCATACCAAATGCAACTGAAAAAGTTGTTAAAAGTGCGTGCACAGTTTCTCAAAAAACCTAAATATCTTGGCGATTTACATGCTTAAAAAATACCCAAAGGCATTAGACCACATTATGGACTATTGGCTTGCCAAAATTCATTTTTTGAGGTAAGGGGGGAAACATTTAAGTTATAACACACGAGTGTAAGGGAGGAAAACTCAACTGAAACAACAAAATTTGCTTAAAAACATTTTTACCTCAAGGCTTAGACACTGTGTGCCAGAAATGCTGAGAAAACTTTGTACCAACACCAAGGGGCATACACAGTTTAATATCTGCTTGATGTCAAAAACTCAGGGACAATTTAATGCTTGCATTAATTTGAAAGAATTTTATGCAGTAGGTAGAAAGTTACCCATTCCAATTCCTAATCTCTACTAGGCATCCTGTTCCCAACTCTATGACAAAGTGACTGACAGGGTTGCAAAAATCCCAAATTTGCTGGAAGGCCTTGCAGATGCTTTTATCGCCCTCCCAGTAGCCCCCATCCTGGCCTTAGACACAGGAATTCAGTTTGCACATTGCCTTGGAGCCGTCAACAGAGGTTTAGCATAGAAAAGCAAATAGCTGGTGTAAAAATAAACCTTTTATTTAAGAAAAAACTTCATAAGGCCTCTTTATTTAGAGGGAGACTCACTCAAATAAATATGCCGTTAACAAACTTATATAATGAATAATAATATATACTGTAGCAAGTGATGGGATGGGATCCCACAAAGCAAGTGCTGAAATCGATGATTGATTATCAAACCTATAGGATAAATAAACTCCTTCAATTAATAGCTTGTCCTAGAGATGAGTTTCTGTAGAAATACCCCACAAGGAAAAGTCCCAATAGCAGGGGTTCAGAGAGTAAATTCTGAATCGAGTCGAGCCAGGTTTCAACACAGTTCTCTTTCCTGGGTAGGAATGAGCTTGGGGGTCACAGCATGATGAGTCCAGCTTACCAACAGAGAAATGTGCTTTCTCCATCCAGGCTAATGAATTATCCAGCCATTTGGGACCCACATGTCTAAGTATCAGAAGCAGCTATTTATAATTTATTTAAAAGGGAATTGAGAACCAACCTGGCTTTCTTGAATGTGCTTCTTGCCAACAAAGCCCTGAAAGCACCCATTCAGAGACGTAGTGCTCTCATTTGGTTTGTATGCTCATTCTTCTCTAGAGTTGATACGGATAACCCGGTCAGAAGCTGCATATTGACTTTGGAAAGGAGCTGACTCTTTGCTTGTTACCAGCCGCCCTCTGATGTCTAAGCACTTGAGTTAGGAGAGAATAGCAACCAATGGGAAATCCCAGACGGCCAACTGGATGCTGGCATCTTTTCCAGCATGTCATTTTGTAGGATCCTCATTTTGAAGCAATGGAAAAGATGTCTGCCCAGGGTCCTGTGAATGCTGCTTTGTGATTCTGTCTTTCCCTTGGCCTTGAAATTGGCTAGCTCTCACTGTAGCAACCATATGGATTAGAGCTGTATTATAAATATCTGGGAGAGTAAACCTGATATGTTGTTAGTCCATTGATCCACCCACCCACACCCAGTCTGGTTAGACTCTTCTCATAAAGCTACCATACCACCACCAAACAAACAACAACAGCAAAACCCGGCGTAGTTGTGTTGCCTGCAAAGCTTGGCCTGCCTGCCTGTGTTGTTGGGTTCCCATACTTGGGCGTTATCCTCTCATCCTCAGTACCACTGGGCCAGGTACTAGGTGTCTAAAGGTTGGATGGCTGATACAATCGAAAGCCTACTGAAATGAGGGAAGCTAGCTTGTCCCAAACCTGATGACCTTGCTTATTCTGTTTCATTTCTTCCTTCCAAAGAGAAACCACAACAAAACTTCCTGTTCACACCATCCTCTTAGTCTCTCTGCCTCCTGACTGATTGGCACTCTGCCATGTGGCCTCATATGGCCTAGCATGGCTCTTCCTCTGGCAAAGAGCTACCTATCTTTTCAGTGGTACATCACTCCGACATCACCATCCTAACAATATCAAAACCTACATTTAAGACTAGGTAGGATATGGGGCTGTCAAGATGGTTTGGTAGGTAAAGGCTGATGACCTGAGTTTGATCCCTGGAACCTACACAGTAGAAGGAGACGATCAACCCACACAAGCTGTCCTCTGACCATATGGGCCATGGCACACATACATGTGCCACCCCAAAAATAAATAATACAAGAAATAAGTGTTTTTTTTTTAAATAAGGGGAATAAATATACATTTCTTCTCAATCTCAAAGCCTCTGGATAGTATGAAATTAGCCTTGGAATTAGAAATTGGAGATCAGTGCTGGCCATTAAATACCTAACAAAGTAGCCAAACCTTTCAGTCTTGCCGATATTGACTTTGATCACCTGGACATTCTCCATCTTTCTGGATTCTGGTAAAAGTCACACAGATTACTGTATATGAGACACCTAATTACGTGTCAGAAAGAAGGTTGGAATCATTATTTTCCTTTAAGCATCTTGCCCTTCCTCAAGTGAGCTTTTTAAATCCCACTGCAGGCCACCTTTTCAGTGTACAGTCTTGAACCAGCAGAGACAACAGGGATGGTCATTTCCATAAGCTGTCTTGAGTACTAAGGTCATTCATAGTAGGGGATACAGTAAACAAGGTCGGATTTTGGGAGTGGTTAACACTCAATAGCTGCAGAGTAAACTAGGTAAAAGCCTTTACTTAGTGGATGATTTAAAGATGAACTGAGGTGCTGACAGAATGCAAAGGGGCAGGGAGAGGGGAAAGGCATGAGAGGGTCCTCAGGTGAGGACATCAGTCCTGGTGTGATAAAGTCAAACTGGAGCCACCATCTTGAAGTTGACAAAAGGCTATGTCTAAGGTCAATCCTCTTCTAGAGAATGACGTATGTATTCCTTTATATTTTTCAATTTATATTATTTTACTTGTTTACATTACCATTGTTGCTTCCCCTCCATCCCCCTCCTAAAAGTCCTCATCCCTTTCCTCTTCCCCTTGCCTCTGAGAGGGAACTCCCAGACCACCAGGTCTCCCCCTTCCCTGGACCCTCAGTCTCTGGAGGATTAAGTGCATCCTCTCCCTCTAAAGCTTGATCAGGCAGACCTCTGTTATGTTTGTGCCAGTCCCTGTATGCTCCTGGTTGGTGGCTCAGTCTCTGGGAGCTCCCTGGGATCTCGGTAAGTTGAGACTGCTGATCTTCCTATAGGGATGCTCTACCCTTCAGAATCCCTCCCCTAATTCAACTGTAGGGGTAAGAATGAGGTATTCTGTCTTAATCAGGCTACACTTGACCTAGGCATGGCAAACCTCTCATCTAAATCTCAAGCAAAAAAAAAAAAAAAAAAAAACAATAATTTGAAAGAATTTCATGACAGTTTTATTATAAATGAGATTTTTTCCAACCATTACCCAAACCCATAAATTTATGAAATCACCCCACTGGAATATCTAAACAGATTAGAAACCATCTTATATTTAATTAAAGTTCATGTGAGGCCACTTTGAGCTACCAGACTTAAGAGTCCCCTCAATCCATCAGAGTCAATAGATAATTAGGGATTCTTTATTGCCAGATACTTATTGTTTTCCCTTAAGGAACGTTCTTCCAACAGATGCTTTGGCTATGTAATGGAGAATTACTATAATTGGTTCTTATTCATATTAGAAGAATAACCAAAGTAAATAAATGATTGAATTTGTAAACAGGATGTCCACATGATCCGGACTTGGGAGTTAGTTTTACCTCTATTGAAATGTTAACTCTAGAACTCAAGTACCACATTCAACATTGCTCAGCCCTGTCTCCTTATAACAGAGTAGTAATGACAAGCTGACCTCATGGAGTTAAAGTGTTGATGGCATAGGAAGTCACCATCATCTATGGAGTACCTACTACCAGCCAGGCAAGAGTACTACAGGTGGTAGTTATGACCTTGTTTTACAGAGAAAAATTCTACAACACAGAATAGAGGCATAGGGATCTAGGATTTACCCAGGACACCAAGTCTGGAGATTGTGTCTTTATTTATTATATGGTGCCATTATATTGTATTTATTATATAATACACCACGAATAATTCTTCAGAGACCAGTGTACATTTTTTTATTGATATTATATCTTTTATATAAAAAGTGTCAAGACTCCTCTCCTAGCTCAACTGGCCCCCAATCTCACTATTTGTTCTTTCTGTATCAGTTCATATCCCTAAAAACACATTTCTTCTATTGCCAAATTCAGACTTTGGGAGTTGAGGGAAATTGTACAGGCAGAGTCTAAAAGGTCAGGGTGGGACCAGACTGCCTAGATAAGAGGCCAGAGACACTTGGAAGCAAGGCTGGAATGAGTAGTCAGCAAGTATTTATGTAGTGCTAGGCATGTTGGGGAAAACAGAAAAATTATGAGACGCCATGCAGTCCGTGGCAGAGCTTCTGGTGCGAGTCCCTTGTGTAAGAATCAGGCCTGGTGCCTGGTTCTGCCCAGCCTATGGAAGTCTGCCATGGTTTATGAAACTGGCTGGCTAGCCTCTGCGTAGAGCCACAGGGAGTAGTGGGCAAGCCAAGGGTCTGGGAATGAATGAGTTGAGTCTGTGCCATGTACTACCAATGAGTCCCATTCCCTCTAAAGCTCAGTTTCCATAGCTGTGCAATGTGAACCACATCAAGACTTGCCAAGACCAAGCGTACCTCAGTGGTTTATGGGGAGTGAAATAAGCCTAACAAATGCAAGTTCTTATTAAGAAGCATTGATTAAGGTAGAAAACAGGAGGTGTGTCCTAAAAGTCCTAGGTACCCTGCTTAACTTTCTCTTGAGTGTCTTTTGCTGAAGCAGTTTCACAGTACAGGTGTACTACTTGATGTGTGTATCAAGGATATAGGCTTTTACAACCACCTTTCACGAACTTGAGAGTGACAGAATGTTGATAACAACGTATAACCCTTGAGAAGAAATAGGAGAAATAGGTAAAAGTTGAAAGACAAGCCCAGGAACAGACTGTGGGAAACCATACTGTACCTTTCTGTAGGCAGGTATTTCTGAAGTACATTCAGGATGATTCATCAGGTGAGCTGTCTAGATGAAAGAACATCCATTACAAATGCCCCCTCTGTCTTTGTGTACCCTCCTTTTTCCTATGACTGATCTCCAAAATGAACCCCAGTCTCAGATCTGAAAATATGTAGGAAGGATAGAAAGATAGAGGATAGATTTTCCAGGTCAAGGCATGGTATAGCATCATAGTCAAGAGTTTGTGGTTGAGTTAAAGCTTTCCTGGGTACCAGTTTTGTGATGAAAATATTACTAAGTATGCCCAACCCTGAGGTGCATCATCAACATAATGGTGGATGCGCTGTGGGCTTTATGCAGTTGCTTTGGAGGCTGGAGAAAACAATGCTTAGCCTGTTCAGAGAGGTGGGGTCTCTAAAAGCAGAATCTAAGACTGGAATTCATGTGAGGTAATTTATGCTAGCTTCCAAAGGGTGATCTCTGGAAAAGCAGATGGTACTGGTTGAAGGTAAGCAAGGAGGCTAAGCTTATACCCAGGGTATCTGGGTGAATATACACACAGAGGCCTGGAGACAATGTAGGCAATTGGCTAAGGGAGGTAGCTGTGTAAGGACTGTGCTTGGGATACGGTGTTTAAATTCCAAGGTTTTCTGGTCCTAGTACACTCAGGTCCTCTAGGCTACAAGAGGGTGAGGCCTCTGCACACAGAGAGCCAGACCCCTGAAATCGGTTAGTGCCACACATTTTTGAGACTTTTGGGAAGAGCAAAGAAGTTAGATTTAGGCTCTTTGGGCATCTGTTTGTTCAATTCCATGGCCCTTCCTTCCTGTATCAGGTATTAAATGTCACATAGAATGGCCTCTCTTCTAGAAACTTGCATCCTAGGTCCTGCCATAGGCCTTGGGCATTTTTTCACAGAGGCTAAAAGATTCTCTCAGCATCCCATGGACTAGACTAGAAGACAGGGGCAGAGGCTTACAGAGGACCAGGCAAGCACTGGTGTGGGTGGAGTCTTCTGGGTGAGAAGAGGTGAGGATCTCCACATAGACAGGGTTGGAAGGAAGTATCAGAGGCTAATATGAAAGCAATCTAACAACTAGCTTTAAAAGAAAAGTGAGGCAGTAAGAAGCAAAGAGCCCTGGCTTTGAGACGCAAATGATTCCATGGTTAGGACAGCCACTGGCATGGGGACAAAAAGAAGTAGGTAAAAGGAAAACACAGGATGGGATCCTTTGTGCTAAAGAAATGTAGGGGGAACACCAGATACCTGAGGGAACTGTCTTTGAGTACATTTTGGGAAAGGCAGCTTGCTTGGGTCATAGCCTGGCATCCTGCTTTCCCAAAGCTGAGCTAGGACCTGCCATCATGGAAAGACAAGCCCATTGTCCAGTCTGGCCCAGTGAGCAGACATTGAGAGACAAACACATGGAAAGGCACCATGACTTGGGTCACTGCAGAAGGGAGCACAGCTTGTTCTGCTTACAATTCCTCCAGTGGCTTTCATCAGTCTAACTGCTCCCTGGATAGAACACTCAAGACATCGTGCTGAAAGGGCTGGAGACAAATTTCAGAACTTTCAGCTCCATCCTCACTCCTTGTCCTCATCACTCAAGACCCAGGGAGGGATCTGACTTCCCTCTGCAAGCACCTGGGTTGTCTCCCTGATACAGTTTCCTTAGTGAGAATTAACATATTCCAGGAGCAATGATTTGCCAGGGAATGAAGGAAGTTGATGTTTAGTTACCTCAGCTCCCTTGCTGCTTGGGTAGAACCATCTGGAAGGGCATGTTCTTCCCTGGCTCTTAAGTTGCTTGTTGGATAGAGGTACTGTAGCATTCTGAGTTTCTTGTACGTTCTATTTCCTGTTGGACAGTGTTATGCTTTCCCTTCTCCTCAGGTAGCTGGACGACTGCTCAGTAGCTTCGAATGTGGACAGTTGGAGCCAACACACGGCTCAGCTGTCAGAGCCTGAGGGGACTTTAATTATAGAAAGCATAGACATCATGGGAGATGTTTCTAAGCTTTGCAAACTGTAGGTTCCATCTGGAAAATCTCAGAAAGGTTGGCCATGTGGTGTGTTCCGTATGACATAACCCATGCTTAACACTTCTGCTCACGTTCCCAGACACTGAACAACTGCATTTCAGGACAGTCTTATCCCAAAGTGTCTGGAGTCCTCCTGGAAAACCTTCTCAAAGCACTGGTATTCAAGTCCAAATTCAGCATACGAATCTTCTCCTGGGCTTTTCCTCTTAAAACATCCATGTGGCCACAGCTCTTTCAGTATCTGGAGGTTCCTTCACTCTTTTGCCCGCCCCCATAGTAAGGTGGTAATCACCACTTAAAAACATTAACATTGGTGCAGTAAAAAAGATTTATGAATATTAATTCTTTTTATAGCAGGTCATAATGTGAGCTGGAGAACAAACAGAGTATGGTTTCTTCACAGCACTGTACTGCAAATGAAAATAGGGCTCCGTGTTGTAGAAATTATTAGATGGAGGTGCTGGTTTGAAAACTAATTTGTTTAGAATGGGACTTTGCTCTTAACTCACCAGACACTCTGAATTCATGGAACATCTATTCTGAGAAGGGAGGACCATGAATTTTATAGATGTCACGTTGTTCCTAATCAGCAACATTAGCCAAAGAATTTTAAAAAATTGTTCTTAAAGAGCAAGTGACCAGGCACTGAAGTGACGAAGTCATAAGAATGATGAGTATTTCAACTCTGATTGCAACGTGGGTAAAGTGCTTGAAAGTGAGGAGGTGAGTTCAGATCTCCAAAACCCATGTAAAGCCAGACATGCTAGCATGGGTCTGTAGTCACAGAACTCCTGTGGTGTCTTCAGCAAAGAACAAGTAGAAGCCCTGCCTCCAATAAAGTAGAAGGGCAAGAACTAATACCCAGAGTTGTCCTCTGATCTCCATATGTACTCCTTGGTATTCTCTCTCTCTCTCTCTCTCTTTCTCTCTCTCTCTCTCTCTCTGTGTGTGTGTGTGTATGTCTGTCTCTCTCTATCTCTCTGTCTCTGTCTCTCTCTGTCACACACACACACACACACACACACACACACACACACACACACACTGGCACTGCCCCCCCCAATGTTGACTCTTATTTTATCTTAGCCAAAAGACTGGGAGTGATGACCAGGTAGTCACTACACTACAAGTCCCCATCTGTTCTAGTTTGCCTTTTGCTGCTATGACAAATACAATGACCAAGAACAACTTAGAAAAGGCCCTTTAGGTCATAGTCCATCTCTGAAGGAAGTCAGGGCAGGAACTCAAAGCAAGAGCACAAGGCAGAAACCATGGAGAAAAGCTATTTACTGGCTGGCTCACTATCTCATACTCTACTTTCTTACCCAGCCCAGGCTCACCTGCCTAGGGACAGCATTTCCCACAATGGACTGGGTCCTCATACATCAGTCATCAGTGAAGACAGTCCCTCACAGATATAGATAGCACTGGCTATTCTTCTATTGAGATTCTCTCTTCGCACATGGTTCCAGGTTGCATCAAGTTGACTGACAATAAAAACTAACCAGGGTATCATCTTTTCCTCTTCTCTAAAGTTGTATCCTCAGATGTCATTGGAGTGCTAAATTACCTCCATCCTATCTTTGCAGAATTTCATAGCACAATCCCATTTCTGACATAGTCTCTTTCCTTGCCATCAGCTAGATACATTTTGAAAGAAAAAGCTGAACTCAGTCATGGAGTTAGAGATTCAAGTCAAGCTTTACCATTTTATGCTATGACTGAGCAAGTTAATAAACCTCAAGGTCTTCACCTATACAATGGGTAATACCTGTATCTACCTGAGGAGTAGTAATGAAAGGTGAATAATTCAGGGTACACGAATCACTGCCACATTCCCCGGCACATTAACACTTGCGCTGTTATTCTATCATGTAGTGGACCTGTGTAAGTTCAGTGCCTTTGGGCTACACTTTTTGACAGATGATGTTTGATTTTGACAACTGAGCCATCAGATTCTCTCTTTAATATTTTACACTTGATCAAAAACCTCTATACACTCTGTGGGATGATTTGAAGACTTGGTTCTTCTTTGGAAGTCTTGTAGAATTTTGCAGTTTATCTGTCTGGGCCTGTGCCCTTTTTTTTTTCAACATAATATGGTTTTTTTTTTTTTTTTATTATTTAGGAATTTTCACATAATGTGCCCTCATCATACTTGCCTTCTAAGTCCTCCCAGATCTGCCCTCCCACCTTATTACTCCCCCTTCCCAAGAGAAAAAGAAAAAGAAAACAGAATTAAACAAACAAGCAGACAAACAAAACAGAAGTCAAATTTGTGTTGCCCCTATACTCACTGAGGCCTGGTCAAACTCAGTGGTCAGCCTCTTGAAGAAAACTGATTCTTTCCCCTACTACACCCACACCAGAAGCCATCGGTTGTGGAGAGCTATACTTCAGCAGGTTTATCACAAATTTTAAGCATTCTCTTTAATGGCTTCCTGTATAGGCTGTTACTTTGCTGGGGCAGGGAGGAGGGTGCATGGGGGTTGGGGTCAGGGTAGGGGTTGCCACAAGAGCCTTCCATGACTCTTGTTCTCAACTGTGAGTCTGCAGTCATCAAGTCCATTGCAAAAATAGCTTCTTTGGCCTTTACAGTTAGCAAAAGAATAGACCTCGGATTCCACATGGCTCCAGTCAACAACATGAACCAAGGACATCCATTTATATATCCTCCAGCATCAACACATGCCATGGACCCAACCAAGCATGGTTTTCAGTGACAGAACAGACCATATCAACACAGTCCTCTGCCACAGCTTGGGCCACAGATACTATCATGACCCTTGGTGGTAGAGCCTGGACTTTTTTAATTGGGAAAATAAATTAAATTACTACTTTTTTTTCTATTGCTTTGGTCTTATTAGTTAGAGATCTGTTTCAATTATTTATTTTATCTTGTTTAATTTTGGTGGGTCATTGCTTCCGGAATTCATCTATTTCTTTTGGACTTTTCTGCTTTAGTATGATGTAGGTTTCAAAAGAATGTCATTAATGACTTTTTGAATTTTATTAGTTCCTTTGTTATCTGTCTCCATTTTATCTGCAGTTCTGTTAACTTGGACTTTCATTCTATTCCTTTTGGCTAATTTGTCTAAGGTCTTGCCAATTTTATACTTTCAAAGAATTTGTTTTATTCATTCCTTGATTGGTTTTGTTGTTGTCTCTATTCATTATTTATTGCTCTGATATCTTAATTATTTCTTCCTGTCTACTAGTTTGGTATTTATTTTTTCTTGTCTTCCCAAGGTCTTAAGTATATCATTAATCTCCAAGATGGAGATTTCAATATCTTATGTAGGTATTCAGGATTATAGACTTTCCTCTGAGGATGACCTTCATTATGATAGACTTCTGTGTGTTGTGTCTAAGGCTGTCATTGTGTATCTGCCATAGACTTTGGTGTGTTGTGCGTTAATGTTCTTTCAGTCCTAGAAAATATTGTTTCTTTTTTTCTTTTTTTTTTCCTGTGATTCTTTTATCATTCAACAATGTATTTCCTAATCTCTGTGAATTAGTGTGATTCCTGTGATGTCACTTGCTATTGATACCAGACTGTTCTATTACAGCTAAATAGACTATAGGGTATCATTTACATATGCCTATATTTGTCTTGGCTTGCTTTGTGTCATGATTATTTTGCTATTTGTTCTTACCTGAATCATTTACAAAGAACAAAACTCTATTGTTTTCACCTTTTCTTTTTCCTTGGCAGCTCCAGAGGGAGAGCCCATAATAGCACGGAAGACACAGTACCCTAGCTTTTGACTCGCATTGGAAGACTAGAAAGAATGGGTGGAGATTGAGAAGAGAAGTAAGTGGCGTGAGGCTATAAACCCTCACATTTCTCACCTGGTAACATACTTCCTTTAGCAAGACCCTAGCTCCTAAAGGTGCTGCATACGCACCACCATCAGGGGACCAAGTGTTCATGTGCATGAGCCTATGGATATATTCTCATTCAAACCACCATATTTCTAATATAAATATACATGAATAGACATGGATTTTAAAAAATCAAATAACTAAATAAGAAGGGAATGAACAACCTAGTTTTAAAAATGGGCTAAATAGCTGAACAAAAAGTTCACCTTTCTAGTCTGTTGGTGGGAGTATAAACTGGTACAGACACTAGAGAAATCAGTGTGGAGTTTTCTCACGTAGAACAAGCACAGGACCTAGGTGGTCCACTCCTAATCATATACCCAAAGATCCCATACCCTGTCACAGAGGTACCTGAATGTCTACGTTCATTGCTGTCCTATTAACCAGAGCAAAGAAATGGAAACAGCTGTCCATTAACTGATGGATGAGTAATGAAAATGTGGTAATATACACAATGGAGTTTTATTCAGCAGTAACGAAAAATTAAATTATTAAATTTGCAAGAAAGTAAATGTAACTAAAAAAATATTTTATTAAGTGAGGTATCCTGAATGTACTTCTCTCACATGGGTTCCTAGCTTCTACTTTTCTTAGGTAGTATATTCATGTGAGAATAAGCACAGGTAGGGGCAAGGAAAGCAGAAACAGCCCCATGGAAAGTGGGGTTAATAGATCACTTATGATATGAAAATAGAAGGGAAATTACTGGGAGTGGAACAGGTGGAGGGGAACAGGACCCAATAAAATCAAATGAAAAAAATAAAAAAAAGGAAGCCTCCTATTTTGTAAACTAACTGAAAACTAAAATTGACAAGGACATGATGCCTTTAATCCCAGTACTTCACTTGCCCCAGGAAGTTAGCCAGGTTTCCAGTACTCAGCATGATTTCTGTCTTGCTGAGTGGGTTCTAAGTCTAGTCAGAGAGGGGTTGGTTACTGCCAAGCTATGCATACCACTACTGTACCCTAAGGTTATCACGCCAGCAACCATTGTTGTGGTTCATAGGTGCCATAGTTGTTTAGAACTATTGCTTGTGGGCTTTCATGGCACTTTCTGATACCATGAAAGCTAGCCCCCATAGAGGAGGCTTTCAGGTCAGTTCCAGCTCAGTTGTCTCTGTGCCTTGTGTCTGAAGTGTATGGTGTCTTCAGTACTAAGGATTTAATTTCAACCTCCAGGAGGCAACCAAGGCAATGGCAATAGAGATTGTTTTAGGAGTCTCTCAGACAACTCCAACAACTTGAAAGTGGGTTTCTCATGCCTAGTGGTGGAGTTCTTGTTAGTCTATGACATTGTTAGCCCCAGTGGGAAATTATCATTTAAATTATATCTGTATAGGTGTACACAGACTTGTAGTATTGTATGTAATTCTATGTAGAAATATGATTCATTGTGACTATTTTAGAAATCCTTACAGTTATTCTGCCTTCCTTCTTCTAGATTGATCTCAATCTCTAATCAGGGTACCCCCATTTCTCCATGTACCCTGACATTCCCCTCCTCTACTGCCCCCCTGCCCCACCTATAATTTCCTGGTTTCTGCAGTTATTCCAGCTTATTTGCTCATATCTGCTAGGAATTGCAGATGAGAGAGAACACATGACATTTGTCTTACAGGTCTAGGGTACCTTTCTCAATATTATCTTTCCTAGTTCCATCTATTTCCCTGAAAAAAAAATTGAAAAAAAATTTTTTTTTAGAGCTGAATAGTATTCCATGGCATATATGCCCAACAGTTTCATATTCATTCATTAGTTGAAGTGCATTTAGATTGTTCCCATTTCCTCGCTAGCGTGAAGAAAGTGGCAATGAGCGTGGCTGAGCAAGCATCTGTGTAGGAGGATGTTGGGTCCTTTGGGCATATGCCAAGAAGTAACATCACTCGTTCATGTGGTAGATTTATTTTTAGTTTTTAATGGTTCTCCACAGTGATGTGTGAGTGGTTAGGCCAGTTTGAAATTCCAGGAACATGAATGAGGATTCGCTTTCCCCCCACATCCTTTCTAGCATTTGTTGACAGTTGTTTTGCTAACCTTTGCCATCTAGACTGGAACAAGCTGGGATCTCGAAGCTGTTTGGATTTGTATTTCCCTGATTTGCTCAGGACAATGATCATTTTTTTTTGAGAAATTTCTTAATTTCTTTCCATTTTTATTTCTTCTTTTGAGAACTCTGTTCATATCTCAAGGCTACTTCTTGAATTGGTATTTGGTTTTTTGACTCTTAGGGTTTTTTGAGTTCTTTATATATTTTGCATAGTAATCCCGAGCTTCCTTTTCACTCCGTTGATTATTGCTTTAGCTGTGCAGAAGTTTTCTAGTTTTACAAGGTCTCATTAGTCAACTGGTAGCTGCAGCTACTGGGCAAATGGAGTCCTATTCAGAAAATCATTTCCGATACCTGTATTGCAGAGTGCTGCCTGTACTGCATTCTAGCAGTTTTGGGTTTCACATTTGGGTGTTTGGTCTATTATGAGTTGGTTTTTGTTTTGTTTGTCTTTCTTTGTTTGCTTTGGTTTTTACTGTGATTTTTTTCAAGTAATAGATTCAGGTCTAATTTCATTCTTCTCTGTGTGTGTACATCCGATATTCCCAGTATCATTTGATGAAAATGTTGTCTTTTTCCCTGTACCTTTGGCATCTTTGTTGATTATTAAATAGTATTGCTATGTATACTTGTGTTTGGTATTCAGTTTTATTACATTGGTCTACATATTTATTTTCATGCCAGTACCATATTGATTTATTTTCAACTATGGCTCTGTAATCCGTTTTAAGAACTTGAATGGTAATCCCTCAAGCATTATTCTTTTGATTAGGATTATTTAGCTATTTGGGATTTTTGTTTTGTTTTGTTTTGTTTTTTTTGTTCCATGTGAATATGTGAATTTTGAAATAGTTTTCTTTTTCCTTTCTATTCCGGCAAAGAATGAGATGAAGTTTTGATTGGGATTGTGTTGAAACTGAATGGCTTTTGGTAGAATACTATTTTTTTTACAATATTAATTCTTTTTTTTCCATAAGCATGAAATGCCTTTCCATGTGCTAATGTCTTTATCTCTTTCTCCAAAGGTTTAATGGGTTTGTTGTAGAGGTCTTTTGACCTTCTCGTTTAGGTTTATTCCTAGATGTTTTAGTTTCTCTGAGACTATTAAGAGAGTGTACCTATAATCTCTTGCTCACCCCTTATTGCAGTGGAATTGCTTCACATTTTTCTCCATTTAGGATGATGTTGGTTCTAGATTTTTTTATATATAGTTTTCATTATGTTGAAGTGTGTTCCTCATAGTCCTATTTTTTTCTAGGACTTCTGTCATGTAGGCGTGTTGAGTTCTGCCAATGGCTTTCTCTGAATCTATTGAGATGACCATGAGATTTTTATCTTTAAGTCTATTTATGTAGCCTATTATTATTGAATGAATATGTTGAACCATCCCTGCATCTCTGAGATAAAACCAACTTGGTCACAGTGGACAATCTTTTTGATGGAGGTCTGTATTTTGTTTATCTTATTGAAGATTTTAAAATTTACGTTTATCAGGGATTGTCCTCTCAATTTCTTTTGATATTTGTATTTTTATGTGGTTTTTCTATTAGCATGATACTGGTATCATAAAGAAATTTGAGAGTGCTCTATTTCTATATTTTTGGATACATTAAAAATGATTGGCTGTAAATCTTCTTTGAAAATCTGGTAGAATTCTGTGAAGCCATCTGAGTCCAGATTTTTATTTAGCTGTGATGTTTTTGATTACTGTTTGCTCTCATTTATTATAGGTTTGTTGAATTTGTTGATTTGCTTCTTATTTAATTTTGATGGTTTGGGTGAATCTACCAGTTCATCCATTTCTTTAAGATTTTCCAACCTAGTAGACTACAGGCTTTGATAGAATTCCCTTATAATAACCTGATTTTTTTGATGTTAGTTATGATATTTCCCTGTTTACTTCCAATTCTCTTAATTTGGGTGCTTTCTCTCTCTCTTTTGGTTACTTATCTCTCAAAACTGAACTCTTCGTATTGTTTTCTTTGTTTTCTTTTAATTTTATTGGTTTCAATTCTGCTTTTTCCCCCTCTGTCTAGTAAATTTAGTGCTTGTTTTCCCAAATTTTTGAATTGTATCAGTAAGTCATTTATTTGGATATCTTCTTAATATTTAATGTGGGCACCCAAGCTATAATTCCCCTTCATATTAATGTTTTAATGTATCTCAGAAGTTTTGTTTTACTATGTTTTTTGTTTTTATTTAACTTTGAGATGTTTCTCTTATTTCTGTTTTTGCCTCATTCATTATTCAGGAACAAATTG
The DNA here is from genome assembly GCA_030674055.1 of Rhabdomys pumilio. Lineage (NCBI taxonomy): Eukaryota > Metazoa > Chordata > Mammalia > Rodentia > Muridae > Rhabdomys > Rhabdomys pumilio. The sequence continues at coordinate 182,396,441 of JANHMN010000001.1, read as the reverse complement.
TTAAATCCCCATGAGTTTGTGTGCTTACTAAAGATTTATTTGTTTTCAATGTTAAGTATTATTAGATTATGTTTAGATAGGATACAAGGGATTATTTCAATCTTTCTGAATTTGTTAAGATTGGTTTTATGTCCCAGGGTGTGGTCTGTTTTAGAAAAGCCTCCATTTACCTTTGAGTAGAATACATATTCTTCGGTGTTTGGGGGGAATATTCTGTAGATATCTGTTAAGTCCATTTAAAACATTGATGTCAATTAATTCTGATTTCTCTGTTCATTTCTTTGCCCAAATGATTGGTCTATTAGAGAAAAGTGGGACATTACAATCATCTACTATTAATGGTTTGACATTAGGCTGTGCCTTTAAATCCCAGTAGTCCATTATGAAATTGGGTGCACCAGAGTTTGTTGCATTATATTTTTAGGGTAATAATATCTCCTTGGTTAACTGTTCTCTTGATTAGAATTAAATGTCTTTATTTATCCCTTCTGATTAGTTTTAGTTTAAAGTTTCATTTGTAAAGATATTAGGATAGGATAGTGACATTTGATTCCTGATCATACTTGATTGGCATGTGTTTGTAAAGTCTATCACTTTAATGAATGTTTGTCTTCAAAAGTAATATGTGTTTCTTAGAGTTAACAGCTGAATGATTTTCTTGGCCCATTCAGCCAGCTTGTCTTTTGATTGGAGAATTGAAGGCATTAATATTTGAAATTATTATTTTTAAAGTGTGTATTAGTTGTAGTCAGTGGACTGTTGGGTTTTGGTGTTATTCTCAGCGATACTTTGTGTTTCAGTAATTTTAGCTTCTTTCTCTTCTTTCTACCATCTCTTGATAATGTTCATTCTCTTCAACCCCAAATTTTGCTTCCTGTATTTTCTTTAGATCTGGTCTGTTGCTTATAAAAATTGTAAGGCTGTTTATAACATGAAATGTTTTTTTCTTTCTCCTTCAAATATAGCAGATAGTTTTCCCAAGTATATTAGTCTAGATTGACTGTGGTCATTTAGCACTTAGGATGGATCGCTCAGGGCTTTCAAAGTTTCCACTGAAAAATCAGCTGTGATTCTGCTAGGTTTCCTTTATAAGTTAATATGTTCTGTTTCTAGTAGTTTTCAATATTCTTTATTAGTTACATATATTTAATGTTTTAACTATGATATGATATGTGGAATTTTTTCTGCTGTTATCTCTTTGGTGTTCAATATGCTTCCTGTATCTGTCTGGGTTTGTCTTATTTTAGCTTGGGTAAGTTATATGATCTTGTTGAAGACTTCCTCTATTCTGTTGATCTGGGATCCCTCTCTCTCATCTACTGCTGTAATTCAGAAGTTGGGTCTTTTCATGTATTCTATGTGGTCTGTATATTCCATTTCTCCCCCCTCACTCTGTGTGTGAGAGTGTGTTTGTGTATTTAATTTTTATTCTCTGTGTATTTGGCTTCTAGATCCTTTATTCTCTATTCCTGATATCCTATCTTCTCCTTGATCAATTCTACTTGTAAGCCTTTTTGCTTTGAGTTTTCTAGTTGAGTCATTGGATTTTTCAATTCCACCTTTATTTCACTGTGAATATTCTTCAATAATCCTCTTATTGGATTTCATTCTGGAGACCTGGGTTATCTCCATCATTTCCACTCTCCCCATGTTTATATTTTCTTGAGCTTTATTTTTTGGGTAAGTCTTTGAACTGTTCTTTTGTGTCTTTTTTAAAGTCTTAGAATTCTTTGATGAAGTTTATATATTTTTTCTTAAGTCTATGTCTTGTGCCATCTAGATAATTCTCATTGGTGAACATTTCTATAAGACTGATGGATTGGTGGGGGATAAGATGATACCTTCTTGATCCTTTATAATGTTTTTATTCTTGTTATGAGATCTGGGCACATGGACTTCTTTTGTTAGTTCTTGTCCTGATAACACAGAGCATGTTGGAACAGAACACAGAATGTATGGATTAGGTTGGGCTTTAACGTTGGATATGACTCAGGTGAAATAAAGTCAGGTAGATACAGGGTGCTGGACTAGTGTGAAGAGTGTGGAGTCTGATCAAAGCCTGGAGTTTGTAGGTAGAACTTGTGGGCATGAAGGGTTTGTGGAGTGAAGTTTATATACCTGAGTAGACCCTGATGAAGGATGTATAAAATCTTGCAGGGCAGAGAGACTTGTTATAGCACAAGAGAGGAATATAATTTTCAGGAAAGTAGGGACAGTTCTTATGAAAGCCTTGAGATTATGGTTGACACAACCAGGCTTGTCCAGGCTAGGCTGGATGTGGGACTAGGACTGGATCTGGGGTTTGGCGGAGGGCGATAGATGGACAACTTCCATCTCAGTACTGAAAAGTGCTATTTTAAAATTAGTAATCAGGAAAGCTAGAGGAATGGTTCAGTGTTTGAGTGCATTGCCTGTTCTTCCAGACAACCAATTCAGTTCCAAGCTTTCACATGGCAGCTCCCAACTGGACTCTGTAATTCCAGTTCCAGGAGATCCATTACCTTCCTCTAGACTCCACTGGTACTACACAGGCATGAGGTGCACAGACATACACAAGTGAAACACCCAAACACATAAAAAAATGATAATAATAAAATAAGATTAGCCACCAGAATTCAGAAGCCAACTTCCAAAATAGAAATGCAAATGAATTTCCTTTTATATGTTAAAAGTAAAAAAATATATAGATATAAACCACTTAATTTAGAAAATCATCTTTACTGTTAAACAAAATGTCATGTATTCATTCTATGGAATATTACTCAGTAGTGAAAAGAAATGAAATTTAACACAGACGCTTAGGTGACTCTCTAGAGAAGTACACTGAGTTTAAAATGTCTAATTTCAAAAGGTTATATACTCAAATTCTATTTATGTAACATTCTTGAGGTGAAAAAAATTATAGAAATGGAAAATATATTAATGGTAACTAAGGGTTAGAGATGTTGAGGGGACAACAAAGAAATAGGTGTGTCCAGGAAGGCAACTATCTGAGGAACACTTATACCTATATGAGCATTCTATAGTTTAATATATTATTATCAGTATCCTGATGTGAGTTGTGTAAAATGTTGCCATCGGGTGGAAAGTAGGCAAAGGGCACTGTTTCTTTACAAAATGAAAATCTAAATACTTTCCCAAGCCTGACATGATGGTGTATACCCCAAACCCTAGCTACTTGGGAGCCTAGGGTAGAACTGAGAGTTGGAGGTCAGTCTGGAAACAGTGTGAGTCTCTACCTCAAAAATAAGAAGATAAAAGTGAATCGGAAGGTCCTATCCTGAGGAGAATTGGAAGGTCCCATCCTGAGGAGAATAAGAACTGGCCACCAGAAGCAGATAAGCTGAATATCCAAGTAAGGAACAGAGAGACCCAGGATTTCATAGACCACAGCCTTAGGAATAGAGGTACATCTGTGTTCCCGTATACCAGTAAGAGACGGAGATTCCGGTGGCCCAAGAAGAAGGAGGGGGTTAATGCATAGATAGGCTGTGGGTGACTAGAAACTTGTACTTGGCTTTTCTCAAATACTAAATATCAGCTGAACAGTTGGAGTGTGGGTGACTGGTATAACACTCTTAGTTTGCTACACATAATTACTAGAAGTGAACGGGCCTTAAATTACAAGAGAATCTACAAGTATTTCTGAACATTTTACCTTATAACTATGATAAACACCGTAATCATATTTTCATCAAAACACGTGCCCCCTTTGTTATACTAAACTAATATTACTAAATAATTTTCTGAAATTGAACTGTTTGGTTAAGTAATCTGGTTTGGAGGATGGAGAGGTGGTTCAGCAGGTAAGAATGCTTTGGGCGTGAGAATCCAAGTTCAAATTCCCAATAGCCACATAAAAGTACTTATAATCTCACTGCTATGGGGAGGAAATAGGGATCTCTGGGGTTGCTGAATGCCAGTCTAGCTCCAGGTTCAGTGAGAGACCCTGCCATAAGAGAGTATTATTGAGTATACAACAGAACCTCAGACATTCTTCATGGCTTCCATATGTATGTGCCCCTTCCCCCAACACTATGTCCGTCTTGATTTGCTGAGTTCTTCCCTTTCAGGAGAGGAACCCAGACATCCTCATCCATCCCTTTAGTGACAGGTCTGCTCTCATTTCCTTACTTGGCTGTCAGACTCTTTTCCCAAGCAGTTCAGTACTGGGCATTATTGGTGAGCTCTCCTGGCTCCAGCATGACTCAGTTTTCCCCACTTAAGAGAACTAAGGAGACACACAAATCAGTGTTATCCATTTGAAATGGTTACCCATGCCATCTGTGGTAGAGATGAAATACAACAAACAGAGAGAATATTATCTTCATATCATTAGTCAAGGACTTGGACACTAGCTAGATAAATAGGATATGCAAAAATAATAATAACTCACTAAACACCCTGCTGGTGAGACACTAATGTCTGGGCACACCACTGGAGTGAAGCATCTTTAGCAATGCTTACACAGAATGACTGTTTCTGGAAGAAGAGAGCTATACAAACATGCTATCCCTTCTGGTGCTCAGGCAGCCTGTGGTTAGTCCTGTCTCAGTGCCATGGACTTAATGCCATTCTCACTTCAAACTCACTGTGCTGGATATGGGAGGCTCACTTAATGCAGAGTTTTGAACAGAATCCTGTTCCTGTGCAACTGGCTACTGGTGAGTCATTGGATCAGGGTCCTGCCATAACTTATCCAAACAAATGAGCCCCCCGCCCTGAAGGCAATTGGTTGTTGTACCTGATAGGAAGATTTTCTCAAAACTACAGTAGAACATTTTGAGTATCTATAAGTAAAAGTTAGCTTTGTATATATAAAAAGGCATGGGTTATAATCTCAGTATTTGAGAGGCAGAGACAGGAGGATCAGGAGTTCAAGACTATCCTTAGCTACATAGGGTAAGTTCCAGACTAACCTGGGATATTTGGGAACTTGTCTCAAGCAAGCAAACAGATCATTAAAAACAAAATAAAACAAAACAAAAAAACCCAACAAAACAAACAAACAAAAAAAAAACCCTTTGAAAATACCATTCTAGAAGCTTCAACATTAACACATTCCTTCTTATCAACAGCATTTTGTTTGTAAAAGTTAAATATCTAGGCTGATGAACCCCCTACCTACTGATATGCTCAGTTGGATGACCCAAAGGCCTGATCTCTCAAAATTAAAGTCATGGCTATTTGGTAGCCATGGTATGAAACACAATTAAGACCAGTTTTTATTATTACCAGCTGATGAACTTGCTAATCTGGGGCATGGTTATGTCCACATTTTTTATTATTAATTATTATTATTATTATTATTATTATTATTATTATTATTATTAGTGACTACACTATTAAATATCTGAAGGACAGGTATTGTTTCTGTTTTGGAAATGGGATTAGCAAGAATCAGAGTGACTAAGCAGTTTGCACAATGTCAGTCAGTTGATTAAACAGCGGTCAGTTTGTCTGTCCTCAAAGCCTGACTCTTTCTTTATGAGCTTCACACCAGATTTCCAATCTTGGGTTTAAATTCTAAGAATACAGAACATTACAGATGGACCTTGTCCTGTAGGGAGAAGGAGAGAGCCACCTGGGAGCAGCAGTTTCTTAAAGCTGCGTGTCCACAGGGTCCGCAGAGATACCCCTGTGCACTCTATCTTCCCAGCAGAGAAGTCCCTTCTCTCTGAGGTGGGAGATAACTGGGGGAGCTGGGAAGGCTCCTGGACAGGTCTCTCTGATAATTTGTTATGAACATTGCCTGAACATGAGGTCCAGGGCATCTTCTCCTTGACAGAAACCGATAAGGAATTTGTTTCTCCCCAGACCTGACACCTGAGATCACTCCCAAGCTTCCCAACCTTTCCTTCCTCTGAGCTGGAAAACTAGTTTCTTTGATGGATAACAAGATTGCCAATTCCAGCGACATCCATTCCTATTTGTCTTATCTGATTAACCCAGACCGGCTTGTTTCTAAAAGAGTTTCTTGGCAAATTGATTTCTTAATAATGATTTAGTAATAATTTGCCCTTCCTTCCCTTGAAAAGAACATTACAATAACAGACAAGAAGAGAGATGGGGCACCTGTTTAAATTTTGTGCACTCTTAGAAGCCAAGAGAGACAGAGATGAAGCTGGGTGATGGGTATGCATGTGCCACCTCCATGGAAGTGGCTTGAAATAAACAGTTACCATTCATGGTGAAACTTTCAAAGGACTGTCCACTGATTGAAAACCATTATCCCCTACTCTTGTTTCTAGCTGAACTGAGAACTGATTGGCTTATTTAGGGGCAATGCGCCTTTGATATTTGAGACTGGCATTCACATTAACTTTAAACAGACATGCTGGGAGGAAGTTGGCTGGTGATGTGCTAATTCTCATTTGTGCCCTCCCCCTCCCCCCATCCCCTCCCCGAGGAAATGTAAGAAACCTGCAACTTATTGTATGTTAAGAGCTGAAACTAGAGACAGCCACATCTGGTTTGCTGGTTGGTGCTCCTCCCTCTTAAAGAAAAAAATAAAATAAAACAGCAACCTCAAATTCTTAGGCAAAATAGTTGATTATAATGGTTAATTTTATCAGGGATAAAAGATTGGAGGCTAAAGTACCCCAAAGAGAAAAGTTTTCCAGGATGGGTTAAAAGCCTGAGTTAAAAAGTCAATAAAGCGATTTAAAAAAAAAAAAAAAAAAACATGGAATTTCTCAGCACCGTTGTGTGCCAAGATAAAGCTTTTAAAATGCAATCAAGTTTTTGAGTTGGAAGGTTGTAGGGCTCTAACCGTGGCAGAGCTGGCGGACTGCTACCAGTTTTCACCCCCACCCCCCCCAAAAGGAGATGGAATGGATTGACTTGAAGCAGAAAATAATCCACTTAAATAAAGTAACAATCCGATACTTGTGAGCCCTGTAGTAATTAGAATATCAAGACATGTTTCATGACTCCATTGGCATGAAGACACATATTTTAATAATATTATTTATGAACCAACTCAGTGATCAATGTTAAGAGTCAAACTCACTGTTTACACAGGAAGTGAGATCAGACAGAAATATCCACAATGAGCAAAATCTCAACCTTTTAAGTAAAGATGAATCTGCTGAGTGTTGAAGCCCACAGAACCCTTTGTAGTACATCCCTGGGATTCCAGAGAACACAGGATACTTGGGAGTCAGATGGCATGAGCCATCAGGAGTGAGAGACCTAAGTCCCCAGGAGATAGTCTTGCCTCTTGGTTACCACATTCAGGAGTACAAGGTGTGACCACATCACTTTCCACCTCATTAGAACCTATCAAATTGGGATAGTATCTTTCTGAGTGGCAATGAAAGGATTATATTCTTACCATTGACAGAGTATGAGATTGATTTTATATGGTCTACTGATGAATATTTAAAAATTTTAGTTTATTGCTTTGCATTTCTGTTGATGTGTCATTGAACTTGGTATGTATTAGAACTGGCATGCAAACCCCATAATTCTACAGGATGGTTGTAAAATGAAAATAAAAGATCACCCACCACCAATAACAATTGGGAAGTCTTATAATGGTTCATCAACATCTATGGATGAAATAGCCATTAGATATTCTCAGAATGTTCTTCTAATGGCTTCCAGCCAGGGCTGCTGGGGATGAGTCAGTGAGTGACTGAGACAAGAGGAATAAGGGCTTGCCAAACCTTGGGATGTTGTGTAGACCAGCATGTCTAGTGTTCCCAGAAATAAGTGGGTCCTACTCCACAAAGTAGGAAAGATGAAGTGACACAGAGCCCTCAGAACAAGTGGCCTGGAACCAAATACAGAGAACCAGCAGCCTGTGTGAGATTTTACTATTATCTGAACTGATTCTGCATGCTCTTTTTCTCTAGTGAATATGCCTTGCCCTTATAGGGAAAAAGAGAAATAAAGCTAATTTTGATTTCTTTTCCTATCCCCCAAAGTTGAATTTCATAAATGGCAAGCCAAGGTAGTGGGGCACACTAGTAAGGTCATGAGCTATGAGATCAGGTAAGGTTGGTATACTTTGGTCTTGGCTCTAGCATCTTCCAGGTAGTCCCCTTAGATGAGGCAGATGTGGTCTCCATTTTCAGTAATCCTGGACGTTCTAGAGTATGATTGTGTCTTCAGAAGGAACTGTGGGGCTTGCTGGAGGAAAACAAGTTTTCTCCCAGACTTCTCTGCCTCTTTCCCCTACTGCTTTCTCCCCTCTCCTTCTTTCTGCTTCTTCCCTCCTCCCTACTTCCTCCCCTCTTCCCTGTTTCTTCCCCTTCCCTCCTCCCTGCTTCCTTTCTATGTCTCCTTTCCTTTCTCTTCCTTGTTCTCTCTGTAACCCACTGTCTACTCTCCTCCCCACCACCCCAAAGTCTTGCCTGCTCTGTTTTTTTTCACTTGCTTTTGAGGTGTCCTTTGACTTTAATAATTAAACTTAAGAGTCTGGAAAACATATTCCGTCTTGTCTTACAAAATAGACAAGTGTGATTTCCAGGCAGCTTTTCTTTTTTGAATTCTTACACTCTCCTTAAGTTCTCAGTGGCTGTAACCTCTTATTTCACACACTTCTTCCCCCTGTAGTCAACCAAGTTGGCCTCAAGTCAATGAAACATTGATTTTTTTCCCTCAGTGCTCTGGATAAAGAGACTAGCTGACTAAAAAGGATCCAGTGGCGATTGGAATGAATGGCCTTACATTTTCAGCCCTTCTGAAAATGATTTTTCATTTAAGAGATGCTTTTGACTTTGGTCCAGACCCAAACAAAGCGAGGCTCAACTTTCCTGAGAATCGTAATGCCTTGGAAGCCTGGGATTTATCAGAAAAATCTTTCCTGATGAGATTTCCAGTTCACGTTTCCAGGTGTGGGAAGTGTTTTCCCAGAAGTTTAATGAGAGCACCGACAGGGGAGGTACGTGCCTGATTCAAACAGGTAAATAGATCTGTGTTCTCCCACCACACGTGGGATCCACTGAGTCTACTGTTGCTAGTGATGTGGGATTAGGAAGATGTTGAAATGAACTCAGCATGCACAGGTCATAGAGGAAGAAAAGAAAAACCATGACTCACATGGATGAGTCTTAGTGAGTGAACTTGGCTTTAGGATTGTGTGTCTCCTGGGAACTGCAGAGCTTGGAAAGGAAGCTGTTCCCAGGGAAGAGGGGGCAAAACCATTCATGAAAACTCCAGCAGTGATTTAGGAGCGCATGAGAAAATGGTGAGCAAGTGATGGGAACCAAATGAAACTCAAGGAGAGAAGTCACCATTTTTTATCCTCCTTTAAGCTTCCATGGTGTCCCCAGCATGTCACCAAATGTGTTCTATGTATTTCATCCTTTTGAAAGACCCAGTTTTAGAAGGCGACTTCTTTAAGCATACCTGCCAAAAATTCTACCCATTTTACAGATGAGGACACTAAGGCAGGGAGTTCAACAACTTGACTGAATTAGTTACATATGTATAATTGTAACCGTCTCTACTTTTGACCCTGTTTTGTTTTTACCTAAGGCCTCCCAGAAAATGGATGCTATTCTTTTGCTGGAAGTACTCATGTAGATAACAGAAAAACAGCCAAACATCCAACAGTGAATGGTGTGCCCATGGAGAGGATCTTACCAACAATGCTCTCCTTGGTCTCTGTACACGAATGTTTTGCCTTTCCTGGGCTCAGCATTACAATTGTCACAGGAAAGTCCTTCAAGGTGACTTAATATAAACATGGCAACCCCATCCATCACTTCCTAAATGGAAGCAAGCTGCAGGAAATTATTAAATATTATGGTATCACATATGTTTTGTCTAATTTAGAATACGCCAGAGACCAAAATCGCTGTTTACAAAAGTACTGTCTAGGTGCCAGGTATTTTCAGTGAGATTCCCTGCACACAGGAAATGCAATAAGCATATTTTCTACTTGAGTGCCAGAACTTGGAGCCGGCTACCTTATTAAAATCTTTAGTCCACTTGTTTATATAAATGGCAGGTGTTTATAAAATATCATAGTTCATAAATATTCTCTTACCTCAGATCCCTTTCTGCTTAGCCTGTATCTTCACCATGGTACCAGGGAGTGTCGGCACTTTCAAATTCACTTTGAATATGAGACTACAGTGTGGGCATTAAAAACATATCAAGACATACTCTACCACCACCACCACCATCACTGAGAGTTATGGAAACTATCCAGAGCTGAAGAAATGCACGTGACTTAGGAACTTCCGGTGAGGAAAAAAATCCTCCTGAGACACCTCTCAACCGGGTTAAAAAATGGTTCCAAGTGGAAGCGAAGCTTAAGTACTTCTCCAGGGGCCAAGCCAGATCTTAAAAGCAAGGAGGCATGGAGCATCCACACCAAAGGCCCCTCAAGATGTGACGTGGCATGATCTTTCCACCCGAAACATGCCCCATCCTGTGTCTCCTAACCCTATTCTTGTACCTGGAGGGTAGAGCGGAAGCTCTATCACAGTCAAGCTTTTGGCCCAGCAGAAATTGCATATGGAAAAAAATAATTTGAGTTTCTGGCCTTAACAGCCATCAGAGTAAGTCTGACCCTGTTGGCCTCGGCATAGAAAAACAGGCAGTGATTTTAAGTTTAGTTCAGCAATTCCTGACATGTCAGCCCAGGGCCAGCAGCGTGGACATCTGGGATATTCTAGAAGTCCAGCTTTTCTCCCACCACCTCAGGTGTCCAAAAGTAAAGGCTCTGGAGTCAGGCTGAGCAGCCTGTGCTGACCATGCCTTCAAGGGTGTGGTGAGCTTGAAGTCTCAGTTCCAGTGGCCGGGTTCCTTGGTCACGACATTCCCTGGGCTATCCATCACTAACCAAATGCACACACATCTTAAGAACTTCCTGATGTGTGGCACTTTATCTAATCCTCACCATGACCGTTTGTTACCGGCACTCAAAATTCTCATTTCCTCTTTTGACAAATCAAGCAACGGGATACTCAGATTCTCACAGAAGTTATGGAGATTACTGAAATCAGCCAGTCAGTTCTAGAGGAAGAGTTCAGTCCATACCTGTGTTGATAGTTGTATATTATGATCTCCAATTATAGAACTCTGATCCCATTAGAAATAATTGCATTGTAGTCACGGAAGGAAAACACACAGATCAGTGATATCCAGCATGTCACACCATGATGCAGGCTCCACCCTTGAAACAATGCCTCAGTTCTGCCAACAGTATTCTTCTAATGAGCGGAGCTCCTGATGAACATGCCCCCACAGGTTGTAACTTGCCTACATGATGATATTCCCCGAGGCCTTGATGCACATTCTCTACCTCGATAGCACACTCTGCTTCTCTTGTCTCAAGCAAGATACTATGCTCCACTCGTGTCAGCTCATTGACAAATCGAAGTGAGCTATGGTGATAGAAGAATCAAGTCTCAGCACTTAGACCCTGTAACTTCCTATTGAATCAGCACCTTTTGCTGATGCTCCGGAGAGCACAGGTCTTGTGTTTCCTGAGAACAAAAGAAGTAATTGAATCACTCCATGCCCCCTATGTACCCTGAAAACAGTCTGAGTAAAGAATCAGCAGTCCCCTGCCCCCCATCTCACCAATGCTTCATCCAATCTGTAGTTCCTTAGGTCATGAAATTCCCTGTATTATCTCTCTATTCCATCCTTCATCCACTGATTTTGGACCCATTACCTCCTTTCCTTCTGTCCAACCATGTTCTAGGCCTTCTCTGAGCTAGGCAAATTTTCTTCTGTCACTTGGACATTGTTGTTGTTATTGTCTTTAATTTAAAATGTTCTTTCTGTTCCTCTTCCAACCAGACTGATGTTAGTACAAGAGGAGGAATATAGTTAACAATTAATGATCGAAATTATGGTATTTAGGTGCAGAGAGAATTGGATATTAACCCAGGCTTCATCAATTACTTAATCTGCACTCAGTTTATCTTCCTTCTGAGAGGCAGGATCCTCAGATGCAAATAGGCCCATCCACTCTGCCTCTTGGTGTTGTGACAGCAGTGTAACAGACGCTACACAGGCTAAGAACTGGACTCATCCTTTAACATATTATTTAGTCTGTCATTTTTCTCCCATAGCTACTGGCTCATACACTGTAGTAAGGACAGGGTAGAGCAGGAGGCTGTTTTTCTGTGAAGATCAGGAGAGTAAAGTTTAAGGATTTTTAGCCATATTGTCTCTGTTGAAATTATTTCATGGGGCTAACTTAGTACAAAGATACCCCCAGGCAACGTATAAACAAATGAGCATGTCTGTGTTTCAAATGCAAGTGTCACAGAGGCAGGGTAGGACCGAATCCGGCCTGTAAGTGTTATATGTCAACTGCTGTTTAGGACTTTATTTTAATTGACTATTTTGGAAGCTCTGTGTGCTCATCTTCTACTCCACATGAATTCTAGACTGAAGGGAGTCAGGGATCATTGCCACTGTGATTACATGACTTTTAGTTTCGTCAGGTGAATCTCTGGGCCAATCATGGGGAACCTTACAGATAGTCCAGGAATAATCATTCTGGTCAGGCAAGAAAATAAGACTTTTTGGGAACTGTTTTGGTGGTAACAAAATCAGTTTGAAGAAAGGCAATAGAAAATGTGTGCCAACCAACGAAGTGATGGAGATAAGATGGCTACATAGCAAATTCTACATTAGAGAATTATAACAAGGAGAAGGAAGAGAAGGAAGAGAAGGAAGAGAGGAAAAGAGGAGGAGGAAGAGGAGGAGGAGGAAGAAGAGGAGAAGGAGGAGGAAGAAGGAAAAGGAGAAGGAGGAAGAAGAAGGAGAAAGAGGAGGAGGAGGAGGAGGAGGAAGTGGTGAAGCTTTCTGGGTGTCTTGACTAGCTCTAACTTCTACAAACTAGGATTCCTTTGGCTGTCAACATTTAAACACAGTGGTTTAATCAACAGAGATGTCATATTGGTGTCTTAATGGGACTCTGGGTGTTGCAGCTTAATGACTTCTCTTAGCATCTTTCTCTGTGGCCTTGAAATAGCTCTTGACCTCATTTGACAAGTTGGCTACTTTGTCTCTAGGCAGAATACAAAGTTCAAGCTAGAACATGGGGAGGAGAGCTGTCAGATGTCTTTCTCCAAGGAGCCTGATACAGAAATGTTTGTCTCCACTTTATTAGTCATGTGACTCCCATTAGCTGCAAGGGAGTCAGGGAATGAAGTTGCAATCAGACTCACTATTACCTCAAACAAATCTCTGGTTATTTCTGTGGGTAAAAGAAATGGCAGTATCTGCCATATTCTCAAATACCATACCTTTGCTGCCTGGTAGTCAAGAGTTGACCTCTTGTACTGAATTAATTGACTTAGGTAGATTCCCTAATTTCTAAAGGAGTCATATAGTTAGATAAACTAATCCAAGTGTTGGACATCTAAGAACAGACAACAATATTATTTATTATTTGCTGTTCTTTCTTCTTCCCCAGAAACTTTTTTATCTCATTGATATAAACTGATTCAGAAACAGCCACTTGGACCTTGCCTAGGAAAGAGAGGATTCCGGCTCCCTAACTCTCTTATCAGCATTGCTTTCCTATCAGAACTATAAGGAACGTGGAAAGGATTTGAACAATTTTTCTTGAAGGAGTACTATCTTCAGGAAGCAGGAGCTAGAGTTCTGAAAAGTGGGTAAAAGGTTACTTAGAAAGGGCTCCTGGGAGAAAGACAACATCAATAAACTTTAAAGAGGAGCCCATGCCTCACAATATCACTCAGTGCCGACTACTACCAAGTTCAGGGATGTCAGGAACATCTTTTAAAAGTCTCAGGGGATGGGAGATTATTAGTCAGTTGTAAGTTTTTCTCTATCAAAGACTTCTTTTGAAATGCTTATGTCCATGAAATGAAGACGCTCATAAATTGAGAGCCACCTGCTCAGATGCTCTCAATTTCTATTGTCTTCTGAACCTCTACTTTACATCCCCTGTCAAGATGCCTGATTCCAGTTGATAACTGTGAAGGACACCATCTAACTTCCATTTCTAAGTGAGCAAACCAGAGCTCATGCAGGTTAACTCAGAGCCCAGTTTTCTCAAACAAGTGCTTCTGTACCTGTGTCAGTTCTCTAAAGCTGTCTGTCCTCTTTCCAGACAAGCCACCGGCCTCCTTTGCCATCATTTTAATTTCACCTTCCTATAGGAGGCAGTAGCAAAATCTCTTAACCCTTAGAATTAGAGTCCAGAAGGAAGAGCTAGAGTGACTACTGGCTGAGTTCTTAAACATGGCTATGTGGTTTCTCTAACTAGTTAATGTTGTGATTTTAATTGAAATTAATTCAGTTAAAATAGTTACTCATACTAAGGACTGAAAGCATATATAGAATAAATATGAGAATCTTCTCTTTTTTCTTTAGTTTCATGATGTCTAAATTCAAATCAAATTTGTCTGGTGGAAGATTTATATCTGCATTGAGATGTTCTGTGAAAGCAGGATACCCTTTAGATTTGGGGGTCATAATATATGCCATGTATTTTTATGTTGATTTCATGTTTAAGTGACAGTAGCTTGGTTACATTGGGTTAAGTGAAATATATTATTAAAACTATTTTGTTTTACTATTTATAATATCACTACTGAGAAATTTTAAATTACTCATGTGACCTATACTATATTTCTATTGCATAGGACTGTGGTAGAAAGTGTAGCTTACTTTTTAGATAAAGAATGTGGCTTTTGCTCTCCCATCGGAGCTGACCATTACATGAAGACAGAGCCTATTCATATCCTTGTTTTAAACAGCACAACCTTGGATAAACATGTAGTCATGCAGCTTGACTCCATGTCCATTTAATGAATAAAATTAGTATATTCTACCCATTGACTGTGATCTCTCCAACCACAGGCCTTTGGACAGGTTTATAGTATGAACCATAAATTCCCTCCTGTGGCACGGGCCTCAAATTCAATTAGAAAGCAGTTGATTATCCCTGTAACAGCCGTCAATGGACCACTACTAAACTTAGTGGAAGGGATATCGGTGTCTACGTGCCCTGAAATCTGTAATCCGTATTCTGAAACTTCTAGGAGGGAAACTATAAATCAGCCTCCCAGACCAAAGGGATCTCTGCCACTCATTAATTTGGTTTCATTTCTGTTACTTAGCTATGAGTCACTCATAGCTATATTGTTTCTAATGACTAACCAGTCTAGGTATTGGCAATTTGCTAAGTGCTGTCCAGTCTTGGTTAAGTAGAGCATCTTTGGCTTAGGAGTCATTAAAACAGGACACTGCTGGGTTTCCTCTAGAGACTGGGTCATTTGCCCATAGATGGATAGATCTAGACCTGGCGAAGTTCCAGCAACTGGAACGTGCACCCTTCATGGGAATCAGACCCCACTTCCTGTGAGTGGCATGTTCCCACACACAGAATCCTAGAGAAAAAGAACAGGCTGACTCAACAAAGCAGCTCCTGCTGGCAGTGGGTGCTAGCAGCCATGTTTCGAAACATGACGAAACAGAGGGAGATCTCCACACTAGTGTGTTCTCAGGGCATAATCCACTGGGCCTTAATTCCTCTCTATCTGTAGAGGGAGAAATGTAAACTCTTCCTTTACCTTGCGAGTGTGTGTGTGTGTGTGTGTGTGTGTGTGTGTGTGTGAGAGAGAGAGAGAGAGAGAGAGAGAGAGAGAGAGAGAGAGAGAGAGAAAGGATGCTATCTTATAATGAGCTTTGGATACATATTTTAAGAACCTTATAGCAAAAGTAAAGGACTATTGTGTAAATATTAGTATTAGTCATTTTTAGTACATGGGGTTGTCATTGGTCTTTGAGGAATGAGATATTTATATTTACTCCATATCACATCTCTAGCCCTATATTTAAATTAATACCTCCAAAGTATCCCAGCAGCTTGTGAAAGAGCCAAGATTTGAGAAAACAGGTAAATATGAGCCAGTCATAACTGATTTTCCAAAATACTATTATAAGATCAAGACACATTCAATTTGAAGCATAAGTGAAGGCATGACATCTCCTACATCCTGGATTTTTGTAAGATGCTGATTTCTGGGACCAATCTCGAGGGCTCTGTGTCAGTGGGTCTGAGATACTATCAGAGAAGGGGTCTTTTTATCTAGTGCCAAGGCTGCTGGTTCACAGCCCCAAATTAAGGTAGACGGTTGTAGGTGACCTTGGTTCATGATCGCAGGCACTAGAACTATTATAACCAGCCTGAGCCACCATGGAATTTTCTCATCCCAGAAACAATGAAGCCCAGACCCCTCCCTTTCCACTCATCCTCAATGAGTGTGGTGACTCCATGATTAATCTCCCTGCCTCAGACGCTCTTATGACCACACATAAATTTACTTCAAAATAAGCACAGGCGCGGACATGTAAGAATGTACTTAACATGAGGAGTGACAGATTTCAGAATAATGTTCTTGTATGGCAAATGCCCCTACCCCAGGCCAGATTACAGAGGGCTTAGAAAGAAAAGCCTGGGTGGATATTCACTTCTGTGAGAAAAGAAAGAAAGGCCCCAGCACCCAGCCTCTCTTCACAATGCTTTGCCTGCCTGTTGAGAACTGCAGATCCCTGAAAGGGAATCTTTTGGACTCTTTCCACAGGCTGAGCCATTAAGTCAAACTGGTAAGCTGCAGACACAGGAACTTCCTTTCATGGGTAGCATCTGGACAGGGCATAAAAGGGGTACAGCACAAGGGTGAGCTGCCTGCCTCAACTTTCTCCGAGCAACACTCTGTGCAGAGACATTGGAGGAATCAGAGCACATGTGTTTGGTTTTCATTTTGAAAACAGGTAAAAGGTTCATCGTGTAAGTCAACAGTGTAAAGACCCAAGAAACCAAGACAATAACAAGCTGGTAGGACTGTGACTCAGAGAAGATATTGGAAATCAATTGGTCATGGTCACTAGGGTTCCAGCTTCTGACTATATTGATCCAGATAGGTAATCTTGTCCATATCTGAGTTCAATGACTCTCTGGATTGGTGTTATATCCTATTAGACTAAGAGTATTATTAGGCTAATATAATGCAGAAGAATTAGTTTGGGGGACCACTTTCAGGGTAAAGTATTATTTTTACAGCAATGGAATGTTTCCTTGATATGAGATAATACAGTGTCAATCTGTTTCCTACAGCAAATTCATCCTGGTAAATTCAGGTGTCTTTATTCTGGCAATGGTATAAGAGTAACATGGAACTGACATATAAAGCCTTATCTTCCTTGCCTCCTGTCCCCAGATGTATCCCCAGTTCAAACAACCATGTCCTCCTCACTATGAGAGGCCCCTGGCATGGTTGGCATCAGTCTATACATACTGTTTTGTTTTTATCCCAAGAGAACTGGGTGAGATGTTCAAAGCCTTCCCCAGCTCTCAGATTCAAGGATTGAAGGCAGATCGAAGAGATACCTCAAAAGATTCTCCCTTCCCATGCTTCCTGGAACCCATGTATAAATGAGCCTGTATCTTTCTGAAGTGGAAAAGTACAATGGTGACTGAGAAAGGACATGCCAGTCAAGGTCACACTGGTGTCAAACCCCTAGGAAAATGCACGAGGTCAGTATTTTTCCCAGAGCAGAAACTCATCATGTTGTCCCACCTAGCAAGGTCCCCTAACTCTCTTGCCCCAGACCCACTGGAGACTGAAACTGAGACTAAGAAAAAAGTCTCACTGCCCTTGAACGTGACCAACTATGTGACTACTGCGCCTGTCCTCAGCTTGTGCACTTCTCTTCCTTCTAGAGCCCTGACCCTGACTTTGAACAAATCCTCATCAGCTCTGTAGTAGCTTTCCACTTGGCCTTCGTTGCCTCTCAAATTCCTCCTTTTCCCCTAGCTTTCAGCTCGCTAAATGATAATCATTGACTAATAGAGTTCTGAAGAAGATAGTTCTATGCTTTAGAGCTGTCTATGGGTGTCTGTTGTCTAGAAAAAAAAAAAAACAAGTCTTTATAGTTCTGAAGATCCCGACAATGCTCAACTTCATCCTACTACCTCCTTTCTTCTAAAACTCTTGTATTTTTCTTCTGTTCCCATCAATATAGAGATCTCCAGGTGTCCCATGAGCCCATACACCTCTGGACCTTTGCTGATTTTGCTTCCTGTCACTGGGAATGCTCTGTTGGGCTTTCTTTAAACCTTCAATTCTATGTTGAAAATCTCTGCTTTCTAGGGAATACTCACCCAGGTCACTTACTGGAATGCGTTTTTCAGGGGATTCATACTATGTCTGTTTGGCTTAGTTGTGTGAACCTGGAGAAAGAACCCTGTGTAGGCTATTTCTGATAGTATGTAGTCTATATTTTCTTCATATATTTGAAATTTTGTTATGTTCAAACAAAACTTATACACACACTATCAGAAAGTTTGAGACAATGGGATATTGGCAGGAATCCAGTAATTGCATCCCAGCCTATGTCCCCTTCCATGTCTCAGGCAAGCAAGAGTCACTGATCCCAGTGTTTTTACCCAAGGACTACAGGTGTAGATTTCCAACCCCTTGTCCAAACAGCAACACTAATCATTCAGGTTGTGTCTGTTTAGCACCAAGCAAGTGCTCTCTACTCCTATGCACTTGCTTTCCATCCCCTGCCCCTTCCTTATGAGTGATATTCACACAACTTCTACTACAAACCTTCGGAGGTGTCCATGCTGTTTTTAATTCCTCCCACAGTAACTAGGGATGCGAGAGGACAGAGTTCAGACAGAAATCTGAGATATTCTTCTCTTGGGATGATTCATTTGGCTCTCCTTAAGCTCAAATGAAACTCAGTCATGGTGAAGTTCAACCACTGGTAATGCTATAAGATGACCAAGGCTCAGACAAAACTTTATGAGAACCCATACATCCAAGTTGTCTCTTAACACTGGGGAGGGGCAGTAGAGATATTTTTACCTTCATTATGAGACCATTGGGGTTCAAACAAAGAAAGGGGTCATATTTGGGAGAATTATAAAACTTCTATTTCTGAAAATGGAAAGAAACTACCCCGACAGCCATGTTTACATCCCAGATCTGTGTTACAAATAGGGTTTAGCATGCTTCTGGGACTGTGACCTCTGATACTTTCTATCAAATCAACTAGCATTCAGCTACCAGGACATGATCAAGACTCCTAATGAGACATTCCCATAAGAAGGAGATGTGAAAGACTTGCTAGTTCAAGAATAGACTCATCTAGAAAATGATTTATTTTGCTTTGATAAGATCATTATAACAATGAAGTCAAAGTAAAATAAATTCTATTTTGACTATGTTCTGGGTAAAATTTGACATTTGATGTTTATGGACACCTTCTCAGATGTATCCTGGTCCTCAGAAGACTAATAGCTACTACATGAATGCATGCTTCAGGTCAGGTGATACATTTAAAATTGCCAGGAAATAATAGAGAAGTTTATACTAGGCAAGCAGACAAAATTATAGCTCCATTAAATACTGTTTACTATCAATGTGAATATTGAACTTCCTGTTACATGTTAGGGCTTTGGCTCCTCCCCCGACTTCCCATTCCTTCAATGGCTCCTGTGTCTCTGTAACTTACTGTACACATTACCCTGTCTGGATTGCTTCTGCTTCCTCCCATCTCACAAACCTGGGGAGTGAGACTCCTTCTGAACTACACTTCTCCCCATCCCCAGACTCCTCCAGCGCTGTGCTTTCCTAACAGCCCCTGGCCTAAGGACCTTTGCAGATGCATCAACAATGGATTGCTGGGACATAGCTGTGCTTGAGAGATAATGGATGAGTAAATCGAATGAAGCTACTTAGGGAAAGTCTTATTAAGGGACCAGCAAAACACAAGCCAAAGATCATTATTGTGCCATTTTTTTCCTGGGAAATAAAGAGAACACGGCACAGAAACCAAACTATATAGAGACTGTGTTTCACACGATGTTCCTTTGGAACTTTCTGGTAAATCTGATTCACCTTTGGTCAAAATACATTTTTTTTTAAATCTTAGGAAGTATGTCTGGTTCTCTGTATCAGGTTCTATATTTCTAACAGCCAGAAAGGTAGCTCACTTCCTCCAAGTGCCCTCTGCAGTTGAATGACCACATGTCTTCTGACTCAGGGCCATAGGTAAAAAGCAAATAGAACCGCACAGTCAATCCTGTATGTCTGGGTTCATTGTCTGCTTGGTGCCAAGTGAATGGCTTGGTGGTTTTACAGCCTGGAGTTGTCTTTTGTTCTCCCAGTTCAGCATCAAGTGAAGACAGAGCATAGCCTGAAGGTGTACTTGAAGCATCCTCCAGTTTCTGAGCTTACTCAGACCCAGTAGAAAGTAGCATCCTTGATAATTAGTACCCTGAGAGAAATTCAGCCTGGGCTAGCAACTATAAACAATGAGTGCATGAAGCCTTTCCTAAAGAGTGCATGGGAATTCTCAGGGCCTTCCTGAGGCATGATGGGAAGGCTGGGGAGCTCTGGGCAGCCCTTGCCCCCTTGGCAGTCTTTTTGCCCACTTTGCTATTTATTTTTTTACATAAGCAAACTGTTCAACGTTGTCTTCCCAACCTTTTCTGCTACCTTGAATTTTTCTTCATTCACTTACAAAGCAAAATTAGTGCCAACTGCAACTTGTAAAAATAGTCCACATCTTTGTTTAATTATAGATTCTATATAGGCTATTTTTGCATGACTGGAGGTATATAAAGGAGGAATAAAAAAGATTATTGTCCTGTTAAAATGGCAAGTGAAAACAATTTTTAAAGGCACATTTGTATCATGGCAAAAGATTGGGTTCCACCCTCCCCCCATTTACAAAACTTCTTATTAACAATACCCCAAGAAATGACCAAGGTGGTTGAATCCAAAACATGAGTGGTTGAAATTAATTAATAATATTTTTCTTTCTGACTTTTTCCTCCTTTTGGAAACTGATAAAAGCCTCTGTATTTTTTTTATGCTGACCCCATTTTTTAAATTTATTTTTTTGAAAGTGGAGATGTCTTTAATGTGTTCGAAAGTACATGTCTGTCAAACCTTTGGAGGATGTTTCAGACGGAAGAAACCTACAATGCATATCTCACCAAATTGTTTGGGGATTTTCCACTTTTATGTGTTTGGGCATTTTTCCCTTTTAAACATCAAAACCTAATAATCGTGGCAGAAGGTTAAATACTTTCCATACTTTGTTTCTGAAATTTGTTCCTTGCAAAGAGCAAGCATATGGGGAAAGAAATTTCCATCCCCAACCTATTACTGCCAGTGACCTCAGGGTTAGAGCATCAGACAGCAGAGCAAGGCAGCCCCCTTCACTTATGGTAAATCCTCATGTGCTGTTTGGGCAGTTTGTATAGTTACTTGATTAAGAAGATAACATTATATTTTAAAATACCTGTTTATATAACTTCTTTTTAAAAAACAAACAAACAAATGAACAAACAAACAAAATCATTTATTTTGTGCTGAGGAGGGAGCATATATACATGCCAGGACCTTCACATGGTGGTCAGAGAGCAACTTTCTGGGAGTTAGTTCTTTCCTCTTTCTCCTTCCTCTGTGCACACACTCCTCATTAGCTCTTTAGGATGGTCCATCTAATGCTCCCATTTCTATCTCACACCCCTTTGTAGGAGTGCTTTAATTACAGGCTTCTGTCACTGCATCTTGGATTCTGCAGTTCTAACTCAGAGTACTCAAGGTACTCTGACTCATATGGAGAGTGTCTTTACCTGAGGTGCTATCACCCTGGCCTACATCTGGGCAACTTAGAAAGTTCTCTGCTATCCCATGTTCAGATACCACACAGGAGATTGCAAGGGGTTAGGGGTGGGTGCCAATCATTGTTCCTCCACTGATAGCCTCCACTCTCTGAAGACTCTCAGTATACACAAACCAGATAGCAGGATAAAGGGGAAGTGGCAAACTGAAGAACTTGAGATAAGGAATGAGAAGAGCTTTGAAAAATGAACGCATTGATTAATGATATCAAGATTACATTAGGTCATGCGCCCTAATGCCTGCAGGCTTTCATGGAATTTCCTTTTTGAAAACACCATGACCCTGGACACCATCCGTGTCTGCATCATTTCTTGGGGCTTTAACCAAGAAACAAAATTTATATATAATAAATATATTCAAGAGAATACCTTTAAGTCCCCACTTCCTTAGGTCTTGGGGACTAAAATGTGAAGTAATGCCAAATTAAACTGTTTTCCTCCGGAAGTCTAAACATCTAACAATAGCTTATGAAAGTCTCGGCCTCATCCTACAGTCTAGCTTTTTTTTTTTTTCCTATAGAGTGGAGTGGAATCAAATGCTTACCAGAAGAGCAAGGCCTAATTTGCATGTAAGACCCTGATCTCCGATTGCTCAGCACTGTGGAACCATGTGGTGGGTGGCATGATCATCCTCTTATTCATCGAATGTGGAACACAGAGGGTAGTAGGCAGGAAATCTTGTCATCCTACCAGGACTTAGAACTACTTATACATAGAGCAAGAGACAGGCACAAGTTTTATGCTTCAGTGCATGTGTGCATGTGAACACATCCATACGCATATGCATGTATATCTGTGTAATAGAGAAAGGATTGGATCAGTGAGTAGTTTCCAGTTCATAGGAGGACCATGAGAGAAAATACCATTGCTTTCTCTTCCCCCTACACAGCAAAAGGATGGTTCCTAGCTCATTTTCTCCAGGTTTCTCCTGGAGGTACACATAGCCTAGATGTGACCGCTCACTAGTCTGGAATGGGTCTTTGTTGGTCAGGGAAAGCACATACCCCAGGCATCTTGTCCCCAGCGCCTGTCAGTATTTAAGTTCTGTTCTTTTTCTTCTTTGTTGAGGGCATACAAAGCCCCCCCAGGTTCTACAGTCTGGCTTTGATTAAATAATTACAAACTCCTAGAAGCAGATCTATTATTTCTATCCTAAAACATGCCAGTGCATGTCTTTTGTGGCCACACTGGCCGATCTCAAAGCTTCTTCCATTACTGTCACTAAAACACAGAAGTCCCAAGTTTGTACTGCATCCTGAATCCTGGTGAGAGTCTGCTGTCTAGCCACTGGATTGTGGTTGGTGCCGATCATGGCAGACCATTGCAGTAAATCTTTTCTATGTTTACTCTGTCCACCACTCCAACATAGAAATTGCCTTTGGTGGCTTTCTTTGGTGGAAGATGTTCACTCTAGGTGATGATATATTCTAGCAGAAAAGACTACAAGGCCCGTTGTGTATATGTGTCACACAGTGACTGCTGTTAGCTGGGGGAGTGGGGAAATGGTTATGGAGAGTTGAACTTTTATTCCACACAAAGCAAGAGCAGAGGTGATCTCTTTAATCTGTTTGGTTTAAAAATGTTTAAAAATTTCCACTTCCTCTACAGCTAGAGCCAAAAATAAAGTTGTCAAAATCAACCAGTAACATTTCACAGTAATATACTATTGCCTACAAATGTGGGAGGGGCCATGGCGAAGGTAAGGTACATTGCAAGACTCAGTTTAAGAAACTTAAAGAGATATTTTGGCCACAAGCAGTCTTTAGATTATTCCTTTTTTAAAGTACATAATATCAACCATATTGGAAAATTATGGAAACTCCCAAAGGGGAAATCACTCCTATTTTTTTGTGTGTGAAAGAATAATATTCCCAACAATAGTGTCTATGTCCAGAATGACTTTGCTTTCATACTGACATATGAAAAAGGTTCTAGAAATTATAATATAGAAATATTTAGCAGTAAAGTACAAGCTGTCTTATGGAAATAGCAAGATGTATCGTCTTCCATTTTTCATAGCTCCATGCAAAAGACCTCAGGAAAACCTGAGTCCATATGGCTCATGTATGTCTTCATTTTGAAAAATGATCAAAGTCTCTCATCTATTGAGAGGAATACAATGAAATAAGATAACAAGGATTAGTGGAAATAAACTACAGTGTGGCAGTGGAGTGCTGGCTCTGCAAGCTAAACCCACCAGGCGCTGAGTTGTCACCAAGCTTTCATCTGTGTTTACATTTACGGCCGTGCTCCAGGGTTGTATTAATCTGCAGATGAACTGTAAATCTTGAAAGAATGACTTCATACAATCAACTGAGGGACGGGTGGAACCATTGCTACCTTTAATGGGGTCACTGAGGGATTCCGATGGTCAGAGCACTTGTGGTACAGGTGTGAGGTACACGCTTGAGGACCTGGATCCAAATCCCTTGCACCCACATAAAAGAAAGCTAGGTGTGGCTGCATTGGTCCTAGAACTCATGCTTTGTGTCAAAGAAAGCCAGGAGGAGCTTTTGGAGTGCCAGCCTTGCTCTAGATTCAACGAGGAAACCTGTCTTGAGGGACAAAGACAAAGAGTGCTAGAACAGGACACCCCAAGTCTTCCTTTGGCCCCTATATGCATGAACATGCACACACACATGCACACAGTCATTAAAATGCCTTAAGTAATGTAGAAAACTTATTACCCATCACATTTTTTAAAAGAAAATAGGCTTTAGAAGAATCAGTATTAAAAATACTTAAAGGCATAAAATTAACATTTTTCTAAATTCAAAGGTCCTATATTCTAAATTATCAAAAGCACAGTAAATTATTGCTACTTCATTTTTAAGACTGTAGAAACAACTTCCTTCACTGTAATTCCTGGTAATAGTGTATTCACTAGTATTTACACTTCCTCTGGCACAGGTGTGAGAAACTCATATTCTGGAAGCACTGCCAAGTTGTCCTCTCCCACAGAGCTCTCCTCTCCTTGGAAGTGTTTTCTGTTTCCACCTTGCTTTCACCAACTGCACAACTTTGATTTATCTATTTACATTCCCTGCTGGTTTCTTAATCCATCAGCATTTGGATGAAGATAATTCTAGAAGCAAACAGTGCAGAGCTCTCCCCACCCTCCCCTTTTCTCTCCTACTCTAAGGGTCACATTGGCCCATTATCTTTTTTTATTCTTAAAGGTTTACATGTTATCTTTATTTGATGTGCATAAATGTTTGCTTATATGTATGCAGGTGTACCATGTGTGTGTGCACCTGGTGCCCTGCATTAGGGGGTCACATCCTCTAGAACTGGAGGTATGGGTTATGCTAAGCACTGTGTGGGTGTTGGAAACTGAAATGGTCCTCTCCTAGACCAGGCAGTGCTCTTAACCATGGAGCCATCTCCCCAATCCCAAGTATACAATGGACTTTAACCATATCTCCCATACCCCACTACCTGCTCTCCTGCTCTTCTAGACAACATAATAAGCCCCATTCTAAGTGTAGTAGAGCTACCTATTTCCCTTGAATTCTCTTAGTGTTTCTCTGTGGACATAGAGACCCATGGCATGGGAAAATACACCTATCTGTCTGTCTATCTATCTATCTATCTATCTATCTATCTATCTTTTTTTCTGGCTTGGCTTCTGATAGGAGTCATTAACATTATCATGTGAGGGACCCTCTGAATTGGTTTGACTAGATGGGATATGTCATCAGTGAGGCAGAAGGGAGCCTGCTACACTGAGAGAAGTCCTGGAGTCCTGGGCCCCAGTATCTGGCTTTAGATACAAAGACTAGTTTAAAAGCATGTGAAACATTAGGATCTGATTATTTATATTACAGAAAGCTTCTCATGGGTTATATGCATGTACCTGAACTTTCTCTGAACTTTCTGGAACACACACATATATGCAGGCAAGCATTCACACTCAAGAAATAAAAATGAACAAATATGCAGGACAGTGGTGGTACATGACTTTAATTCCAGCACTCAGGAGGCAGAGGCAGGTGGATATCTGAGTTTGAGGCCAGCCTGGTCTAAAGAACAAGTTTCAGGATAGCCAGGACTATACAAAGAAACCTGTCTCCACAAAATAATAAGTAAATGAACAAATGAACGAACAAACAAATAAATAATTTTAAGGTACCTAATGAAAATAAGATCGGCTTTGTTTCTGAGAAATTGTTCATTTTTGTTCCTGTATTTTACTTTGGACTTCTCCGAGAGTGAGCAATGCAGTTTGCAGGAACTTTACATGTTTCCTTCTATCCCAGAAACCTGGGAAATGCAAGTGAAAGCTGCATTATGAAGCTTGCCAAAGCAATCTTGCCCAAGTGCCGATGTTGTGTGGGTATATTCACCGTCTTCGGGAGCATGCCTAATGTCTTACTGAACTCACACACTCTGGCTTACTCACAAGCTTTTACTTCAGTTTACGTGGAGATGCTGCTTGTCCATGCTTTGTGCACAGGAACATCACTTACTGAGAAAACAATTCCCTGAGTCAAAAGACTTTACCAAAAATAATGTCAGATAAATGTATTAAGAATTATGATTATTCCTTGAACATTAACTAAAAAGTCCAAGATCAATAAAGACACCAATTTAAAATTTTTGCCCCTCCCCCTGCTTCCTGTGAAACGGTATATGGAATGCATTATTTAAAGTTTAAATTCATTTGAGTAACTGTGTTTAATCTAGTTTAATCTGTATCACTTTAGGATGGGAGACACGAGGTAGAATTTACTTCTGGGCATGCAGAATAAAGCTGCCTTTCATTTCTGCAGCACCCCTCCCTCTAACTCCTCTTTGCAACTTAATGTGGGGACACACCTGTGTTCACACCAGCCCCACTTATGGACTGTACTCACCACCCGGGCCCCTGGCCTCCCTGCCTTGAGTTTCTTTGGGCCCCTTGTAGGCTTTCATACTATGGAGAATGCCAAGGGTCACGAACTGTAAAGGTAGGCTGTTAATACACACCTTGGCACCCCCCCACATCAAGCTTGTCCTTTCCAGAGTTGGGCTAAAGAGAGAGTTTGAAGGCAGAGTGGTGGGAAGAGTCTGGAAAATGCGTTAGAAAATGGCCAACCAGTATGCTCAGAGATTTTCATTTTATGCACACTTGGGGGAGGCCGAGTGTCAGGCAGGATGTGATCTGACATTTAGATTTAGCCCTATTGATAGCTTGCAGAGCCAGGAGGGTGCTTGCCAGCATGTCCAGTGCCGTCGGGGACTGGCTCTAACCAGTAGGAAAACTCACTTAGAAGAAATGGACTGTGAAAACAGTTCACTGTTCTTTCACCCTCTGGGCCTTCAGAAAATGTTCTGCAAGGTTCACTAGAACACCTCCTAGCCATAGGAGGACCGACAAACCAACACAGGTTTCCCTATTATATATACCACTAACTACCCTGTGACCTAAGATATATGGCCTAGCCTCTCTGATGTTGTTTTCTCAATTGCAAAAAATGCTGCAGATAATAATATATGATACATTCAGGCACCATTCTAGAAAGTTCTGTTAACTCAGTCCTCATTTCAGTTTGTGAGTTAAAAATCATCTCAGTGATTAGAAGTTCAGAGCAAACTTTAGAGCAAAATGTGTGTCTTCAAAGAATGGTCTCTAATCTGCAATACCAGCGGGGGTATTGTGCTAGCTAAGGGACAACAAGGTGGGCCAGACTGGGTCTTCACCTCTATTGCTTGCAGGCTCTGCAGCCTTGCTGAGCTTGAGAGCACCTAAGTGCTTTTAGTTTCCACATGGCATCTGTCTCAGAGTAGTGCTACAAATATTAACTGAGTACTTGCTCTAACACCTACAACAATGTTTGCTAAGAGATAGCAATAGATTTGAACTATTGTATTTTAATTCATCCTCTGATACATAGATTAAGGTATTGATTAATATATTACTATATATTAATTCTTATATGTTGTTTGTTGATTATATGTTAATTGATTATAATTATTTTAATATATGTATATGTACTTATATTCCGTTCCTGTTCTTAGTAACTACAGAGAATCAATTTCTCATGAGATGCCTAGTTTTCTGTGGGAGGGATGCTGAGCAAGGGTGATAAGATACTAGCCTAGAACTTAGTGGGGCCCCTAGATGGGGCCATTCAGTTTTTTTTTTTTTTTATTTTAGGATATGAAAGTATTCTGTCTTTAGACAACTAGATATACAGTTAGTTGTATGCCATGACATGGTGCTTTGGTCAACACCCACTACCAATAAGGTGAGCAGGCCTAACACTGCATCTCAAAAATTACCCCAGCCCTTGTGGGGTGACACATGGGTGCTCTGATTGCTTACCTTTCAGTGGCAGCTGCACATGGGATGGGGTGATTAAAGGGAGGAATATTCATTCATCATTTCTTCCCAGGCCAGTAGAGAGCCTACTATCAGGGTAGTCTCTCTGTGAGAACAGAGATTACCTGGGAGGGTAAATGAGCCAATTCTACACTAAAACCCAAACAGAGGGAAATGAAACATTATGGGTTCATCACACACACACACACACACACACACACACACACACAGAACACACACACACACACACACACACACACACACACACATCTGTATGATTGTGAACACATGCTCTGTGTTTGGTGGGATCTGGGGGATCTGCTGGGAGCTCCAGGGCAAACGGCTGTCATGAGACAAGAAATGACAATGAAGCAAAAGCAGCAAAAACTAGCACCCTTTATCTTACCTACATATAAGAGCAGAAGTAATTTCTTTCCTTTCTTAGGATGTTGACTTCTATATTACTTGTTCATTATACATTATTCATTGTATGTTACATTACTTATGCATTGCCTTGTTCTTGGGAGACCAAACTTCCAAATGGTTTTATGGTGTGTGGCGCATCCATGATTTTCTAGGAGCTCTGCCAGGTGTCTTTATTAAAAAGGTATTGTCTCCTACTGCTTGTCCTGGGCCATGCCCCTTCAGCAAACATGATCTCAAGGCTCCTCCAATCTTAGGGTCTCAACCCTAAGGATTACACAGCAGCAGATCCTTTACTGAGAATATTCTCAGGGCTTTCAATGTGGTATGCAGACATGAATTCTTTTTGATCTTGGACCACAGCAGCCTGTCTAATATGTCTAAGAACTATTGTTATCATGCAGAACACATTCCAGAAACAAAAACAGGACAGTTACCTAAACTACTTTAATGGTCACACCACTAATACCCAGGCATAAGTTGGAATCTGAAAAAGCAAATGTTGTTGATGATGCTTATCAAAGTCTGGACAATGATAAAGATATTACCAAAACTCAGTATGTCCCTGTTCTGTGTCGGAGAAGCAAGGTACCTTTAGGGACTGGTGCAGGAGCCACCTGTGTTAACTAAAGTTAACTATAGAGGGTGAGAGGTGAAGTCTTCAGGAATTCCGTGGGGAATCTGCCTCTTCTTCACTCCCAATAGAGGCATCAATACAGGTATCTTTGAGGCTGTTCAGGCACAGAGAAGGCATGCCATAAACATAACTCTGGGGTAGACACTTTTAGACAGCCCACCTTCTCTTCTTCATCACCCCAGTTTCACAAGTTCTTTTTCGAGCCACCCACCTTACCTCACTGAACTCCTACTGGGCTCCTTGTGAGGCTGGACTCTTCAGTACGATCTCTTAATGAGCTCCTTGGTGAGCTCACTACCAGATCTGGAAACGGAAGTTTCCTATCACAATGCATCATCCTAGCTGGATATCAAAGCTAAACTCATATACCATGTGAGAGATGACTTCCTGCTCAAGACAGCCCACCTTCAGCCCTGTCATTATTGGACTACCTGGAACTGTGTGACCTTCTCTGGCGCGTACCTTCAGGTATGTGCTGAGAACCTGTCAATCTTTTTAATGCCCCTTTAGCCGAAGACGGAACTGTGGTTTTGGCGGACCCCTATTGACGTATGTAGTTTCACCCACAAACTTAGCATTTCCAAACAGCTCACGGTTTTGTGGGTCAGAAGTCGAGTCATGATTTAACTCCTCTGCCTTGAGTCTTACAGTCTTACCCAAGGTCTGACTAGAGAAGAATCTATTTGTTATCATATTTGGGTTGCTTAACAAAATTTCGTTTCTTGCAACCACAGGACTGAGAACTTCCATTTCCTGAGAGCTATCAATCATAGGCCAGCCTCAGTTTTTCAGTTCATCTTCTCTCAGTTATGACCATCTGCCTTCACAAAGAAGGAAGAGAGAGAACAAGCAATATGTGTGCTCCAGTATAACCTATGGAGTCATCATATACATCTTCTTCTTTTTGCAATGTTCTATTTATTAAAATTGAGTAATGGATCCTGCCAATATTCAAGGCCCAAGCACCTGTAGATAAAGACCATGGGGTGCTCCTTTTCAAGTCTTTTTGTCACAGCAGTAGGTTTCAACTTGACTTTCTACTCAATCAGAAGACAGCCATCTTCTCTAAGCACTGGCTTAGCCTTGGCAGCTGTGTGTGTTGTACGACCCACACAATGGCCAGTCAACAATAATTCAGGGACATCCCATGCCAAAGTAGATTTGTCCATTGTCATTGAGGCTCACAAGCAACCAGCTAGTCTGGGCTAGTTCCTTTCAAGCAGGAGAAGAAAAATAGCTATTGTGTGACCATTGTCCACCATGTGAAAATGGAATACAGGGAAGAATTATGACTTACTGCAGAAAAACAATGCAGATTAGACATAGGACAAATACTCACTTTGATTTCCAATGACCATTCGGTCTCTTCTGGAACCCAGTGATTTTTGAGCTGAATCGTGTTCACCTTTCTCCTATTACTTACCAGAGTGTAGAAAATCTGGTACTTGAGAGTCTAAAAAAAGCCCGATTAGCTCCTCTTTCATACCCTTTCCACTCTGAATCCACCTGCCTAAATATCCAACCACTTCCAAACTGTCTTTGTATCTCTGGTGCTGCACTGGGTACAGGGATATCACAAACATCAAGATCCAGGGTTGCCTTACACCCCAAGTCACTGTCTATAGCCATTCTAGGTGTGTGGACAGAGTAGCAGGGGTTGCTACTGAAGAGCACAGAGAAAAAGCAGGTATCTAGTACATGGAACATTCTCACCTGAAAGAAATGACCAACTGAGGTGCACGATAGTCACAGGCACTAAGCAGCTAAACATGAGGGGAGCAGATGGCGGCTGCTATGTGGGTGACAAGTGCAAAAGGAATTAGCAGCTTTGACCAGGCCAGGTGTAGGACCATGATCATTCTGGGAGTTCAAGAATGGGTTTCGTGCACTGCCCTTTCACACATCCATTTTTGCTACCTTCTTGATGGCAGGGACTATAATTTTTATCACAAACACACCTGCCTTAGCGTCATCTATGTAAATTAAAAGTCATGCTTTTCTGTGTGCACATCTATGCTTTTTGACTGGGTAGGGAGCTGTATAATTGTCCCCTCCACCAGAATATAGAAGGTTTCACTTTTCAAATTCCCCCATTCTAAGGAAATGGCTCAGTGGGTGGGTAAAAGTATTGGCCATAGAAGCTGGAGGACTTGAGTTTGGATCCTAGCTCCCATGTTAAAAAGTAATAAAGCAAGGTAGGCATGGCTGTGTACATGTTCCTGTATCCCTGCTGTAGGGGCAGAGACAGGAGCATCACTGGGGATTGCAGGGTTCTCTGGATACAGCAAGACACCCTGTTTTAAGTACTAAGGTCTAGTGATAGAACAGGATATTCAACCTCTTCCTCTAGCCTTCCAAGTGCCCAGGCATTCATACACACACACTGCCCCACCCACATGTACACACTACATACAACAACAACAATATTTACTTATGATGTTGTTTAGTAATCATTTGCTATCTCTGCTCCCTGTTCAACTAGTTCAGATCTGGTGCTTTATTTACTCTCCAAATCCACCTACAGGATACAAATAGTGTTGTCTCTGCAGAGGAGGTAGCCAGGGACAGATGAATTTCGTCTCCTTCATTCCCTGCTTTTATCCTGGAATCTTCTGAATTATTTGACCTATAATCTTAAAGGGTCCATTCACTGGACACCATGGAGGGCATCGCAATTTATTCAGGTCACATTCAGGAAAAGATCTCGTCTGCTTGAAAAATCTGCCGTTCTCAAGACTGGAGCTTTGGTTTGAAAGGGTGTAAGAGGAGACAGGGCACTAGCTGTCAGCTTGCCTTTCATGGTCTTTTGCTGTGGGGCTAAAAGCATGTACTTCATGGAGCCAATAAAATGCACCTTGGGCCTCAGAAATGTTAGGACAGCTGGCTTCCAGACCCTCCCACCCTGACATCTTTTTCATGAAGTATCCATTAATTCTTTTTAATCATCTCTTGATTTTTACCAAGGTCATTATTTCTGCAGGCACTTCACTGATAAATGGGGGGATGTTTTTATGTTGTCTTTTTCCTGTGGTGTGGTGTAACTTTCTTTGTCATCAATACATACGTCAAAGCAGGCTAACCAGACGATTTCCCCAGCCGGAGCATATGGTTGGGTCATGCAAACAACCATCGTAAATCTTCCTCGACAGTGGCCAAAAATGATACCATGACCTGGTCCCCATGGAATCCAGATTTATGAAGATCTAAATGTGAGACCTGAGTGTTAGGCACATGGGTTTTTTAAAATGTGCCACGTGAATGCATCCGCCTCTTTCCGTGGATACTTGCCTCCACATGTGGCAAGTGAATGAAAAATATGTATAGAGGTATTTGAAAAATCCTTGAGGTGCCTCAATAAGCTTCCCTAGCTCCCCATGCAGGGTAAACACCCAATAAATATTCACGAAGTGAGCGAGTGAATGGATGGATGAATGAAGTGGAGCTTGGGAGAGCTATAAAGTCATCTCATTTTTCTAGAAAGGGGTTCACTGCTTGGAGGACACAGTCCATTTGCCTTCTCTATATCCCCTCCTTTCTCTGCTTCTGAACGCCCCAATGTAGTCAGGAATGCACTTTAGCCTGGGCGGGGGTGGTACATCTTATTTAGTCCAAGTCAGCCAATCAGAACATGGACATATTTCAAGAAGACTATTATTGGTCTGGAGGGAGGCATGTGACTCCTTTTGACTCAATCAGAGTGAAGGAGATTGGTTTCAGTTCATGAGTGGAATGTCATTTTCTATTTCCTCATATGCAAGTAGACAAGGAGCCATTGATATCACTTGGTGCACAGCAGTCCTTCCTGTATAATGCTGAGCTGAGCACTTCTTCTGGAGGTCTAGGTACCGAACACAGCAGGAAAGAATTTACCCTTGGTGGCATAGTTGAACTCCCAGACCAGATTTCCCTCTTGTTGGCAAGTAAGGTTTCTAAAGTGAATCACTTGAAAGTGGGGTGAGTCTGTGCCTTTCCTCTGAAAACAGAAACCTGTACAAGTTTGAACTACAGAGAAGAAAGCTCAGAGAGTCAGGAGGTGAGGGTTTGTTTTGTGATTTTTACCTTAGGAGCAATGCTGACCTCTGCATGGAGTGCCTACAGGAGGATCTTTGACCCTATCTTTCACATGGAGCCTTCAGATTCCTGGAGGACAAGTATGCTTCACACCTCTAGGCTGACTTCACTTGTCACTTTCATGAAAGCCTTGCCATTGGGAATAGAAGCTTCCATCCTTCTAATGGAGGCCTTTTCTTCCCCTCATGGTATTTGTTAGTTTCGGTGACAATCCAGAGAAATGTTCTTTCTCTTGCCTTTTCTACAATTCTGTGAGTTTTCCTTTCACAGTTCCTATAAGCAGGGTACCATACAATTTATCCAAAGACACGGAACAAAGAGCTTGTCAACAAAGACCTTACCCTTATTTTGAATCTTAGGTCAGAACATTTTAGACAGTGATGGAATCCTCAATTAAGGATACAGAACTGTGCTATGAAAAATTATGTTTCCTTAATACTTGAACAAAAGAAGCATCCAAGTAACCCTTGAATCCTTCTTAATAATTTGAAACATCTTTCAAACACATCTTCTTTTGCGTGAGGTACTACAGTGCAGCTGCTTTTGCGAGGTGAAGCCAGGGAGATTTCATGGAGAAGTGAAGCCAATTCCATTGCTCTCTTAAGGCTCAGAGAGATGATGGCATATGTCTCAGGTGCCTGACAGAGCTGGAATTCTAACAAGGTACATGGCTTTAAAATCTGAGTGCCTAACTCCAGAACCCTGCTGTGTCTCTCAGATAAAGGAAAGTACTGGGAATTTAGAGGAAGAAGAATCTGTGTCTGAGCCAGGTTCAGAAAGCAAGGTGGTTTTGTCTGGAGGAAGAGCACAGAACTGCAGGGGTTCTCTTTCTAGATAGGAAACTGAAGGTCAAAAAAGGTTTCTTTTTTGTTGTTATCTATGCAGCCCCGTGACAGAATATGAGTCTGGATGAGCCAAGTGCTTTCAATTTCAGCTGTCATTTCTGCCTTCCACTGGGCCATGTTTGCACTATACAATCTGTAGGAATGAAGCTTTAAATTCCAGAGGAAAAATAGGAATGAAAAAAAAAATCGACCAGAGTAGATATCTTTGGAGGGAAGTAAAAAACCTTGTAAGACTTGTGTTGGCTAAAAGAATAGCAACTGACCACATACGGTCATTAAATTTAAGTGAATTTAAGTGAAATGAAAATTTTGCTTTTCAGAGAGCACATTTCAAGGGTAGCCAGTGGCTTCCATATTGACCCATCCAGAAAGTTCCATTGGACAGTTCTGGTCTACAAAACAAGCTGGAGGTAGAGCTTGTGGAAAGTTGCTCAGTCTTGGCCTTGGACCTTTTGGAGAAATGAAAGACTTCTGAGGGATGATGCAGTGTGCAGGCATCTGAGGGATGATGCAGTGTGCAGGCATCTGAGGGATGATGCAGTGTGCAGGCATCTGAGGGATGATGCAGTGTGCAGGCTGTGGAGAGGTGACACAGACAGTAAAAACAACCATCGTGAAGGGCTCTTGTGCACCAGGTGGTATGTTAAGACGTCTTCAGAGTCAATAGGTAAAGGAGAAATGAATGCCCAATAAGGAAGATCTCCTGCAGCTCCAATTCCAATCCCAGAGGCTCTATTTGACAGTGTGCTTCTACTTTCAGCCTTGGCTTAATGTGATAATCGGAGGGAATGCAGAGACTGCATCAGGGATCTCCATTTGACCCCCTTAGACACATTTTGGTGTGAAGTTACCATGGCATCCATTAGGAGGTCCTAAGTTCCCTGTGAATCTGGCATCAGGTGCCCCTTGTTCTTTGTTCCTGGCTTAGGGTCTCCCCCCCCCCACACTTCATCCCTCTCTCCCCTGACACTCATGGCCCTTGTCTTCATTTTTTTTTTTTTTTGGACTCATCCTTGCTTATCTGTTTTTCTCCCTGTGTTGCTGTTTCCAAAGAAAACTGCGTTCGCCTTGAATTCTTAACTCAATAAATTTTTATTCTGGGAGGATACCTCCCACCTCCTCCTGTTAATAGGTCTTTTCCTTGAAGTCCCAAGACACAGCTGGAGAGAGAGCTTGTGTGGGCCACTGAAAGTCAAGCATAAAAATCTCATCTGAAGATGTGCATGGCAGGGATGTCCCCTGTCTTCTCAGCTCCCCTGGGAAATGATCATGCAACACCAGGCCCTGGTGCTACACCCTCCAACACACACACATACATGAACTCTGGAGAGAGCTAGGGTCTTTGGTTGGTTTCCCTTCCTGGTACCGAAGGACATCTTCATCTTCATCAGGTGTTCCTGAGGATTTTAGGATGAGGATATTTTTACTTTGGCTTAGTTGCCAAACCACCTCTACTTTTATAAAAAGAACAGATATTGGTTATTTTAGATAATGAATATTTATATCTCTAGTTACTACCTTACTTGGCCAGAAGTTAGAGAGACGCTTGGATGCTTTGCATGCATGGTCTGCATGCAAAGACACAGGAAACTGAGGCACAAAAGGCAGGGAAGGATTCTATGCATTAGTATTAAAGACCTAGAAAGAACAGCATGATATCCGGGTTCTCTGCCATTCCTTTGCCACAGCCCACATTTGCCTATTTAGTTACAACAAAAACAAAAGAGATAAACATAGATGTAAGTTAGTCTAAACAGCAAATTTCAGAAGTTTTCCTTCTGATGTCTAGTCATCCATCCTGACCTTTATTGGAGGATAAACCAACTCTCAGCAGCTGTGGACAATTATTTACTGTAAGCCAGAGACCAGAGGGCTTGGATAACGTGAACTCAGCATTTGAAGGAGAGAGATGTGCTTGGTACCAGAAAGTTCTTTGTGTAGTTTTGGTTTCCAAATAATAGAAATGAGTAGGTACCAAATTGCTGGCCAGGTATCAACTTCTTGTCACGCTACAAGAGTCTGTAGGGCTGGGCTGTATTGTGACTTTGTCACAGCTGAGTCACTTATACAAATGCTTAGCCACACCTGCACCTCTCCCAGCCTGGAGACATATAGACACATAAAAGCAACCCACAGCTGCTGTGCAGTTACCTAACTTGGCTTATTGGTTATTACAACTTTGCTTATCATTGAGTTATTACTGAGTTACCTAACATGGTTAGTAACTTGGGTTGACCATCTTGGGTTATTCAGTAAGAAACAAGGTTGGATTCTCTCACTATGGATGTCAATGTGTACTTCCTTATAATATCTGGCAGTGTGGGCTCTCAATGACAGTTGGCTAAGGGAGACTCTTGGCAGTTAAGAGAAGGATAAACACTTGGCATAATTTCTAGATGAGATCAAAGCCAATAACAAATGCTACCCCAGGAAAGCCTTTGAAAGTCATCAACCTGACTTGAATTCTATAAGGTGTTTAAACCTTTAAGTGCATCTCTTTGCACTTGGATGATAAAGGTGGTTTAAATTTTTTTGAAAATGTCATCTACAGCAGGGAAAAAGCCTTGCTTGAATTTGATAGACTTCCTAAATTCATTATAGCTATGTCATCCCACCCAACAAAGGGACACAACACACACACACACACACACACACACACACACACACACACACACACATGCATGCACACACACGGCTTCAAAATTATGGAAATTGGCCAGCAGAGTTTTGTCGTAAGAGTTATCAGACTAATGAATTGTCTCTTGAGAGCAGAAGAGGTCCTGCCTATAGGCCAACCCACAGTACAGGGGAAATGTTGCCGTAAACACTCCCATACTTTGAATAGGGCTGAACCCCCAGGATGCCTTCCAGAGCAAGGCCTCTGCAGAGGACTCTGTGTTCTAGAATTTTAATTAAACAGACCACAAACCCCACGAGCTCCCAAGTTGAATTCTAAGTCTGAATTTGAGAACAACTACAGTTCTTAAAATACAAATGACAACAAAGGAAACTGTCTTGATTGTCCTGGGCAAAACAGGCACAGTGTGGGCACAGCATAGACAAAAACTGACAAGTACAGACTATTGCAAGAGTGCTTAGGGTCAAATACTAGTCTACATATTTAATCACTGCATGATCTTGGGCCCATTACTTAGAGCTGGTAAATTGGAATCACAAATTAAAACAGAAGAACACCTTAGAAAATATCTTGGCCAACCATTGTCCCATGAGACTTTTCCGGTGGTTTAATGAGGAGACTCTGGAATTCTCACTTCTGCACCGTCACTATTTCCACTAAAAACGGAACGAGATATATTTAGTGAAAGAACAATGGCATTCTTCAACAAATACTACCCCAAGAAACATTGGCCCACATTGGAAAATACCCTGAGGGCCAACATATGGTCACTAGAGACCTAAAGGGTCCATGTGAACTCTCAGGAGGTCAACTGGTAGCTGAGAAATTCCCTTTTTCCCTCTCTTTTCCCAGGACTCAGTCCTTTCTGTAGTGAGTTGTGTTTCCTGAAAAAAGTGTGAATTACACCTTGGAACATAGGGCCCTTGAAAACTGCCTTCTGGTCCAGTCTCAGTGTTCACCATACAAATATGGTCATCTGCTATGTAATGACCTTTCAGTTCATCCTAGACCAAACATGCATCAGGTTTTCCATATGGTTACATTACTTAGTGATGCTATAGCCATCTTCATTTGTATAATACATTTTTCGATGTTTGCACAATGACCAAATTGCTTAATGATGCATTTCTCAAAACATATCCCCACTGCTAAAGTGATGCATAAGTGTACACTGTCTGACCACACTGACCGCCATGTGCTGCCTAATGTCGCACACATGTATGACTTCAGGTTTAGAAATGTTCTTCCCTCATTTGCAATGTCTCTTGCCGCTTTACAATTTCCTACTCATTCTCCAAATTCAAAAACAAGCTTACTTCATTGTGAGGTTTGACTAGATGCTATCACATCCTTTTAAAGAGAAAAGTTAAGCGTTTTGCTGAAAGTGGCTTATGGTGGTCCCATACCATTTGCCCAGTCCTTTCTATGCTTCTGTGCAGCAAACATGATCGTGGTCCCTATTTTGAGATGAGGAAACTGAGGTTTGCCAGAGTTCACAAACCTGTCCCATTAATGGAAGAGGCAGTTTCGAGCCCCAGACTGTCTAACTCTAGAAGCAAGTTCTTCCTCAAGGGATCATAACACTTCTAGTGAACCTTACTCAGGCTTTGGATCCATAATTTCCCCAGTTTTCCCAGTTCCATGATTCTCACCCACTTAGATTAAAAGTCAAATTGTCTAATATTTAGCATACTTCTTGGTCTGTGAGAGTTGATTAGTATCAACTCATACAAGTGTATTCAGTGGAGAAATGGGTGTGTGCACATGAGCCATATGAGTGGAAGAAGGGAGAAAAACAGAGAAGTGTTTGGCTTCCTTAAGTATGTGTATTATTAGGCAAGCTAACCTCTTCCAAGTTCACCAAGCATCATGCCCTATAAAGAAAGACTTTTGTGCTGCTTGGATAATGTAACTAGATAGTCAATGTGTGTTTTATACTGGCCCTAGGCCTTATTAATAGCAGAAAACTCAAAAGAAATTCTATACTTGGATGGCCCAAGAAGAGGAGCCTAAAAATGTTAGACACAGCAGAAAATATCTGGGTGCTCTTTGAGCTTAGTCTTTTTTTTCTTTTATTGAAAACAAAACAAAACCCAACCACCTTTATGACTTTCTCATGACGCAAAGACTTGCCCTCCCTGGAAGAAGTTCCATCCACAGACTTCAAATAGATAAGCTTACAGCTGCTGCAAATTCAAATGTTTAGACTACAGCAGCATGCCTTCTACAACAGCTTGCTTATTAAAGATGCATAAAAATATCTCGAGAAAAATGAGAACAGATCTTAGCTTTGGGCAAAAACATATATAAGACATCAAACAGACATCTTAAAGGAGATTTAGAAGTCAGTACCCAGGCCTCAGAGTTCATGTTGGCCTGGTTCAGGTACCAGTCCTTCTCAGATTATGTGAGCCAGAGTGGATGCCCTTTTGGTGGTGTGCAAGTACTGGTGACTGCAACATCAGAAGCAAGTGTGTGAGTTTCCAGACAGGGATAGACAAAGAAAGAACCAGAACTATGAATAGCATGTTAAAACATCATCTGATGGCCCACAGTGTCCAAAAGCTTTGAACCAGCATGTGTTTAGAAGTCCTATGGGTCAGCCATTTCTGTCTATGAAACAGGTCCAGATGTTATCTGTAAAAGAAGAGAGACTCACAGCTCTGCCTTTGTGTGCTGTGGAGAGGCTTATCCTTGCTTTGTGGGAGATAGTTGGAAAGGTTTGGAAGCTGGATTAAGTAGAAACTTCCGGCCATCTGTGTTCCCAGTTTAGTAACTCTTACAGCTATCTCAACAAAGACTTTTCTAAAGACCTAAACATGTAGCCTTGCATTGGGTCAATGCCTAAAGTGACTTTCTAACTTGACTTCTTGATTTTATCCAGTGTGATTGGAAAAGGAGCCTGAAAATCTAGACCCATGTCCTGTGTGTGCTTCTAGTGAATGAGCATCACTGTTCCTAGCTATAGACTACTTAGTATGCAAGAGATTCTGCAGCATGCTTGATTCTACATTGCTTTGTTTAATACTTACAAGCAACCCAAGAGAGAGGTCCTTGTTTATCTCTTTTATGAACAGGAATAAAGAGACTAGCTAGATACTCTACAACAGAGATAAAGGTTGTTCTCAACACTTTCTTTAAAACTAAGCTCCACACTCACTCTTACTCCAATGGAATTGCCCCAACTCTTCTCGTATTTGTTATGTGCTTCCCTAGATACTTGATTTAAAGATGCTATGTTAACTTCCTGTGGGCATCATACAGCTCCAGGCAACAGCTAACTAAGTTGATAAAACCTTGGGGAAAATTTTGTTTGTTGGTTGGTTGGTTGGTTTTAATGAAAAAGACAGATACTGGATTTTTCAGAAGGTGAGTCTGACCTATGTATGCACTAAGCCAAACATAAATGAATCAAGAGAAGAGAATGTCAGGATGAGAGAATGAGACTCCTCATTGGATGGCTGAAGGTACCATCTTATATCAAAGAAGCTGTGACCCCTGGTACCAAACAACCTATTTGTTGGTAGACATTAGATTCCATGTACACTCAGGAGCCACGATCACTTCAAAGACCATTATTCTGTGTGGTGAGAAGCTGTTGCCAAGGTGAAGAGTCCCTGTGTCCCAACCACCCATAAACCTGTCTCCACACAGCAGGAAGGACTATACTAAATGGTGTAGTAGCCATACCAGGGGGAAGAGAGACAGGAAGTGGATGTGGGGGTGGAGGGACAGGAAGTGTATATGTCTCCCTCAGTAGCACTGCCTGAGCCAGTAAGGGTTCCACATCCTGACTGGCCAAGACAAACACAGTCTGGAGCTGCTGGGGAAGCAGCCATTAGGGAACAGCTGAACCACCACAGTCTTTCAGCCTCCCAAAAGACTGTCACCGCAAGAGTGAAACCAGGTCCTGTGGTTTCCTGCTGTCCTCTGGTACACAGCTTGGGCTTCCAATGACTCATAGCCAATGGTGTGCCAGACTTCATGTCCCATCTGCAACTGAGCCCAACCTGTGCACAGCCACCACCATTTCCGCTACTTTCTCCTTCTGAGGCGCTTAATGAGAGGATTAAGGATGACTAGGATGTGAGTGGATGTCTTTTTATGAGCCATCGGGCTGTAAAAAATTCCTGTACACCAGCACGCAAGGAGAAAGCCAGGGATAAGAAATTGTCCACTGCCCCAACCCCTGGCTTCTGTGTCTAACTCTGCCAGCATGTGAGAAAGATGAGGGAAAACTAGTACTTATTCATGTCAGCTTCTAGAGATGAATTTGTAGCCTAGCAGGAATGGAAGAGTCAGGTTGCATCTGGTCAGCCATTCACTTGTGGCCCTTCTGAACCTAAGGATTCTTTTTCAGAAAAAGGATGATATCACTATCTGCCTTCTTGATGGTTTCTGAAGAGCACTCAGAAGTTAAACTGTAAGTTTAATGAATGTTAGCTTATATAATTATTTTGCTACCATTGATACTTGTATTCTATTGGTACTTAATGCAGAGTAGAGAAAACTACTTCAGAGAGAATATACCTGTTTCAGAGACGATACTTCTGAATGTTGTATACTGAGGTTCTGTAACAGCCCGCTCTGTTCCCGCAGGTCAGGGTCTAGCAAAAGACTGGGGGGAAGAAGGGGAAGAGACACGAAGAATAGAGACAAGTCAGAGGGTCTGTAGTCAAGTCTCGTTTACTGTCTCCCATACACTATACTCACACCTCCTACTGACTCTATTACAAGGAAATCCTGGGTATCTATAAGCACAAGCAGGAGAACACAGGTGAAGACATTTTACCACGTGCTCACCATGCAGCTGGGGGCACTAAACAGCAAAACAAGCTATGTGGGATAAACAAGATATTTATCAGAGTGTGCTTCAGCTGTTGTAGGCTGTTGAAAAACAAATCTCTATCAGGGTATATGGCTCGAGATGGCTGCAAAGATGATAGCTGCTTTCTAGCCACTTTCTGCTAAAAGTCGGATCCCAACAAGGTCCCATCATAAAATACTGTAAGGTCTTTTTTATCATACAGGCAGCACTGAGTTACATACATGGTTGAGATCTATGTACATCTTGGAAGCTGACTATCCGGAGTGACCATGATGCCTCCCAAGTATTATCAACACTAATAAAATACCCAAGTCTCCATTACACAGAAGTCTGCTATGCAATTCTACCAAATATACTGGAGGCTTGTCATATGTAGGGTGTGTACCAAATGCCAATGCGGAGGAGGGAAACACTGCAGAGAGGAATAAACTGTGGCTTCTCTCTTCAAGGTATAATGAGAGTGGTGGCCATAAGTACTTTCAACTAATGTAAAGCAAGCAGACTCTTACTCCAGAGGCAGCACAGAGGCAGACATGGGTGGGGAGGGTGGGACAGGTGGGGCTCCATCATCTCTGAGAACAGATACCCACAGGGTGCTCTTGGGAAGTTTACATTTTGCAGAGGGTCTTAAATGTTAATGTGAAAAGGGGTGAACAGGCCAGATAAAGGGATTTTATTCTGTAAAAGTAGTAGCCTAGGCTATAAGGAGGCAGTCGGCTGGAAACAAATGTTAAGAAATTGGGAGAAGGCTATGTTTTATGGCTTTGACATTCACACTGAAAGATTTGGATTCTGTTATTTATGCCTGGGGAGGATCAGCTCGGGTATAGGAGATGAAGTGAAATTGAATCAATGCTCTCTCTCTCTCTCTTTCTCTCTCTGTTTGTTCCCCCTCCCCCACCCCCCCTGCATTATACGACTTTGAGCAAATGCTCTCTGGACTTCTAACTGTAAAACATGGACTATGAAGTAGCTGCCTCATAGTACTAAAGATTCATATAGGCTCTACAATAATATACAACAAACAGTGGTTTCATTAGACATTAGTTAATGCTGTCATTTCCAGCAATCCAGAAAGCATTGTAGTAGTCTAGGGAGAAATGAGGAGTTCCTAGCTTATAATAGTTGGAGCACAAAGAGAGAATATGTGTGTCTTTCTGAGGCCACTGGGGCAAGTTAGTAGCCTAGGCTAGACAGGTGGGCAAAGTGTGAAAAGAGACACTAGTTATGGATCAAAGATTCAAGCTTGAGAGATCAGATATTTGAAAAGCAGTCTTGTGATCTCATTTATGGGTATTCTGATCAAATGTGACTGGAAAATCCTTCAGATGGACAGAGGATTACATGCATAGGTTAAAGTCAACCATTTGAAACAATAAGATGATCCTAAAAGAAATTTAAGAGCAATAACATAGCCAGGGCTAGTAGTGCAGGCCTGTAATCCTTGGGAGGCTGAGGCAGGAGATTGCAAGTTCAAGACCAGACTGGGCTGGGCCATTTAGTGAAACTTTGTCTCAAAAAAAATTTTTTTAAGATAGGTTTAGGGCTGTTAGTCAGAATCCAGCATTTGCCCAGAATGTACAAGGCCCTGGGTTCAAACCCCAGGGACTTTAAGGAAACAAGAAGAACCAGGCAGTTACTGTGTTACAGAAGCCAAGTGGTAGGCATTTCAAATAGGCAGTGGTCAGCTCAGCAAACCAATAAGATTATAGTTCAATGATGTCTTCACCAAGCATCTCAAAAGAATGTAGGAGAAAGAGTGTGGTAAAAAGAGAACTGATCAAAGGACCATGGTGTGTGCTACATTTGTCAAGAAATCCTGAAATTAGGGGCTGAGACAATAGCTCAGTTGGTAAAGTGTTTGGTGCACAAGATGAGGACCTTTTGTCAGATTTCAAGTTCTATGTCAAAAAAAGAAAAGGAAAGGAAAGAAAAGAAAAGAAAGAAAGAAGGGGAGAAGGGGGAGAAAAAAAAGAAAAAAGAAGAAAATGAAGAGAAAATGGAGAGTAAAGACAGGGAAACCAATCCCTGCAGTTTGCTGGCCAGCCAGTCTAACCCAAGCTCCAAACTCAGTGAGAGACAGTGTCTCAGAAACTAATGTGGGGAACAGTTGAAGAAGACACAGTATCAAACTCTGACCTCCACAGCAGCAGGCACCTATGTATTCACCCAC
Source organism: Rhabdomys pumilio (assembly GCA_030674055.1). Taxonomy (NCBI): domain Eukaryota; kingdom Metazoa; phylum Chordata; class Mammalia; order Rodentia; family Muridae; genus Rhabdomys; species Rhabdomys pumilio. The sequence goes on along the minus strand of JANHMN010000001.1, from coordinate 182,352,861 downwards.
ATATGTATTCACCCACATGACTATGTACACACACACACACACACACACACACACACACACACACACACCAAGCACTCAGAGATATAAAGCCTGTGAGAGAAAATGAATAAATTTGGCACACAAGAGTAAACTTGGGAGAAACGAGTTCGATCTGGTTTCTGGGGAAGAGGAATGTCTGTCTGAGAATAAGGGAATAAGGGAAGGCGTGGTGGAGGAACAACACTTTCACTGGTCTTCAGAGAACAGGAAAGTACGTGCGTGGTCAGCTTCAGAGCAGACAGGGATCAAATCATAAACCATAAACGGACTCCAGAGACAGGAACACCAGCATTGTCTTAACCCCAAAACAGTTGAATAGTTGATAGAGTTCTATTTTCTAATGAACTAGATGTTTCATTAGGAAGTTAATTTTCTAGGTTTTTATAAATTAGGGAAGGAGATTTTGTCCCCCACCCCCACCCCCACTAGGCCCTCCTTCCCTTCCTCCCTCCCCACTCCCTCTCCTTCTCCCTTTCTGTATTATCTGAGTACAAGGATGACTAAGCACAAGAAAATAAAAGAGGACCGAAAACTCAAGAACCCATCCCGGCTGTGCCTGCATTACAGCTTCTGCCAAAGGAGGATGGACACCTACTCTGAGGACATACGTGGACGCAGGAGAGTTGAGCAACCACTCCGACTTTGTAAACTTGCCCTGTACCTAGCTAGAGGTTTATAAAAATTGATCATGTTTACCACTTTTGTTTTGGAATCTGGCATGGCTTCAAGAGAGAATGAGGCCTGGGAGGTGAAGAAGAAGTGGAGTTTGCGCTAACACATACTCAGGTCAGAGCTAGACAGTGAATGAAGCAGAGGAAACAAAGAGTATTTGGAAGATAGCCACCTCCAAGTGGTCAGAAATGCGTAACTGTAGCACTGGGAGGGGCGCGTCATTGAGCTTTCCACTAACCCAGTCCCTTCTCCCTACATTTTTTCCAGTGACGTCTCTAACATGGTTTTGAATGACATGGGCTGCAAGGTTCTTGCCTCTTCCTTTGTTACATGTTTGATATTTCCCAAATCTCTTTACCAGGGCATTTCCTGATACAGCCTAGAATACTTTCTTTTCTTTTCTTTTCTTTTCTTTTCTTCTCTTCTCTTCTCTTCTCTTCTCTTCTCTTCTCTTCTCTTCTCTTCTCTTCCCTTCCCTTCCCTTCTCTTTTCTTTTCTTTTGTCTTTTCTTTTTCTATTCTCTCTTCTCCTTTCCACCCCTCTCCTTTCTACCTCTTCCCTCTCTCCCTTCCTTCCTTCCTTCCTTCCTTCCTTCCTTCCTTCCTTCCTTTTCTTCTTCTTTTTTTAATGTCTGAATGATTTAAAAAGAATGATTCCTTTGAAATTAAGCTTTCCGAAGGGGAATATGCGTGTGAACAGGAACCGTTTTTATTATGACCTTAGGCTTTCCAGGGGGCCTGGTTTCCCACTCTGACCCCAGGTTTCCCTTTGACTCAGGGTGGAAGAATACTACACAAATCCTCCAGATCTTGCCAAGGTGCTGCTTCCAAAGCCTCTGGCAGTCTGCCTTTGAGGTCATCAGTCTGCCAAAGGTATCTGCCAAGAACCTCCTGGGACCGCATCGCCCTCACAGGATTCTATTATTAAGCAGATCAATGGATGTTCTTGCTGTGTTGAAAGCCAGAGGTTGAGGACAAGAAGACTGGGTTTGATCTTCTGAAGCAAGCTGGCACAGCATCAGAGTGTGGTTGGGTGGGTCTTAAATCCTTTCTCTGAACTTTTTTCCCACTGTTTCTAAACCTTTGAGATTGACCCCTCATTGAACTTGCCCCTATTCCTACTCAGGTCTCCACAATATCTGACCACCTGTTTTACAGCCCATTGGTTCATTCACCTCGTGGTCACATTCTGTGGGCTCTCACCCACTCCAAAGCACACAAACGTGTATGTACACTCATCTATATTGTAAGTGTCCCAGACCACCCCCATCTACCAACTACCTCAGGTTAAGCTCTGAATTCAAGATCAAGCCTTCTTTTGTGTGTGTGTGTGTGTGTGTGTGTGTGTGTGTGTGTGTGTGTGCACGCGCGCGCGCTAAGCACCCTTCATTGTGTCCCCCATGAGGCTTTAGAATGCTATGTCATCCCAATCATACTATGCCTTCCCCAGGGATAGAAGCTTTGTGCCCCTGGCCATTATTTTACCCTTCTTGGGGACCTATACTTGAAAAAATGGATCATTAGCTACCATCACAGCTCATTTTGACTTCTTTCTCCTTTTTATAAGCACCCATTACGCCACACCAAGGCATTTGGATGTTGGACTGTCATTACAAAATAGATATGACATTACTACATGGTAATTCAGATTCGTGCAAAACCAACCAGGTACTATGAACATAACAATTATAAAATACGAACTTAAAAAATTAGCCACTTCTCCCAAGTAATAATCATTGAACAGTTACCATATATCAAACATATGTAACACTTGCTCCACCATAAGTCATCTATTTATGTGGGGGTAACCTGTACTCTGTCTTTGGTTTTTCTTTCTTCTCCACTTATGTTTTTTGGTGATATCACATATCAGCTATAAAAGCGGGTTCCCAAATCTGTCACACCAGAGTGGTCTTCCAAATTCTAAACTCATACCACTCAGCTTGTTCAGTCACAAATCCGGCAGGTTCTAAGCTCACCCACAGGCTGCCTCCCACCCTGCTCTTTCCCATTACCACTCTCTAACACAGTCAACAGCAGTTTGCAGTTCTCTAACTTCCCCATGCTGTATCCCACCTCCAAACCTCAGAATATTCTGTAGACTCCATCATGAGGAAAATTCCCTAATCCAGCTATTTCTTGCCATTTCTTGCTTCCATTCGAATCCTAGCCACAACCACCTCTTTCCTAGGATAGAGCCCTAAACTCATAATAGGGTTCCATGCTGTGCCCTGTGGCCTGGTCATTCAAGGGGGAAAAAAACATACCTTAACCCTGTAATGAGTCACAGTTTTACTAAGAGGAAAAATTTTCCCAATTCCTCACTGAGGTTAGAGTAGCCTTGTGTTCAGATGCTTCTGGCATTGCCTTCTTGCTCTTCTGAGAACACCAGGTATGCTCCCATCTTCTGGTCTTTGCTCCAGCGGGTCCTGATGCCTGTACCCTCTTCCTGCTGATACAACTTGGCTGGTGACTTCATTCCTTCTGTGTCTCAACCATCATAATGCTTCTATGGGCACACTACCTGGTCCTCTTTCTTCCACTTCCTCCACTTTGCTTTTCCTCCATAGTTCTCAGCTCCTAACCTTACCTATAGAGTTACTTATAATTGTACTATTAAACTATGGTTTTTTTCCCACTTGTATTGCAGGATACATTCGTGTACACTCTTCATCCCTTTTATCTGTAAACCCGACTCCCACTGCAGGGACTCATCAAATCTTGTTGAATGAGTTGGTAAGAATAGCACACACCATCTTAGAATCAAAATACTCTAGACACTGTCTCAGTGTTTCCGTGCCCTAACACTCTAACAGTGCCACTTAATGCCTCCACACTGCCCAACCACCATACTCTATCCCAGTCTCAAAAATCTTGCAGCCTGCTCAGTTAAAGGCCATTTGCACATCCCCAATACGCCTTGAAAAACCATCCAAGCCTTCTAGAGAATGACAGGTAACATTCGTCTAAAACAAATCCAGTTGAAGATAGGAGCTTTGTGTGTCACAGAAGGCTGCTTGGTGGTAGTGGAGAAGCTGATAAAATGTGACCACACTGGCAACTCTCCTGGCAAACTATTCCTTTAGAAAGAATTACAGCCTGCCACAGATCCTATCCTATGATTGCATTGCTCTTTTCTGCCCTTGATGCTGCTAAGGAGGATGCTGAGCCTGGACTGTCAAGTCTGCGAGGGTAGGGATGGAAAAGCGAGTAACTACTACTCCATTAATTAGCCACTGTCTTTTATAGAGATCTATGTTAAAGGAGATGAACTCCAAGACTTTAAATGTGTTCAGAATTAGAGTCCTCTGATAAATTTCCCACTGACATCAGTGGAAATTAGCACCCAGATGTGAAGCTAAGGAAGCACATATGCCCGGTGCAGGCTTCCAGGGTGGTGATGGCGGTTATTGCTTCCCTTTTCTTTTCCTTTTATTGCCCCTCTTCCCCTTTTTTCCTCCTTCTTTCTTCTTTTACTCTCCTCTTTTTTTCTCTCTCCTCTTCCTCTCTCCCACATGAGCTCTTCCTGAGCTTTGGCAGGAGAGACTTGTGTGGGTCTTGTTAACTATCATAGGGGCAACAAGACAGTAGCTAGGGAGAGTATACCTGGCATTTTATTGGAAACCCCAAAGGGCAAGGAATCAATGAGGTAGGTTCATTAAACAAAGAAAGCTTAAGGGACTATTAGTTTCTATCCTGTACAAACACATCCCATTATCCAAATGTGATCTTTTCCAGTGACTTGTTTTCTAAATAATCTCTTGCTGTTAGAAAAAATTAGCATAAATTGGGTAGCTTTTAAGCAAAAGACACTTCTCTCTCACATTTCTGGAAGGTCCAAGATCAAGCTACTGTGTTGATAGATTGGGTTCTGTGCCAGTTACCAGGGAAGAGGGAACCTCGATTGAGGAATTGTCTCTTTCAGAAATTGTCCCATAGACATGACTATGGGGTGTTTTCTTAGTTGGTAATTGATATAGAAGTCCAACCTACTGTGGGCAGAGCCATCCCTAGAAAGAGGAACCTAGTCTGCACAAGAAAAGTAGCTAAGTAAGCTAGAAGAAGCAAGCCAGTAAGCAGCCTTCCTCTGTGGTCTCTGATGCAGTTCCTGACTCCAGGTTCTTGCCTTTAGTTCCTGTCCTGCTTTCCCTGTTAACCTGTAAACAAATTATTTCCTGCCCAAGTTGTTTTTCTGTCAGTGTTTTTAGCACAGCAATAGAAAGCAAACTAATATAATTTCATTGTCTAGAGAGGACCTGCTTACTTTCTGGTTCAAAGATGACACCTTCTCCTCTATCCTCACATTAGAAAAAAGGAGTCTACTCTCAATTCTCTTATGTGGACATGACTCTACTTTCACAACCTCACTTAGTGCAAAATAATTGCCCAAAGGTTAGGAAAACTGTACAGATGAATTCATATTCCTTTTCATCTTGAAGAATGAGTGAAGATCTGAAAGGGAGGGGATCACTGCAAATAAAGGGAAAATCACATCTTAAACTTGAAGCCACACAGAAATGTATATGACATTAGAAAGCATATGATAGCCAGTGTGGTGAGCTTGTACACTCATGCATCATTGAGCAATGAGGATATACTTTGAGAGTGCCTTGTTAGGCAACTAGGTTGTTGTGTAAACACCACAGACACAAAGACAATGGCTATAGTTTCAATGTTCAATATAATCTTATGGGACCCTAATATAAACTTGGTCCAGCATGAACTGAAATGCCATATTGGTCAGGTAAGAGTTAAAACTGGACAAGTAGGTTAGGACAGTTAAAAAAGATCCTGTATTTTAAAGCAGAGTTAACGCTCCACACAGGAAATATGGGGGTACAGCCTTTTTATTCACTCCAGAAATGAGGGCTGAGTCCTGTAGGAAGAGTTTCCCAGCTGCCTGTCAAACATCTCAGAGTTCATATGGAGTGCCAAGCTCTGGCATTAATTCAGTCCCCATCGAATATTTTGTTATAGCTCTAGCCAACATCACCGTCAAATGTATGAATAATCCATGTTCTGGACGTCAGAAGGCCTTTACCAAGGTGTTCCCTCTGCCTCCATCCCTCCTTGCCTGCATCTTTTTCCTAGGTAATTCATCTTAAGAGTCAGCTAAAGCAAAAACTTCTGGATCCACCAAGTTCCTGCTTCCATCTTGGCTGCCACATAGTTTCCTGCCCATACTGACCTGTGGGCTATTCCTTTGAAGTGGTGCCTACTTGGCTTGTATTTTTTCTTCTGTTTTCTATGCACAGTAAGCTCCAGCAAATGTTTCCGCTGTTTTATCTTCATAACTAGTATGCTGTCAGGACTTTGTACTTAAATAATAACTGTTTAATAAGTGAATTAGTAAATAACCAAGTGATGGTTATATATGTCACTCAGTTATATAACATATAATTCTGTTCATGGAATACATAAACCGTTAATAACAATAGCAGTTGTTAAATGTGTAGTCATATATGGATGACTTTATAAGTGAGACAATTTATAAAAAATTTGTTTTCTATGAGAGATGAGTTTCTAGATACTTAAGTCCTATATCTATCATGCTCCTTTCGTATATATATACGTATATATACAAAATATATAATATATCATATAAACTAAATATTTATATATAAATATATAGAAACTAAGTTTCACTATATATGTATATGATGTCATATACATAAATAAAATTTAGTTTGCAGATTACTCACAGTGAGATGTTAACAAGAGCAACTGATAATGTACAGTGTAATTATAGCAGATACTCTAACACAAGTTATGTGACAATTTCTCTGTCTCTTGACTCTCAATATTCCAGGTTGTGTTCACCCTTCTTTCTGTGAGATGACACACGTGTTACGTGTTGAAGTGAAGTAAGGTGAACTGACATAGGTGTATGACTTAGCATTAGGTCACTAAATAAGGATTACTTGAATGGAAACAGCATGACACCACAGCAGTCTTATTCTGGTTACCAGAATAGCTAATAAGTTGCCAATGGACAAATGACACATACAGCATGGATACATAGATAGAGGTGTGGCTTATGTCCCTGCTGGGAAGAAACAAGAAAGCACAACGTATTACTCAGAATAGCAAACAATATTAAACTTAAGAGTTGTTTATTTCAGGAATTCTGTGCTGTGGAAAACTGTTGTCTTGACTCAGGAGAGGGGTTATTTGGAACCCTGATGACTTGACTTGGAAGTGGGAGTTCTGCAGAACTGGAACGTGGGTCTGCTGACTTGGGGAGAGTCCTGTGGACAACACTAACTAACAAAAACCCAGAATCTTTCCAGAATGACTACACATGGTTGGCTAAAAATAAGTCAGGTATTTTGCCACTTAGCAGTTTACCTAGAATGTGTTTCCCCTCCTTTAACTTGTACTTTGTTCAGAAATAACTTCATTGTTTATAGTGACTTAGGGTTTGGAAGGGAGGGAAGCCTGCCCTTGTCGAACATCTACTGGTGTCAGTCATGTCTGTGAGAGGCAGCTTAGAACAGTGCAGGTCTCTCGGTTGTTGGCATCCTTGTCTCACAAATGTTCCGAGAGTCTGAAATAGAAGGCAATGTGTCCTAAGCTACTCTTTATGCTCAGAGCTGTCCACCTGCAGACTGGTTCTCTCTGTGAGCCTTTTACCCTCTGGTTCCCTACCTCTTGGGATGGGGCTATAAGCAGCTGGTACCATGGCTGGGCTTCAGGTTCCCTTTCCAGATTCTGTCCAATCATTTTCTTTCATGACCCCTAAGCTCCAGTCAGCGGCCACCACCCTAGATGCTACTTTCAATATGCAGCCCCCATATGGCTTCTATAGATGTTATTGCCTTCTTTATCTCTGAACATCAAATCAGACTGTTCTACAGATCCCACCTCATCTGCTGCCTCCCTCAAGTCTTTCCACATCCTTGCCTTGATATCTTTCAGATTCAGAGCAAGAAAGGATGGAGTTCAAGGACAGACAGACTAGTAATGAAATCCTGTCAAGGCACTACTCCTCCCTTCACTCTCCCTCCAGCATCTTGTTATTGTTACATTCTACTGGGGTTAAGGAGCAATTGCAGCTAAACTCAGAATGAATCGATTGAGTTTTGAGGAGTGTGAAATTCGCTGCTAAACACAGTTGATAAGTAAGACCTAGCTTGGTCCCTTGTGGCATTCACAAAGCCTTTGTGTGAGGTGGACGTTAATGTACTTGAACATTTCCACCAAACTCTGAAAGCCTTGAAAGAGGAAGAACATCTGCAGAGTGGGGACTTGGGGATGTGAGGGGCATGGCCTGGTCTAAGCAGAGCTCAGCATCCATTAGCACTCCTCACCCAAAGGAGGTCGGGTGTGGAGTGATGGCATGTTCCTGGCCAAGTCAAGATCCACCAGGCTTCAAGACAGATGGCCTCATTGCTCAGGATCTGGAAGCATGGCTTCAGTCTATCTAAAATGATAAGGGTAGAAAGGTCAACGACACAGTCCTGAGCGTTCACCCGAATAAGCAGAAAGGAGAGCAGCCTTCACATTCTCAGGAATTATCATTTATTACTATAACTGTGCTGATTTCTAGAGCGATCCTGGGACATTAAAAAACTCACAATAAAAGATGGCAACATAATACTACTATTTAAAAGAAAATTATAGATTAATACCAGAGAACTCCAGACTATTCCATTTAACTTCATGGAGAGGAGTCTTTGAAATTAAGTTAAGTGGCTCCAGGCTTTTTATTTATAGAAACAACTTGGATGTTGGTCTGAGAAGTGAGATATACAAGATTCCAAATAAACTGGAGTCACAGAGAACTGTAAGTAATAGAGAACCATGTGGCTGAAAAAAGAAATCCTTTAAATACCCTGTCTAATTGATAGGAAAAGCATTTTGTATTAGATAAAACCCAATAAAACGACTTAAAGACAGGATGTAAAAATTATATATCTGTACACTTACAGAATCACAAAACCTGCGCTACCATTCTGTACCCTGAGGGCAAGGAAAAAAAGCAAACAGGAAGAAAAGTAGTATTGAGAATAAAGAAAAAAAATAAATAAATTCCATCTCTCTTTCCCAAGAGAAGCCATGAAAATGAAGTGCTGGTGTTGGGTACAGCCTGGCCGGGTGCCCAGCTAGGCAAGGGTGTTCCTCAGTTTGAATTGGTCAAAAGCGCCCCCTCTGGGTGGATGTGGCACTTTGTACATGTGGCTTGATTGGGAGAGGCCATCAGAAAAAGCATTTTTGCCTCCCAGGAAATATAGCTTCCCAGGCTTCAGTATCCTGCTTGTCATTCAGGGAGTGTGAATTTCCTACCTGACCTTACCTGCTTAGCAGCATTCTGTATAAAGTGCCGGGGTCTGGGTTGAGGGGCATTGAATTGCAAGCACCATCTAATTTTGAAATCAAACCTCGCCTCTCCTGCAAAGTGCAAATTCAAAGCCTAGACAGAGTTGCTCCCATAGGGAGGATGGGATGGGCTTGATCCCAGGAAAGGCTGGGTTCATTGCCTATTATTATGCAGGAATGAAACTTTCTGGCTTAAACAAAATGGGTCTCATTTACCTTTCAAGGAATAAGAAGCCATTCCCCTTTGCATCCAAACCCAATCTTTTTATTGCATTTATTTGTTTGTTTATTCACTTTACAGCTGGATTACAACTCCTCTTCTCCGATATGACTTGCACAACCCCTCCGCCACACCCTTTCCACTAACCCATTGCAATTCTGACATTTTATAAAACCATTTAAGCTCTTACCTGTCTCCATTTAGTTTTGTTCCTTCAAGTAAATCATAATAATGATGTCTATAAACTATGTATGCAGGAGTGTCTGCCTTGTATGTGCCACTTTGGTATGTAGCAAGCATTGCTGGACCAAGTCCCTTAATGTATCTTCATGAGTCTCTTGTCAGCCCCACCTGGTAGGTTTGCCATTTTCTTCATGAATGAAAAGTAACATAACTGAAGGTTACATCTGTAATACTGGAAGGGAATGCAGAAGTTCTCCTCTATGTGGGTATAGTTGAGATGTCTTCATTTTAGACCATTTGAAGTCAACAAAGATGGAAGAAACAATTACCTTTGCCTCTCTGCTTCTTCCTTGATTTGATGCTGCCAAGGACTTTCTAAGTGTTCTACGATTGAGCTAAAGCCCCTGCCCTTGCTCTCCTTTCATTGTGATTGTTATAATTCCTTGGTTTATTTATCCTTGTTAATAACTGTATTGACAATAATTCAGGATCACTGCAGCTTTGGTGAATGCTGTGGAGGAAACTCACTTTATTTATGTAAGCCTCTGCTGAGAGTAAGTGGAAGATACTTAATCATGTTTATGAGCTTACAGCTACCCTCTCTTATCAGAGGCTCCATGCTGTAGTTTCCTACAGTGGACAAGCTACAAATCATATGCTTGCCTCTACTGATGCTCCATTGAGAAAGTTGAGTGTGACTCTACATCATGCCTCTAGCCATTAGAATCTATTCATGAGATCCATTGTAGAGATGATCCTAATGTCAGTAACCCTTCAAATACCCTCCCATTATCAGAACACGGGCTTCCTTTATGAGTTCAAAATGTTTTCATCTATAGGTATGAGCAATGGAAAGATTTGTTCAATCAAAGGCTCAGTTGCTTCCCCAGGTGATGACCAAGACAAGTTTTGAGAGAGAGCTATGTGCCAGATAGTAGACTAGACACTTCAAAATTAGTTCTTTTAGCTGAGTGCCCTGCTGTCTGCACTGTCAGGACTTTAGAAAGTGAAGTGGAAAGATGATGACTTGAGGTCAGCCTGGGATGTACAGTAAGACCCTTCCTCACAAAGGAGGAAGAGGAAGGGTAGGAGAGAGAGGAGGGGAGGAGAAGATGGAAAAAAGAGGAAGAGAGAGAGGAAAGGAAGGAAAAAGGAAAGAAAAAAAGGAACAGGAAGGAAAGTGAAGCAAATAAAAGAAGGAAGGAAAAAGAAAAGGAAGGAAAGGAGGGAGGAAAAGAAACTGCAATGATGCTTTAATGTTTAGAACAATCCTGTGAAAAAAATAATAGCCTCATTTATGAATGAGGGAACAGTCTCAGAATTATTAAATATTTTCCTACTTTTCCTAAGCACACAAGAATGCTAGTAGGCTTCATTCTGGCACAGTTTAGTCCCTAAGCAATGCCAAGCAATGGTCTAAATCCATGGGGATCTGATATTGGCACCCCCTCTCTGTCACACCCTTCTCCTCTCCTGAAGCTATCTCTGGCTGTAGTGAGTGCATGCTCTCCTCCTCACAAAGCACTAGAACATGTCTGCCAGCAAGATCACATCTTGATATTCACCATATTATACCTGAGCTGCAATTCACAAGCCATGCAGGGCTCTGGAAGCCTTCCAGGAAAGACAAAAGGATTTATCAAAGGACTAAAGAATTCAATCAGCCTAGTATCACATCACTCAACGTCCTGAAAGACACCACAGAAGTATTTCTGTCTTTCATGGTTAAGGTCACCTCAGGGAATTCCTGCATGCGAGTGAATGGTCCTCCATTTTGTCCCACACATGTGAGAAAACTCCCATCACATGGACATTTGAGCTCGTCCCTAGGAAGACACTTGGGTATTTCTGACAAGCTTGTTTGGTATCGGCCCTCCCAGTACTAAGTAATGCTTGCATCCCTGTGGGAAATTCCAGCTGTGCGACGGCTGCCATTATTGCCTTGTCTTCCTCTAGTGTGGGACAGCTGAGGAAATGCTACATTTGTCATCCTTGCTTTTAAAAATGTCTCTGTTAAAAGGCTAGTCATAGTTTTTCCCTAAGAAGGCAAAACGAAGATGTGTTGAAAGACAGCTGCTCTGTAGCCATGAGAGATTTGGGCTGGTTTGATAGAGTCATGAAACACACACACACACACACACACACACACACACACACACACACACACCACACACACACACACACACACACATTTTCCCTTGTGCATGGGGAAGGGAACAGTCCTGCTAGTCCACCCTCTGAATGAGCACTGGACTTGACAAGAAGGGACAAAGCCTACCCTTGCTGCTTTACCCTAAACTGTTTCCAGAAGCCCATATTTCTGAGTGGTTATAAATAATTTGCCTCAACTTAATTTCTTTCATTCGAATGTATGGAAAAATATGTCTGTTGTAAGCAATGGAAAATAATTAAGACATTAGCCCAGTGCTAGATGTTCAGACAACAAAGTCCCATTAGGCTACATGTCAGCATCAAATTATAGTATTGCTGAACCTGAACGCATAGGAGGGAACAGAAGCACAGGGAATAACAGGGAAGGGCCTAAGTGCTCTTTGTCGTATTCCACATTAAGCTCCTGGCCTTTCTGCTCTGGCCTTCATCGTCTCTGGTACTCTGCTGCTATCTCTTGAATGAATTGATTTTGCCAAATTTGAGAATCCTCCTCCGTAATCTGTTCAATATGTGCTCTCCCTTTGGAGGGAACTCGGTAGCCTGCTGCGCCTTTCCTATCTGCTCCCAATTTCCTATACTGTGAATTATGTCATCTAGGTTTTGTGCTTTTGCCAGTGGGAAAAGGCTGTCTGGATCAATTTTGTCAGGCGGCCTCCTAGCCCTAGGAACACCAATTAGATTACCACAAAGCCAGCTCGTGCCCAGGAAGATCAACCCCAGTTTCCTTTCCTTCTCCTCATTGTTTAAGCTCTTAACCTTGGGAATGAATTTGCATGTACATTTCACTCAGTGCGTCTGCCAGAACCTCTGCCCATGATGGGGCAGGTTTATTCCAATCTTGCACAAGCCACAGAAATGCTCTTGGGGTCCTACATCTAGCAAGAGATGCGTTCTGGCTGTACAAGGTGGATTCCGCTCCGGGAAATGTTGCTGTCACTCTCCTGACTTTAGACTCCCTAAGCTAAAGTGAGGAACTCTAGAGATTGAGGTTAGAGTGGAAAGGGTTAACCCTCACATCCACATCTACACAAGCAACCAGGAGTAAAAATAACTACAGCCTAGATTACCCACACTGTTTTCTCCAATATTTAGGTTTGTCATGAGGAAAACATACAGTTCAACCACCTTGGGAAGAATTCTACTTCAATCTTATGCTCTTGGCAGAGTCCATTTGAGGGGAGAGACTGTGCTCCCATGACCTGCTATGGACTTAGGATCCTAAGAAGCCTCTTCTGTACTCTAATCAGGCCATCCAGAAAAAAATCTAAAGCACAGCTCAGTAGTGTGAAATATTCACTCCTACCTTGGTAAATTGAAAGAATTTCCTTCTCTTTGACTCTACCATGTAAATCACTTGATTATGGATATAGTTTCAATAAAACATGGAGTTCTATTGGAAGATAAAAGAGAAAGGGTATTTATTTGTATAGCTGGGCTCTTTGAATCAGGTATTGCTTGCTTCCATTTGGGAAGAAAGGCACAAATGTGGCCTTTGGTTGCACATGCCATGGTCAGCATCCTTTATCTCGCTGGCTCCTCGGGTCTAAGGATTAGAGCCTAGAGATTTCTGAGTCTGGAAATGAATCAAAGAAGCTCACATCTGTGTGCAGCGTACTGAAAAAGAAATCTTGTGAGCAATTACAGCTCCATTGACTCACAGCGAGAGTCTCTTTCATTTAGTCAGTCAGATAGACGTCAGCTGTACCTACATGGAGAAGAAAAACATTTGTCCCTAGATTTGGATTATCATGAATGAAGTCAGAAAACTAAGTTGTTTTTCTTGATCATCCCAAATGTCTGATACTGTCTACCCATACTCTGATTTTTCTTTTCACCACCATTGGGATTCAAGATACTGGATGGCTATAATAGAATAACTTCAGAGTGATCACAGATGCCGATCTATCTATCTATGTATTCCAGATTCTCAAAAGACCAGAATATCCTCAGTCAGACCATAATCAAGTGGTTTTTCTTTGTGTGGTACACATAAAGAAGTAGCTTGTTCCTCAGCTTCCTCCACCAACACTAATACTCATAAGCAAACATGTTAACTAATTATAAAACTAATAAATATATTGACCCCTCCCTCTGCAGCTAGATTTTTTTTTTGAAGCTGGGCATGGTACTGTTTTATCACAATGGTAGTAGAGTCAGATGATGCAGCCATATGTCATATAGCATAGATAAACTCTCTTTAAATTCTACTGTTCTGTACATATGCGTGCACAACTGAATTTCCCTTCTTCTTAAGAAATAACCACTGTTAGCAGTTTGGGACATAGCTTTCCAGACTGTTTTCAGTTAAACTAAATAGTTATGGTTTTGTTTTTCTGTTTTGTTTAGTTTTCATTTATATATACATATCACATTAGCTTTAAAAATGAATTTGGAGATTCTTTTCCACATTAGCAAATATAAATTTTATCCCTTTCATTTTAACAAGGAATCTGCCTTCTTGTGTGTCTTTCCCACTATTTCAAAATGTTTCTGATTTCTGAGTAATTAGTAGGGTGCCTCCCAGAGAATTTTTTGGTAGGCTTTGGAAAAATCCAATTAGAGAAGCCTTATTCCAGTTTTAGTTTGTAATGTTTTTACCCAGACATCAAACTTCATCAAAAGGTTCTTCACGCATCTCTTGAGATGATAAAATGAGCTCTTTGCTCTCTGTTTATATATTGAATTACGTCGATTTGTTTTCAAATGTTGATGCACTCTTGCATGCGAAGAATGAACTCTTCTTGGTCATGATACAATTATCCTCTTGAAAGACTACTGAATTCCATTTGTTAATATTTTATAACATTTTAGCATTTATGCACACAAGTTTTTGTATAATCTTCTTTCTTGCAAATGCACAGATTTTTGGAGTCAGTTTATAGTAGTCTCATAAAATGAATTAGGCCCCCCTTTTTTTACTATTATCTAAAAGCATCTGCATAACATTAGTTTATCTTTTCCTGAAATTATTGAAAAACTCACAGTCAAGTCATCTGTGCCTAGAATTTGAGAGGAAGGTTTTAATACTAAGTTCGATTTCTTTGGTCTAGCAAACCATTCATATTTGTATTTCTTCTTTTGTCTATATCCATGATCTACCGGTCACAGAGACATTTTCATTGTCTCATAGCTCTGAAACACCTGACAAAAGCAGTTTCAGGAATAAAAGAGTTTATTTTGGCTCACAGTTCCAGGGGTTGTGTTCTCTCCAGGTTGGGAAAGAATAGAGGCGGGTGCAGGAGCTCAGCTAGTCCTGAAGCTTTGGAAGCACCGGAAGCATCTGTAGCACCTTAAGAATCTGGTGCATGTGATCCATCTGAAGCATCTAAAGCACCTGAAGAATTTGATGAACATGATGCATCTGAAACATTTGAAGTACCCGAGGCACCTGATGTACTTGATGCACCTGCAGTCAGGAGCAGAGAAAGAACCTGAGTAGGACAGTATGAAACCTCAAGGTCCCAAGTGACCCACTTCCTTCAGTGAGGCTCCATGTCCTAAGGGTTCCTCAACCTGCTCAAACAGCACCACCGCTGGGGACCAACTGCTCAAACACAGAACCAACGGGAGACATTTCTACCACAGCCAGGCATGTAACTGCATCTTTCAGATTTCTAAATCTATTGGTCTGAGGCTATTCTACCATATTGTTTGATTTGTATCACTTAGAAGGATAACCTCCTCTTTCTGTTAATTTCATCTTTCATTGTTTTTAAGTTATTTTTGGTAAGGATTTATCCATTTTCTTACTCTTTCCAAGCTAATATTTTAAAATAAGTTTAGTCTGTTCTACTTAGGTTTATTCCATTGTTTTAGTATTTTTAAAGGTTTATCTTATTTTTAATAATATGTATGTGTATGTGAATGTAAGTATTTGCATGCGTGCGGGTACCTGAGGAACCTGGGATAGGGTCCTGTATCTTCTGGAGCTGGGGTTACAGGCAGTTGCAAACTGATTTATGTGGGTACTAGGAACTGAAGAGGGGTCCTCTGGAAGCCACCTAGTAAATGTCTTTAAAAACAGAAAATCTTGTTTTTTAAACATGAAAATGAATAAATACTACAATAAAAGAATACACAAAATTTCTGCATTGAAACTACTCTCTAATTTTTAAAATAAAGTGATTGTGTACTTGTCCTCTAAATGTGAAAGAAACATACAACCCAAAAAGTAAAAGACTGTTTATCATACTTACCAGGTTCTTCTTAAGAAACTTAAAAACAAGATAAAATGGTTTTCTTTAACTTAATTCAGAAATTTAAAAATTCTACATGTCTTTTTGTACCTGTGTACAGGCGTCTACGACATTATGTTTATATTTTGACTGCATGTAGGTATCTTTACTTATGAATTTATATTTCTCTATATATTAAAACACATTACAGAGGATTATATAGTCAACAAATTTTTAGTTCTACTTAATTTATTTAAAAGCATATCTTGGAAATCACTTAAAGATTGTGTGGGTGTGTTTATGCATATTTCTGTAATTATATTTAACATATGTAAGTTATACACTATAGTTTGTTCAATAACCCATTATGTGGCTATTCTATTTTTGGTTAAATTTAGGCAGGTGTTACTCAGCAGCCATCCCCCCCCCCCCTTTTTTACAGGTTTTCATTGGCTTCAAACTATCAACTAGGCTAGACTGACTAATCAAGAAGCTCTAGAGACTTACTTGTTTCTACACACACACACACACACACACACACACACACACAGTGCTGGGATTACAAGCATGCACCACCACATCACGTTTGCTTTCTTCCCTAAATGTCAGAGACTGAACTTGGCCCCTTACTTGTTGTCGACTCAGCTCTCTCTCCATCCCTTGTTCTCACCTTTATAAAACATTTTGGACAAATAGAAAAGTGGAATATCAGCCGGGCGGTGGTGGCTCACGCCTTTAATCCCAGCACTTGGGAGGCAGAGGCAGGCGGATTTCTGAGTTCGAGGCCAACCTGGTCTACAGAGTGAGTTCCAGGACAGCCAGGGCTACACAGAGAAACCCTGTCTCAAAAAACAAAAACAAAAACAACAACAAAAAAAAAAAAACAAAAAAAAAAAAAAGAAAGGAAAAGAAAAGTGGAATATGATGTAAAGAAGAATTGTATGTTCTTTCCCACGTTGCTGGGTTTGAATCATTTATTTTTTTTCCTGAAGGTGCCATCAATTACAGACATGAAGACAGAAGAGCGCCATTGCTAAGGAGATGAGAGGTTACCATACTCTAAGCTTAGTTTGCATTTCTCCTTTCCCCAGCACCTTCAGAAGTCTTTGATGATTGCTTTGCTTGGTTCTAGAGTCAATCAAAGTCATGCATTTTCTCACATGTCTGTTTCTCTTGAGTTATTTTTAATATCACAGGACCCACCCCTTCACTACCTATCCTTCGTTTCCCACAACATTTAAACTTGTTAAAAGACCCACACACTGAGAGACCCACACACTGCACTAGCAGTCACATTTTCTTAATGTGTTTAATTGACTGGCCATGCTGTCGGTAAGTGTTCCGTTGATTCCTCCCCTTTGTTTTCTACAAAGTGAGGCCTGGGATGGAAGGGCTGTATAAGAATACTGTACATGTGCTGGTCTGAATTGTATGTAGAGGATGCTAGGTCCTTCCTTTCAGAGACATGCTTTAGCTAGTGGCCCCACCATGTATGTCAAGATCAACCTATGTATGACAATGATGGTGACAGATTTTCCTTGTATGAGCTACAAGTGTTTGTATCAGTTCTGTGGTGCCGTGTGCATATTGGGTCAGACTGGTATGTTTTTTGAAGCTTTCTTATGAACACCTTTAGTTTTTTATTTGGGTAGAGTTATTTCCTAAGTGATGCAAAATGGACCTTCTTTAAAAAAAAAAAAAATCTCCTGCAAGTGATCACATTTTTTTCCCGATGATCAAGGTTACCAGGCTTCGTGTCCTTCCATACAGCCCATACGGCCATGCACACACCTAGAGCCCATCAAAACTTGTCCTTCAGTTATGGACAGTTATAACCATACTGCTAGCTTCTAAGAGTGGAAGGTGCTCAAGGTGGACGGAAGCAGGTGGCCCCACAGCTCCTCTTCTCAGGTGCATGGTTCTGACACAAGGCAGTTAATTACCCATTTCCTGTTTGTTGTGAGGGGAATCACCCAGCCAAGCAACAGCAGTGAGACCAAGATTCTTGTGGCCCTGGGTTTATGAGTAAGACAGAAAGATCTAGTTGGGACCCTGGAGAGTTCTCATAGCAACTGAAAACATTTCCCGTGAAAGGCAAAAGAAATGAGCTGAGAGATCTTAGAGCACACTGAGCCTGGGCAAATGTGGCTGGTGTTCTTCTCGATGGAGGTTCTTGGCTCTGCTGCCCTGTGCTTCTCCTGTGAATGGGGGCTCTGTTAATGAGATACTAGTGGGTTTTGCAGAGATGACTGCTGGGCAATTATTGATTCTGGTTTAGCGTGGTGGAAGGAAGCACTCCCTCATCCACAACACTGACACAGTAAACTTCCCGTAATCTTTTTTTTTTTTTTTTTTAACTTTCTTTGTATATTTGGAAATCATTCAGTCTTTTCATAAAACAAAAATGAAAATAGCAGAAATTCCCAGTGGATTCATTTTTGTTCACAGCCATGAGTGGAGACATTTCATCAGGTTGGTTGCTTTTATCCTTTGTGTAAGTTTAGATTGGATACCTGCTGGCTGTTAGTTCCCTCCAATCTGCCAACCACGAAACAGTCACCAAACACGGAAGACACTGTTCAGTTTATATGTGGCTCTTCCCTCTTGCAAAACACTGGCTTGGCAACCCTGTGTTCAGCATGTTAGACTAATATTCTATCTCCAAAGGTAACATTGTGGCTTAGGGGAGGAAGGGGACATGGAACACCCAAACTATGGTGTGAAAAGGGTTGTTTTGAAAATCACTAAAGATATATTAAACTTCACGGGGATCTTTGATTTCACAACTATGCTTGGAGGTCTGATGGTACACAAGACCCTGACATCATAGGCTTTGCTTTCTTGGTCTTTTCCGGTGCAGTTTCCTTGGGAGAAGTGTAATAACTTTTATTGAAACCTTAGGGACAGCATACTAATGTGCTTCTCAGTGTTCAGGAAGTACAGCAAGGCATGTTAAAAAGAAAGGAAAAAGAAGAAAATAAACCCTGCCCTCTGACCTCCTCAGATGAAGGCCTTGGTTGGCCTGGTAGCCTTCTGTAATGGATAATGCTTCCTTTTACTCTCCAAAGGGTCCCTCTTGGATCATCTTCTCATTTATAGCCTGGTTCCTCCCTCTGTCTACAGATTGTAGACATCTCAGTTTCTCTGTTCACTGGGACTTACTGCTAACCACGGAACACATCTTTTGGACTAAAACTGTCCCCAGGCATGGCGGTAATGCTGCATCCGATCTGCCTATAAAATCCTGCTGCAAAAATCAGGCTTAGGGTCAGAATCAGAGGCAGACATCTGGGAAGATTTCTCTATGGTATGTCCTTCTTGGAAAGTCTCTAGGGTGGGGGTTCAGGTCACTATTCCCTGAATCTATCATGTGGCAGTAAACGTGAGAAAGATAAATTGGGCTCAGGCGGCATATTTATGCGTGTGTGTGTGTGTGTGTGTGTGTGTGTGTGTGTGTGTGTGTATGTGTGTGTGTGTACATATAATGTTGGTGCCATACCAAAATATAGCCTTGGAAGATAGAAGATGAGAAACAAAAGATATGATGAAATATTCAGAGGTACCTTAAAGTATTTTTTGTTTTTTTTAATTTCAAGCTCACAGGAATTCTGAAAAAGCACTAATATTCTAGGTCCTTCTCCAACTTTGGGAGGTTCCAGCACCAGGGTATTTATGCAAGCCATCTGTCAACAAATGCTATATGCTTATGAGGTTCCATGCTTGGGAGAAACCCTGCAAGCAAAGCCAAAAGAGGTGACCTAGTATTCCAGCTTGGAAGATCTGAGAGAACGAGGGAGGGAATGAAGAGCAGCTACTGGGTGCCCCACAAGAACAATCCTCCCTGCTCATAATTAATCCTACCTATTTCTCATGACAGCTGGCTCTTCGCTTTGAACAAGCTAGTTAACGACTTTCTTCTCACATCGAGCAAATAATTCATATTTAATTGCTTAGCTGCCACTTACAAAATGAGAGTCATCAAGGAATCACAATTAAATTTGCTATTGACAATTCCTACTTTGAACAGGCTGATTTGTACTTTATACTTAGACTGGTAATGAAGAATGAAGGAGCTTATTTTAGTTGATTGGCTGGACTTATGTATGAATATTGTCTATTATTTGAAAAGCCAAACTTGAATGCAAAAACATTGAATATGAGAAGAAAACAATTTGCAGTAAAGCTTTTTTTTTTCTTGAAGTGTCTGTATTTAAAGTATTTGAGTTCTACTATCATTAAAGACAGATACTTAAGTTTATTTTTGTTTACTTTTGTTAGTAGTGACTTGGTGCTATGAGCCATATTTTCCTGTTGCTGTTGTTGCTAGTAGTTTTTGTAATACTGGGAATAAAACTTAGGATTTGGAAACTGACATTGAGCTATACCTTGGATATTTGGTTTAGATGGATGTGAAGTGTTACCCCAAACACACATATGCTAAATGCTTGGCTCCTGTTCCATAATGCTAAGGGAAGTTGGTAGAACCTTTTGGAGGTAGAGCCTAGTGGAAGAAAGTGAAGTCAGAGGATGTGTACTCTGAAAAGAATACGGAGATTCTGGGCCTATGTTATTCTCTCTCTCTCTCTCTCTCTCTCTCTCTCTCTCTCTCTCTCTCTCTC
>JANHMN010000001.1:182311862-182332453 GCA_030674055.1 Rhabdomys pumilio | reverse complement strand
CTCTCTCTCTCTCTCTCTCTCTCTCTCTCTCTCTCTCTCTCTCTCTCCTCACCTTGTTTTCCAGCTGCCAGAAGGTAGACCTCTTCTCTGCTGCATATCCGTGTCATGTTATGCACCAACACAACACCAACTATCATGTTATACCCAGTGGCCAGGTAACCATGGACCAAAATGGCAGAGCATGTAAGTCAAAAGAAGTGAACGCCTTTGCCCTAAACGAGATGTTTCCATCAAATTCCTCTCCTCATAGCTCAGGGAACCCTGTAGAAGAGGAAACAGAATGTGAGAGCCAGAGGGGAAGGAGGACACCAGGAAAAAATAAAAGACCCTCTGAATCAATACGAGTAAAGTTCATATGAACTTAAAGAGACTGAGGCAGCATGCACAGGGCCTACATGGACCTGAACCAAGTTCTCTTGTGTGCATATCATGGCTTCCAGTTGAGTGTTCTTATGGGATTTCTGAGTGAGCAAACATGTGGGTCTCTGACTCTTGTTCCTTCTCCTGGGCTCTTTTCCTACTGTTGGTTTGTCTGTCCAACTCTGAATATTTTTCATCTTTTGGATTTTTTTTCAATTTTATCTTATTACAATTATTTGTTTTATCTTATTATAATTTATTTTGATAGGCTTTAAGAGACTAACTGAATGATGAACAAATGAATGAGAACCTAGCCACTAGGGCAAAGATTAACAACTGGGCTGTCCTTTATACCTCTGGAGAGAGGGACAAACTGTTTTCTCTGGGTATCTCAACCACTCCAGGACAGGCCTCATGTTCAGAAGTAGTTGGCCAACATATGATAGACTCCACAGTTTTTTGGTATGTTTTTGTTTGATTACAGTTTGGTGTTTTGTTATTTTTGGTTTCTCTTTTTGAGCATGGTTTTGCTTGCTTGCTTTGGAAGAGTTTTGTTGTTATATTTTTCATTATTGTTTTGTTTTTGAGAAAGAACTTAAAAGTTGGGTGGGTAGAGAGGAGAGGCTCTGGAAGGATTGGGGAGAGGGGGAAGAGATAATCAGAATATATTTGAATTTAAAGATTATTTAAAATAATAAAATTAAATGATAGAATTTTTTTTAAAAAAAAAGTTTGATTTTCTCCTTTAAGCTGTCTAATTTTGTCGCTGCAATGGGAAGCTGCCTAGCACACGAGGTCTATTTAATTGTGCCTTTAGGATGAGAAATGTCACTTGAAAACTGTTTCAAAAAGAGTTTTGCATGTCATCTTCTGGAGCCTTCTATTAGGAAATAGTCACTTTAATAACAAACTGTTGTGAAATGCTTCATCTGCATTTGGTGGAATTTTTTTTCAGGGGTATGGGGCAGCAGAACCATGGACATTCCTACTCTCTAACTCTGCAGACTCCAGGTCTTTCCCAGCCAGGTGTGGTCAATCAAATTAATAGCTCCAGTCATAACCCAAGAAAATGAGGGACAATTAATTTAGAATGAGCTTGTCCTTTCGCAAATCATGATCTCTTTATTTATTGTGTATAGCATGCCTGCCGTGTGTGTAAGCATTTTTATTTGAGGTGCCTGTAATTAATGATACGGTTCATTAGTGGGAGAACAGCTCACACCGCTCACAAATACAGTAGTTCACAGTGTTGTAGGCTTAAATGATTCCACATGGCCCCAGATAGTTCTTAATAGCACTTTAGTGGGAATATTAGCTGTGAACATGGTGAATGACATATTTTCAACCAAGAGTCTAAGGTGGAGGCATGCTATACTGAGCTGTGTGAATGGTGGCCAATATGTACCCAGCATGACAAGCAGTTTCTATTACTTTGGGTCCCGCTTTTTGACCTGTACCTGTCTCCCATATTTGTGAGTATTTGAATGGTTCATGAGCTTGAGAATGGTTTTGTAATTGGTTGAGTGATTGAGAACACACGAACATAACTTCAGTGTGAGAAGTTGACGTTCATGTTTTTTTTTTTCTTGTTTGAAACACAGTGTTGAAGGGGAGACGTCTAATCGGGGCCCCTGGCTGTAAGAGGTGAGCTTTCCTGGAGTATCATGGTTGGCTCTGGCTGCAAGTGAGCATGGGGACCACGCAAAGCACTCAGCTGGTCTGGGTGTGTAGCTCGGTAGAGCGCTTACCTGTCAGGCCTTGGGTTCCAGCTTCACCACTGTGAAAGTGTATGCTTTAAAAGACTGCCTCTAAAAAGACACCTGTGACACCTTTTTAGCCTATCAGCTAGATGAAGCCCTCATGCTTAGGGGTTTTTGGTGGTAATGTTTTTGGTTGTTGTTGTTTTGGTTTGGGTTTTTGTTTGATTGGTTGGTTTTTGTACTAGGTTTTTGTGACATCTTAAAACCATGAATGACCTAACTACTGACTCTGAATATTTCCCTTCTTGTTCTCCTCATTATGCTGACTGTTTGGTATACATTGGATCTTTAGTTATGCCTCATACCTCTGTGTAATGGGTTGGTCTGATGTTGCTATGCATTCAAATGCTAAATGCTGTATCCCAGGACCTAGATGCTCCAAGATGAGTATATCCTCTTGTATACCAGTTTTTGTTGTATAAACTTTGCCCCCCAAGTTATCCATGATTGGTTGTTAAAGATGCTTATAGCCTGCAGCTGGGCAGAAGAGAGGTAGGCAGAACTTCAGTTCCTGGCTTGGAGTCTGAGGCAGGGACCATGAGAGAAGAGAGGAGAAGAAAGGAAGAAGGAAGAAGTCACCATGGGGTAGTTGGATCATGACTACATGGCCATGAGAGCCAACCTGTTGGAATAGGAACAGCCCAGGTGGACCATGGCAAGTGATATCTCAGAGTTATTGACAGGGAAGTAGACAAAATAATATAGAGGGGTTGATATCTGCCCAGCTCTAATGATTTACATCTTACTATAACTATAAAGGTTTTTGTGTCTTTTATTTGGGATCTAAGGTGGGGCAGAAACCCCCAAATAATATTTACTGCAACACCTCTGTTTACACAATTTCCCCTTCCTTTGATACTGCTCACTCTTTTGGCACTCTTGTTCAAAATTTGGGTGCCAGGCTAAATATCGCAGGTAAAGTCAGTTTCTCCCAGTCTCAATGACAGTGATGTGCCATGTGACTCCTGTCCTCAGCGTGTAGCTATACTTGCACACAAATGTCCATTTATAAAGATCTTATATCATCTTGCATAAGAGTGTGGACACAATGGAATGACAGACTGAATCTGCCTGGCTCTCTTTTCTGGCCATGCTAGTCAATGTCTCTCATAACTAAGAGGAGACAACGTTAAGCAGAATGAAGGCAGGCCTAGATGAGGGGGCTTCAAAGCTCTGTAAAATAACACAGGATCAGGGAGGTTGAACCTACTCTATGAGAAAGACACCAATCTAAAATGAACTAAATCATGAGGCTTAAAAGGTGACTCACTTAGAAAAGTTGCTTTCAGAAGTCTGAGTGGAAGGACACTTACGGCTTGGGATATTTGTTAAATCTCCCAAATTTAAGTACAATTGTTTAGCATCTCAATAAATTTTTATGTGCTAAATAGAAAAACAGGTGTGCCAAAATGTGTTCTCAGTGTGTGTATCTCTCGGAAACCTCAGAGGTAGGTCATAAAGTAACTGACATAAAACATCTATCCAGGCAGCTATTTCTCACTGGGATAATTACTGAGCCTTTTGCATTTCATCCTGAGCATTCCTCCAAGAGGGAGCATAATGATAACAGAAAAGAAAGACTAATCCAATACACAAACAAAATGGCTTTGACTCTGAGTTCTTGGCCTCCACTAAGCACATGCTGTGTAGTTGCCTTTGTTTGAAGGACGCTGGTGCTTACTGCTGGAAGGCAGGGGAGCTGTGCTCTTCATTGGAATTCTGAGGATGGCTGCCTGGTTCTATTGAAACTTTGTGTTCCAGTGTGAGATCTCCCAGGGAACAGATGTTATGTATCACCCCAGATTTTTATCCCGCTCCCTAGTAAAGGAGGTTGTGGGAGGGGCTAGCAATCCACTTCGGCATCACTGTGTTTTCTTTTCCTCTATAGTCATAAGAACAAATGAATCGATCTCTGACAAACATCAGAAATAGACTGGGGAGAAGATGAAGAAAGGGAGATGCTTTTATTGCAGCTTGTTCTTGTTGAGCCATGAGTTGCTCTCATGGCTCCTGCCTTCTGAGACCAGCAAGGGATACTTTTCAGGGAAGGCTGCTTCTCATTGATGTGATGGCAAAAGGCGTTTCAGAGCTTATGTGAGCCTGAAGGAAACACTGGACATGTCTGTCCCTTTCACACTGTGCTTTCCCCACACCTCCAAAGGTCCAGGAACAGCATGCTTTGTGTGTGTGCTCGGCTGTACCAAAGGTAGACATTTTTCCAAAAAGTTTGAAAAAATAACCACTATGGACTATCCACATAGTTCTGGACTTGATCTCCAGTGACTATAGGGTTGTACAATTTCCTTGATATCCACAGAGAAGTATTAAAAGACAAACACAGGGAAGACTTCTGATTGACATATGAAGACACTGAGGGCTCAGCTGAGCAGTCCTCTCCTGCTTAAGGGTCCTAGGCTCCCCACAGCTT
This sequence comes from Rhabdomys pumilio, assembly GCA_030674055.1. NCBI lineage: Eukaryota > Metazoa > Chordata > Mammalia > Rodentia > Muridae > Rhabdomys > Rhabdomys pumilio. The sequence continues at coordinate 182,327,905 of JANHMN010000001.1, read as the reverse complement.
CTTCCCGTCTTCGGATAGTCTCCTCCCACACCACTGTTTTTAACAGAGGCATATGCCACTAGATGTCCGTGCTTTGGCAGCTGCCCATTTGTTCATATTTCTTCTAGGTCAGTGTGCTAGCTCTTGGGCAATGAAAATGGCAGGTTCAAAACAGGAAGTGCAATGGCAAAATGCCCAACAGATTTTAAATGGTAATAAGGAATGCTATACTATATCACATCACACATTTTCATATTGATTATATACTAATACCACAATATTTTAGACATTTGAGCTTCACTAAAAGATACTGCTTAAGATAAATTTCGTCATCAGTTCTTTCATCATGTAAAGTTTTATCTGTGGGATAAAAATACAGTTTAGTTGACAGAGTGTTTGCCTCAGTGAGTGTCTGGGTTCAATTCCCAAAACTCTATAACTAGGCATGATTGTGCATAATTATAATTCTAGTATTCTGAAGATGGGGGCAGACGGGTTCAAATGTTCAAGGCCATCCTTAACAACATAGTGAATTCAAGACCAGCCTAGGATATACAATACCCTGTCCAAAAATAGATAGATGGATGGATAGATAGATAGATAGATAGATAGATAGATAGATATAGATAGCATTTACAGTTTCTAGTCTACTTCTATTAAACAGTGCTGGCCAATTTATAAGAAAAGTTCAAAGGAATCAGGGAGAATCCATCTTATTTATACTATCCCTTTTTCTTCCTATTTTTAAAGATTCTATTTTGTTTTAATTATGCAATGTGTGTCTGTATATAGTTATGTGCTTATATGCACATGTGCCCTAAGGAACCATAGGGTGTTGGTCTTCTGAAGCTGGAGTTACAGGAGGTTGGGAACTGCATTATATACATACTGAAAAGCAAACTTGGTTCTCTGCAAGAACATCCAGAGCTCCTCACCACTGAGCCATAGCTTTATTTCTCTTACATAAGAGTTTTTGTTGCTGTGAAAAAAAAAAACCATGACCTAAAGCAACTTGGGGAGGGAAGAGTTTATTTTGCTTACACTTCAACATTACTGAAAGAATTCAGGACAGGAACTCAAACAGGACAGGAATCTGGAGGCCGGAGCTGATGCAGAAGCCGTGAAAGGGTACTGCTTATAGGCTTGGTCCTCATGGCTTGCCCAGCCTGCTTTCATATAGCATCCAGGACTATCAGTCTAGGGATGTCCCCACCCACAATGGGCTGGGCCCTCCCACTTCAATCACTTATTAAGAATATGTTCTACCAGTTGGTCTAATCTTATGGAGGCAAGTTTTTCAATTGTGGTTTCTTCCTCCCAGATGACTCTAGCTTGTGTCAAGTTGCCATAAAACTAGCCAGGACACTCATTCCATTTACAGAAATTCTTCAACATCATTCTCTATACACTTGGCATATTGCAGTTCCAAGCTCAGAGTCTAATACAATCCTTTTCCCTCAAAAATCCTGTTGAAGACATAAAAGAGATACCATGATGTCAACATCTTTATAGCAATTCTCATAAACATATGGAGAGAAAAGGCATAAGCTGTCCTTTAAAAGAAACTCATTAGGAAGCTTTGAACTTGTTGCTTTCCTTTGTTTTGGAGTTGGTATAACTCTGTCAGAGAACAGATTGCTTGAGGCTTCTTCCATAGTGTCTCAGACTATGGTGACATTCTCTGGGCACTATTCTCTTTTGACAGTAGTCACAGGGTACTAAAAAAGTTACAGTGTCTGTGGGGTCTGGGAGTTTTGAAAAGATATTGCTTAGCCAGTATCATAAACCACCACCTGGGAAAAGTTTGATTCTGTTAATAATGTTCTGTGCCTCTGGATGGAGACTGATGAACCTCTGACCTTCAATGTGCTCCTTCCTCTTTGGGTAACAGGGAACGTTTATCTGGCTCCCGGATCAGGTTGCTGTGAAACTCTAGTGAAATGTTAACCGGCATTGAGATGTTCAGAAAGAACCAACATATGCAGCAAAACAGTGAGATAGGAAGCTTGAAGCAGAGAAACTCTTTTTTTTTTTTTCCTCAAAGCCTTTCTGTGTACACAGACGACATAGAACTATTTTCTAAGCATTTGCAACAAACTTTATCGTTGAAGGGAATAACACTCATTATAGTTTACGCTCCCATGCTTCCAAGAAACTGTCTTTGAAACGATGTTAGCAATGCTGCCAGGGATCTTCACTGGACATTGATTTGGAAAGAAGGAGCTGTGCTGATAGGAAATATAAACTGTGCAGGAACCACTTCCCAACTGATGAGTCCACATGGAAACCACTCTGGACATTTGCTCATTAAGTCCTCTACTTTCAGCCCACAACACATTTTGTTGTTGTTGTTTTTGTTGTTGTTGCTGTTGTTGTTTTTGTTGTGTTGTTGTTGTTTTGAGACTGAGTCTGATGTAAACTCGATTGACCTAGAACTCTTTGTAAAGGATAATCTTGGATGTGTGCTCTCCTGCCCCCAGCTCCCCTGTGGTGGAACTGAAAGTGTGTGCCACCGCACTGTGCTATGTAGTGCAGAAATGAAACCCACTGCTTCCTGCAAGGTAGGCAAGCACCCTACCGACAGAGACACATTTCCAGCTCCCATTACAAAAATCTTCACATTTAAGCCAGCAAATTTTTCCATCATTCATTTTAATCACAGAGTGCTATAACTAGTGAGGACATATCATATATGCTTTTAAAGCCCCCAGATTTTTCAATTGAATTCCATACATGAAGGCTGACATGCTTCCCCTATATACATACAGTGAACATGTCAGTAGATTCCTTTCCCATGATGTCTGATGTGTCTGACAGTTTAGCATCTTAAAGTGCTGCATAAATCTACCCTGGTGTTGCACACCTGTAATCCCAGCACTCAAAAGATAGAGGCAGGAGGATTCAGGTTCAAGGTCATCCTCTATATAGATTTCCAACTGCCTCAATTTTTTTAAAAAAAGGTATAAATAATGTCTCAAAGATTAAAAAAATAATTAGTGAAGGGCAGGGGAATATGCAGAAATGATTTGAATCATGTGTGCATGTTTTATTCAGCTTAGCATTTGTCAGAGGTAATCTAATTTACCTAGATCTGCAACAAAATAATTTTTGTTGCTACAGGTTTTTTTTTTTTTTGGTTTGGTTTTTTTGAGACAGGGTTTCTCTATGTAGCCCTGGCTGTCCTGGAACTCACTTTGTAGACCAGGCTAGCCTTGAACTCAGAAATCCACCTGCCTCTGCCTCCCAAGTGCTGGAATTAAAGGCATGTGCCACCACTGCCTTTAATATAGCTATGTTGCTATAGTCTTGAAGAAACAGTTTTTACTATCCTGTATTTGAATAATCCAGCTTTCCTGCATGTTCCTGCATGGGGTGGGGGAACATTACTTTCCTCATATTCTGTGACTTCATTACACAGGAAGATGGTCCGACACATGTTTTTTGTGATTTTTGTTTGCCTATGCCATTGACTGGTTGCATGGTTGTTTGAATCTGGTGATATTTCGCCTGAAGTTCTTACATAATTGGCAAGGCTATTTTTGTTAGCTAATAATATTGGACCTGTAAAATGAAGATTTTACAGGACACGTACAATGTCCCAACAGGGCACCTAATGCACGTGGCTGGTTGTTTCAATGGTTTAAGATTCTTTCTTGACCCCTTTCTTCAGCAAAAGTCTTAATTTTGCATAATATATTACTTGTACACATTATTGGGGCTCCCTGTTGTATGTCAATAAGTGTACACAATATCTGGTAATGAAATACAGCCCTTCTTCATCCACTACGTGCTCACACACCCTTTATAATCTCTAATTCCCAGTATTCTAAATTCAAGTGGGCTTACTTGGGCTTCTAAGTAGGAGAACGTATGGTTCATGTCTTCCTTGTGTCTCACTTAATTCATTTAGCGAAATAGCTCCAGTTCTGTCCATATTTCTAAAAATGGTAGGAGGATTCCATTCTCTTTGTAAGTGAATAATACCCCATTGTTCACATATAACACTTACCCTTTATCTTCTTTACTTTTCTATGTTCTTTTCCATGATAGCAAAATCAACTTACATTCTTGTCATTCATGTATCAAAGTTCCCTTTTCTCTACATCCTGACCAGCCACTGTCTTTTTTTAATAGCTGCCATTTTGAGTGGGGAAAGACAACAGGTCACTTCAGTTTTGATGTTTCTGGTGTTGATAGTTAATGATACTGAGGATTGTTTTCATACGGTTGTTGTCCATTTGCATTTTTCTTTTAAAAAGCATTGATTCATATCATTTGTCCATTTTTCAAAGTATGGGATTTTATTATCATTAACTAGACAAAGGTCTTATAAAGAAAGCTAAAAGATTCAGAAATAACTGAGATAATCTCAAGTATGCATTTTCCTTCAGGTAAGTAGATATCACGATCAGATAGATCAGGAGGTCTTCCTGTCTCGATGACAAAGAGAATGAAGATTTTATAGGGCAAGCAGTTTTGTTTACTGAGTGGTGTATCCATACTGTGCTCTGAGAAAACAATGGTATTGGATGGTTGGGAGTAATATAGACTCAAATAAACTGACCTCTAATGGCTGGATATACACGTCTATACTGCATTGTTCTTTGTATCCGACTTTTTATAAATGTAAGAAGTGATCTTGGAGCTACTTACTCCACCAATGAGCACAGATGCACTATTGGTTTATAGAGCTGGTTTCCAGTGCTGTAATAGTGGTCTCACCCTGGATGTGCAGTTGGTCTTGAGCAAGTGACTGACAGGCTCTGAATGTCTCCAGCTTAGAATCAATAAACATCTCTGTACCTAACCTTGCCTCTAGACAGCTGTGTCACCTACTAGCTCTCCTGTCATATGTATTTTCCAGATTTGACCCTGGATCACTACAGAATCCTGCCCTTAGCAAAGTTAAGTGAGATGGCATTTTTCTCAGATATCCCAGTTTTCATAATGTCCCCAGACTTAGACTCTAGTTCTTTCTGTGACAGGTTTCCTCTTGATTGTTTCATAATAATTCCAGGCTGCTTCGCCACACATTGTGACTGTCAACTGACAGCCGGGGTCCTCTATGTCATTTTTGACCCTTTGGCTCAAGTTGAGTCTCTCATTAATTCATGATTCTTTTTTTTTTTTTTAGAATGGGGTTGCCTCCATTGTCCCTTTGGGCATGGCTTTATCAACTTGTGAGAAAGCTAGTTTGCTCTTAACCTTTATTTGGGAGGCTTTCTCTCTGGGTGATGGTAACCCTATGATAAATACCTCCCTTTAGCTCAAGAAAGCTGGCTCCTGGGCCTGCCCCATTTGTCTCTGTTCCAGGGCTTCACACTACTTTGCAGTAGTCATTTCCAACTGAATTGGCAATGTTCTTATCGTCAATGAAAACAATAAATATTAATCATCGGTCCCTTCATGGTCCTCGGTGGATCATTAATCAACTGAACTTCTGCATTGTGCGGCATCATTAGGCTCAGCTTGCCTGTTTCCATGGAACAGATCAATCATCAGTGCCTGGTGGGATCGCACCCTCTTTCCTGAAGCAGAACCCTCAGCCATCTGCTGGGGCCTGAGTCCAGTCTGAATCATTTGTTTCATAGGGACCTCCTTCAGCTATGTCATTATAGAAAGTGCATGCTTTAGGGATGAAGTAATGAAACATAGTGAATAAAGCTGCTACAAGGTGATCGCATATGGATTTGAATTAGAGTGTGTGACATCTACTCATACAGCCTAAGTTTACCGGACTCTCAGAACAATTCTTATGAGCAGAGGAAAAAGTAGGGAAGCCTAGTAACTGGTCCCTTACGTGTGCATCTTGCATGTATGTGTTGCCTGTGCTTTATAACAAGCCTGAGAGAGTGTGGTGCTGCTCATTAAGCAGATGAGAGAGCTACAATGCTGAAACAACACGATTTAGTCCAGAACACACAACCAGCACTGTTGTATCAGAATGTGTTTAAACAGCAGAGCCCATAAGATGCTCATAGCAGAGCCTGGCCTTTCCATGCAATAACCTGTAGACTCAGGGTGCTCACACTGTCATGTAATCCTGTCCTCTCCTTTTGGAAACTTAGGAATGGTTCCCTTTCAGTCCTGATAGACATCACCCTTCTTAGCTAAAGATACAAAGCCAGGTAAATGCAAGGCATCTGTACCTCAAATTTTGTCTACTACATTGACCAAAGAATTTATGGGCTATTATTTCTTGGAATTCAAAATATCATGGAGGATGACAGTAAGTTTCAAGATTGTCTCAGAGCCCCTTAGACCTCCTCATTCGTATGCAATTTTCATGTGACTCAGATAGCACATGGGTGCAAGAAAGTCGAGGAGATGCCCTGTGGGTTTCTTTAGCCCCTTTCCATACATGGTTTTACCTTTGATTAGTTTAACACTGTAAATTTTTCTCCCCCACCCTTTTTTTTTTTCAACATAAAGCTGGTAATACAGAGCTACAATGTTATCCAGACAAAATACTCTTTGGCCAGTCCTCAAAATCACCCAATAAGTTAAAGAAACAGTTAATGTATTAAACAGAGGGTAGGATGTGGACATAGATTAACTCGGCTTCTTTATTTTGTTTTAACTTTAAACCATACGTGGAGGCTTTGGGTACCTAGGAAAGAAAATATCCTGATGGAGGTCCCTTCCTCTTACCAGCTCTCAAGAGACTCCACATCCCAGGAGCAGTTAATTAAAGTCTCTTGTGTTTCTTTCACATACGCTGCCTTCACCTAGGCTACATAAAGCTCTATCCCAGTGATGGGTCCAGCCATGAGCAGGCATAAATTAAGTGGCAAGCCAGCAGCTGCAGGTCAGAATGAAGGTCCTTGGACCAAAAATGCCTTTTATCCCTGAGAGCCATCTAAACCTCTCCTGTTGTAGGCTAGAGAACTGAAGCCATTGGGAAGGCCAGAAGACCATGTTTGGTGATGTTCAATATAGGGAGCTAGGACTTAAGTGACCACTTCTAGCAAGCAGCTGAGAGAACCAGGGGTAAGGAGGAGAACATTCTTTCCCATGATGCCTTGGGAACATCGAAGGGGCCTCATGAGTCACTTCATGCCTTAGGAGTGTTATCCTATTGACTTTGAGTTCATGAGCAAATCATTTCACCTCAGTCTACTGAAAGCCACTGGCTTCCCATGTATAATTTTTAAACATTTATTCATTATTTATTTTTCTTTATTGTGTGTGTACGGGTGTGCAGGGGCCATAGCATGCACACACACACACACACACACACACACACACACACACACAAATAGAGAGAGAGAGAGAGAGAGAAGGTCAGAGAACAACTTGCTGGAGTGACTTTTTTCTTCCCCTGTATGGGTCCCAGGAATCCAACACAAGTTGTCAGGCTTGGTGGCAAATGCCTTTACACTGACCCATCTCAGAAACCCCAGTGTAGTTATTTATCTCTCCATCTCTGTGAATGAAGTCATTACTTGCTCTTCTCTGCATTGCGTGGTTTAACTCATTGTTTTTCCTAGATACTAGTGACCCGGTTTCCATTTGTTTTTCTGTGGATTGATGTCTTGGTTTTCCCAGTGAGCAAGAATGTGTGGGTCTTTCTGTGCCTGGCTTATTTCACTTAACGTAACGACCTCTGTCTTCATCCACATTGCTCCAAATGACAGAATTCCACTGTTTTTCTGACTAACTAATAATAATCTGTTTTGTGTATATGACCCCCTTGTCTATATCCACTCCAACCGCTAATGAGCACCTAAGCTGATTCCATCGTATAAATATTGATGAAACATACTTTAAATATGGAATTCAAGTGTCTTTGTGGCATCACAATTTCCTCTACTCTGAATACATACTCTGTAGAAGAGTTGTTAGGTGAAATGGTTTAGCACATCCACCGGCTGTGGGAGAGACCAGATTCCTCTGCGTCACCACCAGCAATGGCCATCTCTGTGCCTTTTGGATGATAATCATTTCAGCTGGGTAAGATGATATTCAGTCTTGTTCCCAAACTCGGCTTCCCAAGTATTGAGTTGTAAGTCCCAGCCAGCACCAACAGAGTCTCAAATGTTTAAACAGCATGAATTCCTGAAGCAAGCTCACATTAGCTGTGCTGTGTTCGCCTTTCCATAAATCAGTGGATCTGGTTCTCTTACAGTTTATGTAGAACTTCTGTCTATCTGTTAGCAGGATGGCCTGTTCTTTTCCTTTCTATGGTGCTAATGCACCCTGCTCATCTTAAAATGACTGTTCTCTTACTGATGAGTTGGAAAGTATTCTCTCAGCACTCTCTGTTAGAGCTCCCATTGTGCTCTGTTTCTCTAAGAGTCACTCTGATGATCTCATGGACCAAATCCTCTGCTTCAGTCTTCAGTCTTAGTGTGCTGCTGCAGTGTTCATTTCAGCACACAGGGACTCCTTTGGGGAGTTCATTTCACAGTCTTAATAATTTCCTGTTAACTACTGAGCATTTCAGTATTAACGTTTGTAGCAAAATACCTTATCTGAGAACACCTTTGTCTATTGTCCCCTGGGTCTACTCTGCTGCCTGATGTGCCTTTTGGGTTTTGATTCCACTGTCTCTGTATGAAAAAAGATTCAGAGAGAGTCACAGGCCCAGCAGAGATTGGTACATGGAGGACTAGGCTACCCTGCTGGACAGGAATGGGACAAAGCTTCAGGAAATGACATTTGACCCTCTTTATCTAGCCAAATAGATTATCCTTTAACAGGGTCACATGTCCCCTTTTACCATGACATCCACTAGCACTTCCCATTCTCTCCTTAGTAGCCATACATTCTATGTACTATTTTCAGGCTTGACTAGCATCCTTTAGTAACCTGAAGGTCCAAGGAACCAGAGACTGGACTGTGTTACCTGCTCTCTAACTCTGCCTGGTGTGTCCTGGCTGAACAATAAAGATCAACTCAATGAAGTGAAGTTAGTCCTATGAGGTTACATATTCCCATATTATAGATGACAAAACTGTGAGGACTGTGGAGATATCAGATTAGCTCTGGCATTTGATTATGAAGTTTAGCTCTGGTTTGCTGTATCCTACTGCTGAGCCAGTGCTGATAAGGTTCTGGTATCTACCTTAGAATCTCTATTGGGCTCACTTGTCAAGTGAGTCTTTCTTTATAGGACAAAAGAGACTTTATAGGATGCAGGAACCCTTCTGCTTTTACAACACAAATAATTACAGCATTCAGATTTGCTCTCAGTAATACCAGCCAAGAGATGAGCTGGTTCATGTCATCTGTGGCACAGGGCAAAGCATGACCCGTGTATCATCACTTTCTTGCCCCTGGCTCTGGATGAGTGTATGTGGCAGACAATTGTTTACACTGGGAAATTTCCCTTGCACACCTCCCATCAGTTTCTGAAGAGCAGTTAATCTCCACAGATCCCCCAGTAGACACAGCTAACTGCCAGTCTGTCCCTAGGACCAAGTAAGCAGGGAACAGAATGAAGATGTCCAGTCCCTTTGTGGCCCAGTCAGCTAGTGAGGAGGTGAGGGAACACATGGCTAGCCCAGGCTTGATCCTGAAAAAGTCTGCTATAGAAGATAGACTTGAGCAAAATGGTTTTTCACTAAAGTCTGTCTTTCAGGTTTAAAGAATCAGCAAGACCAATAGCTCTGTTTCTTACCAGTCCAAAGACTCTGGGAAGTACGATATATTCCAAGCCCCAGTTTTCTATCAGTAAAGGGTACAGGGAAGTGAGATAGAGACAGCTCATTTGGCAATGTGCTTGCATTATAAGAATTAGGACCTGAGCTCTATCCACAGAACCCAAGTTGAAAGCAATAGGAATGGTGGTGGGGGTTTTTGATCTTAGCATTGGTTGGCTAGACCTAGAAGGGTCCTGGGTTCCCTGGCTGGACAGTCTTGACTATTTCACAAGTCCCAAGCCAGTGAGAGAGCTTTGTCACTGCATAAAGGAGTACAGCATCTATGAAATAACATTGGGGCTGATTTATGGCCTTCACATACACCTACAGAAGTATGCACACACGCATACACACATAGACATAAACAAACACACATACACACACAGCAAGGTAGAGTGGTACTGACTCCATCCATGATATAGGGTTGGTTACTTTACAGACTCACAGCATCATAAGGACTCTAGTATGGAGCAGCATTGTTAGTCTTACCAGCTTTAACCTGTTCTTCCCTGGGACAGCACCCTGCATGTCTTTTGGAGAGGAGATCTCTTTGATACTCAGTCTATAGTTTCAGTTTGACTTCCATTCATGGATCCAGGGATAGAACATGTGATCCAAGCCTGGCCAGCCAGGATATTTCATCAATATGACAGAACTGCCAGTGACTGACATGTAGGCAAGTATTCAGACAGAAGTATTTGGAGTAAGTCTTGGAAGTGTGTCATCATAGGGGGCCTGATGTGAAGCCTGCAGAGGTGGTTGAGAGCCTAGGGACATGCAGCACCAGGGCCACATGACATCATTTATGTTTCTTCAGTAAGTCACGGTTGAACAATAATACCCCTGGAATGTTCTACTAATTAAACCAACACATACTTCCCCTATCAATTAATCTTAAAGGAAACTCTTCCTGTGGTACCCCAGTGTTCAGATGAGAAAACTAAAGTTCCAAGATAAATAAAAAGTAATAAAAGATAATAAAATCATCTGCTTAAATATTTAATGATGTAAAATACAATTATGAAGTTGGTTGTGATCAGGCTTTCTCCTGTCCTCCCTGCCTCCTCTCTGCATTTCTTTTTTCTGTCTTCGCTCCCTTTCCTCCTTTCTCTCTCTGCTATCCTTTCTTCTCCCCTTTCTCTCCACTCTTACCTCTTCTATCTTTTATACTTCTTATATCTGTCTTACTCTGGCTTCTAGACTTCATATCTCCCCCTTGTTCCTTCTTGATAAATCTACTTCCAACTTCCAGTCCTTTTCTCTGGGGATATCTTCATTGGCTTTACCTCAAAGTCCCATGCAGATCCTTTTGCAGCCATAGATGTAGCTTCTTCTCTGGTTCATTTCAGTTTCCAGAGGATGCCCTTGTCATCCTTGGCTCACTGGGGGCCAAGCTTGGGAGCACGCAGGCCTCCCAGCCATGGAAAAACATTCACACTCAGAAAAGATTCTTGACTACCTTATGTAATCTTAGCCCGTCACAATATGAAAGAATTGAAGATAACTTCTATGTTCAATAAATTAAGGTAGGATAAAAATATATATATATATATAATTTATCATAATTATATGTATACATATTTATAATATGTGTATATATATGTGTGTGTGTATATATATATATATACACACACACATACACACACACATACACACACACACACACACACACACACACACACACACGTATATATAATGGATAAACAAGCACTAAAGATAGTGGTATTCACTATTCTAGATGTAACAGGTAGGAAAAGGGAGGCCACAGAATTCCACAACCACAAGTTTTGTAGAAAATGCTTCTAGCAAGGGCTTGGAGAATAATGAAATTATATTCACTGAGATGATAATATGTGTATTTCTAGATGATAAGACCATAGTAATACTTTGTTGGCTTCACTGTTCCCTAATTTCCAAATTTCTACCATAAAACATTCATTAAAATTATGAATAGCATAAAGATGTAAGTAATATGTTTTCGCTTATATCTGCTGCCTGGCTCTCTTGGATTACTCTCGCCCTGTGAAGCCATGAGTGATCTACTCAACACAGAGAGCGCTGGAGCATCCTTCCCTTCTTTTTAAAAATAAAGCTTGGCATTTTCCTGTCTGGAAGAAGATTTGCTTACTGCCCACACTCCATCTATCCACCAACCGAGCACAGGCACTATAAACACTGTCATTTCCCACATGGACGAAGGTATGGCTTTGAAGAGCAGAGCCTTTAATCAGACTAAACATCTCACTTTGCCCTAGTCATTAAACTGACTTCAGAGACAAAGGCCCAAGGCCTTGCATCTGTTTGCTTTGTGTAAAGACAGTCAGCTGAGGCTGAACACTGGGAGTACCCGGTGTTTACATTAGGAGTAAGGAACTGAAAGCCCGCCATCTAATCCTTCCCTTAGCCAGGAGGTACTTCCAACATTTTAAAAGTCCCTTTTAAAGAGTAATAGAACTTTATAAGCATATTGGTCCTTTCATCTCCCAGAAAGTATCCTCAGGGCATAATTCAGACCTGTACATTAGATCATATTAAGCCTAATTTGGTTCTTCAGCACAGCAAAGGGCCTGGGGGGCTTTAGGAAGTTGTAAGAGTCATAGCCGTTAAAGGACCTGGCTTTTCAAACAAACATGCATTTTTCCCATATGATAATGAACTTGTTGAATGTTATGCCTCAGGGGTCTTACCTGTGGACCAAGGGTTTCACCACTAATAGGGGGAGGTAATTCTGGCAACAAAGGGGATGAGTACTACCTGGTGGTGTCTCTTCACAGCTGCTATGTCTTCTATCCTTTTTAAATTTCTAGGCAGAAGCCATCCGGTAGCTGCTTCAGTGGCTCCCAGCTGGCTTATTCCGGCATAGCATTCGTAATTTTTTCCAGCTATATCTAAGATCTCAGATGACAGAAGAAATTTAATTCTTTCAAAGACCATTTGATGCCATGCATCTGGGCCAACATGGAGGCCGGTACTAGAGAGTTGAATCCTAGCTCTCTCAGTTTCTGGGTTTGAATCTCCAAGTTCCTCCATCTGGTACTCTAACACTTGCTCATCAGCTTGTGGTAGTGACATTATGGAAGATTTTGAAACTTTGGGATGTGGGGTATAGTTAGAAAAAGTAGGTCCCTAGGGTCAGGGTTCTAAAGTTTATACCTGACCTGACTCCTGGCTCTTTCTCTGTCCTTATGTTTTTTTTTCCCCCCATATCCCCTTTCTTTTTTCCTTCCTCCTCTCTTTTGTAGGCCAAAGTTTAAATCAGGGAGTCCACAGTGGTTTCTGGTCTCCTTTCTGGGTACCCAAGCGCTGTCACTATAGGGTTGAGAGGGAGTGGGGAACCAGGGGTCCATGAGTCTGCTTTTCCCCCAGGCATCTGCACGCCAGGTGGAGAGGGGAAAGGCAGAACCCAGGATGGATAGAACCAGTCTGATCTGGAGTGAACGCTGAGAGGACAGAGAAGGCTGGAGGACAGAAAGCTTCCTTGAGAGTTTTAGAAGTGACTTTTTAAGACAAATGCCTTTCCCGTGGTGATTCTTAATGAAGGGACAATCTTTGGACATACTAGTTTATTTGACAGTGGATGTGAGCGTATATACTTTGTTCAGGATGAACCAGGGATTCAGTTTGCTGGAAGGAATGCCCAGGAAAGGAAGCTCATTGGCTGAATGCTCATGGAGCTATCTAGGTACCTCATTAGCATGGAACACTCCAAGTTTATATGCTATGTGACCTAGTATCCATGGTCCTCAGTGGAGTGTCATGGTTATGTGATCCAGAGCTGGTAGAGCCAGGTAGGGAATGGCTTCAATCCTGCCATTCTTGATTCTGAGATTCCTGGGGTTTGAGCTCATTTAACTTTACCATTGTTATGCCTGACTGGTAACACAGTCCCACATGCCCTTCAAAAGAGCTGTCTTTCAACCCAGGCTGAGTGTCTAACACTTGTAATTCCAGTACCTGGGATGCTGAGGCAGGAGGATTGCTACCAGTTTGCACTACACAATGAGTACCTGGCCAAGTAAGGCTACATGGCAAGACTGTGTGACTATGTCTCCAAAACTCTGGGAAACAAAACTTCTATGTGTCTCATATATGGAAGCCTCACCTGTTTGGAGCTAGGCATTACTTTCTGAAGTATCAAGCTACTAGAACTGTGCCTAGTTTTGTAACTTAGAGTTTTGTGACTCTTGATCAAGTCTGCAAAAAACTGGGACAGATAAAAATCTTTGCAGACTATTGGCTATGGGAATGTCTAGAGTGGTCTTGGCCAGCAACCCGCCTCATCTGCTTCCTTTGTCCTGACTGGATTGGCATCTTTTAACATGAAAAAAAAAATGGGAAACTGATTGGGCTTATGCCACCATCATCAGTAACTTGGCTGAGCTGATCCTGGATCCTTTGTTTAGTGTATGTATTTCCAGAAGCTGGGAGAGGGCTGCCACCACTCTATTTTTCAGTGAGATCATCTTCCATGTCTTGGCTTTGACATCCAGCTAGCCGGGGGTCTCACCACAGACAGTGTGTCAGCAGACAAAACAGCCTGGTAGCCAGGAGTGAGGCCAGCTTTGGGGTTGCCTTCACTGTCTTCTTTTCTGATGTGCTGTTACTACAGCTCTAGCTGGGTTAATAAAAGCACTGGGCCTTAAACATAGGCATTTCTGTTGGCCCTGAGATGCTCTTTCACACGCAGGCAAGAGATTATTTGAATACTACAAATAACTGTAATTTCTATTAAAGGATGTTGTTTGTTACTGGAAGCTACAAAGAGAAGTGGGGGGAACTGTGGCTTTCAAGAGTCATGGACTCTGAGATGGCAGATTGAAGATAGGGTGAACCCATAAATTTCAAGATAAAAGGATACACAGAAGAGTAATAAACACATGCACATCTGCATATGTGTGCATATACACGTATGTATATCTTGTATATGTAAATGCATGTGTATAAGTATGAGCTGTACATATTTGCATACGCCTATATTTAGATGTCGGCACTTACTTTTTAGCACTGGTTCCTGAGAAGGCCTAGTGACAGCAATACCCAAAGGTATACCTAGCATTTAGATTTTGGCTTTTGTATACTCTCATTTATAAAGAACAGGGCTCCTTGGAGAAAGTCACAATGAAACTAAGAAAGCCAAGATGTAAATGAAAACTTCTTTCACCAAAAAGTAAGAAAACACTCAAAAAATAAGAGAGATGCTGAGCCAACCACCACAGATCATTTGATTGTCAAAATTGCATATCAAAATAAATAGTAACTTATAACCCCTTCTACCGAATAAGAAACTTTTATTCTATATTGATAAAAATGGATAAGTTGAAAGATTTTTTTAAAATTAGGGAGCTTATATGTTTATATGTATTCAGTTACTAAGTGTTTGACAAATGGGAAAAGAAGATATTTGGTTGTGCTTGTATAAAGCACAACGTAATCAAATTATTAAAATGAACATTACCAATGATAAGATAGAGTGAAATGACTTATCACCCTATGGAATATGAACATTCTGCTGATGTTCCCCACAGGGATGCATGACCTGCATCTGATGCTCAAACACCTAAGCTGTAAACATCCAGCAGTACAATAAGTGGATAATATTCAAGTACATTAGAGTGATCATGAGAGGAAAAAGATGGCCATCTTTTCCAAGCTTTGACAACATGCCTGCTCTGCATTCTTCAAGGCATGCCTGGGAGGATGCTACTGAACAGTGGGACATAGTGCCTCACTGCTCAGAGGTTCAGGGGAAAAAGCCCTTTATACTCAAATTAACAACTCTTGTGTTACTTGCAGTCATTTCAAAACTAAGAACAGAAAACAAGTAAAGTGAAACAAAAACAAGTTTAAACAAAGTTCTCAATTCCTCAGATCTAGAACCAAGCTGAGTTTTGGACTCCATAGCTATAGAGCACCAGTGGTGGTCTTTGTCCTCATCTGTAGGCTGCTGTGATTGTGTGTACACACATATATGTGTGCATGTGTGCATGCATGCTTGAATGTGAACCTCACTCTTCCTCTTCAGCCCAGGCTGGTCTGGAACTCGCTGTGTAACCTGTGCTAACATCAGACTCATGGCAATCTTTCTGCCTCAGGTTCCCAAATATGGAGGTTACAGACCTGCGGCGGCCATCACTGGTTTGATTTGGAAAGGTTGTCTCTGCAAGAATCTATACTTCCCAGCTTTCTATGATATTTGACTTCATTGTATAAAATGAAACTATTTTTTTTCTACAAAATATCATAAATTCTAAAAAGAAATTTCACGTGAAGTCAGGTCAATTAGAAGTCAGAATCACATGCCATGTGTGGGAAAAAACCTGAGAAAACATATTATTCAGACAATCATTCAGAAAATTATCTAATGAAGACAGGCAGAGAGAGAGAGAGAGAGAGAGAGAGAGAGAGAGAGAGAGAGAGAGA
>JANHMN010000001.1:182296242-182311852 GCA_030674055.1 Rhabdomys pumilio | reverse complement strand
AGAGAGAGAGAGAGAGAGAGAGAGAGAGAGAGAGAGAGAGAGAGAGAGAGATTGGGATGTATGTCTTTTCTAAACCAGTTGTAGCTCACTTCAGGAATGCAGACACGGAGAGACCTGCAGATACAGAATCTAATTTTGTAGACATAAAGGATTTCTTCTGTGAAGGAAAATATTATTTTGTGACAACTGTATAAATGAGAATTAGAGGTGGGCCTTTTGGTAACTGTAAATTTTAAAATATCACAAGGAGAGAGATTTTGACAATATTTATGAGTTGGCTACTCTTAGCCAAAAAAGAAAATAATCACAATTAAGGATTTTGGTCTTTAGGTTTAGAAAAACTCAGCTAGAGTGTGTGTATTTAGTTCTTGGGCCCTGGATTTTATAATACCATGAATGTGGAACAATTCAATAGTTTAAGTTGACAGGAATCAGTTGGTTCAATGCTTGCCTAACATGCAGGAGGCCCTGGCTCTGATCCTAGCCCCCTATGAAACCAGATTTGGTGATACATGCCTATAGTCCTAGCGACTGGGAGGTAAGGCAAGACAACCAGGGGTTCAAGGTCACCTTCAGTTACATAGTGAGTTAGAGGCCAGTTAGGGCCACATGAGACCCTGTCTGTAAAGAAAGAACAAAACAGCCTTCCAGTTTATAAAGACCTGTAATAGTTTCCTTATTGTTCTTTCAAACTTGAGGCCTGCAGAATACATATCCGCTGGACAGTGTGGTCTGCTTGACAAATATGGTAAAGATTCTGTTTGTTTATACACTTCACTTGCAGATGCTGGGAAAGGGCTTACCCTAACAAATGGCTACTGCTTTAAGAGAAGACTGGAACCTGGCTTTCAGATCCCCAGCCCTGAAACAGTACCGATAACTACAACTAGCAGTTGGCTTTGCATAGACCTATCAGTTAAATTTCCTTAGGCTACAATCAACAGAAAGCTCTCAACTTGGATTAAAAAATAAAGGGAATTTATTGGCTCAGGTAATGGAAAAGTCCAAAGCATAGCTTCAAGCAAGGCTTAATCCAGGTGCCAAAGAATGTCATTACACAGAATCTCACTTCCTTTATGTTTTATTAGCCCTGGTGGCCCTCCCAGCCATTCTCGGAAGTCCCTGAGTAGCTGCAAAAATTCTTGACCTTTTGTCCTTCCAGTGCTAAGTGCAGAGGACCAGGCCTTGTCCCTTAGCATCAGCCTGGCACATCTTGGAAATCATTCTCTGGTTTGTCAGATGTATCCGGCTATTAATGATGCTGAGTGTAGATGTTGAAGCCATCCAGGGACTTGTTCCTTCTGCTTCTCTCCTAGGGCTATAGTGATTAAATATACCATACTAAGATGCCTTTAAACAACAGTCACTTATTCCATACAGTTTCTAGAAGTTGAGACATCTAAGTTCAGATTCAGTGGGTCATCTATGAGGTTATTACTTCTGTGATAAGGAGTGTGTGTGTGTCTTTCTTATCTGTCCTCAAATGATAGCAAGACTCCCAAGTCTCCATCCCATCCCTCCTAAAGATCCCACTGCTAAACACCATCACACGTGGAATTCTAGTTCAACTTAAGGGTTTTAGAGGGCACAAACACTAGAATCATCACAGATACAGCTGGAGCTTAGAGTCAGCGTGCCTCCCCCAGCACAACCCCCTCCCAACACACACACTCAAAACCTACACAGCTGGCAATGAAGAGGAAGTGGTTTCTCAATAAGAAATTAGAATGCTGTTTTATTAGAGGGATGATTGGATGCTGACTAAAAAGGTAAACACTAAAAAGATAAACACAGGTGTATATGACTACTCTCCATTCTTCATTGTATTAAAGTAAACGTTGACTCAGAAGGGCACAGACCACGTCCAGTTGTCTCTGGTGAGGCCCCTAGTATCTAGAATGTATGCTGAAGGTCTTTTGTGAAAATCAGGAAAAAAAAGTTATACAATTTGGAAAACTAGGACCAAATACAAAAAAGGAATTAATATGACTAAATGTGTTTATAATCCCAGCATCTAAAAATAATCACGCCTCTTTTTTCTTCCTACGCAGATGCACATAGTTATTCGTAATTGGAAAATACAATGTTTATTTGGATTTAATTTAGCTTTTATTTTTCTATTTAATATACCATTACATTTCCCAAGTAATGAAAATCACTTGAAAACACATTTTTAAAAAAAAAAAAAAGACCCCAAGTAATGTTAGTTATAAGGATTCAGTATAATTTATTCAAACTATTCTTGCTTAAGAAACTTGGAATTCATTGTTAATTTTTCACAACCATATATAATATTGTGTCCCTTGGTCCTTAATGTGCCTTAAAAAGCTGTAGGTGATAGCCATCTGTTTGTGTGAGCATGCACAGTCTTCTATTTCATCTTTCACTCAGATTTTGATAACTTGGTTTTTGTTGTACTTATTTGTTTGTTGATTCATTCATTCATTCATTCATTTTTAGGAAAATGTATAAAAGAAACAATCAGAAGAAAGAGAATTCAACTTCTTCCTTCAAGAAAGTACAGCTGAAGGGACAGATTATTCAGTCAAGTGCTTGACACACACGTGTGAGGCCCTGAGTTTAGTTCCCTGCACCCACATGAAAAAAACAAAACAAAACAAAAAACAAACAACAACAGAAAAGCAGACTTGGCAAGAAGTATGGAGACAAGTAGATCTTTAGGGTTCATTAGCATTCCTTGCCATCAAGACTCTGCCTTCATAAACAAAGTATATGTTGCCTGTGGGACAGTAACTGATATTGTCCTCTGAACACACACATGCATGCACACACACCAAGAAATTACCCCAAAGAGAAAATAGAGGCTTTTTCATTAGACAGAGTTGTGTGTATCACCTAGATGGAGTGAGAGGTATATCCCTAAAGAGATTCGTTATCCATTTTGCAGTGTGGGAGATGTTATGGCCTCTCCTTTGCCATCTCTACAAGAGCTTTTAAATGAGTAGTATATTAGAATTTAGTGTTGGTTTTTTGTTTGTTTGTTTGGCTAGTTGGTTTTGGTATTTAATTTATTTTGCTTGTGGAAGTTCAAATTTGACAGGAGATGAGTCCCCTCCACCCGCTAGTTAGACATGCTTAGAAATGCTGCAAGAAGAATTGTTGAGTCCAAAAGTATGCATTTCAGACGAGAGCTATTGTAGCAGCCAGAAAGTGTGGAAATTTACACTTCCACTAGCAGAGAATGGAAGACATTGAGTTTGTTCTTTTAATAGAAGCCCTTAATGTTTTTGGAAAACAAATGTCTGCACAAATTTCCTTCCAGGGATTTTGGTACAGAGAATGGATTTTACTGACAGATGGCAAATTCTAAAGTAGGCCATCATATGTTTCTTGTGGGTCTCGCCTATCCTGGCTTGGGCCAAGATCAAGAAGGAATGTGTAGAACATGCTATGATCTCTGTTGTGGAGTGAATCTGGGTTCCACCTTCTTACACAGTTGGATTCAACTAGTTTTTATTTCCTTGAGACATTTTGGATAATTTTTCTGAGAGGAACCACATCAAAGCCATATTGGAGAGGAGTTTTCCAGGAAGGTGCTGTGACTAGGTTCTATCATCTGCTCCCCTGGTCAGGACCGGGAGGGGAGTGGTGGAGAGTCCACCTGTCTCCCCAGATCTCAGGGGTACCTGAACAGAAGCATGCTGGTACCGAGAATTATGGTGTGTCTTTGAAACAAAAGGAACCACAAGGACATCCCAGACAGTTCATCTTGACCTCTTATCACTCAACCTTTAGGAAGCCCCATACTTCCTGCCTGGGGCATGAAGCTCACATTGCCTCCTGGCCAAATAGCACAATGTACTTGGCTTTACAATCTAGATCATTCAAGTCACCTAAGGGTTCTCTAAAGCAAACCTCAGAGAGGAGTCGCATGCCCTTTCTAATCTTAAGTAGCTTCCCATCTAGGTGTCCATCCCAAGACGGCATGACATACTTATGTCCAGTATTTGGGTCTTGCTTGAGATGGCTGCTGAGCCAGGCTTTCTGTGAAGTACTTCCTATAAAATATGGCCACTGCAGGCCTCTGAAATGTTTTTCTTGAGGGAGGGAAGAAGAAAGGCTTGTGCAAGATAGGCAGCAGAGAACACATAATGATTGCCACATGTCAAAGCATTTCAAGCCTTTAAAATGGACTTGGGCAGTGCTCTGCTAAGTTTTCCCATAAAACAACTCTTTTTATGGGTTTCTGAGGTCGCGACAGTGGGAACCACGGATTCCTGATCTCCCTGTATGCTGGCTAGCTTTGCCATTCTTTTGTTCCAAGAACATAGGGTCTCTCTATTTGGGGTACCAATCCTAACCCAATATTGTATCCCCTGGTGTAGATTATGAACTGAGATAAAACTTTCTGTCATGAGATTTCCAAGTTTTCTTAGCCTCTGGGAAAGAAGCAGGAAATTGCTCTCTTGGTATATTTTTGATTCCTTGAAACAGAAGTTGACGAAAATCAATCAGTCAGGGTTAAAACAAATGAGAGAACTAACCAGACTGAAGATGCCACTGAAGCTTTGAAGGAGAATGATTTGAAGTACCGAGATTACTTGAGCCATTGCGGAAATGGTGATAAATTCTTAGAGAAAGAGGGAGAGGGGTGTACTTTGACAGCTATCAAAGTATAAGGCAAACTAAATGTAGCCATTACATAATTTGTCGCAACCAAAACACAACGAATTCATGTTGTCTATTTTACAAGAGGCAAACATTTTAATTCCTGTATTTTGTTAAATAGTAAATAAAATAAGCTTGTTTTCATAATCACCAGCTTTGTTTTCCAAGTTAAAGCCCCAGATATCTGGGGGTTTGCAGATTCTTTTGAAAATGTAGTCTCTCTCTCTGACGGATTCATGTGAAGCAGCATTTTTCCAGTCCCAATTATCTGTGGGTAATGAAGACCTGCTGTACCCACAGCAAGGGATATGCTGCCTTGGAGATCAACATGGCGACTCTGTCTGCCACTAGTGCCACATGCCTAGTGACTTCTTAGAGAAGGTGGCTCTTCTTGCGTTTTCTTTCCTTTAAAAATATTTATTTTCTTATATGTGTACATGTGGTTTTGTGTATTGAAGTGCCAGCATAGATTAGAGGAAGATATCATATCCTCTAGAACTGGAGTTACTGAAAGTTGTGAGGCTCCATGTGCTAGGAATTGAACCCAGGTCTTCTAAAAGAGTGGTAAGTGCTCTTAAGTTTTGATTTATCTTTCCTGCCCCCTTGTGTTGTGTTTCTGCTGGTCCTGTATGGCTCATGAAGGGTTGTCTGGGAAAGAAAGAAAGTTGTGGTTAGGACCCCAGTATTTCAATTAAATGGATGAATCAGGCTTAGTCCCACAAGCAATGGAAGACACCCTCAGGGAGAATCACTTTTGCTGAGCATGAACTTCCAGGAACTATGTTTCAAAAGTCCCAGTCTCAGGAATTGTCAGATGTTTGGACAACAACATGAAGACGACCCAGATGGAAGATGTATTCTGTTTGAGAATTATAAACACAAAATGAGCCCTTGAAATTCCTTCCCAGATGACTTTGAGAATGTCTGTCTGTGCACACCTCTTCAGAAACTTCAACAGAGCCAAGAGATTAGGACTCGGTGTCCAAAGGACTTGGGACATGTCCAGGTTTCCCCCACTGTCTAATTGTGTGATGTTACACGGTAGACTTACCCTCTCATTTAGCTCAGCTGGGAGACTGGGCATACTAATCTGTTACCCCTTCCATGGCAGCTTTGAGAACAAAGGTTGGCAGTGCCTAGAAAGTGCTTAGCCTTCTACCCAAGGGGAGGAAGTCCATGAATGTTTGTAGATGGCCGAGTGAAGTGAAGTGTTACAGTGCTACCTGGAAAGAAGCCATATTACATATATATATATATATATATATATATATATATATATATATATATATATATGTTGGTTTGTAGCCAGAGTTCCTTCTTGGAGTATTATATGTACCAAATAATACATTTCAACTTTATTCTATAGATTTTTTTTAAAGCCCTAGAAAAGTTTTAATGACAAAATATTAATACTTATTCTATTAATAACACTTAATGGATGTTCTTTTAAACTTGTGTGTGTGTGTGTGTGTGTGTGTGTGTGTGTGTATGCTTGTGCACGTGCACATGCACATCCAAGTGTGTAAGTGGTAGTAGGTTCCACAGCACCTGTGTAGTGGTCAGAAGACAACCTTGCCAGTCAGTCTTAGCCTGCTACTTTGTTTGAGGAAAGGGGTCTTATGGTTTGACATTGCCAGGCCCAAAAGTTTGCTGGGATTCTACTGTCTCTACCTCCTCGACATAGGAGCACTGGGATTACAAACCAAGTCTAGTAAACTTTACATGGATTCTAGGGAGTTAACCTATGGTTCTCATCCTTGCACAGTCAGCAGTTTTCCCACTGAGCCATCTCCCCAGCCCTAAATGCTTATTTTATGTGAGACTTTGCAATAAGGCTTTTCAGATAAGTCCCTAAATCCCCACACAACCCCATGGGGGTAAGAACTATTGTCATCTTTTGTTTTATACTAAAATGTGGAGGAACAGGAAGTTAAATGGCAGAGATAAGGACCAGCGTTGCTAACATTTTCTATCATCTTGCAGAGGGAAGGTCTTTGCTGGGCTTATATCCAGGAAGGTCCAAATGGAAGGAAGGTGTTGATAAGGAAGCTGGAAAGGTTTGTGAGGATTGATGCAGGCATGAGTGAGGCTTCTGTGGTCCACATATAAGGATGACACAATTTCAAAGTCATGGACTGAGGCAGAAGTGAACGGTTTCCTAGATTTGGAGGCAATTCAAAGGCTGAATATGGGAGCTCCCTTTTGCTGTTCTGTGTCAGCTGAATACACAGAAAGGATTACACAGAGGCTGATCTAGAAATGGGAAGTTGGTTGCACAGTCTGGGTTTGGAGGTCTTAGAAACTTTCATAGAGAAATAGGAAAGTAATCTTTAAAAAGCAGATAGTTGCCAAAAACTTTAGGAAGAAAGCAGAAAGTGTTTTTTATTGTATTTTATTTTATTTCACTATGTGTATGTGTGAGTTTGTGTATGATACATATGAGTTGTATGTGATGTATATTAGTTGTGTGTGTGAGTAGTGCACATGAGTTATGTGCATATGTGGTATATGTGAGAGGTGTGTGTGTGTGTGTGTGTGTGTGTGTGTGTGAGGTGTCTGTGTGAGGCACATGTGAGTTTTGTATGTACACCTCTGTGTGTATAAACAAAGCCACATAGGCTAGAAGAGAGTACTAGGTATCCTGCATCATCACTATTTGACTCATTCCCTTAAGACAGGGTCTGTCATTGAACCCAGAGCTAGGTTAGTGGTCAGAAAGCCCCAACAATACTGCTGTGTCTGCTCTCCACAGCATGCAGTTAGAAGTGTATATGGCATATCCTGAGTTTTTATATGGGTGTTGGAAATTAGAATTTGGATCTTCATGCTTGAGTTATATCCTGGCCCCTATTCCTTTTTAGAAAAATTTTAACTACTTATTTCATACAATATATTTTGATCCTGTTTCTCCACCCACCATTCCTCCCAAATACTTCCTACCCACTCAACTTCACATTTTCTCTCCCTCAAAAAGTTAAAATAAAAATCTCCCAAAGAATGAGAGGTGTACTTATATATTACAAGCCGTGTGCAAACATTGCTATAACCTGACAATGTTAAGTGACAGATGACAGAAACATTTTCAATGGACAAAGAATCCGAACAGAAATCTCTTGGGAGGAAGAACACAAATGAACAATGCACGTGTGAAAGATGCTCCTTGTCATTCTCTCTCAGGGACCTGCAAAACAAAGGCACAGTGAAATGGTGAAATAGAACCTTAACCACTAACTTCCCCAGCAAGATGCTTAGAGTAAAAAGGACAAATCAAAAGAATTGAGACACACCCGGTGATCCTCAGATGCCATTAGCATAAATGTAAAACAATGCCACCATTTTTGAGAACATGTTGGTCCTAGTTTCTGAAAACGTTAAAAAAAGATGTTCCGATATAAGTTGGCAATGCCGGGCCTAGATACCTGCCTGAAAAGTGAAACTGTGTCACTGGATGTTTGTAGCATCCTAATTTTAATAGCCAAAAGGTGACAATGGCACAGATGTCTGTGAGCCAAAGTCTGTGGTGATGTGAGATAGACCATTCTTATTCAGCAATAAAAAGGAAAGAGAAGTTGATAATACCTCCATCATGATGAAGCTTGGAGACACCGAGTTAAGTGAAAGATAACAAGCAGAAGGCTACGAGTAGCACAGGACTGTTTGTCTGGAATGTTGGGGGTGGGATGGGAGGATATGGGAGTGATTGCTGATGGAGCTGGGTTTCTTTTGAGGGTCGTGAAAATATTCTCAAACCAGATTAAGGTGAAGACTGGCCAACTCCAAGAGTATGCAAAACACTACTGAATTATGTTCTTTAAGTAAGTGAATTGTGTGATATGTGAATTACACGTCAACAGTACTACTTATAAAAACTCCCCCAGGTAGAAGCCAGTGATATGGCTCAGAAGATAATGCTCTTGGTTGATGCTAAGTCAGATGAACTGAATTCAATTCCCACACAGTAGGAAGAAAGAACCAACTCCTAAAAGTTGTTGTTTACAACTTTATGTCCTGTGGCCTGGTACACACACACACACACACACACACACACACACACACACACACACACCAGACACACACAAATAAGTAAAACTATAGAGTTCCGCCTATGGTGGTTCTCCTAAGTTAATTTTTCTAGCAAAATCATCAGCTCCAATAAAGAACTAGTGACCAGATAGCAAATGAGTTCAATTAATTTTGAAGTTGCAATTTCAAGTATTTTGGAAATCTGTGCTTCAATTCCCATCGTGTTTGGAGCATTCTGAAGGACTGAGTCACAATTGCATAATAGTCCCAAGTGTTAGGTTACTGGGGACTGGAAAAGACTCAACTCAAACTATTTCTAACCCCATCATCTTTTGAGTTTACAAATAAAGATTAGTCTTTAATTCTGGTGGGTGGGGGACATTCTCTTCTAAAGGCCTGGTCCTCTGAAAAATTGTGGCACCTATACACCCCTGAAATCCCATCAGGGAATCTGAATATAATTTCATTCCCTGTGAAACCAAAACATCCCCAAACTGCAATTCATTAGGCAGATTCTGAGGTGTTTGTCAGCTCTCTTGCCACATGCTTTCACCAAAATGGGTTTCATATGCATCCCTGGGCCAGGGGCCTGACTTCACTTTAAATGCCAATTGAGTGGTTGGAAACTTTTATTGAGCTTTTGAAAAAAAAAAGTAGCTTGAGATTCTGCAGCGCATCTCTCTCGGCTAGCACTCCAATGTGTGGGTGGCAGGGATGGGAAGCTATGAGCTAGCCATTCAAGGAGCCCTAGGAAAGCAAGATGAGCCAAACAAGGGGGCTAGCTGGTGTCTCAGTGTACCCCTGGCTGGATGCAGAGAACCCCAGGACATTTGGAAGAGAGCAATGGAATTACCTAAGATGTTTGAGAACAAATATTTCTATTGTGCAGAATCTACATTGTAACTTTGATCAGTGGGTGATATTCATGAGTGCTTCCTGTGTGCTTAGCATTCAGATGATCTTTGTCTCCTTTGATCTCACTCCCTATGATTGTCCTGTAAGGAGAAGATCCCTGTTAGGCTTTGACTCCAAATATGGTATGACTATGTACAGACTCATGTGTGGAGTACTTGGCCCCTTGGTGAAGGCAATATCTCTTGGGAAGTTGTGGAAAGTTTGGCAGATGGGTCCCAGCTGGAGGAAGTAGGCCCCTGAAAGCACCCCTTTAAGAGTAATACTTGATCTCCAGTGCATTCTCTGTTTTCCTGTCTATCCTTCTTCTTCACATACTCCCATCGTCACAATATTCAGACCTAACTGCTGGCCCAGAATCAATGGCGACAAGGGCCACAGATGAACATTTGAAACCATGAACCAAAAGAAGTCTTTCATCTCAAGTTCCTTTTGACATAAATTTATGACTTGGGTCAATAAATACCTCCAACAAAATCAATATATTTAAATTTCAGATAGGTTTAAAGAATTGATCCCAAACTACCTCTAAATAAGCCCAAGAGTCAGGGCTCAATTTCTTATTGCTATACCACAAAGAATGTCTGTACTCTCTACCTGCCATAAAAGATAGGATACTGACCTGAGCTTCTAAAGCTTGCTAAAGGTGAAGAAGAACAAAGAAGGGGAAGTAGTGGGTGTAAGAGATAGAGCAGATGAAGTATGGTGGGACTAGGTGATTGCCAGGAAGAGCTTCGGAACCTTCTGGGTTCGTCAGTACATGACATGAGGTTCTTTCTCCTCTCAGGGTCTTACTATACAGAATGGCCAGGCTATAATGCTACCTGTTATCTCATATGGCTGGGGAGGTGAAGACAGTAGATCAGAGTTCTTAGGAAACCAGAGGAGGAGATAGGTGAGCCAGTGGGCTTTGAAGAATCTCTCTCTCTCTCTCTCTCTCTCTCCCTCCCTCCCTCTCTCTCTCTCTCTCTCTCTCTCTCTCTCTCTCTCTCTCTCTCTCTTGCACGCATGCACACACACACACACACACACACACACACACACCCTACCACCACCACCAATACAGCAGCTCTTGTGGCAGTGAGCATGTTCTGGTGACATTAAGTAGATGATAAGCACATAGCAAAGGATGCACCTTACTAGTCCTCCCCTCTTCAGTACTAGAGACTGAATGCAGGGCTTTATGGGTGGTAGCCAAACACTTTACCACTGAGCTGCATTCCTACGCCTGACCCCATTTTTGTTGTCACTTTCCATTTTTCCCTTATGAGGTAGAACATCAACCTTAACAGACTAGCCTTTACCTCTCCCTGTAGTCCAGGTAGGCTTTGAACCTGCAATCTCAGTCTTTTGAGTAGTTGGGATTCCAGGCCTGTGCCAGCAGGGCTGTGGTTTGGGCTTTTGCTGTTCCTTCTAAGCCTGGAAATTTTGCATTTCCTTTATGTGAATGCAGATCTGTCCTTCCACACGTTCCCACCTTATTCTGAACACTATCAAGGGTGTTTTCTTTGTAATATGACTTTGTTGATACAGGGAGATATTGAAGTCCATTCTGTGCTGTCACAATAATGTGGGTTGAAAAGATGCGCTAAAACTGGAGACAGGAGGGAAGAAATAGTTGAGGGCCATCAGGGAAGCTCACACACTGTAGCGAAGCCAGGGGTTGGAGGTGATATTGTGCATGTGTAGCTTGTGTCTTTCTTTGAACTAGTGGAGTCCAGAGCAGAGGGTCATAAAGAGTAGAAGAGGCAGCAAGCCACTCTCTGCTGCTGTCTAGCTCAAGTGAGGGCTCCAAGGTTCCACACCAGAACTCCATGTCCCTCAGTAAACTGTAAATAGAACTAAGCTCACCGGGGCCCTTTGAGGGCAAACTCTTTGCTGGCATGGTGCCTCGTGTAAAATCAGCATAATAAATGGAAACTATGAAAATGAACTATTTAGAAGTTTCGAGACTGTGGGACCCTGTAATGCATATCATCCTTGCCATACAAGCAGGAAAATGGAAGCTGTGGGTACCAATCTTCCCATGACTCATTTCCTAGTGGTGGTGCTTGTGACAGTCACTCAGTCACAGTCATGGAACAGCTAGCTGAGACCTGAAAGTGAATAAGGCAAACCAAATTCCCACTCTGACAAAACTGGTCTCCTTGGTGAAGACAAAACACTGGTTAGAACTCCATGGGGATGAGGCAGGAGCAGGCAATAGCAAGTCACTTAGCTGTGGTGGTCCCAAAAAGTCAACCTTGCACAGTCACTTAGAGGCTGACACCCACACAGCACACAGATGTCAGGTAGGATAAGACTAGGGAAAGATAATTCCAGGCAGAGGAGCAGCCAGCATCACCAAGGCCTTAAGGTAGGAGCAAGCTGTGGTGTGGAAAGATGGTAATAGCTTTGTGTAAGGGGAATAGAGGGATGCAGGAAGTGTGAGCAGGAAGGCAGTGGAGGAGCTGTTCATTTTGAGAGTTAGTTCAAGAAAAGAATTTATTTCCTTAATGAGAAAAGCAATATTTGCTTTCAAGTCAATATTGGAATTTTATTATGAAAATGTTCAAACACAGAGAGGAAGTAAGATAATTTTCAGTGGGATGCCCATGTATCTCCATCTAGATTCATTAACATCATTGGCGTATGTTTCTCTATCTTCCCAGGCACCTAGTCATTGATCTATAATATGGATTTTACAGGTTGGGGTGAGCTGGTTTTACACCTTTATGCATCACCAGTGAAAGAACAGCAGGTGACAAAGGGTGATCTGCCTTGTTTGAAGTTGGATTCAGGGACACAGGCAGCAGTGAGGATCCGCAAAGAATTTTGAAGTGGGTTCTCTTAGTTGTTTGGTGAAATGTTTGCATGGCTTGTACAAAGGCTAGCATGGGGATGAAATGCTTTTCTACTATAGCAGGAAACACAAAACAATAATAACAGTAACAAAAACAATAAAAATAATACCACCACCACCACCACTAACAATAACAACAACAAGAAAACCCAACCAAACTCTGAATGTGTTTGGTGGAGCTATCAGACAAATGTTCTGGGAGCTTGCTGTAGGGTGAGCGGGAGATGGATCATAAGGCAATGGAGAAGCATTTGCATTTGGCTGCTCAAGGCTATTGCTGGGGCTGGCAGTGCTCTTTACTGAGCTAAGGAAAGATGAAGAAACAGGATCACAGAAGAAAATACACAGATATGACTGGGTAATATTGCAATTGAGATGCCTGACTACATTCAACAGAGTAGGTAAAAAAAAATCTGAATCTGTGTGGGGGCAGTTCACTGAGTCCATGGAGGGTGAGCATCAGCATGTAGGTGATTAAGACTCTGGCTTAGAATGGTAACAAATGTGGCTAGGAAGGGAGAACAAATGGAACTGGAAGGGTCTGAGTATCAAACACTGATATGATGGACATATGTGATGGGCACTGGACTAATGTGGTGGGCACTGGGATATACTGAACTAATTTGGTGGGCACTGGGATATACTGGACATATGTGGTGGGCACTGGGATATACTGGACTAATACAGTGGGCACTGAGATATACTAGACATATGTGGTAGGCACATGGAGGAAGAACAGTCAGTGGGAGAGGAAAAGTAAAAACTGGTAGGGAGGAGAGAGAGGAGATGGAGAGCTAGGACAGGCAAGTGAAGGAAAGGGTTTAAGAACTCTTAGCCAAGAAGATTAGAGAGAAAGGGGTAGGGACATAAATGATAGACTTGGCTCCTGAGGCTCTGGATGTTTCCCAGAGTCATCCACAGAGGTGGAGGAATCCGCCCTGGCATAATTTGGGGAAAGAATGTAGCCAGACATCAGAAACAGGGAGACCTGACACCTGACAAGTAACCTGAGGAGAACAGAGGTGGGGAATGATGGGAGAAGATGGGCTTCAAGGGGGGAGGGTCGTGTGTGTGTGTGTGTGTGTGTGTGTGTGTGTGTGTGTGTAAAATGTGTCGTATAAATATGTACGCAGCATGTAGGTGTATGTGTGTGATCAGTTTATGTGTGTGTGTGTAGTGTATAGTATGATATGTATGCAGCATGTAAGTATACGTTTGTAATAGGTTTGTGTGTGTGTGTATGTGTGTGTGTGTGTATGTGTGGACTATGGGAATGGTGTTTTTGGTGTATGTGTGTGTGTACATAATATATAGTATGAACATGTGTGCAGCATGTAGGTGTATGTGTATAATAGGTTGTTGTGTGTATGGTGTGACTATGTTGTGTTTGTGTATATGTGTGTCTATACCAAGAGTACTATGACAGTTGCATGTGGAGGTCAGAGGGGTCACCATCAGATGCCTCACCCTGTGGGCTCACCTCCTCTTCAGAGATAGTTTCCCCTGGACTTTGGAGTCCACTGTTTTGACCAGACTGACTAGGCAGCAACTGGATTAGAGATGTATGTTACCTGGCCTGGCTTTTGTATATATCCTGAAGATTAAAAATAAGGATATTGTGTAGCAGGCACTATCCCTACTGAGAAATTTCCTAACCTTCTGAGGGCGACTTACAATGGCAGCATTAGGGCTGGCTGTGTACCGGAATGATCTTGTAGGAAAGCAGAGACTACTTACTGTTCTAAGGGAGGCAGGTGAACACCCAGGAGTTTAGCCATGGGCAGCTATGAAAGGATGGAAAACAGGCACCTGTAGGATTGCCTCTGATAGGACAGTGATACTTCATGTTGATTGACAAAGAGAGAATGAGATGAGGCAGGCTTGTCAATTTTGCAAGCAATGGCAGCATCCCAGTTTGACACTTCTTTGCAAGTGGTATAGGTGTTTGGAGATGGAGAGTGTGGTCAAATTGCCATGTTGTAAGAGTAATGCCTGTTTAAATCACACTTCCCTAAATTCAATGTGTGACTGTTGAACTGGTGATGTGTTCCTCCAACCTGCTTAGTTGTTTGGGAAGATAAAGAACACCATGTTTAACCAGACTCATTACTAGGTGGACAGGACTGAAGATTTAAAGGAAATTTGTGTGATTTTAACTCTCTAAGGATGAATGGTAGGTGTGCTGTACCATGTGATTCTAGCAGGCAGCCGCCTGTGAGCAGAACTGGGATATACAGCTGGCACTTTGCTGGGCATCCATAGGGGAGACTAACACCAGTTTATCTCTTCCAGATCACTTCTTGGCATGGGTATGGACACTGGAATCCACTAGCAATCCAGACCATAGTACCGAAGTAGCTGTATCTGGAAGGCTCCTTCTTTTCATACACAGGACAAATGGGCAGGACCAGTGTATCCCAAGGCAGTAGGAAAGGCTCAGCCTCCTATGTGCTACACTCTTATAAAGACTACAGTCTAGTAGAGTGGAGGTAGAACTTCTAGTAGAAGTTGAGTTGGAGGGCAAACCTCTATGGGCTTGCTCTTGCCAATAAAAGAGTCTCTAACTAGACATAAAGGACCAACAAGTAAAAGAGTTATTTAGAAGATGAAAGACAAAGGAAATGCCCCCACACCACCTTGCAAGTAGAGGTTACATTGGCAATACCTGGGGCATCCATCTGTATGGGTTCAGAGATGTTAGTAAAAGGAACAGTGTTTGGTGAGATCATTTGACTGACTTTAATTTTTAAGAGTGAAAGCAGAAAAAAAAAAAAGAGATTTTAGTCAATGTAGTCACAGTGGCAAGAGGGACAAAGAGAGCCATCTCCACCTTCTGTACTAATGAGCTTACACGGTTTTGCCTCAGGCACATGACACTTACTGATTTGGGACACATGCAGAAGGTCTAGTTTTCTTTCACTTGTGGAATACCACCAGCCCCAGGTTAAACACCTGCTATCTGCAGAGGTGGAACTAGGGAACTGTGGGTGTAAAGGAGCTTTGTAGTTAGTAATGATTAGAAATATGGGAGGACAGACAGACAGAAACAGAGACAGAGAAATTAGATCATCCATGAGAGCCAAGTTCTTTATGTCTGAATAAGATGAATATGTAGTTTTCCTGGTTATGTGGAAAGCAGAGAGGAGTTAGTATAGTGTGTGTGTGTGTGTGTGTGTGTGTGTGTGTGTGTGTGTGTGTGTGTGT
>JANHMN010000001.1:182272783-182296232 GCA_030674055.1 Rhabdomys pumilio | reverse complement strand
TGTGTGTGTGTGTGTGTGTGTGTGTGTGTGTGTGTGTGTGTGTGTGTATTTTCTCATTGGGGATTTCTTGAGTATTAGAAGGACTCCTTCCAGCTAGCCCTGTCCTGAATAATTTTGTGTCCTACTCAAGTGTCCGGTGAGGAGCTTCCCAAGGGAGAAAAGGCTCCTGGAAAGTATCTATTTTCTGAAAAAGAGAGTCAGTAGTTGGACAGTGCTAACAGCAGGAGTTTTGGGACTCCCTTTGGCATTTGAAGGATTCAGTACTGTTTTGGCTGCTAATTATGTACAGGATGCATAGGATTACTTATACACTTCTTATTGGGCATAGGATTGATTCTAGCTCAGCAGGAGAAAAGGATGCAGGGTGAGGATTTCATGAGATAGAGTTGTTCAGATGGAGGGTCCTTGATTCAAGCTGTGTAGACTCAGTCTCAGAACCAACGGTAGTTTGCTTATCTTGCATGAGTCTCATCCTTTTAGAAATCAGAATAAATGTGGTGTTTACAGCACAGGTGGTAATCAGTGTTGCAAGGCTTGGCTTTGAATTCATCGTGCTTATCTAGTCAACGGTGTCCCTGCTGTGGTATATATATGAAGGGCCCCCACTGGGCCTCTTATGCTGGAGGCTTGACCTCCAGCTGGCAGATTCAATGACTAAGAGGTAATTGGAGCATTTGTGTTCTGGCCTCATCTGTGGATCATTCACTAATGAATTTGTAATTCAGTGGCCTCAATGCTAGTGTTAGGGGGTAGATTCTAATTGGGGAAACAGTATGGTTTGTCTCTAGCCTTTCTCTCTGATTTCTGTTGCCTTGAGATGACCAGTCTTCCTTCATCTGCCCCTTCACCATAGTGATCCACAATACCTCAAGCCCAAAGCAATGGGACTAAAAGGGTTGACATTTCTGAGACCGTGAGCCAAGATACACCTCCCCTCTTTTAAGTTATTTTCCCCAGGCATTTATCACAGACATAGTGACTGATACTCATCTGTATGATCAATGCCATTGGTTCCAGTAACTGTCACAAGATTATGAGCACTTTAATGTCAACTCTGATACAAGCACAGTCATCAGACATTCACACATGATTACACTGGGGACATACTGACTGAGGGAACCCATCTCATTGAACAGGGTCAGGGAAGATAGCTGAGAAAGAAGAGAATTTTCAGATGAAGAACAGCTTTTAATGGTAAAAGTGATAAGGACTAAAAATGTGTTTCTTCCTCCTTCAACATTCTTAGATGGGCCCTAAACTTCAAGTCTTTATTTGTTAATAACCAGTGCCCATTTTTTCTTATAAAGCTTTTGACGTAAAAGTCAAGTCTGTATTTAAAAAAAAATGTGTGTGTGTGTGTGTGTGTGTGTGTGTGTGTGTGTGTGTGTGTATGTACGTAAGTATGCTCTGTGTGTGTGTGTGTGTGTGTGTGTACATCCAATGTCTTATTATACGTTTTTTTGTTTTAATTCTACTGAGACAGAACCTCTCCTGAATCTGGAGTTCTCCATTTTCTGCTAGGCTGGCCAGACATATACAGAGGCGGATGCTCACAGCTTACCATTGAGCTGATCATGGGGTTCCCAATGGAGGAGTGAGATTGAAGACTGAAGGAGCTGAAAGGGTTTGTGGCCCCATGGGGAGCTCCCAGGGTCTAAACCACCAGCCTGGGAGCACTTAGGAAGGGGCCCATGGCTGTATATGTAGGGGAGGATGACAGTGTCAGGCATAGGTGGGTGAGGAAGTCCTTGGTCCAGTGAAGGCTGGATGCCCCAGTGTGGGGGGAAATCGTGGGTGGAGAGGTGGGAGTAGGAAGGTGGGTGGGGGCATATCCTCATAAAAGCAGGAGGAGGGGGGATGAGACAGGGGGTTCCTGGGTGGAGGGAAAATGGGGAAAGGGGATTACATCTGAAATGTAAATAAAATATCTAATAATAAAAAAAGAAAATTTGAAAAAAAGAAAAAAGAAATCAATCAGAGCAATCTTCCTGTTTCTGTCTCCCCCAGAGCTAGTGTTACAGGCGTGTGTGACCAGGCATCTTACATGACCAAAGAGGATCTGAGTGGTCCTCAGGCTTGTATACCAAGCACTCTCACCTACAAAGCCATCTCTCCAGCTCCTAATTTGTAACGTTATGTGCCAACCTTCTCTCTCCTCAATTCCTTGCCACCCCATTGTCATTCCAGAATATGTCTTTTCCACTACAGATACATGCAGGTGAGTATGGTCTTGAGGTTACTTTAGTCAGGTCCTCAAAGGTGTAAAGCATAGATAGTCTGAGGCACTAGTATCTAGGCTTTGTGTTCTTGAGCTGGTCAGCCTTCTCAGATTCCTTAACCCTTCAGCCCTGGCTTCATGCTTGCCAGCATCATGAGTTCCCTCTGAGATCTTCTGACCACAGCCTACTACTAGTCAGCACCTGTGTGTGGTCTTGAGAAAATACCTGTCTGTGTGGGAAGCAGTCTCTTGATTTCCGAGATTGCTGTTTTATCCAACCCACTCAGATATACACATTCATCCGACCCACTCATCTATCACTGAAGGAATCTAGAAAGTATGGCATAGTTGACACTGTATGTCAAACTTAGATAAATGATTAAGAAAAGAAAACACACATTTTAAAGAACCCAACAGTCCATAAGAAGTAAAATATGGCAAATTTAGTACCTAGTGTAATGAATCAACTCAACTTTGTAGTCCTTTGTCTTCCTTGCCTCTCTCTGCTTACCTCACATCTGCCATGTCCCTTCCGCCTCCTTCCCACCAAACACTTGTACTCTAGACCCTGTGACTAAACCCTGGGGCAGCTTCCATTCAGTAAATCAAGGCTGAGACTTTGAAATCTGTATTTGTAGAAGGTTGCTTCAAAGTTCCTGCAAACTCTGAAATTGTGATATCTCTGTTTCTGGTAAGCTATTGCTATCACAAGATTTTCTAAGGGGTATTTGACCCCAAAAGAATTAAGACTCCATTCTAAAAATTACTTGTTTTCCAACCTTACTATAGCAGAGACAGAAATACATATATATAATATTTTTATTTATTTATATATTTATATATATTATATATTTATTTATATATATTTATATATTTTTATTATTGTGTATATATACATATATATATGTATATATGCATATACATATATATATGTATATATATATATATGTATATATATATGTGTGTGTATATATATACATATATGTGTATATATACACACACACACACACACACACACAATAATAAAAAATAAAAATAAGGGGGAGAGTTACCTAGGAAAACATGTATGAGTGTTCTCTGACTACCACAAGCGTATGCCTACATTTGCAGACACACACACAATGACAGTGTATTAAAGAGTTATATTTTACCTAAGTAGTTTGATGTGTCTATTAGGGTTTAGAAGGATGAGTATAAGTTATTAACATAATAGAAAAGTAATTACAGCAGTGCCCTCTAATTACTGAGTTCCCTGTGCCATGCATCCCACGTAGCTAAACCTGTTTCCTGATGAAGAATGACTGTACCCTTTAAAGAAGAACGGAGCTGTGGGATGACTGTCGTGAACTCCATTATAAAGATGGGGAAACTGAGGCTGAGAGCTATTAGACATTTGACAAATCACATAAGGTACAAGTTGTGGAACTGTGACTCAAAGGAAGGAATCTAAATTTGAATATAGAATACGTATCGTATTCCTTCAGTTCTCATGTCAGAATTGCATGTTAAGGGCGACATAATGCGGCACAGCAATGCTAAACTAAAGATAGTGCTAATAAGGATAAACGTGATTCTAGAGCGTGGGTGAATGACTTAGTGTTTACTTTGATGAGTTGAAGGGGAAAATAGATGTTTCAGTTTTGACTATATTTCCTAGTAGTAGGTTGACATAATTGTAGTGTTTCTCCATCTGATACAACTGCATATAATCCTTTAGAAGGAGTAATTTACCTTATCCTTGCTGTTTCTAAGATTATAGAAATAAAATATATACATATAGCTATTTACCTTGGGACTGTGGGAAGTTCATTACAGTGGGGTATTGTAATATTCCTGTTGAAACAGAAACATTGTAGGTAACAGCATAGCATACCAGACACACTCTGTTGAACTCTATGCACAATATATGCTTGTTACACCCCCACTTTATGCACTTTTATTTATTACAATAAAGACTAATAATGAGATTAATGGTATTTAATATTGACGTCATTCTACACAGTCCTGGTATATAAATCTGTAAAGTATAAATACTGAGACTTAGAATTTGTGTGGTCAGCATGTTGTTTGACTACTCTAGTAAGTACTGTGGTGCAATCAGTATATCATTGGATGTTTAATACTTGGTGGAAAAGATCTCATATCGGAGGTTAGAGCAGAGGCAGTCCTCCTAGTATCAAAGATGGGAAAGAATTATAATGACTTTCAAGGTTTAGTGATGTAATGTTGAATTAACTGGGTCATAGTTCATGGATCTGCTTTTGGAAATCAAGACCAGCCATGCTGAGGACATCCCCAGTATAGACTGGTGAGGTCTGGATTCCCATTTCTACTGTCACTG
The DNA here is from genome assembly GCA_030674055.1 of Rhabdomys pumilio. Lineage (NCBI taxonomy): Eukaryota > Metazoa > Chordata > Mammalia > Rodentia > Muridae > Rhabdomys > Rhabdomys pumilio. Next base: position 182,291,673 of record JANHMN010000001.1, on the reverse strand, counting down.
CCTAGATCCCAGGTGGCCTCAGCATGGTAGACACATTGTTCTTTCAGATCTAGGGCACTGGCAAAGTGGTTGTCAGGAAAATTATGCAAAGTACAGTAATGCTACTGTCTCCGAGGCTCATAAGGGAGGTATCGATGCATTGTGAAGTGACAACACAGACGTCTCCATGAAAACAGTGTATGGAAGCTGGATTCTGGAGCCAGCAGGCTAGACAGACAGCACAGTAGAGTCTATGTCTGAGTGTAAGTGCACTTGCCTAAGTTTTGACAACATATGGTTTGTAAAGAGTAACACGGTGAGAGTTTACCTGGTAGCAATGCGGATAAAACAAAAACTCTTGGATCTATTCTTCTGGCTTCAGATTTCTGACTTCGTCCATTGCTGTCTGTCTGATTTGGTCTGGTAGTAAAATATCTCCTGTTGCCTGCTACATGCAACTTCTTACAGTTGGCACCTACACTCAGGCCCCTACCCCTCTGTAACTGTGGCAATACTGTCCCACAACTCACACCACAGGGACACCCTTCCCACCAACTCACTGCTTGCTGATTCCCTTAAAGTTTGATTGAGGGTCTGCTCCAATTTCAACATCCTTCTCTGAACTCAGAGTGCAGCAGTGAAATACAGACAGGATTCCTGCTGTCCTTACTATGCCTGTGTTCTCTTAGGGAGAATGATCCCCAAATAACTGTTATGGGAAAAATATCAAACAGGGAAGGTAAAATTGCCTTTATAAAAGGAGGGCAGGGAAGGCCACCTACAATGGGAAGTCTAGAAGTGGGTGAGGGAATGAGACATACGTATCCAGGGGTGGAATGGTGCCTTGGACAAAGAATGACAATTGCAAAGGCCCTAACTGAGGTTATACCTGCCTTGCATATTTGAGGAACAGAAAGGTCATCCAGCCCAAGTGCAGGAAAAGGGAAATAGGATGAGGTCAGAGGAGGGGTGTGGCATACGGGAGGACTGGTTAGGGCTTCGTAAGTCATAGATAACTAAATTCCCTTACTGTCATATTACATTCTCTCAAGTGCATTTAAAAACATCAGCATACCTAGTTTGTGTTCTATTGCTTTGCATTGCATATACTGCTCCAGAATATTGATCTACGGTGTGCTATTTCAATGCTGGCCAATTGCCTGGCTTCAAATCCCAGCCATGTAATGTACCTCCATTGCCCTGTCTGTAAAATGGCTAAATCCTCTTTGGTTTGACTGACGGATCACAGGAGTTAAAGAAGGCAGTTTTAATAGCATCAGTATGGCAGAGTCAGGCCCCAGGGTGCATCACAGACCAGGTTTGCTATTGTTGGGAGCAGTTTCATTGTTATTATATGTAGTATTCTAGGAGCAGAGGATAAGGTCACAATATTGGCAAATTCCTTCAAAGCAGTGGAAGAGCTGAAAATTCTTCCAGAGGCTGATGTAAAGGAAATATAAAGCCAGACTACAAGCTGCATGTCTTCTAGGGTGTCTCTGATGAGGGGGTGTGTAAGTGGAGCTCAAAGAGATATAATGGAACAGCCATTGTGACCATCAGGGTCACAGAAGGAACAGAAGATGTAATAGGCCTGACAAGAACCTGACCCAGCATCATCAACGCCCAGAGGACTGCCGAGCAGCAGGATCAGCCAGGAACGGAACAGAGTGCTACAAGGCAGCTTTAGGAAGGCAGGCTGAGGCTAGAGCTGAGATCTTGCAGGGCCATGGATTAGTAGTTCTCCAATATGGCATAAAGTAACATTCCCTAGAATTTTAAATATTGCAAATATCTGGGTTCTGTCCCTTAATAGTCAAGACTCTTGGGTGATACCAAAATGATTCTAAGACAACATGCTTCGGTAAATATGGAGCAATACGAGGATCTCTGCGTGTCACTGTAGTTACATGGGACAAGGATGTGTAACTGGGCATTTGTTTAGAAACACTGCTTTTGTTGACTATACAGAGAATGGGGTCAGTACACAAGGATGCAGCCTGAGCTAGGTCCATGCTGGGGGGACTGAATAACAATCACAGCCACAGCCATGACTTGAATTAAGGGACAGTCAGGTCTGATGTATGGAGGGCAGAGGTTCTGAAACCCACAGAATTATGGGCTATGGATACAACCTTAGTAGGCATGGTCTAGTCTTTGGTAAGAACACATTTGGTAAAAACGGATTGAGAGTTGTCTTTGGGACACGGTAGGCTGGAGAAAGTTACTTAATGCAAAGCTGAGAAAAGGAATACCCGCTTGCTTGCCAATGCCTTTGGAGCAGATAGGATGAAGGGCCTTCAGAGTCATTCCCTTGTCCACGATAACCCACAGTGCCACAAGGCATAGCATGACTCAACTCCACTATCTTTAGATCACAGCAAATAGTAGTTCCACTCTGCCATTTACCTCTTTCAGGAGTGTAATTATAAATACATATTCTGCACTATCAGAGCTAAATTACGGATGCTATGATATAGTTGGCTTCTTTTTGCCAGTTCCTTAGAATTAGATCGGAGTGTTATGGGTCATAGGGTACTGTTTTTCTTAAAGTTACCTAGTAACATTGCCTAGTATCAAGTATAATGTGTTTTTATTTGTATGATTGACAAGGGCATTTATTCATTTCTTAGTGCATAGAAGTGAACTATATGGAAGCTACCTTTCTATGACCCAAGGGTGACTACCCTTTTAACAGGCGAAAGTATTGTTATATTGAGGCCAGAGCTGGGGGGCACAGTAAGTCACCTTAAGGAGCATATCAATACTTTGCCATTATTCCCATCAACCCTGGGACTATTTTAGAAAGAAGTGGGGCTGGTGACATTGGCTGTGTTGTTGCTGCTGTTCTGGAAGTTTAAGTGGCTTCCAGATGGCTCTGAGATAGTTGTCCTGTAGAGCAGGGCCATTTTTTTTTCTTTACCTAGGTAAGGACATTATTCCACCTTATTTGGTTACTGTGATCCAGTGAATGTGTTCTCTTCGGTTCAGGAGCCAGCATTTCAGGAATGGTTATGGGTCTGGGTAGTTTCATGTCCTGTAATCTAAGATCTGGTTTTACCTCTTATTTATGGGCAAAGACAGAAGCCAACTGCTGAAGAAATAAGCTTCAGAGTCTTTCATGGTCATTCTTCATTTCCTCCAAGCCTTTTCAGAAGAATTTCCTGGGATTTATGACTTCTTTATTTCTGCCCTTAAATAGTTCAGGACTTGACTATTAAGAGAGCTTGTGTTCTCCTCCAAAGTATGATTCCTATTGAAGTCTAATTCAACAACCCCTGGGTTCTATGTAATGAAATCTCCCCAGTGTAGATAATAGCCTGATTTAATTCTGTAAATATTTTTAGAATTTGAGCGGAACATCTAAACAATTGTTAACTATTTGTCTAGATTCTGCTTTGGGAGTACATTCTCTTCCAACACCATCCTGGCTTCTGGAATAGGTGACTTTCTCTAACCATGCTTATTTGTTTGTTTGTTTTCTTTCTTTCTTTTTTAGACCATTTTCTCACCCCACAAAAATGATAAATGCCACACAAGGCGATTATGATTTTAATATACTTTATTTAAAAAGTACACAGTTTTAAATTGGTTTCCATGGTTTTCAAGCAGAAGGACACTGCCTACCCAGTACAGCCCCATTTCTGATGAGGAGAGATCATGTGGCAAACTCACATTTGCATGACTGGCAAAGTAAAAAGATAACTTTTTATCAATGTACCTGTTAGAGTTTCTATCACGCACAGTTTAAAATCATGAGATGCTGATGGCTGGGCTATGCTTATGTCTCCCATGTCGCACCATAGTTGGGTTCACAGTTTATCCATGATTTATAGCATGCCAAAAGAACATCCCATTAGTTAGTGTCACCTTGAGAAGAGACTCGAAGCCAGGGGGAGCAGCAGCAAGCCCACCTGGGCCTGGAGACTTGATGCACCCCCACACTCTCTTGCATTCTCCTGTGGGAAAAGCAGAGGCTGGTTAGAACAGAAATTTCTGCCAGGCGGATCAGAACCTTTGCAATTTTCATGCTGATGAGAGTTCCAGATTCTTCTAACTTAGTGATGGAAAGACACAGATTTGTCTAAATCTCACCAAGCTAGAGATCCAAATATCTAACTACAGTTGTTAATGTGCCAAATATCTAAATCACTCTTTGAATTATTTTAATATTTTTAATGTGTGTGTCAGGGGGTGTCACTGAGTGCAGGAGGGGGTACCTGATCTATTGGAATCATAGCAATTGTAAGCCACCAGATTCAGGTGCTGGCAGCCAAACTCAGGTGCTTTGCAAGAGCAGTTCACTGAATCACTGAGCCACATCTCCCAGGCCCTCTGAAGATGGTGTATTGCCATGGTCCTCTACCTTCCTAATGCTGTGACCCTTTAATACAGTTCATAGGGCCATGGTCCTCAACCTTCCTAATGCTGTGACCCTTTAGTACAGTTCCTCTTGTTGCAGTGACCTTCAACCATAAAATTATTGCCATTGCTACTTCATAACTGTAATGTTGCTACTGTTATTATTTGTAATGTAAATGTTTTTGGAGATAGAGGTTTGCCAAAGGGGTTGCGACCCATAGCTTGAGAACTACTGGTGAGAGGCAAAGGGCTGCTGGTGCAGGAGTTTGCTGTGATCCTATAAAAGCACAATAGTTTCTAGCTGGAGAGGAATTAAGCTCCAGATCCAAGGGGCACAGTCAGCTCAGAAACTTTTCCTCTGGCTGTCTTTCTTTTTATTTGGGGGAGAGAGACCTGTTTTGGAAAAATCATTTTATATGTTCCTTTCTCTAAATGCATCTAGATATTTTGCTAGCTCCACTATTTTCCTATTCTCTTTGGCTGTTTTCTTATTAATGGGCATTTATTTTCTCAACTCTTCTTTACTTTGCCAAAAGCTTCTAGATATAAGTCTCTACCATTCAGTGGGATTTGCCTGTGCCCCTGGGAAGGGACCCAGAGGAAGGATGCAAAGCTTGAGACTGTTTTTGCCTATGGATTAGAGCTAGGTGTCTCTACCTTTTGTTACTTTAATAACCTTGGGCTATTACTAATAAGTATCATTTAAACTTCTTTAAAGTTTCTACTGGCTTTGCTATATTTTATCTAGTTAGGGCAAACATTTAAAAAAGCTCAATGGGTCTGTTCCATAGTTTCTAGCCATAGGCAATATGGCATCTTTCTAATTTCTAGCTATTCATGAGGCTACTACTTTGGCATGTAAGACTAATCTATATATTCATTTCTTGACTGTTTTCTTATAAAGTTACTTTCTGATTACACTGATCCTATCTCATTTTTCTAAGAAAGAGAAACTACTATTTTTATATGTTTATCTTATATCCAATTATCAAAAAATTATCTTGTTAACTTTAGTAACTTTAATTTTAATTGCCTAGTTGTCCAAGTATGCAGTTCCTAAAAGTTATTCATTTTGAGACAGGGTCTCACTCTGTTCCTAAGGCTGGCCTTGGCCTTGCTCTCCTCCTGCCTCTGCCTCGCAGGTTCTGCAGTGTATGTGTAGCTACCACACCTAGCTCAATTCCCGATTTTAATTCAAATTGTTTATATTTGTATAGTGACATTTGGCTAGGCTCATTGAAATATTAAAAATGTCATTTCCACTTTATATATGATACATACATGTTGCTATCAATTTCCCCTTTGAGTATAGAAATAAAAATTCTTAACAAACTGTAATTTATTATAGATGAAATACTGACAGTACTTATTGTAGGTAGTGTACTGACTTTTAATATCTTAGAAACTGGATAGCCTATAGCACATTATAATTATGTGTTATTTGAACACGCACAGACATGAAGGCTGAGGTGACACTTTTCAACAGTAGGCATTAAATCTCTCTACAGTTACGGATCTAGGTAAGCTTTCTACTTTGTGTAGTGGTAGAAGTGGAGTTCATTTACAAACTTATTTTTCTTGGTTTACAATGGTGTCATGGCAGAACGTATGCAAACTCACCTTTGTCAAGAGCGGGCTTAATTCTGCACTTATCATCATAAGTGTGACGATTCAGGGGTTTGGATGCAGGTGTGTCTAACCTGATGCCCCACACACCTTCCAGGACAGCAGTGAGTGCAGGCCCACAGGTTTAGAGAGCAGTTTATTGAAGTGTCAAAAGACCGGACAGCCCGGCTCTGGCTTATCATTTGGCTCCATCAGAAGTGATCGTGTGATACTAAAATTGCTACTTTCTTTATGTGAATTTCTTGTAAATAAAAAGCTATCTGAATTAAGTAGTGGGAATTCACTTTATCTTCCATTTAAGATAAATAAACCATGACTGACAGACAGACAGACACACACACACACACACACACACACACACACACACACACGCACACACACACACCAAAGGAAACAATTACTAAGCAGAGATGAAATAAGGCACAGATGGGCTGAGTATGCTGACCTACTAGCTGCCGTGTATCCCTTTTTTTATTTTCCTGAGTCAAGGTTTGAGCTGCAGTTCTTGGTCACTATGGGGTATTCATTGTGAATCTGATGGGAAAAGAAAATTGTAATGGTTCTCAGACTTGCCTCAGGATGGAAGCCGTGGCAGGATTCCGGACGTCGTCTGATCTTCTGAGCCTTTAAACGTTCACACTTAAGGGATTCATTATGTTGACTGTAGTTAAGGCGAGCATCTGACAATGACTTATCTCACTCTGAATTTCAGGGGTCAAAACTTGGTACTGAAGTAGCTTAACTACTTCCTTCTGTATACATGTAAAGGATGAAATCTTTCCCTCTATGACATGTCTCCCTCCAGTTGACTTACATTTGCTTCCCCTTTACCGGTGGCAGCCATAGTAGGTGGACCCACACAAAAAAGGATATACCTGATTTCAATGGGTGCCATGGTGATAGGAGCCACAGACTCACAGAGACAGCTACTGTCCACCACCACCATGAATAGATTGCTACTTGGAATTTGCTGGATGACAAAGGACCTGTGGGAACAAGAGTTAACAAGATGGTGAGAGATCATTTACCATCTGTCTTCAATCCCAGGTTACAGTTCATCCTTGCAAGGAACTCACAGCTGTGAAGCTTGGGACAGCTGGTCACATTGCATCTGTATTTAGGAACACCAAACAGTGAATTCAGGCAATCTTAGCACAGCTCCTTTTCTCCACTCTCACATAGTTTAGGATCCTTTGCCTAGGGAATGATGTCTCCCACAGTGGGTGGATTTTTCTACCCCAATTAACATACTCAAGGTGAAGACATGCCCACAGGCCAATTTGATTTAGACAACCATGCACTGACATTCTCTTCACAAATGACTCCAAATTGTGTTCACTTGACAATTAAAACCAACCATTATACCATCTCTCAAATGAAAAGATGTATAAGAACACTTCCCTCCTGTGTGGGAACAACTGTAATATTTTATGGAACCAGGTTCAGAGATAATCTTCCCAGGAAGTTCCCTTTTACAATGAGGTGCTTTTATTTTTATTTTTATTTTTTTATTGGATATTTTATTTACATTCCAGATGCCATCCCCTTTCCCCATTTCCCCTCCCTTAGAAAACCCCTATCCCATGCCCCCTTTTCCATTTTGCTTTTATACAAATTTTTTTTTAATGTTAGCTGGAATGAGAAAACAACAGCTGTATTCATTTGAAGTTAGTACCATTCATTTTGATGAGACTGGGATTTTGCCTCCGTTTTCAAAATTTATCTTCTTCATATCTAGCTTCATTCCCTAGATCACAGGACTCTCACAATGAAGCAAGTTATTTCCTGTTTTTCTGCCAAACACCTTCTAGTTTGATAAGAGTAAGTCCAGAGACTGAAGCATTATCTCACTCTGCTCTTGATTTTCTTCTGGGAGGAGTTATTCCCTTCCTTTCCCCAAAGACTGGTGTGTGTCAATGAGACACAAGACAGTGCATTCCCTAGAATCACTCCTATACTACTTTGTTTTATGTTTGCCCAGAAGAGAGGAGAATGTTTTCAGTGAAACTGATGCTAGACACTGAAGAGGTGCTAGAATGCATGTTAATTTTAGAACTAAGATAGTGTAACAACCCCGAATGCTGATATCTGTCAGTACAACCAGTCCAACTGTGGAGAGTTTGATGGCATCACTGTCACTGTCCTGCTGTGGTCAGAAGAAGCTTCATGGTTGTTAAAGATCTTGATAAGTGCTTGGTCTTGGGTGACTAGACCATTGGGAGTGTACAAAGATTTGGGTTGAGGTAGGGGGAGGGCTAAAATTATCATAGTCTATCTTAGTCACTTTAATAGCCATTCTCCTTAACATTGTATTAACCTTATCATTCTTGTATTAGAGATACTGTCTGGGTCAGCTCAGAAGAGGCCCAACTCCTTCTAACACCAAAGTTAAGAATGCTAAGATCACATCAGAAACCTTGCTTTATTAAATATCTCCACTAAGCTATTTGGAAAATGTATTTCCTTATTATTTTGTTTAGTTAGGTGACCTCAAAAGTTGATGTAACTTCCTCCATGGTGGAAAATGTCATTCAGGGTGACTTGAATTGGTTTTCAGGCCATGGTCATTCATATTTGGCTTAGAATAAATTATCTTCTCATTTTTATTAAAGCAGGCACATTATTTTATATCAACAATTTTGGTGCCTAAAATGGACCTCCAGAGAGTATCTACTTTTGCCAGTCCCTTGGATTGTGGCCATGCATCAGCATGAACTGTCTGTTTCCCAAACCTCAGCCTGAGATGACTCCTCAAATGGATATTGGAGAGTCTTTTCTGAGGCCAGCATCCTGCTTTAGATTAATAAGTCCTATTCTTAGTACATTATGTTAGGGTGTCTACTAATAAAACACTTGTTGGAACTTGTGTTTATTATCGGCTGGCTTTTCTCCCTATGGTTCCTCCATTATTTGTAATTGCTGTTTCATCTGTCTTTCTCTTAATCATTAAGATTTCCATTTTTTGGTATAGAATGATAATGAGTACCATCTTCTAAAGAAGCCAGGATAAGCAGTACTTGTTCTCTCTGGCCTGAAAAAGTACATTTAAAAATTGACTAGATTTTATGGATATGCAAGGAACCTCAGGATACACAATGGTGTTCAATTTCTCAAATCACTTTATTTCTGGGTCACAGGAAATACTACTGTATCATCCAGGAGGACACACATAGGAGGTTTTGAGTGGAAAGTGACATCTGTTGCTTTCCACAGTCATGTAGAATAAACCCAAACATCTTCAAAATCTTTTAAATAAAATATATAATCTTAAGTTTATGTTATAGTAAATTGAGTAATATTCATCAGAGTTAATGTATAAGAAAACATAACCTAAATAGACTTCATAGTCTGTATACCCTAGCACTTTAGTTTTAACAATATAAAGTTGCTACAACTATATTTTGCCATGTCTATATACTAGATAATTGCATTATAAGAATTCAAATATGATTAAGGACCACTAACTAAAAGTAGGAAGGAAAATACATGACTTTGAGAAGAAAATGAGACATATTTTGTATAAGACTAGCAGAACATTAGCAAAAACCAAAAGGAAAGCTTTATTCTAAAACTATTTCCAAAGCTAGAAAGAGGCACAGAGTACACAGACAAAAGTGTGGTGGTCTGTGACATGTCTGAGAGTAAAAAGGTTTTGGCAAAGCCACGGGTCTTGGGGGATCACAGGAATTTTCAAGGGATTAAAGCGACATCTGAGGCACAGTGGTGCACGTCTGATGATTTATCGGTGTTAGATGAGTTTCCCTAGAGCACTGCTCTGCTTCTTATAGGAGGTGATGTTCACGTATTCTCTTTTGACCTACATTTCTTTTTTTCCCAAAACAAAATGGCTACAGAGAGGTGCCTCGGGGGCTAGTCTACCATAGTGCAACAAAAGAAAGAATGTTTAAATACTAGCAAAGAAGAGCTGACATCCAAAATCTAGGAGAGTTGGAAAAACAATTCAAAGAACACAGCAACTCACATTTCAGCTATGTTGGCAAAAGGAAAGTACCAATTACAGCAGTATATCAGAGTCCTAGCTGCAGGAGACTTCCATGGCACATGCAAGCATGAAATTTGTGAGGCTAATGGAGAAGAAACTGCTTTGCTGCAAATAAGGATTTACCCAATAGCCACAGATACCATCTTATCTTAGGGGCTAGTAGCTGAACCCATGATCCTATCAGAAGCCTTGAGTTACTGTGTATCTCAATAGATGGAAGACTGCCTGCCATTCATCATACTGAGCTCAAAATCCTCCTGTTATGTTTCCTACAGAAACTAAGGAAGCTCTCCGCTTGTGCTTTCCTACCTAGGGTGCTAACTGGTTTCTGCTGCTTTTTTAAGCAGGTAAAGTTGTTATAGTCCCCAACATTAGCTATTTCCTAATGGAGCCTGGGCAGGATCCCTCTAATACTATATAACCATGGTCCACAATTACCAGTGCTACAGATGCCAGCAGGGCATGAGCTCATTCCATCTCATTCTTGTTGTAGGTAGCACAGACCCAATCATTTTTCATCTTTCTTCAGAATCATGGAGAATGTCTTAGACTATGATAGTTGGTACTATAATACCTGGCATCTCTTTCTCAGAGAGACCAAAGAACAGGCCTCTCCAGATCCTACTCCACAGAGATGTGGCAGCTATTGCCACAAGCCCTCTTTCAGCACCAAGTCAGGTAACTACCTTCAAGAACTGCTGCAGGCAAGGTTAGATACGGAGACAGACAATGCTGAGATCACCTGAAGCTGGAGGAATACCACAGAATACTTTTCATCTCTCCTATAAAAATTCAAAGTATCTGTAACTCAGAAAAGCTGTTTAGTAAAACTGGTAAGAAAGCCAGTCATAAAAACTGTACAGAGATCAACACAAATACACTATTATGACACATCCAAAGGAAGACAAAAATTATCCCGCAAAGAATAGTAGCAAAGGGGTAGTAGTCAGACTAGTGATAAAGACATATATTATGGGTAATCCACCATTAATTATCTAGAACCTAATAAACACCATAGTTTAATCATATTCCTTTGAAGCAAGGCAGGATGAAGTTTATTAAATATTATTTTATATATACTGATGATCCCAAGCAGAAATACCTAAGGAAAAGCTAACCTCAATTCTTTTTAATCTATTCCAAAAGTTGAGATGGAAGGAATTCTGTCATAATCTTTATTAGATCACTATTCTCTGATACCCAAACAAGGAAAAATATACAAAATATAGATTGCTATCAGTGATGAAAACAAATGCTAAATTTCTCAATAAAATACAAGCAAACCAAGTTCCCTAGCTCATCAAAATGTCAAATACCATGACTCAGAAAATCATCCTAGGGATTTATAGATGGTTGAATATACTCAGACTAATAAATATAGTATATAAAGCATCAGCAAAAAATCATATCATCATAACAGGTACATAAAAATCAATAAATATATTAATCATAATAAAGACTCAAAATCAGGGAAAAGAAGAACATAACTCAAGATACTAAGACTTTGTTTGCAAACACCTGTGTGTGTGTGTGTGTGTGTGTGTGTGTGTGTGTGTGTGTGTGTCTGTCTGTCTGTCTGTCTGTCTGTCTGTCTATCTATCTATCTATCTATCCACAGTAGTGGCTGCTCTCAAGGCTGGTAGTAAAGATTCTTTTTTTTTTAGTGGAGAATTCCTACTTGTCAAAATTCTGAAAGTTAATGGCTGAATGCACATCTCTAAGGAGGACATCAGTATTAATGTCCAAGCCACCAGGAAATTAGAAAAAAGGGAATAAAAAGAGAGTAAATGACAGAAGACAGAAGAGTGCTGTGACACGCTGCCTTTAGAACACGATGACATGGTTGTTGTGCTCATGAGTTCAACACAAGATCAATCCACCCAAAATTTCAGCATGAAGGAGGGAGGAATTCATGAAGTCCCACTCCTGAATAAATACTACTATGGCTGGGAGATGGAGAGTCAGTCAGTTTTCTTTACGGTATTGTAATTGGTAGATTTTCCATGCTCCAGATGATGATCCTGCACCTATGTAGCTATGGCAACCAAGAGAACTAATAGGATATAGTAGAATTTAAAAAGAAGAAGATGAAGAAGAAGGAAAGGGAGAAGGAGAAGATATGAAGCTGAAGTTGAAAGGCAGTGTTGTGGTAGAGTTGAAGTAAGTTGGAGAGAAGAGATGAAGGCTGGACATAATCACAGCACATTGGATAAAATTCTCAAAATATAAAAATATTTTTTAAAAAATAAAATACCTGAAGAAAAAAGCAACTTAATAACCCCTCATATACACAAAGCTCAAAGCATCATAATATCTGATTTTAAAATGATAGTAAACAGAGACTAGGGAGATGATTTATCAATTAAAAGCATTTACTGCTCTTGCAGAAGACTCAGGTTCACAACCAGCAGTAACTCCAGTGCCAGGGGATCTAACAGCGTCTTCTGGCTTCCAAGGGCACCTGCCCTCATGTGGATAATGCTCCCATGACACATATACACATGATTAGAATAATAAAATAAGATCCAACAATCAGTAAAAAGAACTAAATAGGCATTCATTCCTCAAAGGAAATCTTACAAGGAGCCAACAAGGGCATGGAAATGTGACCAGTTTCATTCATTTGTAAAATGCAAACCCAAATCACAGCACACTGGGATGTACCCTAGTAGGAAACGGCTAAACAAACATTCATGTGGTACTGAAGCTGATCTTCAGTAGGGAAAAATAAAAGCAAATGCAAACCAGTGTGGGAATCATTGTACCCCATTTAGAGTGGGTATTATAACAACAACAACAAAAACAAGACAGTCCAGTGAATGCTGAGAAAAGGGAACTTTTATATACGGTTAGTGAAAATCAATATGGCCATCATAGAAAGCAATGTAAAGTTTTCTCAAAAACCAAAACAAGGAAAACAAAACAACAAAACCCCTAAATATAAAACTATCATATATTCAACAATTCTAAATCTGCATATATATTCAAATAACAAAATAATTATTCTAAAATACTTTTGCAGTTTGATTCAGTTAAGATATAGAATCAAAGTAGATGCCCTTTAGATGAATAGATTTAAAAAAAGCCATTTTCTATATTGACTATAGAATATCAATGACTGGCAAGATGGCTTGCGTAAACTACTTGCTAAGCAAGCACAATGACTTGATCCCAGCACCTACATAAAGGCAAACCATGATAGTACGGCCCCTCAGTCCTTGGTGGGAAGAGACACGGGACCATCATGGGGGCTCCTTGGGCAACTAGGCCTTCTGAAGCAGTAATAGTAGAAGACATCTTAAATTCTATCTCCAGCTTACACACATGAATGTAAACATCTTCACACACATGCGTACATGCCACGTACACATGGGAAAACTAGCACAGAACATCACTCAGCCGCAGAATGGGGCTGTGTCATTCGTAGCAACACTGATAGAACTGGAGGAGGCTATTATAACATATGAAATAAGTAAAACAAAAATACCCCAAAAAACACCTCACATGTTCTCCATTTGTGGAAACTAAATCAGGCTTGTAGAAGAAGTAATGGGATCGTGGTCACTAGAGACAGAGATGTGTAAAGGACTGGGGGATGGAAGGAGCTGTTCACAGTGGGCCACTATATGATGAAGCAATCTACATGCTTCAGATGCTAGGAGTGTTACATTTCCAGCGCACACCATGATTAATGCTGAAGAGATGGAAATGCTTGTGCCCTGATTTGATTATTAAATATTGTATACATGTGTTGAATTACCATAATATACCCCCACAAAGATGTACAAATAATATGTCTTACTAAAAATAAACTAGAGAGAAGTGTAAAAAATCAATTGTGAAGTATTTACACAATGGGACATTCCTCATTACAAACTCTGACATTGATGAATCTCGAAGTAATTGTGCAGGGCGATAGAAATGAGACAAAGGGATATTAATACATGGCTTGCATTGTTCTCGTAATGACAAATCCTATAAAACGCAAATGCATCTCTAGAGACAAATTACAGAGCAGTGGTTTTCATGGGAGACAGGCCCAGGGAAGAGAATAAAGGAAGTAATTCCAAGGGACATGGAATACTCTCAGAGTGATGGGTAAGCTTACCAGGTTTACTGTGGCGACAGTTCCCTGCCATATATAACTGTGTCAGAATCATCAGGTGGCATACTTTAAATGCCTATCAGCTATACTGTAGTAAACCTGTTTCTTCAAGTGAATTTTGCATTTTATTACCTTGGTTTTATTTGATAATGACCCTACTCAGCTAAATATTTAAAACATTTACGTGCTTAAAAAATTCCAGACTTAATCCTTTTTTGGTATGAAGTTAACTTTTGGATTTCCATGGAACTCTGGCATTCAAAAGACACACAGTACATCTAGATTTAGTTTAGTAAATTATTAATGTGTTCCGAAGTTACATGAGAGTTTTGGAAGACTGACAGTTCTTGTTATTATATGCTATTAATTATATTCTAATATTAAATGAAGGATAGAAAAAACATTTCCTTGTCAATTTTGAATGGTCTTTAGACAAGGATATTCTCATTTCTAGGACCACCCAGTCTTCTACTCTGAAGCAGAATTTTCAGACATAACCAAACTCATTTTACCAACAAGTTTGCCTGGTAAGGACTGGCATTACTGTAGAAAAAAAAAGTGTGTCTTGGTTCAAAACTCTTGAAAACGTGGACTGCTTTTGATCATTTTTGGTTTTGTTGGTTTCTCTTTATAGGACTTCCTAGGGTGGCCTCTGAAAATTCTACAAAAGAGCATCTCCTAGCCTTGGGGCTGGCGTGTGGACATGCACTGACTAAGGAACAGATCAAAATGTCCTTAACACTGGAATCTGGGCTCTTTCCATAATGAGCTCCTGAGAAACAACAGATTTAACAAGTGGTGGGGGGGGGGTAAAAATGGGTGATTTTCTCTATTGGAAGAGACAGCTTGGGCCAAATTCTCTCAACTTCCCTGAGAAAGACCCTGTCAGTCTTCAATGGCTAAACTCTTGACCTCCCAGGATGTCTTACTTCACATGTGCCTCATCTCCTGATGAAGTGTCCACTGTCATTCATTTCCCACTATGCTGACCAAGGAAACGAAATGCTCTGTGCTTCCAATGCCTCTACTGAGTCTTCTTATTAAAGTATATTTCTTACCACCCTAAATACAGTTGACCACTTAGCGGTTGTGGAAAATGAAGAATTTGCTTGGTGTTCTTCCCTATATAGTAACTTGTGCTGAACTTGGTCTCAGAGATGATGCTATCACATCCGTTCAAGTGTCATGACCCTATGAGGTCTTCTTACTTATTTATACTCTTTACAAGACTCCAGCATGCTCATTTACTGCAAATTTTACCATCTCAGAAAATGATTCGCTCATGTTGGTGTAATGCAAAGAAAACTTCTAGATTCTCGATTGTCATGTCACTATTTTAAACCTACCAGAAGGGACTTCTTTCCAGAGGACATCTTTATTTTAAATTGCCCCCCAACCAAAACAATATAACTTATTAGAAATAAAAAGTAAAGATACTAAGTAGATGCAACCAATTGACTACTGTCTGGCTAACTATTGATGTTTACAACTAATGGACATGGCAAATGCCTGGCTATTATCAGTGAGTTTACTGCAGCTACATATGTTTCCTAACATATGTAACCTGCCTTGCCTATCAGTTACTTTGTGGGTATGGCCGGGTGTTCCACAGCAAGAAACCTAACTATACCACATGATCTCCAGTTTATAGGCATAACTAACCCAATGGATTCCAAGCTCTAGACCATATCACCACTGCCATGAGGCTAGAAGCACCATGGTGATTTCAGACTTCCATTTACTTTGGAGGCAATTCTACCCCACAGACTCTTGTATGTGGTTCCAAAAAATTAAATACATTCCTTTTATCCAAATTACACAACGCATTTAGTCTTTACTGACAACAAAATTCATGGTGAGCTTACCAAAACTGAACAAATATTAAAACCAGAAGACAACCCTGGAACGATAGGTACTGTATTAAGTCTTTTATGAAAGACTTAATTCGTTTCGTTTTCTGTAATCCAAGAAAGATTTTATTTAGAAGAGAGAAAAATATTTCAAAAAGAAGTAAGATAAATAAACCCTTTTAATAGAAAATTATAGATTGCGTGAATGTGAAAAGGAAATCTGGGCAAGCTATTTCTGAACTCAAAGGTAGAAAAAGAGCCTCACATCAGCTTATCAGGGTTATGAACAATGTGGCTGGAGAGGAAACCCAACAGTCAACACTTCTTAGTGCAATAATAGACTATTACAGAAAATTGGCAGAACTTAAAAGGCCATGAGTCTTCAAGACACCCACGGTACAGAGCATTGGAAGAATACTGTATGTGTACCCATATTCTACCAATGGAAAGTGGACAGGCAGTATTGAAACTGACACTAGAATGCCATTTCTCTATTGTGATTATAAGCTATGAATTAAAACTTGGCTAAAAATTCTGTGTGATTCAGATTTCTCCACATCTGACCATTTGTCTCTCCCTAGCACTAATAATATTTGGCACATGTGAAAGGAGTCAATTTGTTGAGAAGGAACTCAAAATAATATAGAGCTATCATCTAATGTGTTCTAAGACACAAAAGTACATGTTTATTTCAGCAAGCACTAACCTGGTATAGTACCAAAATAAAAAGAGAGATAAAACCATTAGCACCAAGTAAGAGTTGCAAAAATTGAACACTGAAGACAGGCCTTTCTTTGATCAGAATTAGTCACTCACATAAGGTCGTAATCATGGAGTCATTTTGTGCAAAAAGGAAAAACAAAGGGAGAAATTTAAAGAGAAGATATGCAATACAGAAGATTGTAGCTACAAGATGAAACCCCTGTCCAAATGATTAAAAATATATGAAGTGAATAGGTCTTTAAAGCACGCTGCTATCCTACAAAGCAGCTGTGACTATATGCCTAGGTTCTGTGTAAGATCAAGCCAGCTCACATTATAGAATGGGTGGGGGAGGGGCTCATAAAGTCCCATCCCTACCTGAGGAGCTGTTGACAATTTATAGGCTTTGGGAACATCAGTTATCTTCAAGGGTGTGGCCCCTTACAGGCTATCCATATCCCGTTAGATGACCCTATATCCATAAACACATAGATTGGACACAGTAGAATCTAAAAAAAAGGACATGATGTGCATGTATCAAATTCTCAAATAACAGAAAATAAGGCTGAGAAAGATGCTTGATAGCAAGTAATTTTCAACTGGATGAGGATTGACTCAGCTTCACAGTAGACAGGATAAAGGGAGACTTGCGAACGAGCTGGATGCCAAAGGTAAGTCTAAGTCCAGAAGAAAATAGTCACTAGATATTTAAGTTTAAGCCTTTGGGAATAATGACCAAAGGGATGTGAAATACAGATCAGGTCAGTTCAAGATAGTATTTAATAAACACACAGACCTATGTTATTCAGAGTCTAAAATCACTGCAGTCACATTGAATGTGAAGTTGTTAGTCACATATTAAAAAGCAGTGACTTCTAAATCAGTCTTAATGAAAAGTACCAGCAGGAAAAAAAATAAATTCTGTGAATAGGAGAGGGGCAGGTTAGTAAAGCTACCATGCAATTATTCAGAGCAAGCCATCATTAAAATAGAACAAATCAAACTCTTCCTACTGGAAAATGTCATGAGCCACTAACAAGATACAGCCTTGTATATGTGATGGGGAAAAAACAGGGGCTCAGAAATAGCAAGAGGGATGAGGCCATGAGTTAACTGTGGAGTAGGAACTCTTTGGATCTATACTACATCAGATACAAGATTCGCAAACATTGGTGACAAAAGACATATCTATTTTTCAATGGTAGAACATAGCCAGGAGTGAACAGCAAAAGAATTGAAAGACAAAGCAAAACAAACACAGGAGTAAGCTAACAGATTCCACCTACACTCCAGAGTTTGAGATGGGATCAAATTTGCGATGTGTGTTCAAAAAAGGAGAGGGGAGATAAAATTATTGATCTATGAAGCTGGAAAAATAAAAATGAAAGCATGACTGTTGGGGGGTTGGTCTGGTGTTGATACATATTCAAATGCTAAATTCTGTACTCCAAGATCTGGTTGTCCCCAGATGAGTGAATTCTTGTCTACACCAGTCTTTGTTGTGTAAATCTTGCTCCCAAATTTAAAGCTGGTGGTTAAAGAAAAGTGGCTATAGCTAATTGCTGGGAAGAAAAGAGGGAGGCGGAGTTTCAGTTACTGGTCTGGGGTCATAGGTAGAGGCTGTGAGAGAGGAGAAGGAGGAAGAAAGAGAAGGAAGGGAAGAGGAGAAGGTTGCCATGATGCTGGATGGATCATAAGCACATGGCCAGAAGAAGTGGACCCTGAGGATGGAACTTAAACAACAAGTAGTTGGGGAGTCCAGATGAGGAATTAACAGTCTAGCACATAGAAAAATCACTAGGGGGAATAGTCTAGTAATCGAGCTAAGGCTGATTTAAAAGGATCTATAGGACTCTGCCTTGATTACTGGAAGTCTGGCCAGATCATATTAATAACTAATAGAGTTAGCAAATAACATTTACATACCATCTACACATGACTTTACATCTGTGGCCCTGTCCTGCTCTTCCCTTTCCGTGGGGCTGAGTTTCTGGGTTCCTCTCCAAAGCTGACTGCTTAGGCTGCTGCAGATCTACCTCATGAGCACAGCAGGCAGATGAGCCTCAAATTCATCATCTCGTGTGTCCATCACCCAGCCCTGCTTCATCCACAGGCATGCCACCACAATTCCCCTTCAGGGGCCACTCCACTTAAACTGTGCCTTCAGCTACTAGTGGTGTCTTTATTGTCTATAGTATCTGTAAACAATAGATTCCTTTTCTCTCTCTCTCTCTCTCTCTCTCTCTCTCTCTCTCTCTCTCTCTCT
>JANHMN010000001.1:182182649-182272773 GCA_030674055.1 Rhabdomys pumilio | reverse complement strand
TCTCTCTCTCTCTCTCTCTCTCTCTCTCTCTCTCTCTCTCTCTCTCTCTCTCCCTTTCCCTCTCCCATATTCTCCACTCTCCTTTTCTTATACAAATTCACTCTAAACTGACTCTACTCTTTCCTACCCCAAATGGAATAGTGGCTGCCAAGGACCAGTGACTTCTGCTGTTTTCCTTGCCTTCTCACCTTTCCAGCTTCCTCCTTCTCTGCAGTAAAGTACAATTTTCATGAAAACCAGGCTATATCTGAGTGTCTGTAGCTTCCCTCATCTCCAGGTTCTAGCACTGAGTCTGGGACAGAGATTCTAGTTCAGTATGTGTTGACTCCATGACTGAACATAAAATATTGAAAGCAGAAACCTAAAGAGCAAGCAGAATGCTGAGGACAAGCCACAGACAGTATCGGACAGTGGATTAAAGCAATCTTAACACCGATCAACTTTTGACACTCCCGACCACAGAAGAAGTCACAGGATAACACAGAAGTCTAAAGGATAACAGAGCCAGTTAAACATCTTCAGCGACCATGTTGAACTCCCCTGCAAACAATGTGGAACATGGAGAAAACACACCTTGGGGAGTCGAGCACAAATTATCTCCATCTGGCCAAGCTATTAAACACAGGAACAGACCAGTTGCAGTGAACAAAACTGAAATGCTCTTCGGGAATTGACCCCCAAGTGAGAGTCGCCACATTACCCACAGAACAGATCTGGCTGTGTTCTTAGGAAACCCACACGAACCCACTGACCAGCCACTGGAACTAATAAAAGAACCCAGCCAGTTGACTGGTTAGATCGTCCTCACATAAAAGTATAACCTCACATTGGCAATAAGCAATGGAACACATTTCAGAATGAAAGACCCATTGATAGGGCTGATAATCACTGTGAAGGCCCATGAGTACACTCAGCAAAATGTGTGCTTTCATGAAGAAAAGGATGGACCCTGCAGAACATAAACAGACAACCTAAAACTGGAAGGAGGCACACTATTGTGGAAAGGAGTCTGAATCTGTGCCCCTAAATTAACTTTGTTATTCAAAGCAATATCAACCAAAGCCCAAAAGAGATCTTACACAGAGGCTGAGGTGACAATTCAGAGATGGCTTTAAAGTTAAAAGACATTTGGAAAATTGAAGGAAAAACAGGTTTTATAGAAAGAACAGGGAAGAAATTTGCCCTACCCAAGAGTAAGTCTTTGAGTCAGGAGAGAACAGCAGATATGTAGGGAGAGTTGTAAACTTACTAAAGGTCAGAGAAATACAACTTTAAAGGAAGCAAGGATAACAAAACCCATCTTTGTCTGGGTGACACAAAATCTGAAGAAATATAAAGGTAGAGAGGTTTGTAGATGTGTATAGAATTATACATCACTCCTAGAAAAGGAAGCTTTCAGATTTTTATTTTATGTTAATCAGTCTGAGTGTTTTGCCTGTATATATCTGAATATATATATATATATATATGTATATATACATATATATACACATACATACATATACATACATATACATACATATACATACATATACATACATATACATACATATACATACACATACACATACACATACACATACACATACACATACACATACACATACACATACACATACACACATATATATATATATATATATATATATATATATATATATATATATATCCATCCCATGGAAGCTAGAATAAGGTATCAGATCCCTTAGAACTGGAATTATAGACAGTTAATAACTGCCATGTGGGTACTAGGTATTGAGTCTGGGGCCTTTAGAAGAGCAGACAGTGCTTTTAACCACTGAGGCATTGTTCTAGGTCTTGAAAGTGAAATTTTAAAACCAGCATGAAACATTTGTAATAGTGGAATCTATTTAGATACTGTTTAGTACTTCCTGAGAAAAGCTCTAAAAGTCTGGTGTCTAGAGAAGCCTTTGGTAGCATTGTTTCTTGAAAGGAAAAGACTGGAACCTACTGGAATGTCCACCAATATCTGGGTAGGCACCAGTGTGTTCCCTCTGTGGTTTACATGGTACCAAGGAAGGGGCAGGAGGAAACTGTTTACTGTCATGAACATACATTTAAACATCACCAATGGGAAGCTAATGTTAAACTACACATGAAGTAGGACACTCAAGAATACCTAATTCTACTATAGAGAACAAGAATAATAAATGAGATGAGATACAACACATGTACTAGGTACGTATGACAAATCAGCGAGTGAGCGACGATTCAAAAACCAAGTATAGTGCACGGAGCTGAACAAAATAAAGAATGGATGACTATATGAAGTGTGCTCCCCATGACAGGAAGGATGAAGATCAAGTGAGATGAAATACTCATAATGCGCAGGCCCCATTGCCTCTGCGTTGATCTGTGTCATCCTTCAATCAAGCCATGGATAATGCTCCTTCTCCACCTGACTCACAGGTACCACAGCCATTTAGCAGGTTATGATAGGCAGGCCACCTCACCCTTGCATCCATTTCAGATGATGAGCCTCCTTCCCTAGTCCCTAACTCTCTGATTCTCCTTGTCAGTCCATCAGCCAGGGAGAGAAAAAGTGAGCAAAGACAAGGAAGGGGGAGATGCAAATCAGCAGA
The DNA here is from genome assembly GCA_030674055.1 of Rhabdomys pumilio. Lineage (NCBI taxonomy): Eukaryota > Metazoa > Chordata > Mammalia > Rodentia > Muridae > Rhabdomys > Rhabdomys pumilio. The sequence continues at coordinate 182,270,170 of JANHMN010000001.1, read as the reverse complement.
GACTATGTAAACTTTGCAGTTTAAAGAGGACAGGCAAGGAAGTTTCCTAGCCTTTCATTTCTGCTTGTGGATGCTTTTATTGAATTTAGTAAGCATAGTTCTGGGTCTCTTAATTGGCTTGTGTATCATACTATTCTGTGACTTCCTGGATAACTTTCAAATACTTAGCATTTGTGTATAAAGCAGGCACTGATCAAGACACATGTCTGTAAGCTCCAATTCTATAACTAATACATAGGATGGAACATCATGAATGACCAGAGACTGTGGCAGCGTGACAGCAAAGGATGGAGAATAATTACCCAGGCACAATAACTGTCAACAGTGACCTAACCTGAGCTGGCTTTAAAAGCAGAGGGTATAAATATGTTCTTAAAGCATTTATGAGGCAAAGTGCTATGATAGGAGCAAGGCGCATGGACATTTTCATTTTACAAAAAAAGTAACCCCTAGAACTCAGAGCATAAGCGGACACTTACGGCAGCCATAGGAATAAGTCAGCACTCCCTACTTTTCAAAAAGAGAAGCATGAGGCTGAGTCCCTTCCTAGTATAACTAGGGCTGAAACTTGGTCAAACCAAAGTTACAAATCTTCTAGGCTCTAGTGGAAGCTCCACGGCTGTGGGCAGCAAACTGTCCATCTTGCACTGAACACTGGAGTGCTTTGTAGGGGAGAGGCCTTCACATAAGCTCACTGGATACAAATACTTAAGGACAAACAAAGGTTTTAAATATAATTGCCATAAAGCCCCATAGCAAATGTCTCCATTTTGTTCTTAAATCCTAGAAAATGGCTTCCTGTATGTAGCTGCCCCGAAGCAGAGAAAAACCACCCCCTACAATGTGTTTACCAGCGGAAAGATTAACTGCTTTTCTATATTTTAAAGGCTTACTGTCTGCTTATTAACATGGTGGCTTGAAGGGGCCTGGGCAGTGTTAGCTGTACATTTATGTGTATGGCGTGTATTTATGGCCAGAGTGCATGGCTGAACTTCATAAAACATACCTCCATTCTGCTGGACCCCACAGCCAGGCTGACATCATGGTATGGAGTTGCTGGGGCTGGTGGGTTTGCCTGGGGCCAAAAAAGCCTGAGGAAGGAAACACTTCAATAGAGAAAAACACAGTGGAAGCCAAGAAGCAGAGATGGGTCAAAAATGGACGTAATGAATGAGACTATCGTTGGAAAGGGAGTTGGACAGAGGGAAGCAATTTGATGTGTCCATTACTGGATGTGAAATAACCCAGTCTACCTCTTCCCTTTTCCAGTCTTCCAGCTTCCCCTGGAGCTGGAAAGGAAGGAGAATACAATCTCCAGACAGCCTCTTCTGAGCAGAGTGACAGGCATACACTATCTTCTGAGGGGAACTTTGCTGATCAAACATGAAAATGGACTCCGAGGCTTCTGCAATGCTCACCCTCAGCAAAGGAGAAGAGGAAGCTGGAGATAAGATAGCTAGAGATAGCAAGATCACACAGCCAGGAACCAGGGTGTCTTGCTTTCCACTACATAGGTACAGAACCGGGCTCTGAAAAACAACTGTGTGTGAGATAAAATCTTATATGCTTCAAGCTGAAACTGAAGTCTTTAACTTTCACCGATTTTAATCCTCTAAAGATTATCTTTGATTCTTGCTTTGCCTAAAATCTGGATCATAAAGGGCCTGGGAGATGATCCAGTGGATAAAGTGCGAGTGGAGCAAACATGAAGACCAGCGTTCAGGTCCCCAGGACCCTTGAGAAGCTGGCCAACATGGATGCCATCTATAATACTAGCACTAGGGAGAGAGAAACAGGATCTTAGGAGCAGACTGGCTAGAGAGAGTATGTAGAAATGGGGAGATCCAGATCCAGAGAAAAACCTGTCTCCGTAAATAAAGAAGAGAGTGATTGAGACATCTCCCAAGATCAACTTCAGGCCCCCACAAGCATTTACACATGCACACACACATATTGAACACACATATGTACCCACACACGTGCAAACAATCATATACATGCCATATACACACATATATATGTCAATCAAAAAAAAAAGTTGGGCAAAGCAGAAGCCAGAGTCACAGATCCTCTTCGGATTTGGCATTGATCTTGGTCCATTTGCACATATCTCTAGTTAGGCTGGCTCTGCACCCTGTCATATTTCCCATCACCAGAACACACTAGAAGGCCTTATCCTAACCTACAGTATTAAATGCTAGAAGGTGATTGGCCCCTGTGTCCAGACGTGTGTGTCTCAGGTTTCACCTAATTTTATCTGATTTGAGCATCTTGTTGGTTTGCACCTGCTGGGGCAAACGTCTATGAGGGTAGTGAGTTTGTTTGCCTTGCTCCTCTGCTCCCACCTAATGCTGATGGCTCTGAGGTTTGCAAGCTTCCTCCCATTTAGTTCTAAGTCACTCAGTGTCCCCGCCTCCATGAAGATCTCCCCGCAGCAGGAAGTGTGGCCTCAGTCTCCTGTGCTGTGGGTTGGGCATCAGTAGTATAAACCATCATACAGGTGTGCACACCAATGCTTACAGCAATGTTTTCTTCTGTACTACTGAACTGGAAATGATGGGGGAACAGACACCAGCAACCTAGGGTATAAGAATGTCCTGAAGATGAAGGTTTAGGACATTTTTTTAAAAATGCCCTCGGGTAATCCAACAGCACACTTGCAGAAGCACAGCTAAGAGTGTCTTCAACAAGAGGCTCCAAGAGTTTGTAAGTTTGGGAGATGCAGACACACACAGGAGGAAGCCCTAAATCAGACAAGCAAGCTAGGAGCACTCAGACCAGCAACTACAGGGCACATTTACAACTCCAGAGATACCCTGTTTACCATGCCACTCCTCGGAGGACGTCCTCACATGTTTCTTCTAGGTGAGAGTAGGAAAGATTGCAATAGCATAATTCCATGAAAGCCCCAGGAAGTGCCCTCCCTCTCACCTTCCCTCCCACTTTCCTTTCTGAATAGATAGGCAGGTAGATAACTGTTTTGTTTTATTCAGGCAGTCTTGTCTCCTGGACTTCAGAGAGCACAGGCCTGCTGCCTTCCAACAATAAATGATGGAAAATGTGGGTGAACAAAAGACAGACAAAATATCTTAAGCTTCAGAGCAAATGAATTTTACAGAAGCTACAACAGGTATAGCTCTTCTAGACCTTTTTATTGTTCCTAAGATTCTCCCAGGTCCCAAATCTTTTTGCCTCAAACTGACTTCTGAGAAACAAACAGCTTCCTGCTTGCCTGATGTCCATACCAGCTCTACTTTGATCTCCACTTTCTCTCTTCCTTTTTGTAGGTACACACATCCTCCCCTTTGTTCAGAAATCCACCCTTCCTCAAGGCAGCCGCCATGTTATGATAAGGCTAGCATGTCCAAGCTAGTCACCTGTGCATTAGCAAATGGGTACAGATTCCTTTTCCTGAAGAAAGCCATGGATTCAGAGCATTGCACCTTCCTGATTTCACATAGACGGAAACTAGCCACACAATACTATCAACACAGCTTAGCTGCTTGCTTATATGCTAGATCAGGAAAGCATGTGTCAGGAGTTACTAGCTTCTCCCCTGTGCCCAGTGTTGGAAATACCTAGAGAAAACTTGAGTCTTGGTCCTGACCTCTGGAAAACTAGAGTAGGCCTTACCTGAAGCCAATGTCTCAATGTTTTCTTTTATGTGGCTTGCTTGAGTTGAACGCTCTGATATCATGAACGAAAGGCTATTAAGCAATCTGCTTGTTAAATTCCACATAAAGGTCATCACCTGGCTGATTATTTTGTGGTCAGGAAAACTTTGTTCTTAAGGAGCTGAGTCTTTGAAACAATAAGCCCAGCTTTTAACTGATCTACCTGGGACAGCCCAAGACCCAGACTGGCATAAGGCTGGCTCCTCTGTTCCATTTTCCTAGTGTGGGGGATGGGTTTCATTTTCACAGTTAGGTACCAAGATAAAATGGCACCAGTAGTTATGGGTATTTCTCTTAAAATGCATACAACTGGCATATTATGGCATTGCATTTTTGGCTGGCTGGTAGGGAAGAGCACATAAAAACCCAGAACAAAGCTTTGGCTTCAAGGCAGAAGAGATTTATTATACTGTAGACAAAAATGCATCAATAATGGGTGTCACAGTGTCTTTCAGTCTTCCTTCAATGATTTGCTGGGATTGATGGTAGTGACCTAGACCTTGAAAGCAACTTGGGCAGGAAGTTCTTCAGCACAGTCAGCCCTAGGCAGGTGGCAGGGAATGGTTATTGTGTGGGTGTGTGCTTGAAATACTGGGGGGAGGGGCAACATCCAAAAAGTCAGAGAAGTCCAGTGTCCGTTCAATTGAAGAAAAAATGAGTTTAAAAGGCCCGAGAAGAAAGGGTATTTTCAAAACTTGGCTAGTATTTGAGCTTTTCAAAGTTTGTTCTCTCTCTCTTTTTTCTCCTAGGGTTGTCAGTAAATCATGTTAATTATGACATGAATCATTTTCTTTTAATCCCTTAAGAAGAGTCAGGAATTCGTTAAATACTTTCCTTGGAACTATTAGTGTCTTTTCTTATAAATAATGACAGTAATAGCCAGCATTTATGGAGTATTTACCTAGTGCCAAGTGTTTTTAAGAGCAATTCCCTCTTCACCTTCACACACGAACACACATACACACACAAGCTATTATCTGTATGATTCATAGATGAGGATATACATCTACAGAAGGGAATCTGAATGACATCTGATGATCTTGCAAAGGACACAGTAGCAACCATCAGCACTCCCCAGAGCTGGTCTGCTGGACACCAAGCCACATGTCCATCACTAATGTGGCCACACCCCAGCTCACTGAGCACTTTCGCCATGCTGATCTTTTGGGAAGACCTTTGACCTAAAAAAAAGTCCATTGTGAGATGAGGCAGGCATGAAGGTTTCCTATCCAAGGCAAACCACATCCAAAAAAAAAAAAATGTTTTCATCAACAAGAAGGAATCAGAAATTGCTGGCTCTACCCCCAAGCTTTCCTGCAACAGCCTGAACATGACTAATATATGGTCACACTGAGAGTGCTGGTAGTGAACCCCGCCCCCAGCACGCATTTCACAAACCCAGTGAACATGGATTCAACATTTATACACATATTATCCAGTTTTGTGTAAACATCAACAGTAAGACTAATGTTACAAAAGAGGTATCCTTGGCTTAGGTAGCATGATCAATAGTTATCAGAGTTATGCTGTAGGCTCAAACTATCAGACTGCAGAGTCCCCGTCTAGTAATGTGATAATTGTTGAATGACCAGAAACTGACTGTAATCTCTGTGCTCTGCTAAGGGAGCAATCGAGTTCCAATGGGCTCTGTGTGAATTAAATGTATACACTTTAATAGGAAAGTTTAGGGAGCAGGTCTGATGCTAAGGGTCCTGTTCCCCAATTGGTTCTTGAACTGTCAGTAAAGAAAGCCATGGGCCAACTGCTGGGTGGAAGGGACAGGCAAGACTTCTGGGTCTCAGAAGGAATAGGAGACTCAAGAAAGGTGGGGAGGAGTTTTTGCCATGCTTTGAAGTGAGAAGCAGCCAGTAAACATGTGAAGTCTCGGGAGGAGCTGAGGTCTGTGGCTACTACTACAGACAGGTCAGGGATGTCTGGCAGGGACTAGGTGGGACTAGCCACTGAAGTTTAGGATAGGTGAAGGAGCAGAGATAAAGATATTCTTAAGGGCATGCTTTATTTTTTCTTTTTTTCTTGGATATTTTATTTATTTATGTTTCAGATGTCATCCCCTTTCCCCATTTCTCCTCCCTAAGGCCCTCCTATCCCATGCCCCCTATTCCTTTTTGCTTCTATACCATTTTAATTACATGCAAGCATTAAGGTCAGTTCTACGTTGAGAGTCTAGCAATACAATAGATGCAAATAGTCAAGGAACAAACAAGACAATAAACACAAATGGTCAAAGAACAAGCAAGGCATTAAACACAATTATGTGAACACTCCCGTGATATAAACATATGATGTTTATTTTGTTTACATTTCTCTTTCTGCAGTGTGTGTGTGTGTGTGTGTGTGTGTGTGTGTATGTGTGTGTGTGTGATGCACAAAGCCCAGAAAGATAAAAGAATTAAATGTTCTCTTTCCTATGTGGATCCTAACTTTAGTGCTTATATTTATGTAGATAAAGCAGTGTGATAGTAGGCATACATAATAAAATTAGATGGGACACCAGGAGAGGAGAACTAGAGGCACTAGAAGAGCAGGAGAGGGGGGCAAAAGGACGCACATGACATCAAAGAATTAAAAGCAAGCAAAGATGGAGAGAAGAGAGAGGGAATGAATGATTGCATGCTAATAAAAAGGTATTAGAAGACCAACTGTGGTTGTTTGAGTATGCTTGGCCAAACTAGGAACACTATTAGGAAGAGTTGCCTTGTTGGAGTAGGTGTGATCTTGCTGGAAGAAATGTATCAGTGTGGGGGTGGGCAACAAGACCCTCCTAGTCACATGGGAGCTAGTCTTCTCTTGTTTGCCTTTGGAACAAGATGTAGAACTCTCAGCTCTTCCACCACTATGCCCACCTAGATGCTACCATGCTTCACCCTTGATAATAATGGACTGAACCTCTTGCATTGGTCATGGTGCTATTTGACAGCAATGGAAACCCTAACTAAGACACCAACAAGATGAACAACTTAAGCAGAAGAGAGATGCAGATGTAACCAGAATGACCCTGTTAGGAGCAGTAAACAGTAGTAGTCATCCAGAAAGAAAACTGACATAGAATTCATTTCAATGGGATTTATTGAAATTAAGAGAGCTGGAAGGTCATGATTGGGCCCTAGGGTGAAAGGAGAGCATGAGACAGAATAACATGTCATATGTAGATCTAAACAAGATGGAGCTTAAAAGTAAGGAATGGATTCCCTTCAGACTAGCTGTTCTCAATCTTTGGTGCTTGCATATCAGATACACTGCATATCAGATATTTATATTATGATTCATAACAGCAGCAAAGTTACAGTTATGAAGTAGCAACAAAGTAATTTTATGGTTGGGAGTTATGCATTACCCCAACATGAGGAACTGTATTAAAAGGCCGTGGCATTAGAAGGTTGAGGACTATTGCTTTAGGACCTGGGTAAGACCTTCTTTAAAAGGTAAGACTGAGAGAGGGATGAGAGAAATGGCCAAGAGAGGGATCAGGAAGCAGAGGCGGCTCTTAAGAGAGCAACTTTCAGACCACCACTTTGAGCAAGTCAGCTAAGGAATCTTCCCAGACCAAATCCCCAAGACAAAGAAATGATCTGACCCTTTATAACTCTTTTAGGGGTGGTGGGAAGTTTTACATCATGTGATTTAGTTCAACATAGCATGCATGGCAAAGAGCAGGGACGAGCCACATTAGGAAGACAAATCAGGGCTTGCTGTTGGGCCATAGCACAGACAACTTCAGAATTCTCCACTCTAGAGTTTGCCTTGTTTGGGTGGTGTGTATGTGCGCGTGCGTGCGTGCGTGCGTGCGTGCGTGCGTGCGTGTGTGTGTGTGTGCACGTGTATCAGGTTTGTGTGATATATACTTTGTTAACAGACTTTTTAAGATGACTAGCTATGTCAAAGCAGTTTAACATAAAGAATTATTCTGGCATGACAAGCTATGGACTGGACTTCAAGATCATCACTGGGATTCTTCCCTTAGGGTTGCAGGTAATCCATGTCCTTCTGTGAACCTCCTCTATTCTTAAACAACTTTCACAAAGTTCTGACCAGCTCTTGAGAATCCGAATTCCCACTTGTTAAAATAAATACTTGTATTTAAATACGACATAAAATAACAGGCATCTCAATTGCTAGAATTAAATACTGACCACACCATCACCCCACTGCTCATACTTCCAAAGGTTAACTTCTTTGGAAATCTCATCTCAAGGAGATAATAGCTCTCAGTGTTAGAGATACAGATATTAACACGCGTGCTTTCTATAGTATATCTACTAGAAGACCTCCCAGCTATTGACTGCTAACTAAATGCAAGGCTAGATGAAGGCTCTTATATAATTATACCTTGTCATAGCCACACAAAACCTATAGACACCTTAGCATTTTTGTTTTATAGACCAGTGTACCACAGTGAAGTGTGTGTGTGTTTGTGTGTGTATGTGTAAAGTGTGTGTGTGTGTGTGTGTGTGTGTGTGTGTGTGTGTGTGTGTGGGTGATCTGCTTAAGCATACAGTTCTTGCCAATGAGGTTATCATGAAGTTCTTCATAGAGATTGAGCTACACTCTATAGTAGCCAAATAGTAAGGCAGAATGTCCTTTGGACATAACATATCATCTTGAGCTTTGCTCCTGGTAGCCATGGCAACTAGAGCCAAAGAACACAGTGCTAGCCAGGTCTATGGTAATGGATGACTGACACTTCCCAGTGAGCAGAAGAGAGGAGGGTCAGGAGATTTTCACCCAAGAGTTTCACTCTCTAACATTGTAAGTGATCTTGGGAGGTGCTACATTATATTAGAAGTAGAACGTTGATTACACACAGGAGTCAATGATACAGCTTTCATGAGTTTACTTCCATGACAGGTTTAGACTTTGCTGCTAGTTGGAGTTGCTCACATTCCTGTAAGTAACTAATCACCTATGTACTATGATCAGTAAATTCACTAGTCTTACCAACTTAGACTTTGATAAAATTGTACTTTGGTCTGTCAGTGGTGCCTATCTGGAGCGTATGGACATTTGCTTGTATCTATCTCACTAGGAAAAATAAAAGCAAGGGTAAACATTGATGTTATGATGTGGCTACATAGACCATGACTGAAAAGCACCTGAATGGATGCCCACTGGGATGTGTTACTCAGCTTCCCCAGGGCAGACCTTTTGTACCTCAAGCACTGAGCTTTGCAGGATGGAGCAGGCAGCTTCACTACTGTGGGCCTCAGCTCTTTGCTTGGTTAAAATGGAGATGAAGTGGAGGAGCGGAAAGAGCTACAGGCAATGGAAGGTACTAAGAGTGGGTGAATCAGTATTCTCAAGGGACAACATTCCATGTACGTTATGCATTCCTCAAGCCAGCCTTTAATACATACACATAAGGGGCTGGATGGGTGGCTCCATGATTAAGAGCACTGGGTGCTCTTTCAGAAGTCCTGAGTCCAAATGAAATGGTCCATATGGTCCAGAGGTTTGTATGGGATTAGATGCCCTCTTCTGGTGCGCATAAAGACAACATACTAAATGATTCCCAGAGAGAGAGAGAGAGAGAGAGAGAGAGAGAAAATAATAAGGAAAAAGGTTATTTGAGACTGAGCATGAGTAGGGGAGACTTGGGAGGAGTTGGAAGGGGAGAGGGAAGAGAGAATAATAGAAATCATGTGACTATAGTACACATGTAGGAAATTATTTTTAAAAGAATTAAAAAGAAATCATGGAAGGAAAAGAAATGTGGAGACAGATGTAATCAATTTTCTTAGGAAAAGAAATGAAATAGGCATTCCGGAAACAATCTTCATCTCTCAAAGTTCTCAGATGCTTAGGGCTCTTGAAGTGATCAAGGTCTCAGGGCTGATCTACTTCCCAAATATAACCAGGAAGGAGATACACGCTTCATTTTCTAATGATCTTATAGTCCTGCTTCCTTCTTCCTGTGGCCATCAGAGAATCCATCTAATGCTCCTCTGTCCCCAGGGAGTTCACTTATCTGGCACCCCACCCAGCCACTTCCCATCCAAAGGCATTTTATTTCTAGTGAGGGGCCAGTGTGCTTATACAGTGCCTGGTGTGTCTTTCTAGGCATGAAGCACATCTAGAAACTGACGCTTCATCCAGCCTTGGTTTTCAGAGAGTTTTCTTGTCCAAGTCAAAAGAGTTCCTCAAGACTCTTTTGCCTGAAGGAGCAACAATTCAACATCTGCTTCAAAGTAAAGTGAATTCCTGTAGGTCATGCTTGTACATACTTAAGACCCCAATATTTGAGAGGCTGGGGCAAGAGGCTTGTGAGTTTAAGGCCAGCCTGAGCTACATTGCAGGACGATGTCTCAAAAAAATTTGTTTAATGAATTCTTTTCTTGAGTATACAGAATGTCCCTTATAAAAGTGGTTTGTGCCTACTAGAAATTGCTTCTCTATTCAGTGTGCTGCATTTGAAGTAGCGTTCGACTTTGATCCTCTGAGTTCCTTTAACACATCAGATGGGTCTTAATACCCATAGGAATATATCAACTCTTTCCAAGTTAAACAAATGGGGGCAAGCTAGAGAGGTAGTAAACACACATCTATAGGGTTCTGGCGACTCACTAAGCCACTTCAGGTGCAGTCCTGGGCAGGGGAGGGGAGGGAACACAGACTGCTCTTTGAGGGAGGGACGGCGGGGGTCATGGCATACACCACCACCCGGATACAGACAATGCACCGCAGAAAAGCAACTTGCAAACCTCAGTTGTGTGGAGACAGCTCTGTGCCCTCCATCCCACATGCAAATAAACATTCTAAAAATATTCCCTGGCTCTGCTGGTCTCCTACCCTCCGGCATGGAAGAGGAAAGCCTCCCTGTGTTGTGAGCCCAGCCAAATGTACATGCGTTCCCACCCTGCTTTCCCACACGTTAAGAAACTTACAAATGGGAAACTGTTTGCAAGGCTAATTCCTATCAGGTACAGACCTGCCCCATCATTACAGACATGAACCCCTTTTATTTTGCACAGTGGACTCGGGAGAGAAAACAGTAATTTCCATCATTTCCTGTATTAAACCCTCTCCAAACATAGCTTATCAAAGAGCGAGCAAAGGTAGGCACACCTACATAACAATGTCCACACTATCCAGCTTCTCAAGGTTGTAATCAGCTGGAAATTAGGGTGCTCCTTTATCCTTTGAGCATCTAAGAAAGGGGATCAGTGATGCTTCTGTGCCAGAGAAGAGCATCACTGAACTGAGTGTAGCTGGGAAAAGCCCACCAGAGCGGTTTAGACTTTTTTTTATTTATTTATTTATTTTTCTTGTTGTTGAGCTAGGGTCTCACACTGTATCACAGGCTAGACTGAAGCTCACTATGTAGCCCAGGCTGGGCTTTGGACTCACAGCAATCCTCATGTTTCTGCCTCCTGACTTCTGGGTTTGCAGGTGAGATCCACTCATGTACCTAGCCTTTAATCTTGCTTTATCACACCTTTTGACGAGATCAATATCTTAGAGCAATATTTTCAGCATCTAAACTTCCAAGACAAGCATTTCCCCTCTTCTCCTTTGTGAATACTCAAAGCCAAGGCACGTTTAGCAACCACGAACATACAGCTCTAATTACGCTGGTCACTGTAACAGCAAGCACTGCCTTATTCCAGCTTGGCCCCACTCTGGTAGTAAAAGGGAAAGCAGGCTTATATTAGGAGGCAGAGACTTGATATATGACAAATTGTTCAAAACAAAACAAAACCCAAAACAAACAAAGGTTTGGATTTGATGGAGTTGCGGTTTTCATCTTTTGTGATAGAATGACCCCATTTTTAAGATCTAGAACTTGCTACCATCTAATTGCTGAGATGCAGAAGGGGAGGAGCAAGAAGACACAGGAGGACAGGGACTGCCATTCTTCAGTTGCTACTTGTGGTTAGCAGGGGGGAATTCAAAGAGACGAATCTCCTTGGCTCTCCAATTCTAAGAAACAGGGAACAGTAAAGGAGACTATGAGGGAAGAAAGATATAGTGTCCCTGCAATGGCTACTACTGTCTATGTGAGAACAGAATCTTAGAGGATAGATCTGGATTTCGACTAGGTTCATTCAGGTGGGAGGACCCACGCTAAGTGTAGGGAGCATCATCCCGTGAGTTGGAATCCCACACTACAAAAAGGAGCACGCACAATGAACACCAACATCCACCTCTCCCTGCTTCCTAGTTGTGGACACAGTGTGACCAGCTGTCCCACACTCCTGATGCCATGCCTCCCCACTCCCACACTGTGAAGCCAAATCAACTGCTCCAACCCTATGTTTCTTTGACCATGTATTTTGTTTGTCACACCGATGAGAAAAGTCAGAAATCCAGCTCCTGTCACCACATCGGGACCACCAGTACTATTCTTCCTGCAGAGTAGAAAGCTGATTTAGTTTTAAAATTAAGGTCAGTCCATTTGAGAAGACCACTGACTCTGTGATGGGCAAACAAATCACATGTAGCTGCTAATTTTAAATAAAATTCAAGACAGATCTTTGGCAAGGCTCTTTAGAGCAAAAAAAAAAAAAAAAAAAAAAAAAGAAAGAAAAGAAAATACAAAATATTTCAACCAATTAGTGTAGGCTTCCAAATTAAGAGGTTAAAAACTGTTACATTTTAACACCTACAAATTACATTATTCATGACACCAGTGCTGTCCCACTGACAAAGTCTGTATCTAATTTGGTTAATGAAGTATTTGAACATTACTGGTTATGTGCTGTTTCAAGTTCAGAATTCCAAAGTTTTCTAAACTGAGAGCTGTCAAGTAGATCCGGAAAAGGGCAAGAAACCAAGAGCTACTTTGTCTAGTGAGGGCTCATTGCAGCAAAGTCCCCGCCATCTCCTCTTCCTTACTAAAATGGAGCTTGACCCTACACTGGGAACTGGGGAAGAGGAGCCTGCCAGAAGTCCTGTGGTTTCCCTGCATCCCTGTCAACACAGAGCCTGGGGCGGACTGTGCTGTGTTTTAAAAAATCGCTCCAATTTACAAAGCATTTGCTCTTTGCTAAACACTATGCTAAGTATGAGGACCACATATTTTTTAAAGTGTGTTGTGGGGGATATATCTGTGGGGATGCATGTGTGTGGAGGCGAGAAGATAACCTTGGGTCATCCCTGGAAATGTTGTTTAACTCCTTTGAGACAGGGCTCTTCATTGACCTGGTGTTTACGAATTTAGTTAGGCTGGCTGGCCAACAAAACCTAGGGATCTCTTGTCTTACCTTCCCAGTGCTGGCATTATTATTATAAGCATGAGCTAACACATCCTACTATTCTCTTCCTCCTCTTCCTCCTCTTCTTCCTTCTCCTCCCCCCTCCTTTTCCTCTTCCCCCTTTTCCTCCTCATCTTCCTCCTCTTCCTCCTCTCCTTCTTCTACCTCCTCCTCCTCCTTTTATATGTGAGTCATTGGAATAATATATGGGTTCTTATACTTACAAGGCAAGTGGTTTACCAACTTAAAAGCAAACAACAAACTATCATTGCCCATGTAGAGGTGTGCAAACAGAACATTTAAACAACTGGTTCAGGTCTTTGTGCTGTTAAGTGTGGTCGCCCAGCCTACAATCCTGCCCCAGAGCTCACCCTCTTGGCATTGATTTTAGGGACATGCCTTACTCTCCCTTTTGTAATGTGTCCATTTTACAGGTGACTTGCAGAAGGCACACTTAGAAGAAACACCTGCAAACTCTGCTGGGAAAGGCTGAACACATGGGGTAAACTGCCCACCCAGTTTGAGATGGGAAACTGGAGTCCTCTCTAAGAACTCAACATCTCTGAACAAAGGTCCTCTGAACTGTAGCCCACGGAACATGTCAACACAGCTTCGAGACCAATTACTTTCCTTCAGTTTAGGGGATAAATGAAAGGCGCATGGGGAGGGGTGATGAGAGAGGAGAGTGGAGCCAAGGCTTTGGGAGCTCGCAGGAAGATGAGCAAATCTGTGCACAGATCCTGAAGTGAAAATGACGGCAGTGGAATTTTTATGAAAAGCGATGAGTGGTGTTAGCAAGAGGAAAATCACAGGCAAAAAAAAAAAAAAAAAAAAAAAAAGAGAGAGAGAGAAAGAAGTCCACTTTACCTTAGGAATTAGTAGCTTACCAGTGTTGAAACAGAACAAGGCATCTGAGCATTTAAATGTGACATGTACTTAAGGTTTTATTTCTGATTAATTACTTTCAGCAGGATCCAGGCATTACACTTTACAACGGTTTCTTCTTCCAGGGAAACCTCTCTGGATCAGCTCATTTCCTTAGCCAAGGGGGTAGGGTTATCAAGAGGTAAGGAAATGTTCTGGAAAAATCATAAAACTTCACACTCCTTTTAGACATTCACTTCTGCGAACTTGTTGACAGTAACAAATGCCCAGAAAATATGGGCTGAGTTGTTTTCGATTGCTGTTTGAGTAACAGATTAATTTAATAATCAGTGGGATATTGAATGACGAAAATTATTGCTTATGGCATCCAAACCACCAACCCTAATGACATTCTTATGTAAATTCTTATTTTCTTTTAGGCTCCTGCATTCTTAATAAACCCTATATTTTCGTAAATCCTTTTTAAAAAAAATATTGCATACTGTCTCTCTGTGCTATAATATATAATATATCTGTCTGTGTTAAAGGCAGATAAATGTCCACGTTTGGAGTTGCCAATTTGAAGGTTTCTATTTACAGAAAATGAGTCATTCCTGGATAGATGTTCCATGTTGGACCATCTTGTGATACAGGAAACTGCACATAGAAATGGAGTCCAGAGCAGCTCTTCTTCCCTGAAGAACAAAACCAAACTCACACTGTGGCTACAACCACCTGTCACAGCTCCCTGAGTCCTAGCAAACAGCTCAAGACCAGGGTCATCTGATCCCCTTTAAAGGGTGGGAGATTGTTAATGACACACCAGGAGCAAACCAGCAGCTCATGCCTGTTCCCATGAGAGGGACAGGATTCTTTGGGCCTGTGGCTCTATGGCTGGCCATTGCTTGTGGAAGAAAGTAATCATTGCCTTGAGACCAGTTGGTGATGGATGCTGTTCTCTGTGTTCCATTGCGGAAGGCGAGATGTTTTTCTATGAAAAAGATCTTAGTGCATAATTTCTGAAATACTATAATTTTAACCAAACTCAGTTTCCAGCTTCCTTCTGGCCAAATGCAATAGCTGTGTTATTTCTGAATGGAATTGCTCCTGACCTGAAGTTACCTGTAAAGTTCATAAAAATTTAGCAATAATCCTTGATAACTTTATCTGAAAATATTTTCATTACAGGCAAAATGTGACAGTTTTCTCTACTAATTACACCTAAAGGACATCATACTGAGCTATCTGTGGGCCAGGAAGAAGGGTACGTGACAAAAATTAAGTAACATGACTTGCTTCCTTAACAGCCTGAGTTCCAGGAATGGATGCTCACATGGAGGGACAAACAATATGTTATAACTATTGCTATAAAGATAATGGACATGTTCTAATAAATTGCATTTTATGTAATGGAGCTAGCTAGAAAAGATGGGAAGGTATCTGTAGACAAGAAGGATGGAGCTCCATTTGTCAACAGCACCTCTCCCCCCAGTCTCTTTATGATGCATCACACTGCCGTTCACGTACACACACCTCTTTTACTAGGTAGTGATTTCCTCTCTACCATAGCTTCCCCACTTTTGCACTCTCATCCAAACTGTCTGGTGACTTGTCTGCAAAGCCCACAATCGTGGATGCTTCCTTCACCATCCTTGCTTCTTCAGGTATAGTCTAGTGTGGGGGATGTAACAGACAGCCAAAACAGTATTTACTGAAGTCACAAGCTAGTTTTAATTTTCCTTCTGTAGTTTATTTTCTCTTTGGAGCAAAGGCATTAGGAGCAAACTTCAGGACTACTAGAATACGGAGCTCCTTTTTTCTTGTTAACCCCTCCACCACCTTGAAGGTTACAGGGACAGAAACCAGTGATGAAGACAGAAATACAGACAGCGGTGGTCCCATGGGAAGTGGAAATTATGCCAAAGAGAGAATACATTGGGGGATCTGCTGGGGAGCTGGTACTGTTCTCTGAGGTCTTAGCTTCTAACATTCAGTATGGGTGGATTTGTGTGGCAAAAAAGAAAGAGTATACAACTGTTCTTAATAAAATGTTGACCACCCCTGCCCCAAATCTATATCTGAAACCTTAGGATTTGCATATATTTCTCTGTGAGCCATGCTTCAATCAAAAGCTTACTCCAAAACTGAAGGAAGAGCCTCAGCCCTTCCATTCATACTTCTGAGCACTTAAGTGCCTTGCCTCCTTACTCCTCCAGCTCAACAGGGCTTCAAGATCTGAAACCAAGCAGAGATGGTTGCTCTGCACTCCATCCCATCCACCCATGAATTCTCCATGACAACAACCTAATGTCTGGACCATAGGAGAATGTCATGTTCTCCCATGTAGCAAAGTGGGTAGGTGAGCATTTCTTTGTTCTGAGACCTTTAGGTAATTTTAATCAAACAGCACCAGCATTGTTGGTTTCTCTTTTTGAGGTATTAAGGGAAAATGCTGCTTTCCTAACCAATCTCCTGCCTTGGATTTTCTTCTGTTTTCTCAGGTATGATGGCCATAAGAACTATAACATAGGTATGATTGCCAAAACATAGGGGTGACCTTGAGGAGTCTGCAGTCTTGATGCCTGGGGGTATAGTATCCCTTTGGTCTGTAAGGTTCTTTATTGCTAAATTGTAATATACACGTCCCCAGAACACAAAGCCATGTTCTGTCAGTAACTTCTAAGATGTGCTATTAAATATGACATGTAGTTTCTGTTTCTGTAGAGGCAATATTAGACTTGGGACAGGAATATTCATATTTCTCTAGAATGTTTTTCAGGGTTGAAACTTAGTGAATGTGTGATCTGAAACATCTCAGCCATTTGTGGCACTTAACAAAATACCTTAGAAAGTAACTTAAGGAAAACACAAAAAAAAAAACCTATCTGTTTGCAGATAGTCTCTCATAATTAAGAGAGAGCTTACCCTCTGCTCAAAGATGGGGTAGAGATGCAGATAGATTTCCTCAGGCTTCTCTTATAAAAACATTCATTTTACTGGGGAGGGGGTAGTACAGCCCTCAGGTCCTAATCAACTCTTAAAAGACTCCACCTACTGACATCACATTGGGAAACAGGTTCTGCCATATGACTTTGGGGTCAGGGTTCACACATACAAGTATTCCCGAGCACTATCCATGCGTGGAATGTGGTTATTTACTGGGTATTAGTTTGTCCTAAGCATAGTGCCATAACATATTTTTCTTCACTTGGTTCTTGTAGTGAGTCCATGAGAAGCTTACTATTATTACCCCACAAATTACACAAGAAGGAGAAAGTCTTCCACAAGTTGGGTTTTCTTTCCCGTTACTATAAAGAAATTAAGAAGGCAGGGATCACATCCTGAACTTTGTACTTTCAAGGTCCCCTGTGTCAAATCACTACACAGACTCATCACTCTCTTGGGCTGGCCCTAGAAGGTTCCCAATCAGGAGAAAAACCTGTGACATTTCAGACCGGGCAAATATAAAAGCCATCCTGCCATAAACAGACATGTGCAATGTCATGAGAAAACAAAATATGTTGAATTACAAAAGAGCTTATGGGAAGAGGGAAAGCCAATGCACAGCTGAGCATAAGGAGCTGATAATCTGACCTGCACCAGAGCTCTGAGAGGGGAAAACAGCAGCAGCCATGAGAAGTCAAACTTCTAGCTGAAAATGAATTCTGCTTAGGGAAAATATTTACCATAATTATATGGTGATAAAGCCCCTAAATAGGAAGACTTACATCACAATTATTCCCAGGCAGTCAATACCAATGAGATACTCGAGAGGAGCTAAAAGGCACAGCTACCATAGAAACTTGAGTCCTGTGCTAGTGCCACAGAATAATAATTAATATACAAGTTCAAAGTTTCAAAAACTGTAACAGAATACACAAGTAAAGAGTTTACCATCAAAGAAGATGGTCAGTAGCTCTCCAGGGGATGCTACCAGAACACTCTTAAAAGGTTACTATTTAGCACAGACAACCTAACAAAGACTGTACAGAAGAAATAACTACCTTTAAAATAGGCAAATTAATCTTTTAGAAAGTCATGAATATTAAAAACAGGGTGGACATTTTAAGCAAAAGACAAGCAAGCTGAGTTTTAAAAAAATCACAAAGGACAAATCAAATAAGCAAAAAGGATAAACTGATATTGAGAATCACCTCAATGAAACTTCAGAACAGGCTAGAGAAAGGACTCTGTGAAAACCATTGACAAGGAGGAGGGGGCAAACTACCTACCAGATCCAAGAGCTGAGATACAGGAGTCAGTAGGAAGCATCCTTACTTAGAGTCTGTGGCCGTGACCTGTATGACAGTGTTCATGCTACATCCAGGAGGACTTTAAACAAAGCATGGGAGAATGTGTCACTCCTACATCGTTCCTAACAACCAAAAATAAAAATGATACTCCTAAAGCAATGGTGGTAGAAGTAATCAATAAGCTATATTAAATCAAATAGTTACTGGATTAAAAATATAGAATGTGGGAGCTGTATAATGAGCTAGGAGGTAAGCCCAGTTAGAAGTCTCTTAAGTTTTTGTTTGTTCATGAGCAAGGGAGAGGCTCTAACTAATCCGGGCACATCCACAGAGCAAGGGTAGCCACAGGAAGGATTCAGGGTGTAGCCGTGTACTCACAGAAGAAAAGGTGGATACAGAAAAATCAAAAAAAAAAAAAAAAGGTAAAAATAAACAACAAAGCTGGGAAAAGAAAACCATCCAAAATGATGCTAGGAATAATACTGAACTCGTCAGAAAGCACAAATGTAGCATCCAAGGGTCAATCTAGCAGAGGATAGAGGCAATGCAAATGTCAAGTCCAGCTGCATCCTACATACAGAGAAAAATCGAAGTGTGAAGAAGACACCAGCGGAACTGAGAAATGAAGGGACTGGGGACATGTGCTCAGGCAACACTCCCTGAATGAGCCGCTTTACCTGTGTGGTAAGCAGAAGGAAGCAGATGCTGAGGTGTGAGGTATTTGTGTATAAAGATGGCTCACACGTAGACTGGGAGAAAGGAGTGACTGGTTAGAAAGCAATCCTGATCCAAACAAGGATTTCCATGTAGCACAACTTCAGAGTCTAGACTGTAAGACGAACTAAATGATAGGTAAAACCCCTAACCCTGGGAAGAGACTATATAACATCTGTAATAAATACTCATACACATAGTAGAAAAAATGAGCAAGGGTTTGAAATACACTGATCACATTTGATCTAATAGGCAAATATTGATCTTTCGACAAAGCTATTTGAAAATTCAACTTGCTTTCAAAGCTCATGAACAAATACTACAGTGGAAACCAACTTTGCACAGATACAAGAAAGCACATTGTGCGGGCTACACCACCGTTTAAATAGATGTCAATAATAAGCAAGAGCCTCGTAATGCATCTATTATAGAAGTTTAGTCACAGTTTGAATGTGTGCAGATACAAATGGCTTCAACTTAGAAAACTTTTACAGCTCAAATTGGAAAACCTGAACATTAAATTGGTAAAGATGTACTGGAATGGAGCGAGAAACACAGAGCATGCAGAGAAAAGCTGAACAGTAAACCAAGATACTCAAAGATTAAAAACAGAATAAACTCAAAACAGAACAAAGACAAACAGCACATCCATGGTAGCTGAAGAGGATGAGATGGCAGAGACAGAGATGCAGGGGACAGAAAAAGAATTTAAAACTCACAAATTGAAAGGGAACAGTGTATTGCATATTTATTTTAAAAATCCAGAAGAGAGAACTTTGAATAGCTTTAAAATTAAAAAATGATAAGTATTTGAGGAGAAATAAACATTTTAATATGAATAATTATACAATGTATCTCAAAGTATCACATGGTACTCCATAAATAGGCATACTTTTAAATATACAAGATAATTTTTAAAAGAAAGGAAGAGATAAAAATAACAAATATGTTAACATTTTAAATTAAACACCATTTATGAGTGAACTCAATAAACTTGGAAATGAGATGAAAAACATAATATCAAAAGAAATATAATCACTAAATCAATTCAAAAAATAGAATAAAAAGAAAATGATATGTAAATATGAAAATGACATAACAGAACCAAGAAATTTTCATGCTAACTTAAAAATAATAAAAACGAACGGTTTATAAAAGAAAGAGAATTAGAAAATACAGAGGGATCTGTCCACAAAAAAGTGACTAAGTAATTGCAAACGCTTACCCCACGTATCCCATCAGACACCGGGAGCTGTGTGAATGTTAACCAAATTCATGAGAAACATATATTCATCTCATAAGAAGTGTTACAAATGGTAGAGAAAGGGAGAAAATCCCTTAAGTAATTCTGTGAAAACAACTCAACAGCAAACCGAATGATAATACAGGAAAAAAAAATTCTAGCTACTTTTACCTTTGACCACATATATAAGTTAATAAGTCAAATAAGTCAAATAAATGAACTTAGCAATATGTTTTAGCCTGGATATCTTTTTTTCTTTCTTGGTAGTTAAGTGGCAATGGCAGTTTTATTTGGAGAAATCAAGTATGATTTTCACTTTAAATAAGGTCTCTGCTGTGAAGGGTACAGAACACCACATCCACGTACAGACCCATGTGCTTCTGAGAGCTCACGGCGCTGTGTAAGAGATGTATCATGTGGAGAAGTTGTTACTGTGTGAAGATCATCAAGTACAGAAAAGCTAGGATGCTTCAATGCCACCAGTCAGTACAGTCTTATGGTCCACATTAACATAAGGTGGCCACCACCAGTCAAGGTATCATTATGGAATACACGATTAGATACATGTACGATGCTTACATGTATGCCTGTAAGACATATTTATATCAATGAAATACACATATTTCAAATGAAGAAACTAAATAAATCAGCAGAACCACACAAATAAATTATCTTGATAGTATAAATATGTTATTATATACAGTTCAGCATCTACCCAGTTATCAAACAAAAAATGACGGCAACAGAAACTCTTAATGTTTCCTTAATCATTTAGCAAATACTGACCCATGATAAACCCATAGTAACTCTAAGCAGGGACAATAACAATGGCTATACAAATGTCCAGGGAAGAAGGCTGATGGATGGAAGATGGAAAAAGAGAGGAGAAGCATGCATGTTGCCAGAATGCATATATATATATATATATATATATATATATATATATATATATATATATATATGAATCTGGTAAAAGAATGTGTGGTTTTTTTTAATAATATGGATTTAAACTTTAGAATGCTTTCTATTCCTCAAAGATATTATGGCATTTAGTAAGGACTGTCAGAATAGTCTAGAATCATTCTTTATAACAGGGAACATTCATGCCTATCATTTCTTTAAAAATAATTAAAACATGGGGTTTGAAAAAAATGATTAACATGAACATTTTTACATTATTTCCATTCTATAATAAGAAAATCTAATAAATATATTTAACATGATATTGTTAAACAGGGTTAATGGAAACTTCTTGTCAAGAATATCTAGTGACACTAATCACAACACAGCAATTAGGTATGAAAATTAGATACCGTTTTATAAATTGTAACATATTCTATGCAAAAAGTCCAGGGAATCCATGTAAGAACTATTAGATCTAAAGTACACAGAGCAATCTGGTGTCTATAAAATATTCAATAAACAGAAACCAGTATTACTGTTATGAATTATTATTATTATCAAGTATCACCATTATACATTAGAAAAGTAGTTCTAGTGTTCTTACTAAAGCAAGAAAAACTACAAGTAAGCTATGTATAAGTCTGATATAATTTATGCTTACTTTAAGAAGTATGGGAAAAGGCATATAAATAAGGAGATGTGGTTAATTTGTTATTAAGGAGGTTAGATATTCTAAAAATTGTTATCCTCTTCAAACTGACTGTAGCTTGCAGCAATTTTCATGAAAACCAGAATTCATGGCAATGAACAAGCAAATTCTAAAGTTAATATGAAATGCTAAAGAGCTGCGAATACCAGAAATACCTTGGAGGAAGAATAAGGAAAGGATACATGCTTTCCTAAGTATCTCCTAGCTATACTAAGGGCCTACACAATGACAACATAGACGATTAAAAACAGCTCTGCAGATCAGTGGGTGTAAGCATCACTACAAATGGATAGGGAATCAAAAACTATTTCATAAAAAGTGCAAGTTAATAGAATGGCTTCCTAATAGATGTGAAGCTCCAGGTTCAATCCCCAACTTCACACACATACCCACGTATGCACAAAGATACACACAAGTGCAGATTAAGGGGTGGCAGAGATGCTTTGATAGTTCAGCAGTTAAAGGTTCAACTGTGCAAGCCTGCCAGTGTAGGCTAGTCCCCAGAACCCATGTAAAGGCAGACGGAGAGCACCCACTCTGCAAAGTTGCCCTCTGACCTTTACACGTGACCGGCCAGTGCAGGTGTACCCTACCATCCACGCACTGAAAATGAAGTACAAGTTTATACTTGTGTAATATATAGAAAAAGAAGAAGTCAGAAGTCCGTTTGTGCTGGGCAGCACATACAAACTGCATAGGGTTAAGGTTCTAAATACAAGCAGCACACACGGATGTGTTCAGAAGAAAAATGCAAACATTGCTGTGCTAGGAAAGGTGAAGACTTTCTTAAGAGTGGTACACAGTGCATAAAACTGAAAAGGGCAAAGCAGACTATATTAAAATGTAAACAAAAGAAAGCTTAGGTTCATCAAGAGTCATTCCCAACAGTGAAGAGATCAAAGAACAGGATGACACATAGAAAGCATCTGAACTTATTACAACATAGTCTTGGAAGCACAGGAAACCTAAATCAATAAGAATAAACTCGACTATCCAGCAGCCACCTACCCAACAGGTACAGAGAAACAAGTCTCTAAATG
The DNA here is from genome assembly GCA_030674055.1 of Rhabdomys pumilio. NCBI lineage: Eukaryota > Metazoa > Chordata > Mammalia > Rodentia > Muridae > Rhabdomys > Rhabdomys pumilio. Next base: position 182,247,561 of record JANHMN010000001.1, on the reverse strand, counting down.
ACCAATGAAACTGTTAAAATCTGTTTGTCATCAGACCTTAGATGCTCAACATCAGGCCACAGAGAAACCATGCCTTGTAGGTGGCATTTAACTACACATAAGGGCTCTGTCCTCTCTAAACATGTCTAAGTACATTTGCTGAAGTTGCCAACTGTAAACTGGTGAAACACCAGTTAGGATGTCCTCCAAATAGCAGTGGATTGGATTAAACTCTTCGATATTCCAGGCTGTATTGTTATACATTCTGAGTGTTTCCCAATCTTAAAACAATACCAAAAACAAGGACTGTTTCTTCCCAGCTGATAGAATTACGCTCTCACACAAGAGGGCAGCCATGTTTCCTGGCTCTCAGTGCAATTGTGTGTGTGTGCTCCAGTCTCATTGGCCCATGGGGAAAGCACTACAGTCAATAGAAAGGTGTGTGCAGTGGGCTGCAGGGGCTGGGGGGGGGGGTGGCTTACTTGGAGCAGTCTTCACAAGCAATGTTCCCTGTGGTCTCCTTGATGGTGCGTTCAGAAACAAAGGCTGGGTATTCAGTATCACAAGGCTCCAGGGTCTGTTTCAGTTTCTGGGCTGTAGGGAAAAGAGGGAAGAAAATAATGAAAGCTTGGTGTTCAGGCTCAATGCCGTGCCTGGCAACCCACCCAGCTCTGAAGCAGTTCTCCTTAAGAAGCTCTGTGATTTTTCTAGGCACGGCACAATGCATTATTTTCTAATTACTTCAGTGATTTCATCTGCCAAGCAACTCTGTAAGCTATAATTCCTGAAGCAGTTGTGTTGGCTTGATCGACTATCATTTATGCATCACAAGAATTCCTCTTTCTGGGTCAACTTCAGCCAAGGGGTCTCTGACTTCAGACTCACAGCAACTTAGCACCAACACTTCCGGGAATCTGAACACATACATAAAAATGTAAGCTGTACCATATTATTGAGGGCAAGACAAATGTTGTGATACGATTGCATAGTTCTATTTTTTTTAAAGAAAACTGAACTGTAAATATATTTATATAGTAAAATACACAATGTATTTGAAGTATCCCATAGACCCAACTTTATTATTATAAAGTTTCTTGTTCAAGAAGACTGTGTCCGTTTAAACAATGGGGACATGAGAATGAGCACATAGTAGGCAATCTATATAGGCTGGTGGTAAGTAGTTTAGATAACTTTCTCCCAGTAGTTAAGATCCAAACGGTCAGAGTACAAGTACTTAGTACATAGTGCTAGGTGTTGGATTAATTATAATAATGATAACAGTAACAAAATGACACAAGCATCCTTGGCTTTGCAACTTTAAATGATGCCGATTAGCGCAGGGTTAAGTGCAAAGGCTCCTGCTGGAGAGAAGTCTGGAGAACAGATCCCCCACTCTGCTGCTTCTAGCTAGCTGTCAGCATTCTCCTCTATAAAGTAGGGATGCTGGTGGCTCAGGCACCCTGCACTGAGTAGGAGTGGGTGTACTAATTTAAGTTGCACCCTGGAATATCTTCAGTTTCCCAACAACCACCAGTTTTTTGCTTTGTTTTGGCTGATATAGGCACAGAATTAAGCTTGTCTATAAAATTTACATTTTTAATTCTGCAATGTAATGCATAGAATACAGGTTATAATCCAGCTACATATGAATAAATGTCAGAACTAGAGCAAACTGTCTTACTGGGATGCTGTGGGATCTAAGAGGGTCCATGAGGACTACATCTGCAAAACACCTAGCTGTACACAGTCCGATAATTATTAGGTGACCCGTAAGCTGTGACCTATGCCTTTGAATTCTAACACAACTGTGTCTAACATGTGTGTTTTTCCTCTGAGGAAACTATTTGGAGTCATAGTATACTAGAATATGCTTTTTTATTTAAAATAATTCAGAGTCTAGTTCAGCTTTTTTCACCAGAACTCGTGATTTAAATGACCTGAGGTCATCTCACAGGGCTGGACTGAGGAGGCAGCATTAATGTACACACAGCTTCTCACAAGAAAAAACTTCTCTCTCTCTCTCTCTCTCTCTCTTTCTCTCTCTCTCTCTCTCTCTCTCTCGTGCATACACACACACACACACACACACACACACACACACACACACAAAGGACAAATGATCTTAACTTCTGAACAATGTCTCCATCTCTCCATCATCTCCTCTTGGGTAGTGTTTTAGTTTGTTTAGTTTGGTTTGGTTTTTGTTTCTTTTTCTAAGCAAATACAACAGATAAAACAAATGGGAGAAATTCAGTCACTTGTGACAAACTGCTTGTTGCTGAGGGGGAAGGTGAGAACTTGTTCCCTTCCCATTCCCAGGGCTTCCTCAGTTGATACTAGGCAGCCCTCTCTGGATGCCTTTGGGTCTCCTTGCTTTCCCATTTTTCTGTTGTGCTCTTACCTGGAGATGGGGCCATCTGGCTACAGTTTGGTAACACACCTTATTTTCACAGTTCTTCACAATTAATTTTTCTCTGCCTGGCAAACAATTCTAATGTCTGACTTAGGCAGCTTCCTTTTTTATCTTTAAAGTATCTGAATTTTGAAAAGCTCATTTCTAAATGAAATAAAAATTAAATCCACAATCCAGTAGATTGTAAGCCGATAAGGCACACTCATGCAAACAGCTGAACCAGTCTGTTGAAGAGCTGCTGGGTGCCAGGCGCGCCTCTGCTTGGTCCACATGAGCTTACTTAACCACAAAATCTGAAAAGAGTAAGAAATAAACTAGGAAGTAGGAACTTTCTTTTTCCTTCAAAATCTCTGCTTCCTAGAGTAGGCAGAAGGGAGAAGACTGAGTTAAATTGTCCAAAGTCACCCAGGGAGTAGGCGTCAGAGACAACTTTTGAACTTGGGCTGGTTTTGCTCCAGCATGAACATGCTTCATGGCTTTCTGAAGTCAGGCCAATGGCACAAAGTGAAAGGTCTCTGTGGCAGGTTGGGGTGGCAGCATACACACATGATTCAAATAAGCCCAACAATTTCACCATCTCTAACTCTAACTTTCTGGGCCCTATTATAATGGAATGGATCTAAAATGTCCATGGCAAAGCTCATTTGGTCCTGATCCTTTCTGGAGATGAAATTCTTTTTCCTTGGACAATTGTAGGGTACTCATACCGATGGAGTGATAACTGTTGACTCTATTTACAGCACGACTGTAGATAAGCTGAAAGTTGCAATTTTACAAATTATCCCACAAAGCCATAGACACATTTACTCTAGCTAACCTGGACCTTTCTGTCTAAAACACATGGAAAAAACCATACATATCTGCCAGCCAGTACTGTTTATCTTGAGAATTTCAAACCAATAGCCAAAGCTGCGAGCAATCTACTGAATACTGAGTTCTGTTTTAAGTCTGGGCATTCAAAACCTGTAGTCTAACAAAAGTAAGGGTATTCAAAGATGCTGATGCTAGCCTAGGTCACTTCTTCTCACAGAAAGTATAGCTGTGGCTCAGAATCTGGACATAGTCTGCCTGTAGTCTTATAAAATGGCTTGTCATCATCTTATGTATGTATATATTAATTGACTGCTATGCTAGGGGTGTAATCCAGGACATGCTTTACACTAGGCCAGTGCTCTATGCTACGTGGTACTCTTCTACCATCAGAGTTTACTTAAATGGAAACAACTGAACCTTTACAGCAGCACCTGAGGACATGCTTCCGCACAGAGCCACAGTGCATCTGTGAACGGAACCTTCATCCCCACACAATAAGCAAAGCTCTGCTACAGCGTAATTTGGCAAAGACACTAAAACTCTGTGAAAGAAAGATGCCTGAGATGCCTGTCAAAGGCGTGCAGTTGTGAGTGGCAGGAGGGTCCAGGCTTGCACCTGGACAGTCTCACCCTGGAAGCCACACTCACTGATACTCTCTGATCTGTCTCCCATTTCAGTTATAAAGGTGTCTGAAGCTGAAGTCGCCACGACCTACTTCTCACTCCCTATAGAGCATTCAAGGGGACATGTACACAATCAAATTGCTTGAATTTTCCCTTAGCAACAAATGTCCCTGATGAGAATTCTGACTTGAGTTCAAAGTAATTACGTGCAGGCAATCGGGAATGGATAGGTTTGCCTTTTGAATAGCCTCCCTCTCCTTTTGTCTCTGTGGATACATCCCCATCCATAACAGGGTGCCAGCAAGCTCCATTCTCTTTGTGAAATTTCACCCAAATGAGACCTTTGTGGTAATCAAGTAGAAGCGGGTTTCCACAGTCCCCTCATCAAGGAAATGAGGCAGATAAACAGTATAATTACGGATTCCATTTTTAGCTAAAACAAAGACGTATGTCTCAGCTCAGAGTCTTTATCTAGTGAGAGAATGGTAAATTTAGAATGAATTGTAAGTCAAGATGGTGCTGAGCCCATTCCTCCCTACACTAGATCCAGGATTTACAAAGACTTTTAACAAAATGTTCTCATAACAGTATCCCCTGGATGAATTCAGACACCTATCTGTTTCAGTGTCTTCATATACAGCATTGCAAAAATCCTATTACTGCCCAGTAGAGCAGAATAGAGAACTCTGGATCTGAGTTAGACAACAGTTCACATGTGGGAACCCAGGTCCACATCATGCTCAAAGAAAGGCAGCTGAGGCTGTCCTTACAATGGAAGATCTTGGCTTAGGCCTTCTCTGTCTCTGTCTCTGTCTCTGTCTCTGTCTCTGTCTGTCTCTCTGTCTCTGTCTGTCTCTCTCTCTCTCATCTACTTACCTCTCCACATGAATTATATCTTCAGAGAGATCTGTTAATAAGCAATGCCAGTAACTACCTTTTAGCTAGAGTGGAGGGAGGAGTTTGAAGACAATCTAGAAGGGTTCCCTAGCACTCTGGAGATGGTACCATGCTTTATGCCAGCACACCATTGGTAGCAATGTAAAGATCCAGCTCTTCTTATAATCCATGTGATGAAGATGTCACAGTCTAGAGTAGTGGTTCTCAACCTTCCGAATACTGAGATCCTCTAATACATGTTATTGGGACCCCCAACTGTAACATTATTCTGTTGATAGTTTATAACTAATTACACTACTGTTATGAATCATAAGGTACATTATCTGATATACAGGATATCTGATAGGTGACCTCCCAAAGGGGTTTCAAACCACAGTTTGAGATCGGTGGTGAGGAGTAAAGGGATATCTGGAAATTAACTTTTAGGAGGGGTGTAAGAAGATACTCAAGGCAGAGCATTGAGAACTAAAGTATCACAGCATAATTTTGCCCTGTGTTGGGATAGCTGTGGAGAAATAGATGATGTAAGGCTCAGAGTGGGAACCTTCTAGAGTGTCTATAGAATTCATGCCACCATGCCCTAATCTGCACCCCTTCATCAAGGCCAAGACTACTACTGACTCAGCTATTGGTTTGTTGTAGGGGCTGTCATGAGTGTGGTGGAATGTCTAGCAGCATGTTGGCCTCTACCCACTAGATGCCAGTAGCAAGCTGTGACAATCAAAAATGTCCCCTGATAGTGCAGTGACTGCTAGGAGGCAGAGCGTCCCTCAGTTAAGCAATACTGCCCCAGTCAAAGCAAAGATCACAGCGATAGGCTGTCAAAGAATAGGAAGAAAAGAAAAGAAAAAAGTTGTTAAGTCTTTGGAATGAAAAGCTAGCATAGATGTTTGAGACGACAGGACAAGGTGAGAATGGGAGCTCTGACAGTGGAATTTAACATAGAGATGGTCTTTCTTGAGGACTGAAGATGTAGCTTAGTTGGTAGACTATTTGTCTACCATTCAGGAAGATGTACTCCTCAGCCTTGAGAGGGGGGTGTAGATACAGGAGAATCAAAAATTTGGGATCATTCTCAGCTACACAGAGAAACTGCCGAGAGAAAACCATCCTCGACTGTTAAGAGTAATTCCAGGAATAACAATTAACCACCAAAAGCTGACTCATCTACTATCCTCAGCACAAAGCTTACTCCTAAGAAATAGTCACCTCCCCCAAAGCATGAACACACACTTTTGCACTAGACTCATGCACATGTGCTCCCATGCCCACTTCAAACTTGAACTATATCTAATTAACCTTTACTAAGCATCTGAGAAGCCAGAGATTCCCAGACCTGCCTGCACAGGCAGGGTTCAACTTGCAGGCTAGACAGCCACATAAAAGCCAGCACAACCTCATTTAAATGGAGTGTGTCCTTGTTCCCAGTTACTGGCACTATAGAAAGATGGTGTAGGGAGGCTAACCAAGCTGCAACCCAGGCTCTCAAGCCCTACTGATTTATCTCATCCTACTTTTTAAAAATCAGTATATATAATATCAACAAAAGCAGATTTATACCAGAGGTAGTATTTCTTCAGTGGGTATAATAGTCTTTTTCTGTCACTATGAGTTGCATTTTGTTCTCTGTCTATTAATTTCCCATTCTCCATGTTGACTTCTGACTGTGTTAACTCCACAGCTCCTCATCACTGGTTTTATGTCTTGTTTTTGTTTATCACTTTAAATATTTTTATGATTTCTGGTAGAGGGTCTGGATCTTGCTATGTGGCTCAGGCAAGTCTCTACTTCCTAAACTCACAGCAATTCTCCTGCCTCAGCTTTCTGAGTAGCCAAGGAATCTACAGGCATGAGTCCTTGCATCTGGCTATTGAAGCATACCAACATTTTTTAAACTTAATGAAAATGTTTGCAGTATCAGTATAATATACCTTTCTGGGGGGTGAATTATAATCCTAAACTGATCTCATTAGGATTTGTATTTGGTATTGTGAGTGTCCTGTCAACTGTGTAAAACCTTCTTCACAATCTCAGTTACTTACTTACATTGAATTTCTTGACTAGGATAATGAACATGCCCTACAATTCAAAACTAGAACCACCCCAGTAGACTTGATAAGATCATGCCTGGCACAAAAATGACTGTACAGGGTATTTGATGAGCAAAGTGCCTACTGTGCACTCAGCCTCAGTTGGGTGCTGATGAGACTACATATACGTATATGGTCACCAAGGAATCCTAGTGTGATGTAAAAGAAGCACAGCAGTGTGATGGTCCTAGGCTAGAGCAGAGATCCAGTGTGAATGGACTCAGGAGGGAACAGAAGTAAATGCCCGAGGATTCAAAAACTCTACTCAGCAGGCTCCTGTTGTACAGAAGGCAATGTCAACATATAATACCTATGTTGTACCGCTTAATGGTCTCACAGTTAAAAAAAACAACAAATAGTTAAAAATAAAGTGAGCGCTAGTAGTCTGCCAGTCTTTAACATACAGATTTAAGAAATTCAGAAAACAAACACCCAGATTAAAAAAACCAAAAACACAGAGAGTATCTAAGACCTTGCACTGGCTCAGAAGGCCTGGAGGAGACAGGTGGCCAGGGGACAGTGCTCCACCATGGAGTGACAGCAGATATCACTGACGGTGTCAACCCTGTCATCTACAGCATCCGGGATTAATTATAAATTTTGCAGTATCAGTTACAATTAATTAATTAATTACAGTAGAATCTTAGGTTCCATTTACTCTGATAATCAGGTACTATGACTTATCTTATTACACACACACATACACACACACACACAAAGAGAGAGAGAGAGAGAGAGAGAGAGAGAGACTGAGAGACAGAAAGGCAGAGACAGAGAGATTCTTTCCACTGTGCTAATGATAGGAAAACTGAGCCTTGGTGAGATCAATTTATTTGCTAACATTAAGCCTAACTTTAACCACACTGTAGACTTGGGCCTCTGAGACTATCCACTATCCACCATTCAGATCATTAGCTCATGTGTCTGCAGCTGTGCAGACAAAACTAGAGCATTTATCCACCCCTCCAGCCAGGACATGGTGACTTGTCTGCCTCCCTTGACCTTTCATGTTGCCTGTCAGCTTTTTGAACGTTTCAAACCCTGCCGAAGGTGGCTCCTCTGGTAGGTCAAAGGGAATGTGGGCCAAAAGAATCTGTGGCATTCTGCATCCCACTGCATGGCATAGGCTTCAGCAGAGAGGGGCCTTCTGCTGACAGAGCTGAAGAACTGTCACATTGTCCTGCATGTTAGTGCAGATCAGTAGATCCCTGCTGAAGAGTGTCACCAACCCGGGATTCATCACTCACGCTGAGGAACAGAGACCCCAGCTGCTGCCTACCTTTAGCTGTCATGTCGGAGTGCCACCAACTGCACAGGTTAAACTCTACCAGGAACCTAATAAAAAAAAACAGTGGAAAAGCCCAGGGTTACGAGACCAGCTAACCCCTGGATAGAGCAGTGCTGTTTTATGTCATTTGTGGTGCGCCCCTCCCCATTTGAAAGAAATAACATTGTGCTTTGAGACATTGCTGTGGCTGGCTGAGTTTCCACTGAATTGCCACTAGGGTTCAGCTCACTTGGAAAAAAGCTATTTTACCTTCCGTGGCCTGGGATCGCAGTCTCCTAGCTGAGAAGGATTCCTGGTTGAGAAATGTCTGCTATCTGGTCAGAAGTCAGCCTCTAGTAATTCACCTTTATTTACTTATCCTCTAACCTAGTTTATTCCTCAATAATTAGCCAGATTCTAAAGGGCCTTTTGCCTTAATCCAGAACTTAAAATCAGAACATTCTTCTAGGTCAGAACCATGGTCTGCAGCAATATATGAGTTCAGCAAATGTGTTTGGGAGCAAAGAGTGGGCCAAATTTTTACAAAATCATGCCATAATCTAAAAATCAGAAAAATCAGAAATATGCAATTGCTAGTAAAGGTTGCAAAAATAATATAAATCACCTTCTAAATGAATGGTGATAGATTAAAAAAATAGCTAGTACTTTTCAGACCTGTGGTTACTATCCCTAATAGCCATCTATCCATAAAAATTCTACCATTTGCCTTAATGTATCTTTCATGTCTTTTATGTACAGAGCACTTGTTTGCCTTTGGATGAATAAACATTGTTGGATTAGTATAAATTTATATATATATATGCATATTTTATGTATATATATTATATATATGTACACAAACATGCATGTATATATACACATATATATGTGTATGTATATATATATACATATATATGTATATGTATATATATGTATATGTGTATATATATATATATATATATATATATATATATATATATATATTATCACAATGTCCATTCACCAAATGGCAAGGGGTTTGCCTTAAATCTACAGCACTAGATCCTGTCTGGGAGAAAGAGGAATGACAGTTTGGTGTTCTGGTCAATATTCTAGTCATAGAATTCTTCTCTTTCCTGAGATACACTGTTGCTGCAATGTATCTATTATCTCATCTGGAGGCAAGAATTTTCATCTTTGTCACATTTCAAGTCTGGCCTAAGTCAGGAAGTCTCCCAGGATCCTCAATTTGATAAGGTAAACCTATTAACTCATAACTAGGAAGAGCCCCTAGCTCTCTCTGTAGCCCTTGTAAACCTGGCTCCTGCCCAAGCCAAGACATGGAAGCAACAGTGGACAGCGTAGCTGTGTGTTCTCCTGACCACAGCCCACCCAGGCAGCATTAAGACAGCCAGGCATCCGTGTTAAATTTAACAGTAACCACAATAAATAGATTTGGCTTGTATATTCTAAGTTGTTAGTCTGCTCAAGGATGACAGGGAGGCTTGCAAAGAGCTCACGAATGACTAACACTAAAAACAGGATAACTTTGTGGTCTCAGAGTTCAATACTTTGAGGTGTTCCATGGATCTTAGGTCAGAAAAAACAGGAAGTACAATCTCCTCATTCGCTTTATCAGAGAAACAGAAGAACAGGATACTTGTTGAACAGAAGGTATCAGATGGTACTTACAGGACAAGTTCCGTCATTATCCACTTGGCTGCAGAGAGGAAGGCCTTATAGGGCTGAAGGGAAGAATTCACCTCCATTAAAACAATGGATTACATAAGATGTTTGTAGTTTGACTTAAGGCTTTACATACAGACAATGTTATTCTTCTAGAGAGATGGATATCATGTTAAAAACCAGGGAGGGTCTAGCTGAAGGAAGAAAATGCTTAGATACTGTATCCCAAAACTAACATTTTAAAACTTTGAACTCCCCTGTAGTGAGATGTGATTTACAAGTAAAATAAACATGATCTAATACAAGGGTTATCATTGGGAGGAAGGAGGAAGTTCAGCAAACGATGCTTAAACCTTTACCCTCTAGGGGCTAATATTTCGCAGCCTGGTGCTGAGGGGCTGGAATCATGTAACTAATTTCAAATGGTAATTCGTACTGCTCCCCTTTGGAAAGGTGACTCGCAGTTCTCCATCACTGTGTGTCCTTCATTGAGAGAAGCACAAATTGAACACACTTGATTTTAATGCCTTCCATGAATTATGTAGGATTTGGGCTGCCCTTTCTCGCACTTACATATTTGGACTTGAAAAAATGATAACCATATGAAGATGTGATTTTATCCCCACAGAAAATCCCCTGCATGCTATAAAAGAAGGCATTGACAGCCTAATCTTTATTTCAGAATATTTTAATTAAAAAAAGCAGTCGGATTGTTTACTCTGTGATATTTCCTATGTGGATAATTCAATTTCCTGAATTCTGGAAAATACCATGTCCCCCTCAGTTGGCTCTTTGTACCTAGGTATGCCAGATATGTAAGTGGTGTGCAGATTTGTAAGGCAGTCGATGGCACTGGCAGAGAGCTTGGCTCCAGACAGCAGGTCCAGAAAATCCTCGGCACCTTTTGGGGCTGCCATTAGGAAAGTGCATGCCAGATCTTGGTTTCTGAGGCAACAGCTGCCTAATCCCCCTCTCTGAGCATTTTTATTATAAGAACCAGAACTGGTAATGGAGGAATTATCCAGCTTTAAATAAAACAAGAATGAATTTATAGTGTCCTAACTGTTGCTGAAAGGTTCCTGTCTCAGGCCAGGAAGCAGCGAGAGCAGCATAAACAAACAAACAAACGAAACCCATTGGGCTTATTCCCAGCCCACCCTGCTTAGCAAGGCTGTATATTTTTCACTTTGATTTGAGTAAGGCTTTCAACATCAAGTCCCTGAACCAGAGGACTCTCTTCCTCCAAGTTTAGGGTCAGAGAAAGATATTATCTTTAACAATTTCTTAAAATCAAATGCCTCAAATCCTCATGCTCTGGTCTTTAGGTGTTATGACATTAAAACCATCACTTCCCCTGAGTCCCAGAAAGACCCAAGGAGTTAGACCATGGGCTGATTTTGTGTCTTTGTTCCTGCTGGGATGGGTGGCAGAGGTAGAGCTGAGAGGATAGACAGAGGAATTCCAAGGCTGTGTAGCTTGGCACTGGCTAACCCTAGGCCAGGGGAAAAGAACTCAGGCAGAACTTGCTAGACCCAGACTCTAAGGAGAGCAGAGCAAACAAAGGGATTATGAAAATAGGGATTAAGATTGTAAATGTAAACAATCACTGAGTAACGTAAGGTCATTGAGCTTTTTAAAAGGAGTGAAGAAAACTTGTCTTGGGAAGATTTCAAATCTGGAAATGGTCACACTAAGTATAGAGAAAGCCAGTTTGGAAACAAAAAGCCCCCATTCCAAGTGATGGTTCTTCTAAAGATTCCCATGAAGCTGTGTTCTCTACCTATAAAGTCTAACTCCTCAGTTGCCTCTCAGAAACTTTGTATCTCGGACCCTTTCTGGTTCACTCTGTGTAGAAGAATCCTGTTAAATATTTGGCTTTCAGATACCGCTCCCCTAAGGTCTCAGGTCTCACAGAGGCTGCTAAGGTTCATCAAAATGGTTTTGAAATCTTGTTCGTTAAGTGAATATTTTGGTTGTTTTTTAGTATTTCCAAAATCACATTTCAAGGGATATGTTTGTATTACATCTGCAGGCTATATTGAGGTATACCTTAAAAAAGAAAAAAAAAATCTGAGTTTTTAGGTAATTGAGGGTCAAACTGATATTTTCTGTACATTGCAAATTACATTCTAAAACTGACAATAGTTGGTTTCTGACAGGGTGGAGCTGGCTTCTAAGGACACAGCACTGTATGCCTTCATCCTGGGTTACAATATCTTCCCTTGGTGGAAGCAGATCCCAGGCAGAGAGCACTGAGAATAGCGGAGGAACCTGCCTGATCACTCAAGGCCTGAGAGCGCTATTAAAAGCCCAAAGGAAGATGTGTTCCTGTGTGTGAATGCACATGTACATGTGTAGTACTCAGTTGTGTGTGTGCTTGTGTATTCAGAGGCTGGAAGTAAATGACAGATGTCTTTTCCTCTGTTGCAGTTCTCCTTGGTTTTTGAGACAAAGTCTCTCAAAGATCTTGAAGTTCAGGGATTCAGGCTGGCTAGACTGTACTGGAGATTCACTTGATTCCATGCTACACCTGCTCTGAGGTCACAGATGTACACCACCATGTTTGGCTTTCATGTGGGTCCTGGGGACTCAAACTCAGATCCTCAATGTTATGTGGAAGGAAATGTAGTGACGGAGCTATCTCACCAACTCCCTCAGAAGGACAATTTCTGTTAAGCAAACCAAATTCTTTTAATCCTCTTATATAACAGTCAGCGAAGCTCCGCCCCGCCAACCTTGTCTATAAAAAGGAGTCTGTTCATTAATCCATCTAAGACCTTGTCCTGATTTTTAACTTATATAATCGCTGGATTCGGGTTTAAACAGAAACAGTTCTGACTGAATCAAGTCAGGAAATACCTTTAAACATTCTTGGTTTTGAGTAAGGTACACTTGATTACCCTAAAGTCTGAGCCACAGGTCCCGAGGGCAGCAGAAGTGCCCAGCTATTCCCTGGGTAACAGCCGTGTACTTACATCCAGGAGTCCGTGGGCACTGTCACTACTCTCTTTGTTGGCTCTACACATGGCCTGATAGTCATACAAGGTTATTCTGTGGGAGAAATAGAAAGAGGCTTCAGAAAATGGAAACATATGGCGACTACATACTTAGTTAGGGCCAGGGAGGTGAGTGGTCACTAGCTTCGTGAGCTATAGTCCCACACAGAGTGAGGCCCAACGATTGTAGGCAGAGTGTGGTAGTAAATTGCAACAGAGTCACATCACCAACGTAGGCTAGCAAAGGGATGGATTGAAGATGTCTGGTAGAGTGGAAGGAGACACTAAATCATCCAACTCGAATTCTCTTCATTTTATTTCAAAACAAGCATAGTTGGCATGGACCACTATATTCCCTAGGCTACTCTGACTGAGTCTGGGACCCTGGATGCATTTGTTTGTTAGATGAGACCCAGCAAGAGCCACTTTAGGGTACAAAGTAGCAGAACCATCTGCCTGTTCCCAGGCACTAGGAAACAAACCAGGATTGAATTAAGGCCTAACTTGAAGGGAAGGGGAAGCCTGGAGGGAGGGTGGAGGGGAGCTCATTGCCCACAATCCTCCATGTCACTACTCCAAATAGCAAGTACATCCTTGTTTAAGAACAGCATCATTTATGAAACAAGAATGTGGACATTTTGTTGTCATTGCTGATAAACGTATAGCTGTCAGCCCCCAAAACTCTGTATAATTAGTCTGGGGGTATTTTAGTTCCCTGTTGACAATTTAAAAATTAATTAATTAATAAGGGTGAACGGAGCAAGTCCCTTGTCTCATACTGAGAAGCGGTGGTAGAGACACGATCCCCTGCCCTCCACTGCCCCACCACAATTCCTGGCAGTTTAAAGGGGTACCAACCAAAGTCTAACCTGACATGGAAAGGTTTCAAGTAGATTAGTACATTCATTCTTATTTGCCCATGTAGAGCTCTCCCTACAAGAAGTCATTGCTTATCACTGGGTCCACTTATCGCTACGCTTCAAAAGAATACTACAACAGAATACTACCACTTGATGTGGCCAGTCTGATGTGGTATCCATCTCTCACCTGATTCCCCCAGCCCCTACTACAATATATATCACGGAGAAGGAATTCTGTTTTCCAAGGCAAATACACACATTATTGCTTGCCGACAAACTCACCTAGGTGAGCCTCAAGACATAATGACATAATTGGGACAATTCACTGGGAAGCTGCCATGTTTATTATGGCCGTCCAAGGCACCCTCCAAAGCTGGGGTGAGGGGGACATGTTATAATGCCTTCCACACCTGCATTCTGAGTTGGGGCCTGAAGTAACAAGCTGATGTTGGCTGGACTCTAGGGAGTGACCATAAGCAACAGATTCTTCAGAGCATATCAGCCCATTTGCCAAAAGTACAAAGCAGGTCTCAGGCAGTCTGACACATCCAAGTCCACAGAACTAACCAGTGGCAGGGCCAGAATGAGCTGAGGGCCAATCTGAATCCACTTCAACTCTGCTTGCTTCTCAGAAGTAGGTTCTGAGACTGTCTCAGAAACACAGAGTCACATCTATATCCCTGAGAGGCTCTCAATGGACTATCAAAACAAATGCTGCCCAAGATAGGTTCTCAGAACCAAAGTCCTGGATCATTTTGAGCCTCCTGCTGAGGAGTCCCCAGCCAGAATAAACCAGCTGGCTTACAAAACCAGCTGCCTGTTGGTAACCATGGTAACTCCCTGACTGACAGATGGCTGGAAGCTCAGGATTCTCCCTGGATCTTTTCCAGGGACCCCAGCTGACACTGGGGAGGGCAAAATGAATCACCATGGGGAAACATCCGAGCCTAAGCACCTGCCTCTCATTGCAAAAGGAAGGGGAAGGGGGGTGGTTTGATACTACTGTTCCCAAAGAGGTCAGAGAATCAGCCTTCCCTGTCTTCTCCACGTGCTGGCAAAAAAGGAGACTTTGAGAATATTGCTTTTTTGGAATTGATTTTTTTTTCTTTACTGTTTTAAATAACTCCACTTTGTGGCTACCTGCATCCTGTTCTGCTGATTATAGTCAAAGAACAAGATAATTGCCTGCTTTCATTCGGCTCTAAAATAAGCCCCGAGAATTGTGCCTAGCCCAAGACCATGTGCAGCCCTGTCGAGCTCAGCTCTGGGAATTTAGCCTTATGACAGATAACATGCTTTAATTCCCATGACTTCATCCCCAGACCACTTCAACCACGGTTGTCCACAGCCTAAGACCTTGTCATTAGCAACAACCCACTCCCTAGATGGGGCTCTTTGAAATTGTGAAGGAGGCAGGCACCCTGTCCCAAGCAGCAGCTCATAGCAGCAGCTCAAAGCCTACCACGTGCCCTGGACAGGATAATCTACTTTTTAAAAGTCACTTTGATGATACTGTTTTGTTTTCTCCACCAAGGGAAAAAAAAAAGATCTCAACAAAGCAATATTTTTTCTATTACTTAGCAGGTTGAAGTTTTAAAGTGGTAATCTGAGCTCAGTTTGCTTAGCGACTGTGGGAGAAACATTTATTAAATACCTACTCTGTGCCACAAGTCCAGGAAACTATAGTAATGCCTAATCATGGTAGTGTCCCCTACCCCTTCCTCAATGATTAGCAACCTTGAAAACGACCTTGAAACAGCTTAATATTTACAAATATAGCCATAAAAGATTGACCCGAGAAGCTAACATAAGGCCCATCTTAGATTATAATTAAGCAATCTTTAAGCTGAACTTCTCGGAAGCGAAGTGACTGACCTAAAGGAGCATCTGCAAATGCTTTTCCTGTTGAGCTTGAAAACAGACTCTGTAGGGGTCGCTCTTGCAGGCAAGGGCATGGAGCATGAACGCAGGAAATTCTTAAAGAAGAGAGGGCTGTCTCTCTTGCCTCACAGCCTGTCATCAATCAGGTCATCCCACTGAAGCGGCTCCTCACAGAACACTGTAATTTCCACATGGCACACTCATATGGGAGCCAGGAATTTACCTCACCCAGGCCCTGTTGCTCTCATGTCGTCTAACCGCAGATCACTCAGCACAAGCTTTAGTCGAGGAGCATTCTCCGCAGGCCGTGTGTTGCTGCATTACCCAGGAGGCAGTGCACTGAGCCATAGCAGATTGACTTCACTAAGTTACCACCTCCCATTGTCAGGTGCAAAGGGTATCCAAAGACCAAAGCAGTTATTTTCTCCCAGGAATTTTGGCATTCTCCCCAATGTCAGGGGCAAGGAACAGGCTCCTAGAGTAGGAAACTAATACTGTTTACATTAGGGTATCCAGGAGTCGGAGACTACCAGGAGAGGGCGGGGCCAAGATCTGTCTTTCTAAGGATGACTCACTTCCTCCAATCAGGCCTCACTTTCCACAGCCCCACTGCCTCTCATAGTCTCACGGGATGAAGCTGTTGACTATATTCCTTGAGGATTTTTGACATAGAGATCATTGGAAGTTGGGCTCATTCTTCAGAGGAAGTACAGGAGTAAAGCAGACCGCAGCAGGCCTGGTCTGGAGGAGGTGGGGGTTAATCTCTTCCCAATGCCTAGCCACTCTATTGATAAGCAATACTCAGGTAGCTCCTTGTTTACGTTGCCCAGGTACCATGGGAGAGCAATGAGTCCTTCCAACTGAGCAGAAGTATTGCAAGGGAGGCTACTTAATAAATGTTTGATTTATTAAGTTAAATTTTAGTGAACAAATAATTAATCTATTAATAATTAATAAAAATAATTGTTTAATTAATAATTAAACAATTCAATCTTTTGAACGTTTGTGGACCTTATGAATCCTCTTTCTGCCAACCTGAACTGGAGAAACAGTCCCCAAGACAATCGGGGACCTTGAAAAACTCCACTAGCTCTTGAGACCAAACATGAATCAAGGGCAGGCATGGCATATGCTGCCTAGAGTCAGTGTTGGATACAGAGGCAGATGGCCCAGATGAGGAAGACCAAGGCAGCCACTGCCGTTGTTGCTGCAGCAGCGCTGTGAGGTTTACAACGTGGTTTGTTGAAATCTTCATGTTTCTTTATTCCAGAAAATTTGGCCCTGAAACACATTCGTTCAAGCCAGTCTGTCTTCTCGTTCCCTTCAATGTCACCTCTGACAAAGCATACTTCTGTGGAAGTGGCTAGGCCAACAGGAAGCCAAGAAGCCATTATGTTCATTACAGGAGCTGCTATGCTTCAGGCTTTGCTGAGGCAGTCGGCATGAAAGGAGATCAGTCATCCAAACAGAACATGCTTCTCTTTTCTCACTTGCTAAACTCTGAGTTTGGGTTATGGGCTGGAATGTAACAGGATCACTGAAGACTGGAAAAGCTCCTAGCTCCCTAATAGCCAGAGGGAAGAAGGCTCTTCATTTTCAATTCTACCTTGATGACTCACCACTTAGAAAGTGATTTCAATCACAAAGGATTCTGGGTAAATGTGTGTACAGCTTCTGGAGAGGTAGGAGGAGGATGACAAGTCTAGGCACAGAAACAAAGAAAACCACCACTACCACCCCAGCACACACACACACACACACACACACACACACACACACACACACTCACACACACTGTACATAATAGCAGAGAAAAGGGAAAAGGGAGGCAGGATGGGGAAATAGCTGACAGACAGTTTCTACTGACAGTTCCAAAACACTAAAATTATTTGCTCAAAGCCCATTTCCCTGTAAACTATAGGCCAAGTACATCTATGTTTGTTCCTTCTGATTTCAAGCAGAATTAGATGTATGGAGAACAAAGGAAGTCCAGCCCTGAGAATATTTGATAAGAGCAAAACTCCAAGGGCAAACCCTCAAGTCCCTGGCACTTGATAAACACCACCACTGTCATATACTGCAGTGAGGATGGATTCTGTACCTGGTTCCTAACTGCCATGGAGTTCTTGGGTTCTGCATGGAGGGTTGTCTTAGTTTGGGTTCTATTGCTGTGAAGAAACACCATGACCAAAGCAACTCTTATAAAAATAAAATTCATTGTGACTGGCTTATACTTTCAGGGGCTTAGTCCATTATTGTCATGGCAGGAAGCATGGCAGCATACAAGTCGACAGAGCTCAGGGTTTTACAGCTTGATCCACAGGCAGCAATGAAACTGCATGTCACCCTGGGTGTAGCTTGAGCATATTTGAGACCTCAAAGCCCAACTCCACAGAGATACACTTCCGCCAACAAGGCCATACTTCCTCATAGTGCCACTTCCTATAAGCCAAGCATTTAAGCACATGAGTCTATGGGGGCCATTCCTATTCAAACCACCCCAAACCTGTTTTAGTGTTGGCTTCCATCTCCCTGGTTCAAATATCCTCCAAGTTACACTTGGCCTTTACAATTGGCATTTTATATCTAAGCTGTAGTAGCCCAACTCGCTGGGACTCAGGTAGATCCTTTTCAGGTGGGAAGAGAAAGAGATGAGGTAGTAGAAGGGAGACCATGTTTCTTTGATAATCTGGTAAAATTCTGTTGTGGCTGCCCTTCCTGAGATGCAGCTTGAGTTTCCTCCCTTCTGTCTGTATACCTGGTGTTTTGCTCTAGTTTGAAAGGGAGATCCTAGAGCAGCAGTTTTCAAACTGTGGCATGTGTGACCCCTTGTGTGCAGGTTTGTCAAATGATTCTTCCACAGGGGTCACATGTCAGATATTCTGCCTATCCAGTATTTACATTATGATTCATAGCAGTAGAAAAATTACAGTTATGAAGTAGCAACAAAAATAATTTTATGATTGGAGTCACCACAACATAAAGAACTGCATTAAAGGGTAGCCACATTAGGCAGGTTGGGAACCACTCTCCTAGAGAGAGCCATTGGGGTGTCTGGGAGGGAAATTGCCATCAAAGATTAAGTCTCATTGTACCTGCTTTGGTTGGAAAGTAAAATGTCTCCTACAGGCTCATGTGCTTAACCATGTGGTTCATAGCTGATAACACTGGGAGTTCTGGTCTAGCTGGGACATGAGGCCTAGGTAGTGGGGCAAAGGGCACCAGGTGTGGGTCATGAAGGGTATAGCCCTGCCTTGCTTTCTGGTCTAGCAAGACATGTACAAGATGTACTGTGAACTGTCTTAACCAGACTTGCAGCCAGAATGCCTCCCCTGACATGAGGACTGAAGCCACCAGCCAACCTCCCCCTCCTCCGTTAAGTTGTATTTGTCAGGTATTCTATTGCGGTGGTGAGGAAAATACCTGATACAACTCACTAAAGTGTAGAGGCACAGTGCTAGAAGACAAGGAGATCTGAGGCCTTTCTGAGCAGGAAGGAATCAACTGGAAGAGAGGAACAAGAGAGGGCAGTGGTGGCTCAGACCTTTAATGCCAGCACTTGGGAAGCAGAGGCTACACAGAGAAAACCCTGTATCAAAAAACAAAAACAGAAAGAAAGAAAAAAGGAAAGAAAGGAAGGAAGAAGGAAGGAAAGAAAGAAGCAAAGGAAGGAATGAACAAATGAAGGAAAGAAAAGAGAAGTAATAGAAGACATGGAATATGGCAGCTGCTTATGCACTAACCACCTTCTTGGCTTGGTGATCTCAGCTGTGTGTGTGTGTGTGTGTGTGTGTGTGTGTGTGTGTGTGTGTGTGTATGCGCGCGTGTGTGTTTTCTGTAAGGAGCTTGTCCTACTGACAATCAGAGTACCCAAGCTTGGGAGCACAGGCTGTAATACAAATACACCTTCAAGTTGGGGACATATCTTATAGTATCCATTCAACTCTTGTTTATGGCTATTTGAAGACTTTATTTAGAACATTTTGCTGAAAGGAAAGAAAAAATATTTTGAGCAAAAACTGCAAAAACTCAGCCAACGCTTATGCAGGAGCCGTGAGGCTGGCACCTAGGTGCTTTTTACTAGGTGGTTCACTGGTTCAGGTTACTCCTACACAGTAGCCTCGAGACTGGAGCCTGGGTGCTTTTTGCTCCATGGTTCTTGACACTGGCTTTGACCAGTGACTGGATGCACTGAGAACCACACAAAGGCACTTACAATGCACACATACTGGGGCTCCTTCTCCATACCAATGTAAGATGAATCTCTTGGGACGAATCATAAGCATAGGTTTGCATGCTCACATGACTTGCTTTACCCCTATTAGACATGAATTATAAGAGTCCTGACCCCTCTGTCAGCCTTCAAGCTGTACAGTGGAATCCCAGACTTCTCGTTAAACAACCAACAAGATATCCGTAGTTTGATCCCTTTCTGAAAGGCTGATGTTACCTTCTTAGGCAATAGCTCTTCAATGCATCTAGGTCCCTGGTGAGGAAGTTAGACACAGAGAGACTGAGAGACTTGTATATAACCACATGGTTGCAAATCTATTGCTCAACACAGAGTATCATTGGGGCATCGTCAAGAACTTAAAACCTGTCGAGCATGATACCTTATGCCTATAATCCCAGCACTAAGGAAGGAGAAACAAACAAACCAAAAACTCCTTCAACCTTTTCCTACAGGTGACTATTATTAATTATTCCTGAATTATAATAATTTGCATTAGCATCCTTGGAAGTCAGACTGGGGGAGAAGGAGACCTATGAATTCTAGTACAGTTGCAAAAGAGACAAGGTCATGGCGGATGACAGAAAGATACAGAGTATCTATTATGAAAAATGCAAGTTTAAGGCTTTTATCAGACAGGAGCTTGAGTGGAAAGGAAAACAGATAGCGCAAGCCACCCCCAGTGAGTCACCAGTCAGGGAGCCCACTTACTATCATTGATAAGATCAAAAACTCATTTAAAGTTCTGTTTGCAACACAAGAAAGCAGAGCTGGCACACATTGACATATGAGATAAAGAAAAGTACAGCCTGCGGGCGTGGCGGGTCAGAGGATTTGTCAACTGAGTGATCTCCTCACTCAGCTGGTCTCCCATCCTGCAACTTCTGCTCTCCAGATAAGACACTGCTGAGCCAACACTTTCCTTCACCTCTGCACACTGCTAGATGTGCACATAGCAGAACACTGCTATAGACATGCCAAGGACAGAGGGCAGAGAAGTCTGTGTCCACACTAAAGGATGCTGGAGTCTTGTGTACCATACTATAGGATGTTGGAGTCTATGTCCATACTATAGAACGCTGGAACCCAGCTGTTACAGAGACACGGGCTAAGTTCTTAGTCTTTCTAAGCCTGGTCATCTTCACCTACAGAATAAATGTGTGATGTATTTATCCTTAAGGCTGGCCCCTGGGCCTGTAGCCTGAATCAGCCCTTTACTGACTAAGGCTCAGACTTGCTTAAATGCACTGCTGACAAGTGTCTACAAAGTCTTGAGCAAAGGCCTGACATCTCTAGTTTGCCCTTGGCTCAGCTACTGGGCCATTGGTCCTGTTTTATGAAGTTGTTGGAAGGTTCTAAGAACAATGATCTGTGTGGGACAGAGGGGTGTGTACCTATAATCTCAGTACTTTAGGGGATGGCTTCAAGGACAGCATAGGCTACACTGTAAAATGAGGAAGAAGGAGAGAAGAAAAAAATGAGGGAGAAAAAAGGAGAGGAAGAATACATGGATAATAACATTTATTTTTAGAGGAAAATTATAATAAATTATTATTTTAATTTTTCTTTCTTTCTTTTGTCTGCCTTCTTTCTAGCAGAAAAGTGGGCAAAAGAAAGACAGCAAGAAAGAAAGAAAGAAAGAAAGAAAGAAAGAAAGAAAGAAAGAAGAAAAAGAA
This sequence comes from Rhabdomys pumilio, assembly GCA_030674055.1. Taxonomy (NCBI): domain Eukaryota; kingdom Metazoa; phylum Chordata; class Mammalia; order Rodentia; family Muridae; genus Rhabdomys; species Rhabdomys pumilio. The sequence goes on along the minus strand of JANHMN010000001.1, from coordinate 182,226,170 downwards.
GGAAGAAAGAAAGGAAGAAAAAAGGAAGGAAGGAAGGAAGGAAGGAAGGAAGGAAGGAAGGAAGAAAGGAAGAAAAAAGGAAGGAAGAAAGGAAGGAAGGAAGGAAGGAAGAATAGATAAATGAGTGACAGGAGGAAGATGATGGTCCATCCAAGCTCAGCTGTGGCAGGTATTTGGAAAAGGAAAAGATGACTACTTTCTATTTTTTTTTTTAATTTCCTATACTGCTGATGCATCTGTTCCTGGCTCTTGGTCCTTAGGTCATTGAGAAGCTGGTGAGACATATTCAGGCAGAAAGTTCAGCTAAAGTAACCAACAGCAATGAGTTTGGCCCTTAAAGGATTTCACAGGCTGCTGTCTTATATGTGTTGTAAGCAGTTTGATTATTCACAGAAATCAAAGGCCCGAGAAATCTCAGACTCAAAAGTGGATATTACCTTCTTCTGATGGTGCTGCTATGTTCCATGGCCATTGGGCCACAAGACAAGTGGGCAAAACAGAGAAAAGAAAGGCCCATTGCCATTTAGGTAAGTATGGTGCCAGATTTGTGCATTGCTGCAACCAAACACTGAGAAAAGTAAATTAGTGGACGAAGGATTTATTTTAGCTCATAGCTTCAGGAAGTTCAGTTCAACATGGCAGGGAGGGCGTGATAGAGTAGACCAGTTCACACGATGAGAGCTGGGAAGCACAGTTAAAGGAATACAGGAAGGATCCAGGGCAAGCTCTGACTCCAAGTGACATATCTTCAATGGCCTACTTGCTCCCAACCTCATACTTGTTAGCAGCCAATAATAAGGTGTCTCTTAGGATGAATCCATTGGCTAGGTTAGAGTCCTCATAATATCTCTGGAAACATCCATAGAGACACTCAGGGAAGTCTTCAGCAATTTTGTAGGTGATATTTAATTTTTACAAGTTGAACCTCAACAATTATAGAAAACATTGCTCCCCAGAGGGGGGAGCTGCAAGGTCCAACTTGGGAAATAGCCAAAAATAAAACTGGTGGAGGGATGGGTGGTATCTGCCTTCCAGCTCACTGCTGGAGATGACCTTGTCTCTAGTGAATGATATTCATTGAAGGATAGAGGTTGATCAAAAGGAGAATCCTTGTGCCAAGAGCAGTATCTAAGGTACCAAAGACAGAGGCAAGCTAGATGTACTGCCCTTTGTCCCACCAAAGCTGATCATACCTCCAAAGCAAGCATGCCTCTCCGTGATATGGGTGTGATTCAGATTGAGGGGGTAGGGGAGTCCTTCTCAAGAGGCCCAGAAGTTTCCTCTAACTACCTTCTTTCACTGTTTTTTAGATCTACATCCTTTCCAAACGAAATAGCTGTCAGTCTTATTTTTCCAGAAAATAAACAATGGAAGAAGAGCATGGGCACCTGATGGAGAAAGGGTATTGGCACCTGTGTCTAATTCAAGTACCAAGAGCCATCTGCTGGTGTCAGAAAGGCTCTAGCAACCAGTACCATACACAAAGCCATGGCTGAGCCAAGGCCAACAACCACCACAGCAGCAGCTAGCAATTCCGGAGCCTCCGGTAGACAGTAGGCATAGGTTGAGAACGTCATGCTCATTTTTATCTCACCAGTGCTACTGGCCACCCTTGGGTGTGATTCCTAATCATCTTCATGTTCCACACAAGAACTCGGGCTTGGCAAAGTAAGTTGACATATTCTAAGTTATACAGCTAGTCAGTGTTGGAGTCTAGTTTCGACCTTAGTGTGTGTGATTCCAAAACCCATCGCTTCTTTGCTCCCCTGGCCCCAGGGAGGGGGGCCTCTGAGGAAGCACATGGGGCCCTTCATGTAGCTCCTAGAGGGCATACTTGCTGTCCTAACCGAATCAGGCCTGTAGCCCTTCCCTTTTCTCAAAACTGTTGGCTAGAGTGATGATAAAAGCAAGTTCTAGATTCATGCCAACCATACTTATCCCACATCAAGGAGGAGACCAAACCCTTAAAATTCCAGTATAAGTTTTCTCTCTCTCCCACCAATTTAAAACAAACATACAAAAAGGGGAGCAGTTGTTAAAGAAGTTGAAAAATACACTTTTAAATAAGAAACACATGTGTGATTATTCTTCATCTTGTGCCTCTTGTCCCTCAGAGTAAGAAGCAAGTTGACATTGTACAAATGTGTGCAATGATAAAAAAAGTAGACAGAAATGGCCATGCCCTGATGGCTGACCATCCAGGAGCTGCTTTGGGAAGCTTGCAGAAAGTCACAGAAGTTTATAACATTAAGCTATGGAGGTTTAAATGCTGGCTCATCCTTTTGTAATTCTCTGCTCTTAGCACAGTGCTCAGTTTCTCCTCTTGACTGGCTTCAAAGTCTGATTCCTCACCACTCAGCCACAGGAAAAGTCATGAGGTAACCTAGCACGGAGGTGCTGTGGCTCTCACAGGAGAGCTGCAGGGCCACCCCTGCACTTCCTGCTATTATATACTTAAGAGCCTCAAATACACCCAAGGAAATTCTACTTTAAAGCCCTCTATTCTTTCTGGGAGATCAAGACCAGGAACAACTCCCAGAAGAGGTCCTGAAACTCATCCCAGTTTTCCTCATGGACCTTGGTGTTCCCAGAAGTATGGTTGGTATGGCCAAGGAGAAGCTGTCCTCCCCAACCTCTGCCCAGGATAGCAGCCTGTTACCTATGACATTCAGCTGCATCCATGTTTCTACCCGTAGACTTCAATAGCATAGTTAGGAGAAGACTCAGGAAGCTTCTCTTTGTTTTAAAAAACTGTATCCGTAAGTCTCAAAATATCACTTTCCATCCCTGAGCCATCAACTGCCAAGGAATGCCCCCTGGTTTGTGGGACAAATCTATCCCCAATTTCTGCTCAGGCAGAAACTTTTCTCCTCTTCCTTGGTTACAGAAACGATCAACTATGTTGACTATGCTCTCATCTCAGTACTGCCCTCAGATCCACCAATGCTGAGCAGACAGAACATTTGTGATGAGTTGAATCTGTAAGACCACCACCCATGCAAGGCGTGGAATTTGAGGGCAGAGTTCTGAAGTGTGCAAACAACTGGGATTGGCTCCAGGGTCAGTCTGGGGTTGCTTTATTTGATGTTGGTCTATCTTACTCAGGTAAACTGAGAGCACCATCCAATCCTTACCTTTTAAAGGATCCCATTGTTAACAACTTGTTCATGACAGCTCCTTCGACCTCACCAAAAAAATCTCCAGTCTGTAGGGAAGACAAGAAAGTACATGAGGAAGGGTAGAAGTACAAAGAAGAAAGGTAGGCAGATGTGTGTGTGTGTGTGTGTGTGTGTGTGTGTGTGTGTGTGTGTGCTGAAGGAAAGCAGAGGCAGGCTTTTAAAACTCCTGTTAAAAAACTGGGAACGGCTGAAACAGTCACAGCAGTTGTGGGCTTACAAAATCAGTGAGCAGTTGGGGATATCTCCACAATACATGGGGGATGTTGCATAACATGTGTTTAATGCAGAAATAAAAACACATGTGTACAGAAGAGCATGCATGCGTGCATACACACGTGTGTGCAAGCACATACACACATACATACTTGGACAGGCTACGCATTAATCTGTATATAATCCCTTCTGATTAAAATGCTACTTCATACAGATAAAATGATACCCTGGAAGTGCTTCCTAAGCTGTGATAAAAATAATGGTTTATAATGCCTAGATGATCTGCTCAGGGAACTAGAAGGGTCCATTTGCTCAGCCTTATAAAGTTCTTAAAATTGAAAATCTATCCTTTCTCAAAACCACCTTTCAAAGAATGTTCTTTTTTCCCCCTCTGGGTTGTTAATATAGTTAGCAAGAAAAAGACTGCCCAGGTCCTTGGGGAGACAACACAGTGAATTTTATCTCTAATGGCCTATCCCTGTACTTGGTGTCATCTTCAGGACATTGCTACACTAAAGCTGTGGCACGTCTAATTCTTGCAGTGATAAGATTTACAAACTTTGCATGCTCTCCAGATTTTTAGAGTCACTGAGCTAGAAGAGTCCCAAGGGTGAAGGCACAAGCATTGCAAAGGAGCCAGGCTGGCAGTAACAGCCTTCCTCTGTTGGCATCCTGGAATGAGCCAGTGCAAAGCCATTGAGAACCCCCATCTCTATTCTGGGTATACAGCTTGTGAGGGAAGGAAGGTGGCGTTACAATAAAAGAAGAGTCACATTTATTCCTTAGACAATGGGGTGTTAACCAAACCCCACTTCCATTGAGCTTAGCTTAGTGACCTTGATCACACCTTCTGGGGTTCATAGACAGTGAGGGAGAAAAGGAGGGAGGGAAGGAGAGAGGGGGTTGAGGGGGTAGGGAGAGGGAGAGAAGAAAGGGAGGAAAGGAGGGGGAAAAGGAGAGGGGGGCGAATGTTTCTGCACTTTAGCCAAAAAAAAAAAAAATCAGGAAGGAGACTAGAAGGAAGGAAACATTTCTTATTGAACATCAAGCACTTCCTTTCCACTTCATTGGATTCTGGAAATGCTCACATGTTCTGAAGGCATGTGTAGGTGCTATGAGCAAGAAGGGCACTTGTACTTTATGTGTGTAAATATTCCAGTGTCAGTGGAACTGGTTGTTAGATAGAGAAGAATTATCCTAATTGGGGTGCAGGAAGCCAGACAACATCAAACAAGCCTGAGCCGAGCAGGCTGGCAGGTTCCCTATTTCACAGAGGGAGAAAGGTTCCCTGTAGAAGCCATGGCTTTTTGAGTAGTTTCCTGGCCAGGTCAGGGTTTACCGTGGGAAGACAGGCACTCCATCTTTCCTGAGCCTGGAACCAAGTCTCATCTCAACCCTGTGTGTCCAGGCTAGAATTACAGAAATCCCTCTTGAGTAAGGACTTTGGGTTCTTGCCCCACAGATTCTTCAGTCTCTCCATGTTCCCCTGTGTCAGACAGGCTTGCGCCCTTAGACTGATGGCCTTTTCAGCTGCTCAGAGACTGGCCTTCTTTCATGGGCTCATTCATCTTATCCAATGCCACTAGAAGCCCAATGCCCAGTGCTCCTCACCACTGAAACTGTGTGTGGGCATCAGGAGTCTACAGTGCGTTTAAACACTTCGGGGAGAAGGATAGAAATCGAATTGGATTCCTCATTTTCTGAAGTCACTGTTTCTTAAATGAACTCATCTCTATGCCTGGATCTCACAGAAGCCTATAGCAAAACATCAAACTATTTTATGGAGCATGAGTGGACCTATCAAACCATTGACTCCTGAAGCATTTCAGATGATTTTATTTTTTTTACAGAGAATTCTTGTGTGAAGGTTAAATATTAGGAGAAAACTCTCCTTAAAATTGCCCAAACTCTTTAAAGCACCAATGCCCTTCAGGCACAAAATTCTTTTTAAAAAATCTGTTTTGTGTATGTGTACATGTGTGTGTGTGTGTGCGTGTGTGTGTGTGTGTGTGTGTGTGTGTGTGTGTGTGTAAGTATATATGTGTGTGTGCCTCTGTTTGCCACAGCATCAGTATTGAAAACAGTGATCAACCTTAGGTGTTGATGGCTGCCTTTTACCTTGTAGAGACTGCCATTCTTTGTTGGTCACATGTGGAGACTTCCAGGACTTTCCTGTCTCTGCCTTTCATCTCACCAACGGAGTACTGTGACTTCAGATGCACACCGTGGCACTGAACTTTAAATGCATTCTGGCAATTTGAACTGAAGCAAGCCCTTTGCCCCATGAACCATCACCCCAGTCTCATACAAAATTGCTTTTGTAGCCCAGACAACTCTGAGGTAAAGCATTCCATAAGTCTAACATTTATGAATACAGGAACAGAAGCTGGACTCAGCCTCTTTGGCTGCTTTGAGGTGAGACATAGGCTGTGGTATTCAAAGAGAAATTCAGTTTATAAGATGCTATTGCCTCTTACATATGTCCACCATCTCCAAGTCTTAACTCTGTGGTTTGTCTCTACCTGGGGCCTAAGTGCCATCTGATGTAAGTACCTTTACATGGAGTTGGGGGGTCTCCTCACTCACCTGCATGTAGTCTTCAGACACCAGAATGAATCCATTATTGTCTATGAGGTAACAGTTCACAGTCTAGAAAGTCAGAACACACAGTTTACTTTCAGGCCTCAGACTGTCTTTACACAGAATGACGTATTTCCAGTCTCGGAGACGTCCCCAACCCTTTTGTTGGGGAGGGGAGCTGAATCCCAGGAATCGAAAATACTTGTTGCCTCTATGAGTTAAAGTCATGGTTACTCTAACTCCAGGGTTGACTCTGTAAAACTCAGGACATTGAAGGAAGGAAACAAACAAGAGAACCGACCTTGAAAGCCTGGGATTGGGATACAATGGATATGCTCAGGAAAGGCTGAATTAAAGTCCGTCTTCTGTTTTCTCTTTATGGGACCTGACTATTTCCCAGGAAGAAAGTGTTCAGAGGCCCCTAGGCTTTTATTTGGAGTGGCTGCAGTGCTGGCCATTTGGAAACCCAAATGCCAGCACAATGTCATTACTCAAATGATGTATTAATGAAAACACCGTGTCAGCTCGGGGGACCATCAGGGGACCAGGTAATACTTTTTAATTTGTTCACGGACTGAGGCATGGGGGAAGGGGCGGTTTTCTGTAAAAGGGGCCCCTTAGGCCTCCTAAAGGTTTTCAAACTGTGTTTTTAATTGGGAGCTGGATGTGGGGGCAGGGTTCCTAGCTTTTTGGTAGCTCAGACTTATAAATTGTGGGGAGCAAGGTAAGGCAAACAAACCTCTGCTTCCCCCACGATCCTTTAATCTCCCGTGAATGGCTTGCTACAGGCGAAGTTTTAATTACAGTGCTGTGGAGTTTAAACTTAAGGCTTAATTCCGTCCTTGATGTAACTCAGTTTCTATTTATTGCAGCTTTACATACCGACAGCAACGTTTAATTTGTAACATATCTTTACCCTGAGCTAAATTCCGCTTAGCTCCAGGCCACCATGGGGCTGGCGTTTGCTGGGACACTGACCTAGACACAGGGTCGGATTTTGTCAGGCATGAAAGGACAGCAGTGAGGGTCAGAAAGATATGGCTTATCTTTCTAGCCAAGGGCTGGTCAGTGCTGGAGATTGAACAAGACATGAAAGTACAGCTACAGCTATTCTGGGGGGAGTTGGGTAGGGGTGCAGAAGGTGGGGGTTCTACACAGGGTTTCTTTGTGTAACAGCTTTGGCTGTACTGAAACTTGTTTTGTAGACCAGGCTATCTTTGAACTCATAGAAATCTTCCTGCCTCTGTCTCCCTGATTAAAGGAATGCCCCACCACCTCCCGGTTTACCGCTAAAGCTCCTTACAGCAGACTGTGTGCTTAGATGAATGGCAGAACTTGGTTCCATTTATCTGTGGGGTCAGCTGGATGGGTCTCACCCATTCACACTCTTGCTGCTGCAAAAGCTCTTGGCTTTAGGGACACTACCTCCATCTTGGTAGTGATCACAATAAACTCTAGGTCTTCTGAGCAGACAGCATTCAAGAAGCCTTCTCCTAAAGCCATACCTCTGAGATGGAAGCCACAGGCTCTCTGTGGGTTTGTTTTTAAATTCAGCTGGAATTTGGTTAAAATAAAGACTACTAAAACTTGGCTCATAGATTGCCAGAGTTACAGTTTCAGTGCATTGTAAGTACTGTGCTTAGTGGCTGTGCTTTCACATGGCTGTTGCTGTGGAGAGTTATCTTGAACATCAGCACTGGGGTGGTTTGCTGTGAGTGCTACTCTGCTAACACTTCGTCACATGGGTGGATTCATTTGCAGAGATACGGATCCCCAAGGCACTTAGCCCATGCCCTTCAATTCATGTGTACTGAGTACAGAATTGGATTCCATATTCATTTACTGATGAGCCATTTCCTCCCAGTGGCACAGGAAGTCTGATGTTCCTACAGTTTCTGCCTCAATTTCCTATGTAGATACTTAATTCTAACTCAAACATCTCCAATATCCCTGCTTAATCTCTGGTCCATTTCTTGGTTTAATATTGTAAATATTAGCCAACATACTACAGGGACAAAACAATTGTTTTTGTTTGATTGTTTTGTTTTTATAAAAATCAACTAGAAATCTTTAGAGAGGGCCATGATGTCATGAAGTCCATGACATATTAGCATGGGTTGGAAGGAAAACTGGCACTGTAGAGGAGGCGTGGAAGATGCTTCCAACAAAGTTGGTTTCCAAAGAGGACCAAAAGCCACTCCATTACCACACTGGCCCTATTCCCTACCTTATTTGTTTCTTTGGAAAATAGAATTGGAACTACACCCGAATTCTAAAAATAAACGCATTTCCATAATCTTCCTCAGAACAAGTGCCACTAAAACTTGCTGTTGAATGAAATGTTTGATTCTTGTAGGTCTTGCTTTCTGTTGTCCTCACAGTGGCCAGTATGGGCTAGAAGAAGGTGGCACATCAGGATACTAGCTAGCATCTTAGGTATGTGACGTGGTCCTCCCAAAGCCCAGCTCTCTTCTGAGGTGGAAAGAACAGGAGAGCTCTACATCCCAGGTGGAGGCTGCTTCTTAATTTACTATCTGTGGTGTGTGGGATGTATTTGTATGGGGCATGGGCAAATGTGCACTGAGGCTGGAGGGAGGTATTGCTTCCTGCCTTATTGCCTTGAGACAGGTCTCTCACTCTCACTGAATCAGAAACTCACTGTGTCATCGAGGATGGTGGGCTAGGCAGCCCCAGGCATCATCCTGTCTCCACCTCTCTCCCCTGCTCAGCTTCTGACATGGGTGCTGGGATTTGAACTCAGATCTTCATACTTGCACTGCAAACTTTCTTACTTACTGAGTCATTTCCCCAGTTCCCTCCACTTTACAAATTTTATTTTGCAAAAAATGAACAATCTACAAAGAGAGGACTGGTAAGCCTTGGCAAGCAGACTATGACTCTCCCGGAAAGATTATTGTTTTCCCCATTAAATATGGTTGTAAAAAATAAAAAAAAAAAGGAGGAGGAGAAATGAGGAAGTGGTGGAGAAGAGGAAGAGGAGGAACAGAAACAGGAATGGCAAGCTTGCCTCAAATAAGCCTTCCTTTTCATAAGGCCAGGTAAGGAAGTTCCTCTTGGATAGAGAAAAGTCCGAAGGTCATGTGACCAAACATGTGAGATCTGAGCACAGTGCCCTTTGATCTCAGACCTATTGTTCCTACTATGGCTGGCTACTCTCTCTTCCAGAAGACACCTGGACAAGGTTAGGACCTCAGGACCTGCTCGCTCATGGAAGGCTTTCTTTATAGAATGAAAACACTTAACCTATAGGCAGCTAACACAGACCTACTGGTAACCACAGAGCAACAAAAAGGCCACAACAAAAGCAGAAAAGTCAGGCCATCTCCACACCAGGTCCTTGGTGTGCTACAGTTTCAAGAGCAAGCACAATTCCAAAGGAGACTGTGCTGGGGTCTGGTGGGTCAGGTCATGACCCTAATGGCAGGTTGCTGAGATCCCTGAGCAAAGCAATTCTTAAGCTAATATCTGAATCCAAGAGAATAATCATATATAGCTAAAGAGGTTTTCTCTGTGTGCCTTCCTCTAGCTGAGGAGCAAGCTGTGAAAAAAGTCACAAAGGTCAAAGTCAGACTAGAATTGATCAAAACACTAACTGATTCTGGATCACAGTCAGACTTAGTTTACCTTCTACCAGATAGGGACAGAAAAAAGAACCAGAAGCTCCCATCTCTCCAATCTCCAAAAAGCATCACATACTGTCTCGAGGTGGCATGCACTGCTGGTACATTCAAGGGAACACATCTGCTTCCTGTGAGAACACTGGGGTCCAGGAGGACATAGGTATTTCCTTCTTGGACCACGTATCTTGCTACCATTTTTAGAGTTACCTTTTCCAGGTTCCATGTGGATACAAGGAGAAGAGCAGAGATATGCCTTATTGGGTTAGTTTGTGGCCAAGTTTTCAATTTCAAGAAGCTACTGAATATCAAAAGAGTTGTTCACTCCAGTAGGCAAGAACCAAGTGCTGCCACACTGGAGCTGACAAGTCACCAAGGAAGTTACAGTGCTGTGTCACACTCTCTAGTGTCCCTCACTGATGGAGACCTAGGCCGTTCGATGTAAAAGGTGTCATTATGTTCTGAGTACAAAGTTGTACTCTATTGTCTACTTGTAAACACAGAAAGGTGATTTTAGTGACTGTGACTGCCCAAACAACCTGTCCTTCGGCAACTCATAAATTAAATTATAGCTAAGGGTACAGTAGCTTGGAGTCTGAACTTGGATTGAGAGAGCCCAGTGCTAAGTGTGGGAAACAACTGGGGTGAAATCACCCACAATCGGGTCTGACAGTTGGTTTTGCCACATAGATTTATGATAAATATGATTCAATTGCCTTTCCAGTGTTAAGAAATAGGAATGTTTTCCTAGTCTTACTTCTTGATGTCACTCTCTCTAAATGAACCCTGGTATCTTGGAAGATGTTTGCACACCACCAGGTCCCTAAGGATCTACTAACAGAATCAAGGCTTGGGGAGGTCAGAAGTTTCACCTTCAGAGACACAGGGTAAGTACATACTCCATAGCCATTTTTGGACATTGCAGGGTGAAGTTCATCTCAAAATGTGGAGATAGGATAAAAGAGATTGAGAAGCAGATAGAATGTTTTTTTAATCTTTCTACAATGATTCGCTGATTTAATATTGCTCAGAGAGTTTGATTCAGGTACACTGAGGTACACACTCAGCATTTACTCTGAAATCCTGGTGTAGGAACTCAGAAACTGCAGACTGGAAGGAAGGAATGGTGGGGAGAGGGTATGCATAGTGCCAATTGCAGTGATAACCGGAAGGCACCATCAGCCTGGGGCTGAGATACTAGCTTTGGAACCAGAGACTCTGAGTGTCCCTCATAAAACACACATGCTGGGGCCCAGTGTGTGTGCTAATGGGGAGCCAAAGGACTTTCAGGGTCTCTCAGCCACCATGTGACTGAGCAGTCTAAGAAAGTGGACCATTCACAGTGTGGTGGCACAGACAGAGGCACAGGATCAGAATGAGCCCTGAAGCTAATTTTAATGGGGGACTTGATGATTTGGGGGCAGCTGGGGAAGAGAAAGGACATGAGATAGCTCTATGGGGCTAATTAAATTTATGAAAAGAGTGACACATGGCAAGAGTCTGCTGGAAAAAAAAATATAGCATTGGCTCCAAGTGGGAAGGTAGGGCTGGCTTTCCATTGAAAACAATGGCAGTTGGTTACCTAGAGCCAAAAGTTAATAGTCAAATACAGAATAGATGAAAATTTCAAAGTACAGACTGGGCATAAGCATCAGATCAAATTTTTAAAAGAGGATCAATTTCAGGCTTACTTTTCAAAGTATGTGATCTATTAGGACACAAGGTTCTCCCATAGGAGCAAGAGAAAGACCATGGTACTAATGAGGGCATTGCAACATACATTTATTGTGCCCTAGTGTTTGAGCCATTGCCACCTAGGCCATAGAGAGCCACTACTTTATGGGAGGGACAGTTTGGTTTAGGGCTGGCAGTAGTGAATGTGTGCATTTTCTAAAAGACATGGTAGAGTTTTTAATTTTCCCCCCATATATTCTTTCCTGTGACTCTAGAAATTTCTATACCCACTGTGTGGTTGAAGAAGCAGGAGGAAAGAAAGGTTTGGAAAATTGTCTAAAAGCACATTGCTACCTATTTTCAGGGTTACAGAATCTCAACAGTCTAACGTAATGGCTTTAATCTTTAAATACCACCACATGCTACCCTTACCATTAGTCAAGGAACATACACTGGCTGCTTCCAAGCTCAGAAAGAGATTTGTCTTTATGTGGGGATACACCTACATGGTATGAGTTGTAAGGAAAAATACCACCTCTTGCTTTTATATAATTGTTTAACAGCCACACACATGTGTAGCCAACCACCCATTCCTCTAACCAAGTTTCTGAACTACCATTCTTCCTTCCAGCCAGCTAGCCAAGCAGGCATTCTCTGTTCTTTTACTGGAGCTTGGATTTGCAACAATACCCACTATAGTCTGTGGCTTACCCTTTGGTGCCATCCAAACACTCCAAAGAGGCAAGAGGATGGAGTTTGAACCCAACAGCTCTTCCTAACATGCTTTAAGATATCCTGGCATGTCTTAAAGTCAGAGGAGAACATCTGAGCCCACTTTGTTAACCTATAAAAGTTATCCCCAAGCTTCCTAAAAAGGGTGTTGAACAATCCTCAGAAAAAAATTGTTTTTGATCTGGCTATCAGAAAATATGGGGCTTCTACTGAAAAGATGACGGATTGGCTCTTGCTCTGTAGATACGGTGACTCACACTATGAGAGCGCTAGGATAACAAGTTGTCCTTTAAGCTGGTGGTTAGACCACTGGGAACAAATTTTATTTTCTAACTCTATCCTGGACTCCCTATTAAATTAATATTCTTGTTTTCCCTTTGTCTACTTTTAAAAAGTCTACTCCTGCCCTGTGCTTTCTGGGTTGAAATTATGTTTGGAAAATGTTCCTGAAATCCTTGTGGTAACCAGAAGGATGGTAAATATCTGGTTATAAAGTTTAGTTGATTGACTGACTGATTTGACTGATATCTAGCTAAAAGAGGAAGAGAGAGAGAAAAAGAGACAGGCAGACAGAGAGAAAGAGAACAAGAGAGCAAGAGAGAAAGAGAGAGACAGAGAGAGAAAAAAAGAAAGAGACAGAGACAGAGACAGACAGAGACAGAGACAGACACAGAGAGAGAACTTAAATAGAAAGACCACCATAATTCTGCTTGTTTTAAACCATGGGGAAGAGAGGTACCATGCGGGCTGTGACAAAAGCTGTGTTCCATGGGAGGGCTTAAGACAGTGACACAGTTTCTTCCATTGCTGACCTACGTGATTACAATCCCTCCCTCCAGAAGAGGGTGAGGAAAAGGGGAAATGATAGAGACATCTTAGGAAGAAAGAGCTATGCTAGAATGAAAAACTGCGACTTTCAGAGATCTTACCTCCAGATTTGCAGTTTTCTAATTATGTGAGATGAATCAAGCCATGCATTCATCTCAGTGTTATCTTTGATTTTCTCTTCTTTTATTTCCTTCCACTTCCTCTCTCTCTGTCTGTCTCTCACTGTCTCTCTCTCTGTCTCTCTCTCTCTCTCTCTCTCTCTCTCTCTCTCTCTCTCTCTCTCTACCAAACACTTCTTTCTGCCATGGTCTTGTTATGTAGTCCTGGCTGGCTAGGAACTCTCTATGTAGACCAGCCTAGCCTTGATTTTAGGATGGTCCTCCTGCCACCACCTCTTGGCTGAGTTCTGGGATTACAGCTATATACCACGTTGGCCTGCTTAGTCTTTGATTTTCTTACTTATAAACAGAGGCAATACTTCCTACCTATTTAACTTGTTCTGATGGTGGGAAGGAGATGAAGCATGGCCACAAAGCTCGGAGAAACCTAATGTGATCTTTAAATGTGAGTAATATCTATTACATTCAGTAAATAAGGCATTGTAATACCACAGTCTAGGAAACTTCTAAAGCATATTTCTATGGCTCTCCAAACCAAACTATGTAATGGGGGTTAGAGGTAGGGGACAAAACAAATGTCCTGTCTGTCTGTCTCCTCCCCCCCAATGGGGGCTGGCCCAGAGTAATGTGTCAGGCCTAGCTTCATACACAGCAGCATTCCTCTGTCTAACCAGGCTGTCTAACACTTCCCTTTGGCCAGAAACTAGACCAGATAGGTGTCTTACCTCATCATCACAGCTTATGGAGCACTTGCCATCCAGTGAGGCGCACTGTCAGGGAAAGTAAGCAGGGGAACCATGTTACTGGGTCATTCATCCCAGCATTTGCTGCAGCTACTGCTTAGCTAAGGAAGTCATGGCCTGTGATGCAAGTACCAGGTTTCATCCAAAGGGAACGTTTGGAGATGAGACTTGGCCATGCTCTCTAGTGTCCACATGAACTCAGAATCTTACTATCAGAGACACAATGTGGGGAGTGCTGGCTCTTTCCCACCCCTCTTGATTCATGTTGTCATTCAACACTGATGGTATCTCTTAAAGATCTCAGATCTTCTGGTAACAAAAGATATAATTATGTCATTATTTAATTTAAAACTATTTCTCAATGACTTTAAAAGGAAACCCTTGTTTATGTTCTTAGATTATAGTTTCCTATCGTATCATAATTTAAGAAATGATAAGCTCCTTATGCGCCCACTCTTGGGTAAGTCTCTAGGTTGATTCTGTATTACAAGGGCACATTAAACATGTAACTGTTGGTTTGCCTCTTCTGTGCTGATTTCACTTTGGCTGGAAATATACTTCTAATGTTTAGAACTGGGCAGGTAGAAGTAACTCAATGGCTACTATTTCTGTTGAATACTAGACAGATGTCCCTGACATGTCTTAGTTCATAGAGCACAGCAAGGGAGACATCTGGATTTTCCAAGTGCAATAACCCCTTGATGTCCTTTGGCCAGAAAGGCAGATACATGCCTTGACCAAGCAAGCCATATGAGGGCATTTACAGTGAAATAAGGAGAAGCAAAATAAGTAGCTCGATATCATGATATGATCATCAGAAAGTCAGGGTGAAAATAAGAAAAGGCCCCGATATTAAGGGAGAAACTTCTTTTGTAAAGTCACTCTCTTGATCCCATAATTCAAATAGTTCCTATGAGCCAGTCTCCTACTTTGCCCAGCATGTGGTGTCTAACATGCTGACAGCCTGTGTTTTACAGTGAAATGAATGGTAATCCGAGGAGCTGGCAATTCATTTTACAAACATTCATCAGAAATCTGGCACCGTTTGCCCCAGCTACCCATATAGGGACACCTGTATAATAACAGTGGTGCTAATACCTCAAGATACCGGCTAGAGCTTACCTGTCTGCTGGCAGTCCAGAACTTCCTTTGGAAGAATTCAAGTTTCATCTGAATGCCTACAGCTGGGACAGATTACAAAATAAAAGAAAGCATCAGAGATTCTTTTCAGATTTCAGATTGTCATTGGAAATTATCCATCACAGCAATATCCTGACACAGGCATACCAGAAAAACAAAAACAAACAAACAACAAAAAAAAAACAAAACAAAACAGTGACCCATACACCTATGATCTTCCAGCTCTGACCTTTTTTTGTTTCAGGTAAGAAAAACTCAAGGGTCTCTGCTTGACTCAGATCTCAGTCACAAACTGAACTCAGTCAGTGTAGATGTTCTTTGTAGTGGCTTCAGTCTGCATCTCTAAATTTCATACATTTGTAGCACAACACAAGCTGACATTTGTCATAAAAATATCTAGAAGCTAAATAAATATCTCTTCCATTCTTTTTTTTTTTTTTGAGCTATTTCTTTCAGAACTCAATATATCCTGAATGGTGTTTGTTTGTTTGGAGATACAACATCTGAAAGGCAGCGATTCTGAGGCTGGTGTTTGCAAGAATCACTTTGCTCTGCTGTCACTAGCTGCACTGGCCCCCTTGTGTTCACATCCCCATGCTCTTCTCTCCCCAGGAGAAGGAGAGAACACACAGCTCTGTGTGTCTATAGAAATCTTCCTAATGCAACTGTAAAGGCTGGCCTCATTGACAGATAACAAGCAAAACTTTAGGAAGTGGTATCTGGTGGGTCCTTCCAATCAACGCACGAGCAGGCTCATCACATTTCCGAACCCAAGGAAGCAACATAAACATAACTCAGAAAGCAAGATTGTCAGGGCCCAAATCTCATTGGATGCTGTCCACACTTTACGGTTCAAAGAATGATAAGGCTGGCTGGCTGGGGGCGGGCTGAGATGCAGTTTTGCACACTGGTCTGGTGTACGTGATCTTTCCAGGGTTTGCCATGGTGTCTGCACATTGCCTGTGTGCTATTTATCTTTTCTTCAACACTGATGGTTACTTCAAACTAAATAATAATAAGCTTTAAAAAAAATTCCTAGATGACAGTATAGCTAGAATTACAAGAAAAGATGAAGACTCCAAGCAAATTGCTGTTCATTATTCCAACAGAATGGAAGCTCCTGGAGGACCTAGAGAAGAAAAGCACCCATGCAGGAAATCTTCCTCTCTCTGTCAGGTCCATGTAGCTCAGACTTTCTGGAGGTGTGAGTGGAGGTAGAGTTTTCATAATGGCAATTTTTTCTTTTATAAAGGGTGTCTGATCTGGGGTCTTTAATATGTTAGCTCTACAGACCTACAAGGTACTTTATGAGGTACCTGGTCAGACTACAACTTGAGTTGCTCATCTCTGCCTTGAAGCAAAGGTCAGAGAAAGCCTGAAGAAAACTGCTTATGGAGTCTGGGCGACATTTGTATCATTTCATATAAAACCTGTCTTTCAAAATGTATATCAAGTCAAACCAGGGTGCATACTATAATGCAGGTGGGATTCCCTCAGGTACGTGGGAAGCTGAGGGCTATGTCCTGCACTTCAGAAAGGCTTGTGAAGAACACTATGGTTTTACCAAAGCCAGGCAGCAGTTAACAGCAACTGACTTTGGAGAAGAGGGCCTCATAGTTGCCGTTACAGCTGGCAACTGGTATCTAGGAAGAGTTTCTGTCTTCTACTTCATGGTTTCCTGCTGCCTTCCCTGGCATTGATTTTAATGCCATCTCTTTAGGCCAAGGTCAAAGTCATGGGAAGCTGTAAGGACCTATGGGATGAAAACACTAGAGTCCCTGAAATAGTCAGTCCACAGCAAACTCCTCATGGTGTCTCTCCTATCTACCTGTCTGTCTATCTTCTATTTACCCACCAGTTCCCTGTACCCTTTCTGAGCACCCTTCCATCCTCTGGCAGGGCCCCCCTTCACCTCTCTAATGAATCTAGCTGCTCCCTCCAGGGTGTTTATCCATCCCACATACTTGGAGTCTGCTATCATCTCCCTCTGTTGGTCCTGTACCCGAGCTCCTCAAGGCAATTTAATCTTTCCTCATGAGTCAGTTCCTCTGTCTCATTAATCATACAGTCAGGCCGACTTTCTCTGATCTCCCGCCAACAAGCTGCATCCTTGCCCTAGGCCTGATGCCCTAACCAAGACACTGCTTCCCTGGCTCCCTCTCCTCTGGGTGGCTGCTATCCAGTGCTCCTAGTATCCTGATGGTAACATGTCTGCCCAGATCCATCTTGCTGTGTTACTGTTGGCTACTCCCCTGCCTCCTCCAGCAGAATGGACCTGGCTTCACTTCATATCTCCAATTTAGACTTTCAGGGTTTTCATCTAGAGTTTCGAATACTTCTCTATTATTCGGAGATTCATAATCACATTGGTGGGTCGAGTTAATGACAGTTTGTTCTCTGGCCTTCACTGTGCTCAGCGCTAGGTTGGGTGCTAATCGAAATTCGATCATGTACCCTGTCAGCGTCCAGCTGAGAAATAGCTACATGGTAAGAGCCACACTACAGGCAGAATACAAAGAGTTCTGGAGTATGAAGTCAGCCAAGGGCTTTGTGTATGTGATTTCATGGAGATCTAAGTCAAGACCAGATAGGAATCAAGAGGAAATGAGGATGCAAATGGGAGAAACTGCATAGGCAAAGGCAGGGAGCCTTTAAGACCACAGAGCTTTGAGGATTGAGAAGAATGGGCACAGTGACCTGGGCCAGTAGGCCTGGGGTCAAATGATAAGAGGCAGATGAAGGCTTTCCCATAGGCTGGGGATTAGCTCAGGGCCAAATCCAGCTTCTTTTTGTAAATAAAGTTTTATTGGAAAAGTCATTTGTTTACATACTGTCTGGGCCTATAATGCCAAAGTTGAGGGAGTACAACAGAGTCAGGCCCAAGCATTTACTATCTGCCCCTTTACAGTGAAACACTGCTGACATTTGCTGTAGGTACTACTAGAGATCCTTACAGTAGCAACAGGACCAGCTTTGTAATTTTGAACACCCACTCAAAGCGTACAGAACAAATGCTAGGCAAAGGGCCCAAACAGTGGGCAACAGGACAGTGCACCAACTCTGGCCAATGGCGCATATGGCTCACCGTTTCTTGAGCATGGAAATGATTTAAAGTACAAACCAAACAATAAAACGTAAGGGGTGAAGCCCGAGGCCAAGCATCACTCTGTCTCCTGAGTTTTGTTCCACATGTTTTTCCTTTTCTACTTTTATCAGAGAAAGCGTTTTACCTCAGCAGGCCCACCCCTTACACCATCCTCCACGACCTAAGTGGAACCTGAGATATTTCGCCTGCCCATCTGTTTGGTTCTTTCAACAACATTTCAAGCCCTAGTCGTGTATTCTGCTTCAAGTCTGTCTTGCTAATTTAATAAGGGAAACAAGGGCAGAAAATGCTTTAGTGAAACCCAAATCCCAAGGAGAGTGCAGAAAATAAAAACACCATTCCTTGGGTTTGAAATTTTTTAGACAGTCCAGAAAATCATGAACATATTTTCCTGGAGTCTGTGGTATTCCTCACTTCCAATTGATTAGAACGTTTCAGGGCTTTTAGCTTGTAATCTCTGTCATGAGAACACAGGTTGCTCTTGCCTACAACACTAAGCATGCTCCAAACAGTATTTCCTACCATTCTTCCCAAAGTACCTTCCAAAAAATGGCCTGAAAATATATGGGCAGTCTTCAGAAATCAGGAAAACCATTTGCTGTTAAGAGCATTGTCATTATGAAGAGTCCCAAGCCTGTTCCTAGAAGTACTCAGGCATTTCAGGCGCAAGCATCTCTTTGGATTTGCATTATCTAGGTGATGGCTCTTACAGCACTTGTCATTGTTGTAAGAAGGCCTGGGTACAGATCAACTCAATACTATATACAACTGAGACCTTCCACGGACACTTTCATTCTAGTCTTGTCTCTTTTCCCATCCTTGTAGCTTCCTACCTCCTTTACCTACTCCTATCCTCTACTTCTTGTCTCCATTTCCATCAGTAGCTCAGTAGCTATTAGGTAGGATGTATGCTGTCATCAAGATATGGATACAATAGTCAAGGGCTGGAGGGTGTGGAGGGCTGTCCAATCATTGAACAGAACCAAGTTTGGAGTGACAGAGGACATCACAGGGTGTCACTCATGACCATCAGACTATTAGATTGCTTGTGATTCATTTGCTTGAATATAGGAGTGGAGGCTACCTCTGGTCCTCTGATTCTGTGCTATCCAAATTCATGGTCATTGATGATGTGGCTATTTAAAATGTACCATTCATCGTTGGATTTGATACTTGCATGAATTACATTTTAAGAGGGCAATAGCTCTGTGAATCCAAAAGCCGCTGTGGTCATTATTCCAATCTAGAGCATTTTTTTAACCTTTGCAGAAAGTTCTATTGGACAGCAATCACAAGAGGAATTGAAAGCAATGTCCTAAGAAGGCCTGCCCATATTACCACTACCTAGATGTGAAAGAAATGGGGATGGCATATGAATGGAGGGATCAGAGAGTTCAGATGAGATAGGACTGCCATCATGACCCAACTTGGATCTGCAAAGGGAAGTCGTTAATTATCTTGAGAAAACCCCCCAAAGAAATTAATGCAATATGCTCAATATGGCTACCACCCCCAAGATTGATTTCTTTTGCTTTATAAAATTTGAGAATACAAATTACATTTCCAGTGCTATTATATTCAAATGCACTCAAGATGAAATCATGCCTGCATCTCATATCACGTTAATGGACACGCATTCAAGTGTAATCTGAAACTCACCAAGTAACAATGTCACATGTAAAATTAGAAATAAAATAACATTTTCATATTGTATTCATTTAGAAATTGTTTTCTGTAGGCTGGGCCTCAACTTGCAATCTACCTCTAGGAGCCCAAATCCAGTTTATAAAATAGCATTCACCACGCCTGGCATGAAAGCTTCAACAAACACCCATGTTTCCAAACATGCCCTGCCCCTCCAGCCATAGGATATGTTCACATGCACTTGGAAGGCTCATCCAGGAGATGGAAGAACGTCCCAGAACTGCCAGTGATTTATAACCAAAGTGTGTTGCTAGAGATTTGTTTGTGAGCCTCGTTTCTAAGACTACTGCTGTGAGCTCTGAGGACTTTGTGTTACTTCTTTTCTCCACAGGGAGAGTCTCACTGCCTCATTTTTGGGGAACAAAAATAAATGTGAGGCAAGGATAAGACTATAAAACATGAAGCGTGTTATAATACTCTCACAGGCTCGCAGTGTTGACTACCTTAATGGCAAAATGTATCCCCAGGCCTTTGATTCTCTTATATTTCAGAACCAATGCAACTTTGATGACAGTATGTTGAGACTAAGAAGAAAACCCATAAATGGTAAATCCAAACTGTCCATAGACCCAAATGTTCTGTAGGGTATAATATTGGGGTGTAAATGCTTTACAAAATCACCACTCCAAGCAAGCTCTTTAGATGGATTATTTCCCTTCAGGAGTATTGAGGAATGTTCCAACATTCAGACCATGTCAGTTGCTGCTCTGGAATGGTGCATGATGAATAAGCGGCCAGATAGGTCAGGGCACAGGATTGAAGATAGGAATTATCATCGTATGGCCACCACCAGCTCTGTGTGTTCACTAGACATGTATTCAGTCATGAAGATTTTTAAAGACTTGGGCCTTGCAGTGGGGGGAAATAATCATTTCTTTCTGGTTCACAAGTGGTAGTCACATCCAGAAGCTTCTCTGTGTTCATCTGGCCACAGATTACAGAATTCTAACAGATTTCAACCAAGGGGTAGAAGTCTAGGATAGGAAGCTGTTTCTCTGTTTGAGAAAAAGGTATTATAAAGTAATAAATGCAACTGGTGTGGTGTGGATGGTTTCCCCACACCTCTCCTCCTTTGAGAGTAGAACTTTGCTCTTGGGAACCAAATGCCCACCCAGAATTTCTCCTATGGAAAAACAGCCCTCTGCTGGTCAGATTTCTCATGCACAGTGATGGCTCATAAGACTCTTGGGTTAATGTCTCCTGTCCAGTCCCAGCTCATACTTAGACAATGTCCATGAATTGTTATTGCTTTGTTCACAAAGGCAAAGACTGCTTGCTAGCTGTGATAGAAAAAAAAAAAGTCAGGCATCCTGGGATTCCAACTTGCCTTAATTAACAGTTCACCACCATGATAGTTGCTAGCCAAGCCACATTTGTTTAAATGTTTTCTTCTGTTTGTTTTCAAAACAGTTAATTGCAAGTAGAACTAACAAGGAATCGGAATGTCGCTTCTTTGGACTATTTCATGATTAACCCAGGCTTTGGAACAGGGCCATTAGTGGCACTGGAGTGTTAAAGGACAGAACTCTGACCTTTGCTACATCAGCGCAAGCCCCTTCCGGGGGTCCGTAGATGTCCAGAGAAATGACTTCCCACAGGAATAACAATTGAAAACTGTAATATGAATTATGACATAGCTCATCTGCAAAGTATTTCATGTGAAGACTTTAATGAATTGCATGATGGAATGTTGGGCAGAAAAAGACAACTGAAATCCTGGGACTAATTTGGGTGAAACTGAGAACAGAGTACCCTTGCAAAGATGAGGGGAGAAGAGGGAGCAGCTGTTTTACTATCTCCCTGGGTGTCAGGCTGACAACCCCAAGAGCTTTCCTAGTACACTGTATGTGAGGGAGACCAAGTATCAACAACCTTTAGAAAAAATACAGATCGAAGCAATATGCATTCATCATAATCTTAGTAAAGTCTGGGAACTCAGTGTTTGGTATTATTTCAGAAACAAGGAAGAAATCTCATAGAAGCAGACACTCCACACAATTCAGCTGATGCCAAATGAAGAAACAGAGAGATAAAAGGGGAGGAGGCACTGTGACTATTAGCCCCCTTACCAAATGCATAGTTCACTTCTGAAGTATTGCCTGTGGTATGTGGATGGTAAACTTTCTCATACAGTGTAGTAATGCTTTTAAATAACAAAGAGCTGTGTGATATATCTCTGGGCTGAAAGGGAGGGAAGAAAAATGAGGCTCATGTTATCCTTTGATTGACAAGAAGATGGTAGAGAATTTTGTTTGAAGACTCATAGCTGTACATGTCTCTTTTAATCTAGAACTTTCTCTGCCTACTGTCCGAGCCTGGCTTCTGGGGACATGTGGAGGAAGGCCAGGTGTCCTTGGCTCACACATTTGCTTCATGACCACTTTTCATTCTGGTCAGGGTTTCTTGGGAACAGTCACCTTTAGCAGAGTCTGATGCATGGCAATTGTACATGTTTCCTCTATTTGGGTTCTAATTACTTGACTGAATCAATGTTGAAAAGAATTAATAAGACTTATGGAATGGAATAATAATTTTTTCTTTACCCCTGAGGTAATCTGGAAGCATTTTCCAGACTTCATTTGAAGAAACCTATATTCCCCCAGCTTTCCAAGGTTGTTAGACCTGGCATTGAAAGGTTTTTGTCAGATCATTTTATGCTCACAAAACTCTTCAAATAATATAATTTCAATGAAGAGTTCAAGGCAATTCATTAAGAGTTGATTCTCAACCCTTCACCCTTTCAGAAGAAAACACTTAGGCCTCAGGTTTCATTGTATTTTAATCGAGACTACACAAATCAATGCCTATTAAGAAAATTATAAGCTTCCACATTATAGCTCCCTAGTCAATAATTCTTATTAGGTCACCACCTAATAACATTCACCAAAGACATTGTAACAAAACCAGCATTCAAATTTCCTAAGTTTTCAAAACCCATAATAGAATGCTCACATGCATTTGCCAAACACCTCTAGGCTGAACGTTTGTTACTGTGTTTAATACAATGCAACAATAAAATATCCTCATGGGCAGCCTAGGAGGCTGGGAGAGATGGCACAGTGCTCCAATTTGCAAGTTCATGTTACAGGACATGGGAAAGGGGAGTTGACCAGACATACTTCGCTCCTGGGAGAGACTTTGGATCCACTGCAAAGCTTCCAAACTCTGGTTCCCTTTAGGGATATGTAGGACATATGATAACTTAGGATCCACACCATGCCAAGTGGGTGGAAAGAAAGTCCTAGGGCTCAACTTGGCTCAGTTGGTGCCTTATGGGAATGCTAAGATGTTCTAAGTTATTGACATTGCAGAATCTGAAATTTTAAATTTACTAGAAAAAATCACTATGAATAATGTTTAGAATTTGCCAGATAAAACATTTTTGACTTGCTAAATCTGGTACCTAGAATCTGAGGGTCACATAGTACAACCCAAGGTGACCTATAGTGGCCTCTGTGGCAATCAAAGCCCCTGGGAAGGCTGAGACAGTTTGCATCAGCAGCCTAACTCAGGGTGGGGAGCCAAGGACACCTCTATCAACATGGCTCCCATGATGTAAATGATGTAAATAGTTGTTCCACAAAACAAAATTCTTATCCAGAAAGATAAGATACGCAAAGATAGTTTTTAAAGAAATTTACCCTAAACCATTATATCCAAATAAGAGACTGATGTAACAACACTCCTTATTAGGATGATATGGTTTGATGGGGAAACTGACTATTTTAAAACAACTACCACTTTAACCAAGATTCAAAAAAGGTTCACTTGTCTTGAAATATCCTACTGGTAGGGATCCTGAGTAGATTCTCAACTTTTTAAATATCTGCTTCCTCTTACAGATAGACTGAGGGTGTGCTTCTATGGTGGTAATGAAAAATTGGACTGTTGGAGCCACAGACTAATTTGATGTTCTTGTCAATAGTTCCAGCAGGTTAGTTTTCTTTCCAAGCATCCACCAAGGGTTAGCATTAAGTTACAGCAAACAGCACTTACTGTTTTGATTCCCTTCACCAGCTGTTGGAGGGTTGAACTTGTGGTTGGAGAAAGTGTGAGTTAGGGAGGCAAGAGCATTAGTAAGGTCAGCACAAAATGATGCAGGCTTCCCGCCCTTGTTCCTAAGCTCTCCAACGTGGTGGGCATGGGAAGACCTGCGTTATTCTATAAAGCATTAGAGGTGTTGACTTCAGGCAAGATCCTATGCCATCTGATGCCCTTAGTAACTTATACCACCAACCTGAAAGCTTGAGAATCTTAGTTTGGTAAATTCTAGCATGCTTTTGCTTCCATATAAATGAATGCATGGAACATTCTCCACTGCTCGGCAGTTATATCTGCATATTCTGTAAGTCATTCCATAATGAAAATTAGCTTATAAATCAAGCTATGAAATTGAAAACACAGGGTCTAGGGAGGGATGAACTTAGCAGTTATGAGTACTTGCTATGCTTCCAGAGGCCTTGAGTTCAGTCCCAGCTATCCATCAGTAAGCCTAGCTCTAGGTGACCCAACAATCTGTTCTGGTTTCCATAGGTTCCTGCACACATGTGGTGTACACACAATCAATACATCTTTAAAATTGATATCTCATAATAGTAGAAGTATTGCTAGCATTTAGTATTTGAGATAGGGTCTCACTAATTTTCCTGAATGCCCCAAATGTAGAGGTTTCAAATGTGTGTCCCTTTCTTCTATTAGTAGAGTAATTAATACTATTATTAGGCATTCTATCAAGTGTCAGGCATCATCCAGAAGCCTTAGACACTTCACTGACAATCTTCAGGATGCCTGCAGTGGCTATTGCTTCAATCCATATGAGACTCTAAGAAGACCAAGGACTACAGAAAGAAGTTACATGTTGAAACTCTTAGACAAGAGTGTGATCTTCATGCTTGATTTCTCTCATCCAGTGTAATCTAAAGCTTATATGGAAGTCTTTATTGAAGAGACAGGCTCCCTGGCATGAGTGGAAATTCATAATAACCCAGAAGTCCAGAATAAGGAAGATGGAGAGAACATTTCAGGTCAGATGCAAAATTCTAAGCTGGCAAAATGAAGAGTAGAACACATGTCTATCTGTGCTGACACAAGTGACAAAGTTGAATGTCCCTAGTTTTTACAAGGCAGGGACCAGGACCTAATAAGGAAGTACAAACAAAGCCGGTGATCATTCTGGAGATAGCCTGTCATCAGCAGAATTGCCTTCTTGGTGGTGGGTCAACAAGACCATCAATTTCTATCTTTATCCAGAATCCCCATTTCATTTACCATGGAAAGGATGACTACACCAAAGTCAGCCAAAGGAACAGCATGTATGTATGGGCTGGGCCTGCTACCCTCTGGCCATCCAGCATCTCCAAAGTCAAGCACCTGGGTGGCAGATGTGTCCAGCTGCAACAGACCCTCCCAGAACAGCTGCACACAAGGCAACTGAATCGGGAGGGAGGAGGGCACCCGGATATATTAACAAGAGGGGCAGGCAGTGCTCTGGAGTAATCAAGCACGCTCTCTCAAACTTCCTGGAATCTCAGGACCTTGGGATGTTTGGGAATCAGCCCTGGAGTGATGGATACTAGTTTTGTCCCATAGTTTAATCAGTCAGATGCAGAGACTGGAAAAGCCATCTCCTGTCATTAAGAGATTGCTCCCAAACACATGCTTGGCAGCCTGTAGGACTTTCCTCAGAGTTCTTCTAACAGTCTACACTGGGAAAGTCTCCTGAGGTGGACAGTGGGGAAAGGTTGAGACTTCACTTTTGATTGGCAGGCAAGTCTGAACCTTTGTAAGCAAGGGCCTCACCTAAGGGCCCTGCTCAACAGACAGAGTCCCTGGGAATGAGTTGAATGTCTGATCTCTATGTCCCTCAACTTTCTCCATTTCCCAAGGATCCCCTAGGGCATCTGGGGCCCAGGTGACATTAAATAAAAACAGAATGAAGGAAGGAGTAAGCCAACATAGGGCATTCCAGCCACAAGGCAGTTAACCAGCTTCCTTTCACGCTTTCTTCAGGGATAAGACTTGGAAACACACTTGTTACCAGCATTCTTTCTCCCAGAGTTTCCTGGCACCCCCTGGCTCTTCTCCATTCCCTCAACTAAAGCATTCCAGGCCTCTGGGCCTCCGGGAAGGGAGGACACAGAGGAACTCAGAGGCCAAAGGAACAAAATCTGGGGTTTTGAGTCTTTAAAACTGAAGCCCTAAGGAGCCTCAGGACAGGGGAGAATAGAGGAATTACTCAGGCCTTTCTGGTATTCTCCAACCAACCTCAAAGTCCTGATGAGATTGCTGGGCAAGAATAAGAACCTGGGCCAGAAAGAAGATGTTCCAAGGATAGCTAAGCGACAGATGGCTGACCCAAGGAACAGATGTGTGTCGTGCTGTGTCCACTTCCGACTTTGAATGGAACTTCCAGTGTAGAGGCAATTACTCCAGAACTCACACTCATTTACCAGTGATGAAAGACAACAGGACCCCTGTACTTCCTCTCTACCATTCTTGCTATTTCTGGACAGGAGACAGTATCCCAGAGTCCCCAAACAGACAACCCAGAAGGAGAAGTGTACCTGCCCAACAGTCTTGTCATGGTGAGGCACCAGAGCAGCCAAGTGACTCCAAGGTGACCGTCCCTGGAATGAGGAGGCCATGGCACTGGCCTGTGTATGAACTGAAGTCAGAAGGCCAGATGGGCCTGGGTAATTCAGTAAATGACTGTGTGATTAGATGATTAAAGAGCCCTTCCCCTTCAGCTTTGGGTGAGTTGCGGAGGAAAGGGAAATAGGAAACTGAATTCACTGAGAGATCAGAGCCATCAGAACAGCAGAGGCTTCAGATGGAAGCTAAACAGAGTTCATGTAGAGCTCCATTGAATGTGTACTTGAAAGGTGCACACTGTAAGTCATGGTCATTACTTGTTCATGTTAAAAAGCAAAGAAAACAGTAGAGTTCTTAGCTAAGCTGTGTGACCTCAGAGCAAGACTCAGACAAGTCTTAGGGCCCTTCCCATGGCTACTCAGAGTTGAGCCCCAAAGACACCCAAAAGCTGCAGCTCTGAGCTTCCAGTTCTTAACATACTGTGATACCATCGGGATGCAGAAGAAGTAGTGGCATATCTCTACTGCTGGTCCCCCATGTCCACAGACAAGCTAAGAAAACAAAAGATTCAACAGTTCAAACCATGCTCATTCTGCTGCGGTGTTCATGGAAACTAGACCTTTGGCTTGGGACAAAAATCTTCCAAGAGAAAAGATCGTGGATATCCAACTATTCTAAGAGGTGATTTTGAGAAAAATGAAATTTTCTCAGAGCCCTACTGTAATGGCTGACAGTACTACTATGTGACAGTGTCTCAGCTGTATTCAATGTTTTTCAATCAGTCCAGAATGTTCTATAGCTGGGAAAACCAGAAACATCTAACAATGTCACTATTTAGCACTCTTTGATGTACATTTAGCACTCTTTTATTTTTCTTAAATAAAATCATATTTTTACCAATTCTTGGAGAGTTTTGTGTTGACAGCAGGTTACTATCTGATTACAGTTACCTTCGCTTCTCATTTTCTTAGTCACAATCTACATCTGTTTCCTCACATCAGGAAGCGCATTAGGCATTAATAGATAGCACTGAGATTGTGCCATACTGAAGAGTCCCTAGAATCTTTATAGTGTGACAGGGCTATTATCACCTTTAGATTTCATTGAGGACATGGAGGTGTCTGGAGGGTGGAGCTTTAGGATGATTGACATTTCCCATCTGGAAACATAGAGGGATACCAACTAGACCAGAATTTGAGTTCAGATACTTCTGACTACAAAGTAGATGCAGAAAGCTACCCTATAAGATTAATTAAGTCATGAGGAGTCACCTAAAATCACTTATCAAGAATATTCAATGAACTGAGGCCTGGAGAAAAGACTGCTGCTTCATAGGTACTAGGAGATAAGTCACAAATTAAGTTTGTCTCACAAATACTTTCTTCTAAAGATTTGGTTTATTTTTCCTAACCTATGTGAACTAATCTGTCTTCAGATTAACTACTGAGATGATTCTGGTGTCTTTCAAAGCCCCCAAGTTCTGGCGAAAAAATATCACACAGGGATATTTTAAGGACACTCAAGCTCTCAGAAAACCTGTATCAGAGGCTTACTTAAAGTACAGTGACAGTGCCTGGGCATCCGAGAGAGTAGATTTCTTAGAGAGAAGTGGCTTTGGACACATGGATTCAAGAGGTAAGAAAGCACTAGTCCTAGTGACATAGGAAACAGCATTTATCAACTGCCCATGAGCAAGTCAGGACAGATTCAAATCATGACATTTAAATGTTCAGCAATCAGCAAGAAAGAAAAGAGTTTTTTCATTTTAAAGAAAAGGCAGGGGACTTGCAAATGGCTCTGTTGGTAACACATAAAGACCTGAGTTCAGGTTTCCAATACACACACACACACACACACACACACACACACACACACACAGGAAAGGTAGAAGATGGCTGACTGACTTAATCAGGCCCCTGAAGGTCCAAGGACTTGGTGGAACTAGGGATTGAGCCATGAACCTGACTCTGAAGTTGGCTACTCATTATCTTCAATTTCTTTGGTTCACAATGGGGTTTGATCATCCTAGGAAGATGTTTTGGAACTTTATGGCGATGTTCTTATTGTCAGCATTGTCTAGATGTCCCACAATCTATGGGTCATTCCCTTATAATAAATGATTCCATGTGTCTCACAGCTTTGAGCATGCTGCCAGAGGCCAACGCACTTAGAACCTGAATCCAAATCTGAGCCTTGAATCTAACTCTGATTCACATGTAGAAACAAAGAATCTCTAGACATTTAGCTGTGATCATTTCTCTTTATCTACAGGCTGGTTATTAAGGGTGTGATGTACATAGAGCAGTCATTGTGTTAGTCGGCTTCCACTTCAAAGTGGAGGTATGCCTTCTGGCTATTCTACTTTGCATTCTCCTGCTAGAATGCCTAAGATATTTACATATTATGGCATCCATTCTAAGTTATTTCTTTGTGTTTCTTACAAAAATATAATAGTTGGGGCATTTTGTACATTATTTTGGTGTCATATTAGAAAATGTGTTATATTTTATAATAACTTCATTTTGAAATATAGCCAAGATAGTCCATATTATTAAAAGAGGAAGAGGCTCTTGAGTGGGGTAGGATTAAGAACTGCCTTTGCTCAGCATCTCCTTACATGAACATCCCTTCGTCTCTGCCCTTTGCTTTCATCTGTAGCTTTGCTGGCCCTGGCCTGAAGCATAAACCTGGCTTTGGTAAACCTCACATGCTGGCATGTTTCTTCTTTGCTTTTCTTTCCTTTCTTTTGGTTCTGATTAAGATATAAGATGTTGATATCTAAGGCACAGCTCAGTGGATGACTGTCTTATCTCAGAGCTAAGCAGAAAAGGAGAGGATCCTTTGGTTTGTAGAGAACCACAGAATAATAAGGGAACCCCTTTCTTGGGAGCTACCTCACAGTAAAGAGCTGAAGAGTTCAGCCCTGGTGCAGGCACATTTGACCCTATCAGCCTTGTCTCTGAATCACTGGCGGGCTGAAGAAGGATCCATCGCCTTCCCAACTCTTTCTTTCACAGAGCATCTTAATTATTATTGTCAACATGTCACGGACTATCATTGCCTTGGGAGATGAGGTGGGATGGGGTGAGGGGAATGCTTTGCAGTTTCGTGGCATCAATCAGATCCCTAAAATAAGAAGGACAGCTGCGAGCAAAGGGGGAGCAAGGAACAGTCTCCAGTAGATTAAAAGGGGTCTTTGTAGTGGCTACATCTGTACATTAAAATAAATCTCTCCTAGTGCTAAAACAACATCTACATTCATTTGGGCCAGGGCCACATTCAAAATTAGAGAATTCTGACAAACATTGCTTCAGCATGTTGAAGTCTGCCAGCTCACAACAAGACAAGAAAGTGACTGCAGCCGCGGTGGAGAAATACTCCCGACTCCCCATTTTCTCTCCTGACTCCCACTTTCCGGTTTCACTTGAAAGAAAAAGATTTTGGCCCTTTTTTCAGGTGCCAACCTCTCAGCCTAGTCCTGAAACGGGCAGCAAATTGTCCTTGAAGGTGGTGGACTTCAAGAGGAATTCTGCTCTTTTCCCCTAGAGGAGGCGGCTAGAGGTTCTGCGTGCCTGTTAAAGCCTTTAATAGCTAGAGAAACGCAATTTGGGGTGGCCCTCGGGTAGACTAGACATGAATAATGCCTCATAAAAATAATTACTTCTACCCAGAGTATACACGCCAAAGGAGCTTAGTGGGGGCCGCCTCAACCAAGCAAATGGAATCTTCCTTGCAGGAAGCTTTCAACAGGGCAGAGGCATCTGTGGCATGGATCATATTCACTTCTTGGGAGTGTGGTCCTCCGAAATCAGTTCTGGAATTTTCTGAGGTCTTGGTTCAACACTGTTGGGAGGTTTGTAGGATAGCTGTTTTTAAGTGTGTGGCATAATCAGGTCTGAGACGACCAATTTACATATTGAGGATGGTGACAGTGGATGCTAATTCTAGGGCAGCCTGTGTAGCTGTGGCATAGACGAGTCAAGGCTGAAAGTTGAAATGTAATATTGACTTCAGCCTATTTATTTCATAAACCAGCAGCTAGAGGTATGCAAAGGACAGCAGCTTGCCTGAGAATCTTCAGTGATGGCTCCAACTCTGACTGGATTGGGAGAGCATGTAGCATATTGTCTTTTTGGAACATAAGAGTCCTTTATTAGAATGATAGAGCCTCTTCCCTCTTACTGATACCCCATTATTTCCTTTAAGAAATGATATGTCTGTAGTTTTAGTCCATGAGGTCTGCTGTAGAGTTAACTCTTCATCCTCAAGTTATAGGATTCATCCTTCTTTCTTCTGCGCTGGATAGTTCTCCAAGCTATGATAATGGGAACTAGCTCTAAGCCTCTTAGTGGAAACTTTGGGGGATAATAAAGAATTCTTCTTTCCATTGACTTGAGGTCATTCCTGAGCTGGTTCAAGGGAGCCACTAGAAGAAGAGGGCCTACTGAGAACATGGTTTTCACAAATAAAAGTAAAACTAGAAATTGGGAGCCTTGGTGACTTCTGCTATGTCTTAGATTCTGAAACGAGATAAAACTTTTTTGTTGTTGTTGCTGTTTGTTTGTTTGTTTTTTTCCAGTCATGTGAAACAGTGTCTTCCTACTTCTGATAATCAAATAATTAGTTCCTTTTTAGTTATGGATATTGGCTTAAGCTCATTTGACTTTGGTTTCTGTTGTCTGCACTGGATAGCATTAGGACATATCCAACTGTGGTCTAGGTCGGTGACTTCTCCTCACAGAAAGGGCAATGTGATAGCTGATGGATGACAGGTGTAGGATGGGAGGCAGGTTGATGACATGCATGCTGCTTTTTATTATTTCATGGCAAGTGTCACCCATGAATAATGGAGCACCTTTCTAGGCAGCCTCCCAATGCAGAGCACCAGAAGACCCTGGTGCCATCAATAGACCAACTTGGCTGAGCACACGGTGATTTACACAGCACAACCTTTATAGAGGAGATAGGGCTCATTCAGGGTGGTATGGCTGGAGATGGTACAACCGGTTCAGGAACATGGTACCTTTGCACTCACCAGCATGATACCCATTGGCTTCATCTTTATGTTAAGTAATTCAGTGAAGATGGCAAACTGGAGAGATGGCCAAGCAGTTAAGAGCACTTGTTGCTTATTCAGAGGACCCAGGTTTAATTCCCAGCCCCAACATAGTGGCTCATCAACCACTTGGCACTTTAATTTTAGGATACCTAAATCCCGATATCGTCTCCAGGGGAACCAGGCACTTACCTGGTGCCCAGAACCACATGCAGAGTAAAATGAAAAAAAAAAAAAACATATTCATGAAATAAAAATAAACATCTTTTAAAATAAAGAGGAAAAGATATATTCCCAAGAAGGGCTGGTTGCTAGTCTTCACAATGATGACAGTCAGAAACCTTCCATTTTATCAAAGGCTAGAGAATGAGGTGGCATGCTAAGGGACCACTAGGCTCAACTGCTTTCATGAATCACCCTTGATTGATGATACACCTAAGCTTTTCCAGATACAATGGTTGTCTTGGCAAGAAAGCCAAGGGCATGAACACTGGGCAGTGGAGGAACAAGGATAAATGCTTTCATAACTTGGGTTATAGGAAGATCTGGAATACTTAGTGGGTGGTATTCAAGTTGACCTTCTCACCTTCTTCATAGGTGGTCTGCTGTGCATTAAAGAAGAGAGGCCAGGCTCTCTTTTCCCAGAACCACCCCATGTGTGGCTCTGGATCTGAGCTTGCCAATGAGAGATTAGTACTAACATTAGAAAGTATCAAAGAC
Organism: Rhabdomys pumilio; assembly: GCA_030674055.1. Taxonomy (NCBI): domain Eukaryota; kingdom Metazoa; phylum Chordata; class Mammalia; order Rodentia; family Muridae; genus Rhabdomys; species Rhabdomys pumilio. The sequence goes on along the minus strand of JANHMN010000001.1, from coordinate 182,194,147 downwards.
ACTGAGACTCTGTTTCTCTGGGACAATGCAGGTGGACACATGATCTGAAGGGTTAAAGGAGCTCCTGGTTACAATCTTAAGAACTACCTGTACAGATTCTTTCCATCCTACCTTCTTTTGCCATTCAGTGATAGTGAAAGCTTCTCACTCCTTGTCCAATGTTGTCATGCTTGGAACACAGAACAGAGCTCCTGTTAGAAGGGCCACGGTTTGACTGACAATGTTTGGACTTCCTGCTTTCATAGGGTAACACCACACTAAAGAGTCCTTCATATGCTGCCAAGTCTCAGCTATCTCCGCACTGTAATTCAGCCAATTCCAGTGCCAGGACATTGTAGGGGGGACTCCTCATACTCAGAATGTAGAGAGTCTCAGCTGCTATCCTATAGACATTATGTTAGATGCCCCCTCCCCCAACAACATGATCCCAGCCACATCCTGGACTGTCTTCTTACATCCAGGAACATCTTCCTCCCTGCCTGGCACTTCTTGCTTTCTCTTAGGGTTGCATTAACACATGAAAGATGAACCCACCCCTTCCTGTTTCATAGTCTACTGAAAAAGCCAAGAGGCAGCACAGAACTATTGTGGGCTCAAGATCAGAGTCCAGCGTTTCCACTTACCGGCCACGGAAGGAATTTGGGCAAGTTATTTAATATCCCTCGGCTCAATTTTAAAGCTAAGATGATAAAGCTAGATCAAGCAGAGTGTCTGGCACACAGTAAAAGCCCAGAAACGGTTATCTTTGGTATTAAAGCATTTTCTCAGAATACAAGATCACTTTCCTTCAGGGGTTCCAGAAAAGAATAATGAGGACCCTTCCGTCTGCCAGAGTCAGTAATATCCTTTCCCAAACCCAGTGCCATGTTCTCAGATCCACTTAGGCCTCTAAGAAGTCTCTCTCATTGGCTCACCCCATTGTCTCTCACCAGCTGCTCCAATAACAGGCTACTTCAAACTTCCTTAAATTATTACAGCTCACAACAGGCAACAGCAAGGCACAGCTCCCTGCCTAAGGCTGTCCAGGTAGCTAGTTATCTAAAACGAACTCTGATCACAGGCAGATCATTTTTTCAGGCTGCTTATCCATTTCTTTGTCTACAGAGTCTTGGAACTTCAGATAAAGATCTCCAGCACTGCAGCTCTGCCCCAAGAGTATACTGAGCCCAGGACCAAACAGTAAACAACCACTACTTCTAACTTCAGAGTTCTCTCTTTTTATGTCTTCCTGTGTTTCAAATGTTTATGGAAGGAAGAGATGTTCTTCATCCTGCGGGGAGGAGGGCAAAGCAGGCTGCTTTTGCAATGTGTGTGAAGCATGAGCTCCCTGCCCTCCACATCATGTGGCATCAATGTAGATAAGCCTCCTTTGACTTGTTACTACCTCAGTTTTTTCAAACCAGCTGGAGACAGACTTACCACTAAAAGGCTTCATCTTCTGCTCGTCATGGTTCCCATATCATCCCCACCCATTGTTCCCCTTCTTCTCTTACTTTCTGAGCTGGAGACCCCATGAGGGGTATGAGCTTTCATGTTCCTAGGGGCTTACATCCTGTTAGAATGCCCAGTGGTTAGAAAGACATGAATGTACTATATAATACGTGACCATGAAAAGGGAATCTCTGCAAACTCCTGAGGATCACAGGGCAGTGGCTTTTCATCTGAAGCCTGGAACTGAAGGATGAGCCTTGACATGCAAAAGGGTTGTCTTCATGGGAGTTGTGGCCCTTAGAAGGACAGTTGCAGAACCAGAAGCTTTCAGTATAGGCACTTAAGCATTGAGTGTTTTATCTTAGATCTTTTCTTCATCTTGGAATCAACGGAACTTAGAATGAGACTGGGGACATGTTTTCTTGGTGTTGCGAAAGGGCTAGGTGGGCGTGGTAGAGAACATTGTAAGGAAGAAGGGTGGGGAAAGATCCAAGTTCCCCCATTCTAATGGATGTCCCTCCAGTTCCAGGGTACTGAGGTTCTTCCTAGCCTTGCCTTGTTGCCTACTGACTTCCAGGCAAAGTAGCTCTTCCATGTGCTGCAAACATAACTTTGTTATGTTCCTGTGTGATGCCCACAACCTCACAGCCCCAACACACCTGCAGCCAGAGGAAAAGGGGAGGGACTTTTGACTCGAGTGGAATAGTAGGGAAGCTCATTGCTGCTACAACTTAAGCTGGTGGCAGGATGGGAGCGATGGTGCTGAATCCTGACTCGAGGATAGCGATGGGAAATGGCTTCCTTAGATTAGAGTTCTAATGGAAGAGATTGCTTAGACTCCAGGCTTCCTAAGATACTCTTGTCTCCACTGCTACACATGCAAAAGTTCATTGCGAAGCCAGCAGGACAAAGAGAGAGGCACAGATGAGCTTTGGTTGGGGAGAGAAGGCATTTGGAGAGAGGGACAACTGGCCCCGCTGACCATTTTCAAGGTTGGGACTTACCAGAATGATGCTTTAAGAACCATATTTACTGAGAAGGCTAGACTGATAGCAATAGGCAACTAGAGCATCTTGATGCTCCTGTTTTCTATACCACAGATTCCAGATAGTCCTGGAAAATGTCCATGTCGAGAAGAAGCAGGAGTAAAGGGATGGACTGCAAAACAAATTTTGCCGTCCTGACAGATGAGAATTCCTAGTCTCCTTCCCCCTGCTAGGGAGGGAGGGCATATTTTAGGTTTATGTTCTCCAAGTAAGCCCTAAAAGTATAAATAAGGATGGCCTAGAACTCTCTCTATATATAGACCAGGCTGTCCCTAAACTTATGGTAATTCTCCTGCCTCTGTTACCCAAACACTGGATTTGTAGTTTTGTGCCCCCATTTCCAGTTCTGTCGCTGTTTTCTGCCCCTTTGGGATTCCCCCATGCCTCATCAAGCTGTAAGGACCACTTCTTCATTGTGCCCTCTGTCACTCTCCTGGCTTGCTAGGCCTGCTGGGCTGCTGGCTGTCAGAAAAGTCCATCACTAATTTCCTGTATCTTATCCCCCTTGTCCTAACTCAAGACTTCCTTCCAGTTGCCTTTAGGAAGTGAGACCACAAGGTGGAAGACGTGGGACAGGGCCTATGCATTTTCTCTGTAAGCTACTTTACTTTTATTTAACTTAAAAAAAAAGGCAATGTACTTGGCAATGAAAGGAAGTCAATTAGAAAGGGAAGCATGGAGAGGTGAAAGCAAGAGCAGATTCAAGCTCCTGGCACCCGGATGCAAGGCTGCTTCCCTCTTTGCTCTTTGTGTCTTTGTGCCCAAATCTGCAAGCATGCATGCTGATAGATGCAGCTCAGCAGAGCGCCAATGATAGAATCCATGGGGACACTGGATAATGGCCCCTGTGGCACATTCTCTATCTTTGAGGTTTCTCTAACTTTACCTGTCCAGGAGATGCTTCTCAGCTATTTCGAAGTCTTTCAATACATGTTCTTGAAAGTGAGGACTAAGGTATAAAAAATTGTCTTGCTTTGGAGAACAACCCCTCTATCTGAAGTTTGCACTTGACCAACGATGTAATTTTTTTTCCAAAGAAATCAACCCTGTGAATATTACCTGCGATTATAGCTAGGTGAAACAATTTCCAAACCAATCCAGTTATTTGGCTGAGGGATGGCTGTCTGTGATATTTCACCATACTGAGGTTTAACTCACAAGTGAACTGCTTCCATTCTCACCACATACCAGACATCTTGACAGGTGCAAACTGAGTTGCAGACCTTTAGGGAAGGGAGAGGTCAAATGTATGACCTTGAAGCCTATGTCTCAAACCAAGCTGTTGGCCTAGCATCCATTCCTCTAGAGGTCAAAGGCAAGCATCTGATACCTCATAGTGTTCTACCAAGATTCCATTAGCAGGAAGAAGTTATTACCTTCATAAAACTTGACCTTGTGCCGTCCCGCAAGCCGTTAAATATTATGGGTTATCTACTCTTGTCACAAAAGACAATGAGAACAATATGGGGTATTGTGTGGGGAGCAATGTTAGATATTGAAAAACCCAAATGTCATCAAGACTTTATTTACTGCTCCCCCGCATAATCCCAGCTCTATAAAAATGAAGAATAATGAACGGGAGGGGGGAGAAGAAACAACAGCCAGCCCTGGAGTCTTGGTGCTCTCCCCTGCACCAAGGAGTCTGCACAGAGTGTCTATCAGAATCCATATGTTTCTGCATGTGTAAGAATGCTCTTACACAGGGGGCTTACTTCATAACTGAGATTCTTTTTCATTTAATTCAGTCATATTAGATTATGGGCCTGATTATGATCATATCCACAAATCAGTATTTTAACAGAGTTTCCATGGAAACACTATATGCCCCTGTTTTTTAACTTTTTTGGACAAGGCTTCGCCTGTTTAACAACTTGAACAAGTTTGAGGAGGACAACATGTTTTGTTTAAGTTACATTAACTGGGGCCAATATTTCCTAATTGCATTACCAGAAGAAACATTCGCGGCATTACTCTGTACCATGGAAAAGCTCCCCTAGCCTGGCCTTCGATTTGCTTTAATCACTGGAGAACAGGAAACATACCAGGATTGCCTTGTCTTATCAAGTTTTAAATGTGTTAACTGGTTTTAAATCTATGGAATAATCTCCCTTATTAAATGACAAAGTTAGTCTTGTTAAGAGGATCGGCATTTATAGTTATGTGCATTTAGTTTTCAAGATGCAAACGCACAAGATCCCTTGGCTCCCGTTAGAGAGGTGAACTCATTGTGGGTAAATGACTGCCTTTTGGGGAGGGTGGCATTTCATAATGAAAAAGAGCTCCCCTTAACAAAAATCTTCAATACTATAATATACTAGAGGAAAGGTAAAGGTAACATGAAAGCAACGAGGGTTTTCATAAACCAATTGTTTTTTTCATTTTTGTTGTGTGTGTGTGTGTGTGTGTGTGTGTGTGTGTGTGTCTTAGCCTTACTCTCTTGAGACTGAATCTTTCATAGAATCCAGAGTTCAATGCTTTTTAGATAGACTAGTTGGCCAGCAAGCTGCAGATTCATATTCTCTCTGTCTCTGTCTCTGTCTCTGTCTCTGTCTCTGTCTCTGTCTGTCTCTCTCTCTGTCTCTCTCTCTGTGTCTCTCTCTCTGTCTCTCTCTGTCTCTCTCTGTCTCTGTCTCTCTGTCTCTCTCTCTCTCTCTCTCTCTCTGCATATCCAATACTCTACCTGCAGCACGCTGGTGTTATGGACTTATACATGCATGCTAGGGCTCTGAACTTGGGTCCTCATGATTGTGTAGCAGAGCTCTTGCCCACTGAGCCATCTCATAGGTCTGAAAAAGTAATGTTTGTTTGTTTGGGATCACTATACTTATGTAACTGGTGACATTTATTTCCAACAGTGGTAAGATGGGGAGCAATGTAAGCCAACTTTTTAAAAATGTTATAATACATAAAAATCAGAGGAAGGGCTTACTCACTGATATATGTCAGAGTTCACTCTCATGTTGCATAAAACACATGGCCCGAGGTCTGTGAGATGTCTACATCATGAAATGCTGTGGTGCTTAATAAAATGTCAGTGAGGAATAGTTTAATTTTACAGCATTAGGGACCAAGGCAGTGATTTAAGTGAGCTGAGCTGAGCTATATTTTAACACATCAAAGAATATTATACTATAGGGAAGCCAAATATGACTTTAAGAGACATCCTCTGCTCCAATCAGACTTGGTTAAGTCTTCTTTTTCTGAAGAATAAGTAGAAAACAGCTATGGTCTCCCAAGGCTACCACTTGCTCTTTAAAATGCACATGTGTGTTTGTTCATCCATTTCTAGGTAAATGACTTCTGCTGGGGTGCAGAGTAAATGGAGACTGGAAATCTCCATGATGAAAGTGGCTTCTTCCTGTCCACAGATGTCTGTTTCCCAGTGGGATGGTTTTATGGTGAACTCCAGCCTCTCTGTCTCTGAGATACTCATTTGCTCAGATCTCAGTCCCGGCATCTGTGCCTGTGCAGGAAGACCTCAAATTCCTCCATGTGAGGGGTATGGTCTCTACTTCTCTTCCTTTCTAGGTTATACTCTCCAGAGGAGTCTGGGTACTCAAGATGGATAGGGGCCTTTTCCTTAGAGTTGTCCAAATGATCAGATGGGCTTAAGGGGAAGAAGGCTGTAATGCCTTGCCTTTCTTGCTACTGTGGGCAGATCAAAGGAAATTCTCTGCTTCCTACCCAGTACCAGAAAGAGGCCACATGATCCTGCAGGGCAGCTTCTGAGCAGGGGAGCTGCCATAACCAACAAGTCCAAGATGCTGTTGATAATACCATACAGGGATGACCACATCAGTGTTAATGCCCTGAACCTGTATCCCCTTTCCTGACCTCTGGGTTTGGAAAGCTGTACCAAATGTTATAGGCAACAGAAGATTTCTTCTCATGTCTCCCTGGCTGTAGTACCATAAGTAATGACCACTGGAAGCTAGTAACAATGATGATCTGCTTCCTGTATACACTGGATGTCTCCACCAAGTCTTCTTCCCTTGGATCTAAGCTCTGTTAGTACCTTTCTTTTGCTTTTGCATATGCCCAAAGGAAAGGGGCAGAGGGAATAAAACAAGATAAGAAAGCATGGTAGTAATAAGGCTGTGAAGTCAGACAGATGTGGATCTAAGACCTGGCTATGCCACACATCAATCTCCATGCTTTGTCAAGAGAGCAGGCCTAGAAAGTCTTGGCTCTTTTCCTATAAGATGAAATAGATAGTAGCCACTTCCAGGTATCACTGAAGATCTCCATATTCAAAACACCATGTCAGAGGCCACTGTTTGTTTTTATGAGACTTGCAAGTTAGGGTCTTACTGAGTCGATTAGAGCAAAGTGAATTTGTAGGCAGAGTCAACTGCTGTGAACAATGCCCCATTGCCACAAGTAGAGATTGACTACCTAGCATCTTCATGGCATGGTGCCAGTTCATTTTCTGACACTCTTTGTCCTTTCAGATCACTTTCTGCTGAGACCCCTTAATGTCTCAGGCTGATAGAGCTGGTGTGCTAGGTGGCATTCAGGAATATGGTACCCAGGACACTCTTAGCAATTCTGATGCTCCTACCCCTCCCCCCATGGCAATCTCAGGGATGGTCCACCTGTCCAATAAAGGCACAGATTGGTGAGGCTGTACCAGGGATTTCCTGGAATCATGTTGCCGAGGGAACCCTTTGGTTTCCTGTGCAAATGCCTGAACCAAGGCTTCACTTTGTTGGCAACTTGCCTACAACTGTGTCTCTTACTTGAAGGTCATTTTTAAAGGGAATAAATGGCTTATTTCTTTTCTTTTACACACACACACACACACACACACACACACACACACACACACACACTGTTCACAAGAGTAAGTACAAAAAGTTTACATGAGGCCTCAGAAGTCAGAGTGGGGGACAGTTAACATCAGCCAGCCAACACTAGGCTTCAGCAACGTGACACTTGACATTTTATTATAGACTTTATAGATATCAAGGTCAGTCTTCTTTGCAAATGCTAAAGACAGTAATCAGTGGTAGTGCTGGGACTTAGCAGGCTACCAGGGGCTGAGTGATGTTGCCTTCCTCTGTCTGGATCATGTATGGAACCCTGGGGCTACTGAGTGATGCCTTGAGGAACCCGCAAACCTGCAGTTGTTGTTAATTTTTGCATGCCTCCTACTCTGCTGGGTTTTGTGACCACACTAGCATATGCAGGGTTCACAGGAGGGCAAGCTCTGCTCCAGCAGAGAAGTTGAAGGGCCCAGAAGAGCCTATTCTAAAACACTGGATTCTGGGGCATCTGGACTAAGCAGGGAAGGTTTTCTGTTACAGCTGTATAGAAAACGTGAGATCTGAAACATGTGTACTGAGATACCTGCCATGCCTGCAAAGGCATCATCTCCCCTCTCTCTTCCACAGTTTATCCAGAGGACATCAAGATGCAGCTTGCTAGCTATGGAGTCATTCAAGGTTGCCAATAGAGAAGTGTCAGCCGGCTCCAATACTGACACAAACAGCAGACAACAGTATTCATGTAACGTGTGCACAAGAAAGAATTTTTATTCTAAGTCAAGAGTGGAGTAGAAGATGGGGTCCTGGAGTAGAAGATGGGGTCCTGGCTCATGGGCAGCTTCATTGCCACTTTCTTTCACTGCACCATGATGAGCACAGCGGTTTCCCAGAGTCCCTGGGGGTACTGAGCCCTCTCTCTGATTTCTCATCCTAACACACACCATGTCTGTATCCTCAGGGACTTTTGTCCCTAACCTTCCTTAACGTGAATTTAGTCTGGTTAGAACCGATAGGAATGCCTGTCTAGCCTCCTATATCAAACCCCTGATTATACCCTCAGAGTGAGTGCTGTATATCTCCTCTTCTTAGCATTATTTCCCAGCACTTCTTCTATCCAAGTACTAACGAGGCCTGACCAAGCTTAGCTTTTGAGATCAGATAAGACTGAGTACGTTCAGGGTGAATGGCTAGACTCCAGGCTGTACTTCTCACACATCTGTAGAATGGAAGTGTTCATCTGAATTCTGATCTATTGATTTTTGCTGTTGTGTGTTTCGAAGACTGTATGTCTCCAAAGACAAAGCTTAGCAGGAACAGTTCAAAGGTACTCCTCTAACTAATAACTCATGTACAACAAAAGATCCAGGAGAAGTCCCATTCACTTTCATATAATGATGTTCTTACTTTCCCAAGCAACTTAAAGCATCACTAAGTAGGAAAATCACAGTTTCTAAGTAATCACCTATTGTTTTCTTAGGTTGGCTCAGTGGATCATGCCTATTCAGCTATTTTCCTCCCTCTCTCTATCCCTCCCGCCCCTGTCTGTCTGTCTCTCCACAAGTTGTATTTCAAACACCCTCATGATAGAAGCAACTGGAGGCCATGGATAGAAACTTATAAACATAAGCTAACATAAGCTGTCTGTCGGGGTAGCACACACTCAGTTGATTTTCTCCTTAGCCTCATTAGAATCACAAATGTAATGTTGACAACATATGAAGGAGCCGGCTTGTTGAACACAAATGTTTCCACTCCTATCAACCTCCAGACTCTGATAGTCATGCCGCATGATGAAAGCTAAACAGCCCCAGGGAGATGACTGCATGCTCTTTCTAATTATGCTGGGATTGGATAAAAGGGCCTCCTAGGGACCAGGACTGAGCAGGACAGAGAATGACTGGGTGGGGGTCTGCAGAAAACCTCAAGCACACAATAGGTTGCCCAATATGGGATTCCTGAATCAGATGAAAAGGACATGGGTCACTGCAAGTGCACCGGAATGGGAAGCTGTGCTGTATGAACCCAGGCAGAGACAGACTTCACTTTTGTCAGCAAACATCCCACTAGGAGGTTGAACATGCATGCCACCACCAACAGCTTGCCTTAGAGGAGCTATGCGGATGAGCAGCAGAGCTGTAGAGTGTGGACAAGCAGAGATTACAAGGCATTCCAGGCAAACACATCTATATACCTGCTTTATAATCCCCAAAGACAGTAAACTCCACTTATGAGCAAATCGCTCTGTGACCTAAACTTGCCTTAGCTCTAACCATACTGCTGAAAAAGATGGAGCCAAGGGCCTACCTACTTGGTTCATATCATACAGACACAGTAGAGGAGAGGCTAGATAATTTATCTTGCTACATGCAAACATGTTTTACTAAGACTTAAACCTCATTTTAAAAACCACATTTAACCATCCTCACAAATCTGTGGCTAGGTTTAGATGCTGAGACTGGAGACCAGAGAGGTCGAATAACTCGTTCAAGCTCATGCCACCAGGTTAGAAGCAACACCTGAGTTTAGAAGGTTTATCTAAAGTTTATGGTTTTAATTGGTTGTTGTTTGAAGTTTTATATGTTTAGCTTGAATTTCTATTTTATTTTGTTAGTTTATTTATTTATTTTGATTTTTATTTATTTATTTATTTTATGTATGTGAGTATACTGTAGTGCTCTTCAGACACACCAGAAGAGGGCATTGAATTCCATTACAGATAATTGTGAGCCACCATGTGGTTGCTGAGAATTAAATTTAGGACCTCTGGCAGAGCAGTCAGTGCTCTTAACCACTGAGGCATTTCTCTAGCCCCTTAAAATATTTATTTACGTTTATGTATGAGTGTTCTATCTGCATTTATACCTGCATGCCAGAAGAAGGCATCAGATCCCAGTATAGATGGTTATGAGCCACCATGTGGTTGCTTGGAATTGAACTTGGGACCTCTGAAAGAGCAGACAGCATTCTTAACCACTGAGCCACCTCTTCAGTCCGTTTATTTTTATTTTTATGCATATCTATGTGTACTTGCTCAAGTTTGAGTGCACTGTGTGTATGCAGATACCTGAAAAGGTCAGAAGAGGGCATCAGATGCCCTGGAACTGGAGTTACAGGCAGTTGTGAGCTGCCTGATCTGGGTGCAGAGAACAGGTCTGGATCATCGAGGGACCAGCAAGTGCTCTTAACTGCTGTGCCATCTTTCCAGGAATGGTTTTGCTTTTGTTTTTTTGGGGGGGGGGTTGTGTTGTTTTATGTTTGTTTTTGTTTGTTTGAAACAAGGTCTCACTATACCTGGCATGGGGCTCTTGATACTCCTGTCTCCCAAGTGCTACACATTATATGTGTCTGCTACCAGGCCTGCCTGGGGACATTACTATGAAATTAAATGTCAGGCAGATAAGCTTGGATAATAAGAAGGACTCTTCACATTCGAGATGCTAATTGGTGGGTTTGAATGTAAATCTTTCTCAAGGCAACTGTTCTTCCCAGGACATTTTTAACAATGTGTTTGAAAGGGCTAATGGTGAGTAAATTTTAAGGGGAAAAACACAAGACATGATTCATTATTGCATGGCAATGTGCATATACTGAGCGATAGTTCAAAATATATGAAAGATAATCTATCACAGAAGTCTATCATCATAGTAGAAGTACAAAAGCCAACGAAAATCCACCACAAAAACTACATAAAGCCTTCATTTTTATGCAGAACACGAGTAAGCAATCAAACACAAACAGGACTTTGATTCCAGTTTATATTCTTGGGGCAGGGACAAAAGTAGCCAATCCAAAGATCTAAGTGAGACAGCGTGTCAGCGTGAGGCCTGGCCCAGGCTTCCCAAGCTGCTATGCCTCTTGATCTCTTTGTTTCTTTCATTAGTGCCCTGTCCACCAGCATCTGCCTGTATTTACTGGTGAGCCACATGAGCTCACTAATTACCTTTAATCATACTTATCTGAATCCCATCTTTACCTTCGCAGACATCTTACATACAGGAAAAGTGCTGGAAGGCCATAGTTGGCGAGACACAAGGCTGGCGAGTCTGTGTTTTCTCTAATCCTGACAGTACACAGTAAATGTGCCCCCAAACGGTGCTTCTAGCTCAGCTTCTTATTCCACTGAAGTTCCCAGTGGCTACTCCCAAGAGTTAGTTTTCTCCCTGGAGAAGTGGGCTGCATCAAAGAAGCCCCATTTTATTGACATTTTTACACACACACACACACACACACACACACACACACACACACACACACA